>CM070562.1:53521970-54121970 GCA_036346405.1 Phyllostachys edulis | reverse complement strand
AAACTTGCAGAACTTTACATGGATAATATCACCCGTCTACATGGTGTGCCGAAGATCATAACCTCTGATCGAGGACCTCAGTTCACCTCCCGATTTTGGGACAGTGTTCATGAACTGTTGGGAACCGAGCTATTCTTTAGCACGGCCTTTCACTCCCAAAGAAGAGGTCAAGCAGGGAGGACTAATCAAATCCTGGAAGTTATGTTGCGAGCATGCGTTCTATCCTATAGCACAAATTGGGAGAAATGCTTGGCATTTGCCGAGTTTTCCTACAATAACAGCTTCCAGTCCAGTCTTCAAATGTCTCTATTCAAAGCACTTTATGGGAGAAAGTGCAGAACACCCTTGTTCTGGTCCGAAGTCGACAAACAAAAATTCTTTGGACCAACCATCATCCAAGATGCACAAGAGCAAGTTGATGCGATAAAAAGACACTTGAAGGAAGCGCAGTCATGACAGAAGAGTTATGTCGACCGTCATCATCGTGAGCTGAGCTTTGAAGTAAACGATTTCATTTATTTCAAGGTTTCACCGCTACGAGGTATCCGTCGTTTCCAAGTCCATGGGAAACTAACACCTCGGTATATCGGTCCATGTCGAATTCTCGCAAGGAAAGGCGAGGTAGCATATCAGTTGGGGCTGTTGCCTCAACTTTCAGATCTGCATGACGTCTTCCACGTATCGCAGCTTAAGAAATGTCTCTGAACTCCGACCGAACTCACTCAGTTGGAGAACCGTGATCTCCAACTGAATCTCTCTTATTGGGAACACCAAATCTGAATTGTAAATGAAGCCACGCGACACACTCGCAGCCATGTCTTCAAGATGTTGAGGATCCAGTGGAGCAACCACACTGAAGATGAAGCTACGTGGGAATGAGAAGACTGCCTTAGAACCGAATTTCCCTACTTCTTTACCGAGTCCTCTGAATCTCGGGGACGAGATTCTTTCTATGTGGGGTAGGTTTGTGTGAGGACCCTAAAATATTGGGGTTTATACCGAATTAAAAATCATACCAAAAGCATAATTCTTAATCAAGAACAATCGGTCCTTAACTAAAAATCATACTAGAAGCATAACTTTTAACAAGGTATAAATCCAATATTCAGGTTCCCGGATATATGCCTTGCAATAGTTCCCAGGATCAGTGACTATTGCACATATATCCTTATACAACATTGCATCATACATACAAGGTAAACACTTACATAATTACACATAGGATGACATAATTCGGTTTGGTTATGCAATACCAAGTGACTTTGGTCACAATAAAAGTTAACAGCGGAAACGAAACTAAACAACAAAACCACCAATGGCCTCCCACCACCCTCAGGCTATTGAGTGGAAGTTAGAACTGGCTTCACTCATTAGCGTCACCCTGATCGGCGCTAATGGGCATCTCATACAAATAACCATCCTCACCCGCAACAAGAGATTATAGCACCTGAGTACAGAAGGTACTCGCAAGACTTACACAAACTATTAAAAGAAATTGTTTGATAGAACCTATTTAAAGGATTAGAATTCATACATGCTTAAGGTTAACAACAGGAAGGTTAAAATGGGTCATTTTTGCATAAAGCAATAAGCCTTAGTCCTAGACTTGCTAAGTTTTGACAAAGCAATGTTGTGCCGAGAATGCGAACCCGATCGACAAAAATTAAATGACAGAAAGTAGAGCTGTGCTAGCTGCACATATTAGATCGCAATCAGAGCCCTCAAGGTACGTACATATGATGGAACGCATATACGCCCTCACCCTTTTAAGAACATACGATACAGATATGAGATCAAACACATATGTCCTCACCCCCTGTTTTCCAACTCAATAGCATCAAATTCTCACTTAACCAAACAGCGCCCATACACTGCGTGTGGAAGTACACTGGGGCTTGAATCGTCCAGTCAATGTTCAGTCCTTAATCGATCTAGACAAGACAACCACATTTCCCAATCTCGTGCACGAAGGCACCATCACTAGCATCCACTTGTCCGATCTAGATTCAATTTTATCAAACAAGGTTTGATTTCATTTCTTTTAAAACAGATCAACAAAGAATCAAAACAAATAAGATTTATTTAATGATCCCATGTTTAACAAAGTAGGTTTAGCAAGCACTAACATTCTACAGACTGCATGGCTAAGCAATTCCTAGAATACGCATTTTAGTATAAAAGCACTACCTTAAGTTTGAGTGTATGATCAGATTAAAGGTAAGCCACAAGTGTTAGGTTTTAACTAACTATTGACATATCACAAATACTTTTTAGAAAATTAGCATGCAACAATATCACTGTATTTTAGAAATCTACAGTATGAAAATTCTGGGATCAACATGGTGCAAAGAGGATGCTTGCCTTGGTAATAGTAAATCTCTTATTCAGGTTATTGTTGCTCAATAATAGATTCAACCACTTCAGAAGAACCAGAATCTAAAACATAAAAATCCAATGAACACAAGAAAATGGCAGAGAGCAAAATATAGAAAGAGAATGCATGATCAAGACTTTAATGCATAATTAACAGCATGCTTAAACTACATCTAACTCAAATAAGGATAATACCCCATATTTAATACCTGCTAATACTAATTATCAAAATTAGGGTTTAGTTTAGAACTGCAGTTTCAGGTTTTAGAAAAACTGAAAATCAGACAGATTGCAAAAATGAAGTTTGTTGTTTCATTATATTGTGAACAAAGTGATATTTCTGTTAAAGTTGTAGCTAAACAAGTAAAACTAAAGTCTACCTATCATTTATTAGCACTAATTGACAAGAATTAACAAAAGAAGCCTCTGTTGTGCATATTGTCAGTTTAACCAACAATACACAGAGGTTTAACCGATTGCTTAAGTGTTGATTGTGAAACACACATAAGCAAAGACCTTAGTTTAAGCTACCACTATCCTTTTGGTAAACCTAATAACCAAGATAGATCCTAGCTAACTCTAATTGGCCAGATCAACAGAAAATGATATGACCACAGCTCTGGTCGATTTGCGCGACAATAGCCAACAGAGAAGGGAAGTTTGCCATTTAGCTAAATTGAAGGCATCAAAAGTAAAAGGGATTGCTGCTTATGTTACTAGGGTTTAGAAGATAGCCCTCTACACTGAGAAGTTGCATTAGAATAGATTTAAAAAGCTCTAAATGATATGAAAGACTGAAAAGTTATAAAAATAAACTTTTTAGTAACAGCAAGATTTGAGCATCACATGCACATGTGAGGGATTCATGTGAGCTACTGAGGTCCTTAGGGAGCTCAAGATGACAAGAATTAAGGACATAGCTCACCAGAGCAAGGGAATCACCAAGATGGTGCTCCAACTGGCTCGGGTCAACAGGGAGTAATATCACAGGCTTCACCTACAAATGATGCCCGAAACTCTCATTACTAGGTGACTTAAGCATAGATAGAGATGAACAAGGAGTGAGAGCAAGAAAACTTCACTGGAAAGAAAGAGAATGAAGAAAGCTCTCTCTCTCGGTCAACAATGGCAGTGAGCAAAATCCAGGGTTTATATAGAGTTTGAACCTCCGGAGCAACCAAGAGAGTTCTAGAGTTGATGCGGTGGCAATTTGATGCCAGGTGTTAAGGAAGTATTTGTGAATCCACTGTGCAATGCCCCCGCTCCGGCGATGAAGTCGGCGATGGCGCACAGTCGGGAGGAAGAAGAGAAAGACGTCGCTGACCTGTGGGCTCCTCTTGTCAGCTACAGCAAAATAGCCCATTGCCAGTTCGCAAGAATGTCAACCGTCCGATTAGAAGTGGCCGACCGAGATTATGATGGACGGGGGAAGTTCTAATCGTTACTTTGCATATGGGCCGTGCGATCGCAAGGGAACGGCTAAGATTGACTGGGAGGTTCGGGAGGTCCGAAAGTCACAATCCACAAGGACCGTTCGATCGCAATCTAACGGTCGCGCATGATATGGGTCCTAGTCTTATGCGGTTAGAAGTGGCACCGCACGATTGAGATCCAAGGGCCAGCAATGGTTGCGCTCTTTTGAGTTGAGCCCCAAAAGGATGGCGCGGTTGGATCAAAGATCAACGGTGGAGATGGATGTGGGGTTCAGACGATCCGAACGTCACACTGATCTGGGTGGTTCGTTGAGGATCTGATGGTGGAGATTGCATGGGACCTCTGGGCGGTCCGAAAGTCACAATGGATCCAGCCCGTTCGCTTAAGATCCAACGACTGCGAGCTCTGAGGCGCGTTTTGGTTTCAAGGCCAAAACTGGGCGCGGTTGGATGGGGATCCAATGGTGGAAATCGCTTCAAGTGCTTGGATGACCTCAACCGCTCCGCGAATCTCGACCGATTGCTAGGAAATCAACGGCTCACGATCTTCTGGAGTTGAGGCGGAGCTCAACATGATTGAACCCGACCCAAAATGCACGGGGTTGGACCCAACCGATTAGGCTCGGTCGCTACAGTGCAAAACGGCTAGGTTAGGCTGACAAGTTGACCAACCCATTTCAAAACTTCAAAAGTTTGACCGCGGCTTTAGAAATAGCAAATAAATTTGTAAAAATATGAAATTTTGCAAGGATGCTACTGGGATGATATATTCGCCAAATAAATTTTGAAAACCATGGTTTCTTATTTTAAAATACATAAATAATTCACTTAAACCGAATAGGTTTATTTAAAGACAATTATTTTTCTCAAGGTCAAAATAATCTCTAAAAATTTAATAAAAATTATTTTTGGCCAAGATAATTCATCTAGTTTTTAAGAAAAATACTTCCCAGTCTTAATACCAACATTGATTGGTATTTTCTTTTCAAGCTTCAAACAAGTTTTGGATTTTGACTACAAAAGGAAGGTTTTAGTTTGTAGCAAAATGTCCAAGTTTCAAAAATGAGCAGTGATGCTATGGGAAGCACCTTATTACTGTTCATTAAAATTGGGGCTGTTACAAACCTACCCCCCTTAAGAAATTCTCGTCCCGAGATTTCTGGTAATTCAGCGGTTAGAAAAGAACAAAGCTGAAATGATTTTTCTGGATATACAACATCTGTTGTTTTGATTTCCTTTAAAGATAGCAAAGAAAGATTCTCATAGACAACATAGTGTTGTTATTACATCCTTCTTTTACATTGCTTCGTTTAACCTTGCCTTTCTTGATTCAAAGGCAATTTTTAAACAGCAAAGAGGTGGGGGTGCTCAATCTTCATCAGACCTTCGCGCTCCCAAGTGGCTTCATCCTCTGAGTGATTAGCCCACTGAATTTTTAAGAACTTGACGGTGCGGTTTGTTGTCCTGCGTTCCATTTCATCGAGGATACGCACCGGTTGCTCTTGATAGGAAAGGTCTGGTTGAAGATCAAGACTCTCATAAGCAGTGGCCTTGGTAGGAATACGAAGACACTTCTTTAGTTGAGAGACATGAAAAGTATGATGTATTGCTGCGAGAGAGTCAGATAGTTCCAACTGATAAGCCATAGCTCCTCGTTTAGCAATAATTCGGAAAGGTCCGATATAACGAGGTGCTAGCTTTCCTTTCACCTGAAAGTGACGAGTGCCCTTCATCGATGATACTTTAAGATAGACATAATCATCTACCTCAAAGCTTAGCTCACGACGACGATGGTCTGCATAGCTCTTCTAACGAGACCGAGCAATTTTCAAACAGTCTCGGATCAGACGAACTTGCTCTTCAGCCTCCATTACCAAGTCTGGACCATAGAATGGTCTTTCACCAGACTCAGACCAATTCAATGGAGTCCTACAAGCTCTTCCATACAAAGCTTCAAAAGGTGACATTTGAATACTTGCTTGGTAGCTGTTATTGTAGGAAAACTCCACATACGGCAAAGATTTCTCCCAATTCTTGCCATATGATAGCACACAGGCTCTAAGGAGATCCTCCATCACTTGATTCACCCTTTCAGTTTGACCACTGGTTTGAGGATGATAAGCAGTACTGAAGGAGAGTTTAGTCCCCATAGCTTGATGAAGACAACTCCAGAAATGAGAAGTGAACTGAGGTCCACAGTCTGAGACAATGATCTTCGGAACACCATGGAGACAAACAATCTTAGCAATATAAAGCTCTGCTAATTGCTTGCCATTAAAGGTGGTTTTGACAGGAATAAAATGAGCCACCTTCGTTAGACGATCAATGATCACCCAAATGGCATCGAATCCATTCTGAGTCTTTGGGAGACCGGTAACAAAACCCATACTGACTTCCGCCCATTTCCATTCTGGAATAGGCAAAGGTTGAAGGGTACCGGCGGGCTTCAAGTGCTCGGCTTTGACCCTTTGGCAAATATCACATTCAGCAACATACTGAGCAATTTGCCTTTTCATATTGCTCCACCAAAATGTCTTCTTCAAATCCTGGTACATCTTAGTACTCCCAGGATGTAAAGAAAACTTGGAGTTATGAGCCTCTTTAAGAATTAGCCCTTTCAGTTGGGGATTTGAGGGTACCACCAAACGATTGCCATATCGAATGATACCCTGGGCGTCTTCAGAAAATTCGTTGGGTTTACTTGCCTTCAAATTTTCCCTGATCTCAGCTACCTCTGTATCAATTTTCTGGGCTTCCAGAATCTGATCTTCAAGTGTGGGCTTCACTTGTAAGGCTGCGAGAGATCCTTCTTCCACCATTTTGAGATTCAGGCGCTAAAAATCAGCACATAAGCTCTTAGCCAGAGGTGCTGTCGACAAGCAGTTACACTGCGACTTTCTGCTTAAAGCATCAGCCACAACATTGGCTTTTCCTGGATGATAATGAATACCCATATCATAGTCCTTGATTAATTCAAGCCATCTTCTCTGCCTCATATTCAAATTAGTTTGAGTTAATATGTATTTCGGGCTTTTATGATCAGTATAGATCTCGCAACGATTACCGATGAGGTAATATCGCCAAATCTTCAATGCATGGACTACGGCTGCCAATTCCAAATCATGAGTAGGATAATTTACTTCATGAGGTCGCAACTGCCTAGATGCATATGCCACAACTCGGCCTTCTTGCATAAGCACACAACCAAGTCCATGGCGAGATGCATCGCAATAGATATCAAAGCTCTTATGAATATCTGGTAGAGTAAGAACTGGAGCTTTGGTCAGAAGAGTTCTCAAAAGCTGGAAGCTCTCTTCACACTCATCTGACCACTCAAATTTCTTCTCCTTCTTCAAAAGCTGAGTCAGAGGCCTTGAAATTTTAGAAAAAATCTCAATGAACCTACGGTAATAACCCGCGAGTCCGAGAAAACTTCGGATGTCAGAAACATTCTTGGGCTGTTTCCAGTTAGTACATCTTGTACCTTACTTGGATCAACAGTGATACCTCCTTCAGATAACACATGTCCCAAGAATTGGACTTGCTTGAGCCAGAAAGCACACTTGCTAAACTTTGCATACAACTGATGCTTGCAAAGTGTCCCCAACACCAATCTTAAGTGTTGTTCATCCTCTTTAGCAGACTAGGAATAGATAAGAATGTTGTCAATGAACACGACAACAAACTTATCTAAGAAATCCATGAATACCGAATTCATAAGATTCATGAAATAAGCCGGAGCATTTGTTAGGCCAAAGGACATGACAGTATACTCATATAACCCGTAACGAGTAGAGAATGTTGTTTTTGGAATGTCCTCAGCTCTAACCTTGATCTGATGATAGCCCGATCGCAAATCAATCTTAGAAAAGACTCGGGCTCCAGTCAGCTGGTCAAAAAGATCATCAATTCGAGGCAAAGGATACTTGTTTTTGATAGTGACTTCATTCAACGGACGGTAGTCCACACACATCCGCAAAGTCTTGTCTTTCTTCTTAACAAAGAGGGCCGGGCATCCCCAAGGTGAGGAACTCGGTCGAATAAATCCTTTGTCAAGTAATTCTCCAAGCTGTTTCTTCAATTCAACCAGCTCATGGGGAGGCATTCGGTAAGGTCTTCTAGATATGGGAGCAGTACCAGGAACTAGTTCAATTACGAACTCCACTTCCCGATCTGGTGGTATACCTGGAAGGTCTTTAGGAAAGACGTCAGGATACTCACACACAACTGGTACTGACTCCAAGGTAGGGGTGGTGTCAGCTTGCAACACACAAAGATGAGAAATGACTGTCTTGGATTGAAAAACGACTGAAATGCCGTCTTCATTAGTCATAGAAATAGATCGTCGGGCACAATTAATTTGCCCTTGATTCCTGGACAGCCAATCCATTCCCAAGATGACATCCAACCCTTTAGAGTCTAACACAATCAGGTCTGCCCGAAAATCTACCCCTTGAATGTTTATGTTGATGTTACGACAAATTTGATCAATTTTAAAAACTGACCCAAGTGAGTAAATAACATGCAGTGGGTGAAGTTGATGCATATCCAACTAATGTTGAACAGAAAAATGCCTACTAACAAAAGAATGGGATGCTCCAGAATCAAATAAAACAACAGCTGAACTGGAATTAACTAAGAGCATACCAAGAACAACGTCCTGTGCATCAGCCGCCTCTTCCGCAATAATCTGGTTCACACGACCTCGGGCCAGAACTGGATCAGGCTTGACAGAGGTCTTTGGAGATGGTGTTGGACGCACAGCAGCTGGAGAAGGTTGAACAGGAGGTAACCCACGTGCTTTTGCAAAACACTGGTTCGCAAAATGTCTAGGACGTCCACAGTGGAAACAAATCACACTAGGCCTGATATTACTGACAGTGGGTGGCCGATTTCCACTAGATTTGGGCTGCCCAGAAGGTGGAGATGGACGAGGTGCAAAAACAGGCGCCCTTGGTGGAGTTGGAACTGGTGCTCGAGAAGATTGAGGCTGCCACAGACGCGGTCTTATTGAACGACTACTAGCTGCAAACTTGGTAGCCCTCTACCGCTTCCGTGACTCCTCCAAAGCCTTGCTCTTGCTCTCAGCAATAATGGCTTTGTTGACAAGGTGTTGAAAATTCCTGAAGTCCTGCACTGCCAAGGCCAACTGCAGCTCTTCAGATAATCCATTCATGAAGCGGATTCAACGACGAAGGTCAGTCGAAACATCATCAGGTGCATACCGAGCAAGGAAGTTGAATTCATGCAAATACTCGGTCACCGTCTTTCGCCCTTGCTTAAGAGCGAGAAACTCCTGCTGCTTGATCAACATCACTCCTTCGGGAATGTGAGCTTCACGAAAAGCTTTCGTGAACTCATCCCAAGTAGGGACATGTCCAGTAGGCTAAATGGCAAGAAAGTTGTCACACCGAACACTAGCTGCTCCATCCAACTGGTAACTAGCAAACAGGACTTTCTCCCTCTCGAAACATTGAGATATCAACAACTTCTTCTCAATATTCCGGAGCCAATCCTCGGCTTCCAACGGGTTTTGGGAGCTAGAGAACACTGGCGGGTTGGTCCGCTGAAAATCAGCAAGACCCCCGTGCACATGATGACCTCCTGCCTCGCCAGTTGGTGTGGAAATGGAAGATGTGTTACGCGAGAGCAATGTTGTGAGGACCCTAAAATATTGGGGTTTATACCGAATTAAAAATCATACCAAAAGCATAATTCTTAATCAAGAACAATCGGACCTTAATTAAAAATCATACTAGAAGCATAACTTTTAACAAGGTACAAATCCAATATTCAGGTTCCCGGATATATGTCTTGCAATAGTTCCCAGGATCAGTGACTATTGCACATATATCCTTATACAACATTGCATCATACATACAAGGTAAACACTTGCATAATTACACACAGGATGACATAATTCGGTTTGGTTATGCAATACCAAGTGACTTTGGTCACAATAAAAGTTAACAGCGGAAACGAAACTAAACAACAAAACCACCAATGGCCTCCCATCACCCTCAGGCTATTGAGTGGAAGTTAGAACTAGCTTCACTCGTTAGCGTCACCCTGATCGGCGCTAACGGGCATCTCATACAAATAACCATCCTCACCTGCAACAAGAGATTATAGCACCTGAGTACAGAAGGTACTCGCAAGACTTACACAAACTATTAAAAGAAAGTGTTTGATAGAACCTATTCAAAGGATTAGAATTCATACATGCTTAAGGTTAACAATAGGAAGGTTATAATGGGTCATTTTTGCATAAAGCAATAAGCCTTAGTCCTACACTTGCGAAGTTTTGACAAAGCAATTTTATAAATCAATTTGGACCAAAACATTACATGAAAGCAAATGTAAGCATAAGTAACAACAAAGGTTAGGTGACTACCAGCCACACTGAAATAATACATGAACACATAATATGCCGAAACAGTACCCATAACCAAGTGAAATTCAAAGTCTATACAAAGATCTATTCAACTCAAGCATTGTCCATAACCGTGGACATGGCTATTCGGATAGTTTTAACCCTGCAGGGGGTACATCTTTACCCACACGACTTAGTTAGCCCGTAAGCCTCCGGAATAATAGCACACTTCCTTTGGTATGCTGGCCGGGTAAACTAAGATTTGGTATTTTTCAACAAGTTGACACTATTAAGCTGGACTACCCATGTGCGACTAATCCCCCTCAGTTCAAGTTACTAACAGAACCTGCCAACCGGGGGCCCACATGTTGTGCCGGGAATGCTAACCCGATCGATACAAATTAAATGACAGAAAGTAGAGCTGTGCTAGCTGCACATATTAGATCGCAATCAGAGCCCTTAAGGTACGTACATGTGATGGAACGCATATACGTCCTCACCCTTTTAAGAACATATGATACAGATATGAGATCAAACACATATGTCCTCACCCCCTGTTTTCCAACTCAATAGCATCAAATTCTTACTTAACCAAACAACGCCCATACACTGCGTGTGGAAGTACGTTGGGGCTTGAATCGCCCAGTCAATGTTCAGTCCTTAATCGATCTAGACAAGACAACCACATTTCCCAATCTCGTGCACGAAGGAACCATCACTAGCATCCACTTGTCCAGATCTAGATTCAATTTTATCAAACAAGGTTTGATTTCATTTCTGTTTTAAAACAGACTGAACAAAGAATCAAAACAAATAAGATTTATTTAATGATCCCATGTTTAACAAAGTAGGTTTAGCAAGCACTAACATTCTACAGACTGCATGGCTAAGCAATTCCTAGAATACGCATTTTAGTATAAAAGCACTACCTTAAGTTTGAGTGTATGATCAGATTAAAGGTAAGCCACAAGTGTTAGGTTGTAACTAACTATTGACATATCACAAATACTTTTTAGAAAATTAGCATGCAACAATATCACTGTATTTTAGAAATCTACAGTATGAAAATTCTGGGATCAACATGGTGCAAAGAGGATGCTTGCCTTGGTAATAGTAAATCTCTTGTTTAGGTTCTTGTTGCTCAATAATAGATTGAACCACCTCAGAAGAACCAGAATCTAAAACATAAAAATCCAATGAACAGAAGAAAATGGCAGAGAGCAAAATATAGAAAGAGAAAGCATGATCAAGACTTTAATGCATAATTAACAACATGCTTAAACTACATCTAACTCAAATAAGGATAATACCCCATATTTCATACCTGCTAATGCTAATTATCAAAATTAGGGTTTAGTTTAGAACTGCAGTTTCATGTTTTAGAAAAACTGAAAATCAGACAGATTGCAAAAATGAATGTTGTTGTTTCATTATATTATGAACAAAGTGATATTTCTGTTAAAGTTGTAGCTAAACAAGTAAAACTAAAGTCTACCTATCATTTATTAGCACTAATTGACAGGAATTAACAAAAGAAGCCTCTGTTGTGCATATTGTCGGTTTAACCGACAATACACAGAGGTTTAACCAATTGCTTAAGTGCCGATTGTGAAACACACATCAGCAAAGACCTTAGTTTAAGCTACCACTATCCTTTTGGTAAACCTAATAACCAAGATAGAGCCTAGCTAACCCTAATCGGCCAGATCAACAGAAAATGACATGACCACAGCTCTGGTCGGTTTGCACGACAACAGCCAACAGAGAAGGGAAGTTTGCCATTTAGCTAGATTGAAGGCATCAAAAGTAAAAGGGATTGCTGCTTATGTTACTAGGGTTTAGAAGATAGCCCTCTACACTGAGAAGTTGCATTAGAATAGATTTAAAAAGCTCTAAACGATATGAAAGACCGAAAAGTTATAAAAATAAACGTTTCAATAAAAGCAAGATTTGAGCATCACATGCACATGTGAGGGATTCATGTGAGCTACTGAGGTCCTTAGGGAGCTCAAGATGACAAGAATTAAGGACATAGCTCACCAGAGCAAGGGAATCACCAAGATGGTGCTCCAATCGGCTCGGGTCAACAGGGAGTAATATCACGGGCTTCACCTACAAATGATGCCCGAAACTCTTATTACAAGGTGAGTTAAGCATAGATAGAGATGAACAAGGAGTGAGAGCAAGAAAACTTCACTAGAAAGAAAGAGAATGAAGAAAGCTCTCTCTCTCGGTGAACAATGGCAGTGAGCAAAATCCAGGGTTTATATAGAGTTTGAACCTCCGGAGCAACCGAGGGAGTTCTAGAGTTGATGCGGTGGCAATTTGATGCCAGGTGTTAAGGAAGTATTTGTGAATCCACTGTGCAATGCCCCCGGTCTGGCGATGAAGTCGACGACGGCGCACAGTCGGGAGGAAGAAGAGAAAGATGTCGCTGACTTGTGGGCTCCTCTTGTCAGCCGCAGCAAAACAGCTTGTTGCCAATTCGAAAGAATGTCAACCGTCCGATTAGAAGTGGGCGACCGAGATTATGATGGACGGGGGAAGTTCTAATCGTTACTTTGCATATGGGCCGTGCGATCGCAAGGGAACGGCTAAGATTGACTGGGAGGTTCGGGAGGTCCGAAAGTCACAATCCACAAGGATCGTTCGATCGCAATCTAACGATCGCGCAAGATATGGGTCCTGGTCTTATGCGGTTAGAAGTGGCACCGCACGATTGAGATCCAAGGGCCAGCAATGGTTGCGCTCTTTTGAGTTGAGCCCCAAAAGGATGGCGCGGTTGGATCGAAGATCAACAGTGGAGATGGATGTGGGGTTCGAACGGTCTGAACGTCACACTGATCTGGGCGGATCATTGAGGATCTGACGGTGGATATTGCATGGGACCTCCAAGCGGTTCGAAAGTCATAATGGATCCAGCCCGTTCGCTTAAGATCCAACGGCCGCGAGCTCTGAGGCGCGTTTTGGTTTCAAGGCCAAAACTGGGCGCGGTTGTATGGGGATCCAACGGTGGAAATCGCTTCAAGTGCTTGGATGACCCGCACCGCTCCGCGAATCTCGACCGATTGCTAGGAAATCAACAGCTCACGATCTTCTGGAGTTGAGGCAGAGCTCAACGTGACTGAACCCGACCCAAAATGCACGGGGTTGGACCCAACCGATTAGGCTCGGTCGCTACAATGCAAAACGGCTAGGTTAGGCTGACAAGTTGACCAACCCATTTCAAAACTTCAAAAGTTTGACCGGGGCTTTAGAAATAGCAAATAAATTTGTAAAAATATGAAATTTTGCAAGGATGCTACTGGGATGATATATTTCCCAAATAAATTTTGAAAACCATGATTTGTTATTTTAAAATACATAAATAATTCACTTAAACCGAATAGGTTTATTTAAAGACAATTATTTTTCTCAAGGTCAAAATAATCTCTAAAAATTTAACAAAAATTATTTTTGGCCAAGATAATTCATCTAGTTTTTAATAAAAATACCTCCAGGTCTTAATACCAACATTGATTGGTATTTTCTTTTGAAGCTTCAAACAAGTTTTGGATTTTGACTACAAAAGGAAGGTTTTAGTTTGTAGCAAAATGTCCAAGTTTCAAAAATGAGTAGTGATGCTATGGGAAGCACCTTATTACTGTTCATTAAAACTGGGGCTGTTACAGTTTGTAACATCCCAAGATCTGAATTTTGGAAATATCTATTATAAATGTATTAGGAAAAATACTTTGATCATTTTACATGTGAAAGTGTACCCATGTTTGAATTTTGAACTTTGGTTTAAAAACAAATCAGGAAATACAAACACACATGAACTCAAAAGAGATTAGATAAAACAAAGTAAAAATATTAAATGAGAGAATTATTTTGGGTATAATCTCTCAGGAAAAATTTACTAAACAAATCATGTGAAACTCTGTTTAAAAATAATAAATGAAATGCATAAGAACAGAAAATTGTATTAATTTTAGAGAAATTCATAGAAAATATAAACTTCTGAAACATTTACAGGCGAAAGTACATGAGGTCAAGAGACCTCACAAAAGTTTTCATAAAATTCCTAGGTCGTTTGCTTGGTACATAAAATCAGCAAACAATTCAGCCAAAATTGCACAGCCCTAAATCTAATACCCTCTCCCACTCTCTCTGGCAAGTGGGCCCCACTTGTAGGGACCTTCGTCCACCTTGTTTTGTCGAGCGCCAGCGTAAGCTCGTGAGTGTGTCGCCACACGCCCATTGTTTGGCCTCACTGCCCTTGGTTTTGGCCGTCAACAACCGCCATCAACTCCCCATCACCTCCCGGGTCTCCTCCGCGCCCATGTTTACCCGCAGCTCGCCTACTCCTGCCCGTAAGCCCGCAAACTCCACCACCTTTGCCCACCAGTGCCTGAGCTCTCTCTCATTCTACTCCACCCCTCAGGCCACAAGAAGCCACCCAGAGCTTCCTAGCTCCATTTCCTCACCACTCCAGTCTTTCCTTCTCCTTTTCTCCTCCTCAATCAAGCTCAAGAACTCGTGAGCTTTGAGCTCCATTTTTGGTCATGCGCCACCACTACTGTTCCACCGCACCAGAGGGTTTCTCTTTGCATTATCCGAGTCATCTTCTATTCTAGAACAATGAGATCATTTCCCCTCACTCAATTGCTTCGCTGATCCACAGGAGCTGCCGAATCCCTGCTTCTTCCTCAACTCCGGCTGACATCATCGCTTGCACCACCTTTCCCACCTCAGTGAACCCCGCATCGATTGGCTACACCAGGAGCATCGCAAGGACAACCTTTCCTGAGCTTCACCTTCATCTCCAACGTCTTCCCCACATGAAGCTCACCACCACCACCTCGGTTCACCGCCGTCACGCCATTTTCAGCCACCTCGTTCACTTCGTGTCACTCTGGTATACTCCTAGCGACTCATAGATGCTCATGTGAACCTTAGATAGCCAAGGGCGCCACTCATTTGCATGTTGGCTTGTTGCCGTAGCTACGCACCACTCAACATTATCGCGCCACCGCATCGAGCCACCCCAGCCCTCGCCTTTAGTGCCATTAGGTGCGCAATAGCATGGGGAACCCATTTTAGGCACTCTCCGGCTCCATCGAGCGCCACCGCAAGCTGTTAGGCGATGCTCTGTGCTATCCTAAGAGGACAAGCACTATAACAACACCATTAACGCACGTAATCTCGGTCATTAGGAAAAATCCAGTTTTAAATGATTGGTTAATCAATGCTAAGTCTCACTAACGTGTGGGCCCAAAACACCGTAAACAAGGTTCATTTAAAACATGGGTGAATGACAGGCGAACCCCGTGGACTTTAAGTGCATAGCGTACCGCCCATGGACCGTGCACAATGTGTGTAGACCTTCGGTCTACACACTGCTCTGTGAACCATGTCACAGACAAGTGGACCCCACTTGTCAGAATAAAGAAAATCAAAAGGAAAATAAAAAATACGTTTTTAGTTTTAAGGAGAATACACTTTCCTTATTGGACAGTGTAAACCTCAATAGTACATGTGTGTGAATATGCTTTCTCCGTTGGGAAGCGTATTACTCATTTTCTCTGAAATTTCCAAACTGAGTGAAATTAAAATGTTAATAACTTTCGCATAAAAACTCCAAATTGAATGATTTTTGTTTATAAATTCATATAAAAACATGAAATACCAGAATATGTAAAAATATTAAAAATTTTCACTGTTGAATTTTTTGGTGTTATTTAATTCGTTTCTGGCTCTTTTTGAATTAGACGTCGATTGCTCGAGTGATTATTTCGATGACCAACTAACCATATATTCAGAACATCAAGAGAAAGGCAAGCACCTCCTTTGATTGTTAATCCCAGTATTTTACTTATTGTACTTTTTTTTGTAAAATCTATTATGCATGCGCGTACGTGTTGAATAAAAATTGTAAACTTGGGAAATCAGTAGTGGTAAATCCTATTTGTTGCATATATCACCTTTAAATATTGATTCCTTACTATTGTAGCCATTAAAGTATGGGTTAGACAATATATAATGTCATTTGGGAATTTTGAGTGCGCTTATCGCACAATTGCTAAATAGAGTGATAGATTTTCCGTAAAAGTATTAAAAGGATAATATGAGAAATGAAATTTTGTGAGTTTTATGAAAAATATCCAGAGGGGTTACCTTTGTTATTTTGTATGAAAATAAAATGAAAAACCTAGTTTTCAACATGGGCGAGTTATATTATTCTAAGAAGAGTGAGGGGGTACCTCTGAGGACCTCCTCTCGGAAATGCACTGGACAGGGCAATATACCTGAATTTTTTTTTGTATGAGTGTGCGCGCCCCGGTACTACCGCACCAAGGAGCGGTAGTACCACCCGCAGGTTCCGAGAGGCGAGGTCTATCTAGACCTCCCAGGAGATCTTCAAAGACCTCATGGAGGTCTTGACTGAGTGCACTGAGCTAGTCCCAGGAGTCCAAGCTAGCTCGCACAAAACCATATAGGTGTGATCACAACCACATGGTCAAACAAAAGATGAAGCAGACAAATTAAACCTTGCATTAAATAAGACCTTATGGTCCAAGCTTGCTTACAGAGGTCTGCCAACTTGGGCTTACAAAACCGACAACAGGAGGACCTCAAAAGCCGAAAACACAAAAGCGCTGGAAGCCATCCGACAAACCCACAGGCTCTCGAGTGGAGGACGTCCTAGGCAGCCGGGTTGTCAAAGAACTCCTCCTCGAAGAGGTCTGAGCATCCCTGCATCTGATCATCTTCGACCACTTCTTTAACACAAGGCTTATAGCCATGAGTACTTTGAATGTACTCAGCAAATTACAGAGAACAGATATGCAAATAATATTCATGCATTGGCTTAACAATGAGAGCTGCAGGATTAGTTGCTTAAAGCTAAGTCTCACAGTAAATAACAGGTATAGATTGAAAAGCTCAATTTTTTTGAAACAATAATACTTAAGTACCTTTGTTTGAAAAGAGGGGAAGTGAGCACCATCTCACTCCCCAAGCCACTTGGGGGAGGTCTGGTCGCTCCTACGACCAGGACCTCTCCCAAGACCTCTCTGGAGCACCCGCTCCAGATCTCCCAAGACCACTTGCGGGAGGTCTGGTCGCACCCACGACCAGGACCTCTCCTAAGACCTCTCTAGAGCACCAGCTCCAAAGTCCCCAAAGACCTCCCTAGGACTCCAAGATCTCCTCTGAGCACCCACTCAGGAGCTCATTGGACCACCCTAGGGTTCACAAGACCTCCACGACCAACCGAGGATGTCACAAGCACTCGGAGCCACCCAAAGTACTTGAAGACATCCCAAGCCAGCCATGGAACACCAATTTTTGAGAAGTCTACCCATTGCACCATTTTCACCAGGCATGTCCATGACCAAGGACTTGGTTATTCGAATAGATTGATACTCTGCAGAGGTGCACAACTTTACCCACAATTCACGACCTCTCTAGCGGGGCGGGTTCCCGTCGAAACCCTTACTCACTTCCGAAGGTGAGCAGTCTAGAGAGTGCGACAAGGCCTTGACAAAGCTTTGTCCTGACCTGACCTGCCCGCTAAGGTTTCGCCGTCCTGTAAAAGGAACTTGGCCCCCTCTTGCGCCAAGCGAATCAGCACGCACCACCACAACAGAACTAGGTCAAGACATCACTAATTATTTGGCCCAGACCATCCCCATAAAATGATCTTGTGGTTGCACTAAAAAGCCCAGATCAACAGAACACAAAGTTAAGTCCTTAATTGCTGCTCAAGCAAGGCTTCCACATCCCAGTGTGCGAAGAGCACCCCCTTTACTGCACGATCACTTGCCCCAGCAAGAAAGCATTTGGGGTTCACCTAGCCAAAGACCTCCCTAGTCTTGGCACACAAGATTTTAACAACATGGCCTCGCACCACAATCAACACAACTACGGCGTCCCACCGTAGTTGCTCAACGGTGGCACCAACCACAGATTCCATAGTTCCATTTGTCAAGTTATTAGAGAAGGAACGTGATTCCTAATACCCTTGGTTCTACAAGCAAGACTAAGCATATACATACGATCCCATGTTGGCAATACCAAACAATGCCAACTAAAATACCCAACTTAAGGCGTCCAAGAGGATCATGTCAACATGTCAAAAACAATTGTCCAAGGAGCCATATTGTCAAGTAGGAGAATAACGACTGCCCCAAACCATTTCTTATTAAAAAAATAGCCATGCATGACCAAGTAAAGCAAAATACATTTGAGAAGCTAGGCTCAATATGATCAAAGGTCTACGACTTGCCTTCGTTGAGCAGTGGTGAACCGTCAGTAGACACCACTGGGTCCAAGAACTCCTCCTCAAACGCGGGATCTGCATGTTCGCGAAAGAACCAAATAAGCAAACCAACCCCAAGCAAAGAACTTAAAAGAAGACTTGAAAATGGCTCAAATCAACTTAGCCAAAACCAGAAAGCAAAGGCTCAACACAGCCTCGGGAGCTCCTTGGGGAGGTCTTGGGCGTGGAGAGAACCAGCGAGAGCAAGGAGATTGGAAATGAGCAAAAAGGTGACAAAGGGAGGCATGCCTAGGCTATTTATAGCCGGAGCTGCTAGAGAAACATCAAGGGTTAGAGCAAAACGTGTCAATGATCGGTGGTAGCTAGGACAAGGTTAGGACAGGGTAGGTTACCAAAAGAATAAAAAGAAGTACCCCAGATGTGACTGCATTTAAGGTGATACAACAGCCAATAAATGCGCACAGAGTGTAACATCCCAAACAATGGTGTGTGTTTCAAATGTAATAAAAATGAGGAGAAATTAAAACTTTTGAACATGCATTGGTTTTATGGAGTTTTTGCATAAATTGTTGGACTTGAAAGTATTGAAAACAAAGAAAACATACAACTCAAATTAGAGTTCCAAAAGAAAGCAAGAGAAAAAATTTATGTTAATCCTCTGGAAATAATTTATTCAAATACTAGAATAATTATCCCGAATTAATATAATTTTCCCAAATTTTTGGAACCAAATTCAACCTCTAGAAAATTCAAACACAAGTCAAAGACCTATTCTTAGTTTGAATTTAAATTACATAAATTAAGTATTGAACAGTAGGTTTCAAATTTTATTTGGAAACTAGGTTGGCCCAGGAAGCCCCATGATTTATTTCAGAATTTTTAGAAGTTTATTTCTAATTTTAAAGCCCTAGTCAAACCTGTCATTTGTTGGTCAAATCAGATTTGAAAACTCGGGCTCAGTACTGTTCATCGGACCCGAGCCAGTCCACTGTTTTGGCTCGAGCCCGACCCTGCTTCCCGTCTCGGTCTAGCCACCTAGCTGCACTACGCTGGACCCGTGAGCCATCAACCGTCCGATCCTCATCGAACGATCCCCGCTGGCCCAGTCCATCGCCCCGAGCCATCTCGCGTGCACCGCGTCGTCTCACTGCAGCTGGGCCCGAGCTGTCAGCTCCTTCGTCCACCTCGCATCGCGTCGCACAGAACGCGAGCGCCATGCGCCCGCGCCGCTCTACCGCGCACTGCCACTGCCGTCTTCACGCCGTGTAGCCACTGCCCAAGCTGACCTATCCGGAGCCTCCTCTACTTGACGCCGCGTCCGTCTCCGTCCTCGCCCGAGGATAATACGTCCCCGAACCCTCCATTTTTGCTCATTCCTTCTCTCGGGGGTGAGAAGGGAGAAGCTCAATTGAGCACCGCACCAGGGTAAGCTTCGACCGTGTGGTCCTCCTCCCTTCTACCTTCCTTGCCCTCTCCATTTTGGCTAACACGAGCTCTTACCTTGCTTTGTAGCTCCTGCTCCATCTTCGCGCTCTGGGAAGTGCTGGAGCGCGCTCCGGAGGTCAACACTCGTGTCAACCTCCATCTCGGTGAGTCTTAACCCAAATTTTGCGTGTCATCTCTAGCCTCGTTGCACATCTAAGGGAACCCCTCGGTCAATTTCCTCTTTGCATCGCAGGGTCGCTCGAATTTGGAAAATCCCCCTTTATCGGCCGTCGCGGCCATTATCGCCACCGAGTCACCTCCGAGCTTCCCCGACCTCTCCAAACTCTCGGGTGAGCTTCCTAGGTCCCTCTTGTAGCTTAAGAGAGCTTGTCTTGTGCGATTTGTGCGTCGGGGCTTCGTTCCCCTTTTGCCATAGCTTGGTCTCGCCGCCCCACTCCGGCTCGCCGGCGGCCTGGTGCTCCCCCGTCGCCAAAACGCTTAGCATTAGCTGCACTAGGCTATTAGGGACCCATCCCGGGCCTTGGTCAGCGCCGCGGTGGCACGTAGCGCCAGCGCGTTGCCGTGCAAGCGGGCGGAGCCGCGGGCGTTGTCGGATTTCCCCGGCAAATCACTGTAGCGATGATTAGTTAAGCGTTAATGACAATGATTAGTATTAATGACACAATCTTTGTCGGAAAATCCTAGGTTAGCCGTTCCTTGTGTCACTTACAAGTGGGCCCAAATCATTAAATGCACAGTAAACCACTGGATGGTCCATGGACTAGTGCACTGTTTCGTAGACCATTGGTCTACGCACTGTTTCATGAGCCGTGTGTATGACGGTTGGGTCCCACATGTCAGTAGCATTTTAAATTGGAAATGAAAATGGAAAACGGTACTGTTTAGTAGACCCCACCTGTCATAGGCTTTGGCTAGCTCTAGGTCAGTAAGAAAAGTATTTAATGCATGTTTAATTTCAGAAACGAATTATTTATGAATTGAAAATTGTTTAAACTTCAAAATAGCATAAGTAATTCATTTTAGCTCCAAAATTGATGATTCAAATTTTGCTAGCTTCCATTTTAAATGTAATTTAATATAAAAATGGTTTGAACCATGTTACTGTTACAGAAAATACTTTTGTCAAAATTACTTTATGTTTAGTATTATTGTTGCACTAAAAATTGCTTTAACTTCAAAAATGCATAAGTTATTCTCTGTAACTCCAAAAAGAGTAAACTAAATTTTGTTGGAATCCTCTGTTAGTGTAGTTTATTGTAAAATAGGTTATGAACATGATACTATTTCTGGAAATCCTATTTTGCATGTATCGTGTGTACTACTTTCATAACTTTGATAAATCATAGAAAATTCATCCTAGCTCCAAATGGGGTGAATCAAATTCCATTGTTCATCTCATGTGGTGCTCTTCATGCCATAAAAATTTCAAGTGCACCACTGCTCTGGAAATTTTCACCAAAAGAATTATTTCGGGTGAACAGTAACAGATCTCTATTTAGTTGAATTTTCAGGAAAACTGATCTTCTAACTGCCATAACTTCTGCATAGAACATCCAAATAAATTTATTCTTGTTGCTATATTCATCTAAAATCATGCTCTATCTTCTGTAAATTTTTCATAATTTTTGGATGAATTTGAATTTTTGGGTCTTTTCGGTGTTATTCGTTCTTATTGTGCTTTCGACTTCTTGCGCTAGGTTCCAACAAAATTATCAATTGTGAGAGTGCTCCTCTGCAGCAAGAGGGTAATCCACAGCAAGGCAAGCAGTTTGATCATAATGTCCTATTACTTTCAAGTCTATTACCTTGTTTGCAAATTGTATGTATGCATGCTTTTGTGTCAAAGTAATTTTCCCGATTAGAGGTAGCTATTCCTATTGCATGGTTGCCCTTAAATTGTTATCCCCTGCCACAAAACATAAGTTAATAATATCGCTGGTGAATTAGAGCCCGGTGATTTAATTGTGCTCTTTTATTTGTCTTTACAGTGTCATGCTTAGAAATGCTTAGCTACCGGTAGAATTAGGCGGTTATCGACTTAGTCGATAACCTTGATCACACAAATCATTTTATTACTCCATGATCAGCACCTTGTGCTAAATTGGTTTGAAAACTAAAAGTGCAAATGAAATGATTCAGACTTGGGCAAGTGGTTGGATGGTGGGATATTGGGTTTGTGAATGTCTTGCCCAGGTCAATAAGAACCGAACATCTTGTTTCACCAAAACCAAGCATAATTTGCGTGCTAACCACGCAAGAGGGATATGGGACCTCTCTTGACTAAGTACCTTGGGCGGTGTTAATTATGAGCTGGTTGGTGGTTGAAAAAGGAAATGATGTGATATGAGGGGAACATTAGCAAATCGGCTTGAGCTGGCTAATGTGTCTTTCTCTTTGTTGGGTTGCGGCTCTTAATTAGCATCATCCATGGGAAATGTCTCGTAGGACTTAGCCGTGCCAGCATACCAAAGGAAGTGTGCTAATCTAGTGGCGAAAAGGCGGTCTGGCGTGTGGGTACATTGGTACACCACTGCAGGGTATAAACTATTCGAATAGCCTCGTCCTAGGTTATGGACATGGTTGGGATTGGATTTGCAGGAGTTAGACTCAACATTTTGGAATTCTTAATTAAAACTTGATGTGGGTGGTATGAACGGGGAGTTCATGCTATTGTTGTGGTGGCTATTGGGTTAGCCACTTCCAGGATGTTTTGTTATTATTGTTACTCTTTTATTGCTGTTTTTATCAAATAAAAACAGATTGCAAAATTGCTTTAAATCTATTACATTATTGCAAATGAAAACTTGCTTTATGCTGAAAATGAGTCTAGAGCCTGCCCCACTTAAATAAGCTTGCATGTAGCTATTTATATAGACCTGTTACTCTACACGTAAGTCTTGCGAGTACAATTTTTGTACTCATTTGCTATGCTTTAATGAAATTGTTGCAAAGGAGGGAGTTGAACCCCAAGGGTTATACTTCTGCGAGATGTGTGGTGGTTTCGAGGACTAGGTTGGTGGCCCGGTTGGTTGCCTTGTGGGTTAAGGCACATTTATTGGCTTTTGTTTATCGCCATCTTATGGCACTTTGCTTCCGCTGTTACTTATGACTCTTTAGTTGTATTTGGCCAGTCGGCCCCTTTTGTAATAACTCTATATTGTATGTCTTTTGAATTGCGTAGTCGTACTTTGGATTCTATGTGATTGAATGGAATTGATGCATAATTTTTGTATGGGGTATGTGTACTGCATTCTGGGAAGTACATATACGCCGAGAGTCATGATATTTGATTTGTAATGCTTGAATCATCTTAATGTTTAAGTATTACAAGTTAAATACCCCGGGTTCTCACAAAAGTTGGTATCAGAGCCATACTAACCATAGAAGCCACTAGCTTGGTCGTCCTTAGGATATTTTGAAAAACTTAGTTTCAAAATGTCAAATGGTTTATGAAAACTTAAGTAAGTTCTCAGATTTTACTCCTTACCTATCTTAGATTGCTCCTCTCACCTTCTTCTTGTTTAAGTTTCGAAAAGTTGTTTCCTCTCATCTTCTTCCAAAGATAGTGTTACCGTTTAAATTCGGTTTTGGGGATTCAATGAGTGTTGTAAAATTAAAGTGTTGGCTGTCCTTTGATGAAGATTAGAAGCTTTTGAAGTTGGAAAATTCAGCTTGAAGCTTAGATATAAAATCTGGACAGCAAGTACAAGTTTTGGACAGCAAGCACCTAGTTCTTCGATAGGGCTAAAAATGTGAGGAAAATTCAACTAATACTTGTGGGGTTTAAAGGGGTAAGATGTGATATTAGATAGCTAGTGTCTAACACACCCTTAGATGGTTTTTACCATGATCTTTAGATGCAATAAGACTTGAGCTACGTTCTGAAATTTTCTTCTCAAAACGATTGCTTGTTCATTCAATACAAGTTAGTCGTACCGAGAAGTTGAATCTTGTGTCTTATGAGCTTTGCATTGGATCTTATGCCTTTTTGCAATTGTTTGGAGTTCATTTCCATGCTGGTTATATGGTTGTAATTGGGTTAGGGTAACAAATCATTTCCCTAGTCAATAGCTTGTCTTTTGCTACCTTTCGTCTCTAGTTCTCGGGTTTTTGTTGCTAACCCGCCTTGATGAAACAGGATGGCTAGATGAACACGCAGCAGCCAGGGTCAGCCAGATGGTCAGGATGAGGAGCTTCCACCTCCTCCGACCATGGCTGAGGTTCTCGCTCAGATCGAGCGGAATCGCATGGATCAGACGAGGATCCTAGAGGCGATTGCAAGGAACACCTCCAGCTTATCTGGTGCCTCCAGATCAGGAGGGGGAGGTGGCCACCATCAGAGGGGGGGGGGACTCTCAGAGTTCCTTCGCACACAACCACCTACCTTCTCGTGGTCCGAGGACCCACTTGACGCGGATGATTGGCTGCGCCTTGTCGAGCAGAAGCTCGATGTTGCCCAATGCCAGGAGCAGGAGAAGGCACTCTTTGCCTCCCATCAGCTGGATGGGGCAGCACTCTCATGGTGGGAGAACTTCCTCGCCATGCAGCCCGAGGGCCGGGCTGTCACTTGGGCTGAGTTTCGCTCTGCTTTCCGTCGGGCTCATGTCCCCGCCGGCTTGATGAAGCTCAAGAAGAAGGAATTATCGGCGCTCAAGCAAGGGCGCAGATCTGTGACCGAGTACCTCCACGACTTCAACCACCTCTCCCGGTACGCCCCTGAGGACGTGCCCACTGATGAGGCGAAACAGGAGAAGTTTATGGATGGCTTGTCTGAGGAGCTTCAGGACAAGCTGTCTATTGTTGACTTCCCCGACTTCCAGTCGTTGGTCGACAAGGCTATTGTTGCTGAGCACAAGGCAAGGGTGCTTGGCGATTCTCGCAAGCGCAAGTGGGAGGCCCAAAAATTAGCAAGGGCCACTGTTCCTCGTTCTTATGGCGGGCAAGCCTCGGTGCATCACTCTCGACTTCAAGACCACCGAGGGCACGGCGTTTGTACCTCGCCCACCACCGGCCGTGTCTCGATCACGCACTGCGGACAGCAAGGAGGTCCCCGCAACCCAGCTGCTGATGTTACTTGCTTCTTCTGCAACAACAAGGGGCATTATGCTAATCAATGCCCTAAGAAAATTGGAGCGGCCCCTCGTCCTAATGGAGGACGCGGGCAAGGAAATGGCCATGATCAGAAGGTTCATCAGAAGGCCCAGAATGTGGGCAGCGGTCGAGTCAACCACATTGGTACACCCCTGCAGGGTATAAACTATTCGAATAGCCTCGTCCTAGGTTATGGACACACTTGGGATTGGATTTGCAGGAGTTAGACTCAACATTTTGGAATTCTTAATAAAAACTTGATGTGGGTGGTATGAACGGGGAGTTCATGCTATTGTTGTGGTGGCTATTGGGTTAGCCACTTCCAGGATGTTTTGTTACTATTGTTACTCTTTTATCGCTGTTTTTATCAAATAAAAACAGATTGCAAAATTGGTTTAAATCTATTACATTATTGCAAATGAAAACTTGCTTTATACTGAAAATGAGTCTAGAGCCTGCCCCACTTAAATAAGCTTGCATGTAGCTATTTATATAGGTCTATTACTCTACACGTAAGTCTTGCGAGTACAATTTTTGTACTCATTTGCTATGCTTTAATGAAATTGTTGCAGAGGAGGGAGTTGAACCCCAAGGGTTATACTTTTGCGAGATGTGCGGTGGTTTTGAGGACTAGGTTGGTGGCCTGGTTGGTTGCCTTGTGGGTTAAGGCACACTGATTGGCTTTTGTTTATTGCCATCTTATGGCACTTTGCTTCCGCTGTTACTTATGACTCTTTAGTTGTATTTGGCCTACGGCCCTTTTGTAATAACTCTATATTGTATGTCTTTTGAATTATGAGTCGCACTTTGGATTCTATGTGATTGAATGGAATTGATGCATAATTTTTGTATGGGGTATGTGTACTGCATTCTGGGAAGTACATATACGCCGAGAGTCGTGATATTTGATTTGTAATGCTTGAATCATCTTAATGGTTAAGTATTACAAGTTAAATACTCTGGGTTCTCACACAGCGCAAGGCTAACAAGTGGGGCCAGTCAAACTCAAAAGAACAGATTGGTCAAAGGGTTGGTCTCAGCCACAAGGGAGGTCTTTGCAAAGGACCAGGAGTCCTCACCTCTAAAGGGGAGGTCCTGACGGTTAGATCTAACAAAGGGGAAGTCTGAACGGTTAAGATCTCGAAAGGGGATGTCCTAACGGTCAGATCTAACAAAGGAGAGGTCTAAACGGTTAAGATATCCAAAGGGAAGGTCCTAACGGTCAGATCTAACAAAGGAGAGGTCTGAACGGTTAAGATCTCCAAAGGGGAGGTCCTAACAGTCAGATCTAACAAAGGGGAGGTCTGAATGGTTAAGATCTCCAAAAGGGAGGTCCTAACGGTCAGATCTAACAAAGGGGAGGTCTGAATGGTTAAGATCTCCAAAAGGGAGATCCTAACGGTGAGATCTAACAAAGGGGAGGTCTGAACGGTTAAAATCTCCAAAGGGGAGGTCCTAATGGTCAGATCTAATAAAGGGGAGGTCTGAACGGTTAAGATCTCCAAAAGGGAGGTCCTAACGGTCAGATCTAACAAAGGGGAGGTCTGAACGGTTAAGATGTCCAAAAGGGAGGTCCTAATAGTCAGATCTAACAAAGGGGAGGTCTGAACGGTTAAGATCTGCAAAGTGGAGGTCCTAACGGTCAGATCTAACAAAGGGGAGGTCTGAACGGTTAAGATCTCCAAATGGGAGGTCCTAACGGTCAGATCTAACAAAGGGGAGGTCTGAGCGGTTAAGGTCTCCAAAGGGGAGGTCCTAACGGTCAGATCTAACAAAGGGGAGGTCTGAGCGGTTAAGGTCTCCAAAAGGGAGGTCCTAACGGTCAGATCTAGCAAAGGGGAGGTCTGAATGGTTAAGATCTCCAAAGGGGAGGTCCTAACGGTTAGATCTAACAAAGGGGAGGTTTGAACGGTTAAGATCTCCAAAGGGGAGGTCCTAACAGTCAGATCTAACAAAGGGGAGGTCTGAACGGTTAAGATCTACAAAAGGGAGGTCCTAACGGTCAGATCTAACAAAGGGGAGGTCTGAACGGTTAAGATCTCCAAAGGAGAGGTCCTAACAGTCACGGGGAGGTCCTGAAGGACACGAGGAGGTTGAAACAAACAAGGGGGAGGTCCTAGACCCACAAAGGAGGTCTGGGCAGGAGGAGATCTAGCGCAGGGCAAACTAAGCCTAGCTTGACTCTGCGGAAAACAAAAGGGTTTGAAACACAAACCCGGGCAGGGAACGACGGGGTGGTCATGACCCAAAAGAGAAGAGGTTAGAACCAAAGATAAATTCAAATAGGGAGGGAGGTCTAAACCTTGAAGTGATTCAAACCAACAAAGAAAGTCTAGATTAAAAGAGATGAAAAGATCCAAGCTCAGAGGAGGTCCAAACAAACAAGGGGGCTAAAACAAAAAGGGCACTAAGAGCCCGCAAAAGAAAGAGAGATAAGACCATAGAGCACCGGAGAACCCCAAAAGGACCAGAAACACAAACCAAAAGACTTAGTTGAGGTTTGGTTAGGTCAGGTTAAACTCCCAAATTTTCAAAATCCCAAGTTAAGCTTGAGCAGGTGAATAAACCGAATGGTTCCTTTTAGCTTTGAAAACGACAAGAACTCTTAGGAAAAATGGGACGTTACAAACCTTCACCCCTTAAGGGAATCTCAACCTCGAGATTCAGGCTAGCTAGAGAATAGGCGTGGGAACTCCTTCTTGAGGTCCTCTTCGCACTCCCAAGTTGCTTCTACTTCAGTGTGGTTGCTCCATTGCACTTTGCGAAGCTTGATGGTCTTGTTTCTTGTGACTCTCTCGGACACATCCATGATCTTGATGGGTTGCTCCTTGTAGGTGAGGTCTTCTTGGAGGTCCATAGCTTCTAAGGGCATTTGCTCTTCTAGCACTCTTAAGCACTTCTTCAACTGAGAGACATGGAACACATTATGCACTCCAGCAAGCTGAGGGGGGAGATCTATCTTGTAGGCCACTTCTCCTCTTCGGTCAAGAACTGGAAAAGGTCCAATGAATCTTGGAGCTAGCTTTCCACTGATCCTGAATCGTTGCATTCCTTTGAGAGGTGACACTTTGAGGTATACTGGATCTCCTGAAGTAAAGGCTAGATCTCGACGTCTATTGTCAGCATAGCTCTTTTGTCTGGTTTGTGCAGTCTTCAACTTCTCCCTTATTGACTTCACTTGGTCTTCAGCTTCCTTCAATAGGTCTGGTCCAAGAACTTGTCCTTCACTAGTCTCTGTCCAGTACAAGGGCGTCCTACATTTTCTTCCATAAAGAGCTTCAAAAGGAGACATCCGAAGGCTTGCTTGATAGCTGTTATTGTAGGAGAACTCAGCATAGGGTAATATTCTGTCCCAATTTCCTTGCTTTTCTAGAGCACAAGCTCTCAATATGTCCTCAAGTACTTGGTTAACCCTTTCGGTTTGTCCATCAGTTTGTGGGTGATAAGCTGTGCTGAAATTGAGGTATGTGCCCATAACATCATGTAGCTTTTGCCAAAACTTGGAGGTGAACTGAGAACCTCTGTCTGATACTATCTTCTTTGGAACACCATGCAAACACACAACCTTTGCCATGTAGATTTCTACCAATTTGTCTCAAGAATAGGTGGTCTTCACAGGAATAAAGTGAGCCATTTTGGTTAGGCGATCTACAATGACCCATATAGAGTCAAAACCAGCCTGGGTCCGGGGTAGACCAGTTATAAAGTCCATCCCTACCTCTTCCTATTTCCACTCGGGTATGGGCAAGGGCACCAAAAGACCCCCAGGTCTTTGGTGCACGGCCTTAACCTTTTGACAAGTATCACATTTGGCCAATATTCTTCAATTTCTCTCTTCATACTAGGCCACCAGTACATCTCCTTAATGTCTTGATACATCTTTGTAGCTCTAGGGTGAATGGAATACAGTGCTTCATGGGCTTCTTTTAGTAAAATCTTCTTGAGTTCTATGATATTTGGCACACATAGCCTCTTGTCAAACCATACGGTCCCTTGATCATCTTTTGAAAACCTCAAAGATTTCCCTTTTCTCATGTTGGCCTTGATTTCTTGAATGACTACATCTTCAACCTGAGCTGCCCCCCTTTCCTCAGCCACCGAGAGGAAAAGTGAGGAAGAAAAGGGGTGCTGCAGGGGTATTATCCCTGGGCGATGGACGGAGCGGAGGCAGCGTCAAGTGAGGGAGCTCCAGGATAGGCCAACGGACGCGGTGGATTGACAGCGTCGATGGAGCGCGGAAGGAATCGCTGGTCGCGTATGCGCACTGCTCTCTGGCGTCGGCCAAGGTGGACGACGGATCCGACAGTGGGCTCGGTCGGCGACGACTTCAAGCAAGGCGATCGCCGTGTAAGTGAGTTGGCGCAGACCGTTGGATCAGATCTGGACGGCTAGGATTAGACGAGGGGCGACGGATCATTATGAAGGGTACGCGATTTGGGCCGTGGATTTCCCATCGGACGGCTCACGCGCGATGCCCTAAGTTGGTTGGGCCGAGTCGTCTCACCGAGTCGGACTCGAGCCCGATGAATAGTGTGGCTGGTTGGGTTAGGGTTTGACTGAGATTTAAATTGTTTTCTCCACTTTGACCAAGGTGTTAAAAATAGAAATAAATTTCCTAAAATTGTGAAATAAATCACAGGTGTTTCTGGGAAGGTCTAGTGTCCATAAAAATTATTGAACACTACTTTTCATGATATAATGTGTATAAGTTAAATTCAAACTTATTGTAGGTCGTTAAATTGTGTTTGAATTTTCTTGGTGTCTGAACCAGCCCCAAAAATTTGGGAAAAATTATATGAATTCATTATAATTACTATAGTATTTGAATAAATTATTTCCAAAAGATGTTCATAAGGTTTTGTTCCTGTTTTCTTTTGGAGTTGATTTACAAAGTGCAGATTTAACACTTGTTTAAGATTTTTCAGGTGCAATAAATTATGCAAAAGTTTGAAAACAATGATGCATGCTCATGAGATGCATAATAATTCTCTTTATTAATTTGAGGATGTGACAAGAAGTAAGTGTTCAGATCTAATGTAATTATGTCCTAGACAATATAAGGGGATTCAGTGCTAGAAAAATGACTGACAGTCTGAGCTTTTCTTCAACCAAAGACGCCACAAGGAAAAATAATGTGCATTGTGCAATAGTAAAGATAGTAGTCAAGAAAAGAAAAAGGATAACTAAAATTCACCATGTTTACTGCCCAAATCTAGCCTTGTCCCGTTTATGCCAAGATCCACGAGAAGTCAGAGCCGCCATTGGAAGAGGAACCACACCGCCATGGCGCCCACCACAACAATGCCAGAGGCGTTCCTCCGCCACAAAGAAAGACGTCGGCGATCGGGGAGGAGCGGCAGGAAGAGTCGAGATCGAAGGAACTAGGCGGGGATGAGAAGACATTGGGAAAAGAGGGAAGTGCGTGTGTGTACAAGAATGCCGAGGCAAAGCGAGACTAGTGAGGATGGGCATGGAAGTGATGGCCAGATGTAACATCCCAAAGTGCTATTACCAAAATAAAAATTAATAAAGTTATTATTTTGTTGGTTTTCCTGAAATTTGAAAGAGTTTTATTGCTTCTTGTGAATTTCTAAGGTTTTAAAAGTCAAAAGTAAACCTTTTTAAAGTTTTATTTGAGTTAAAGTTGAAAAATAAAAATTTAATTAATTTCTAGAATTTTCTGGAATTTTAAAATCTTTTCCCTAATTATTTTAATGCCAAAATAAATTATGTACAAAAATAAAAGCCAACATTAAGTTAAATTATTTTTATTCTCTTTGTTGTTTTATCCCGTCCTTTCTCTCACATTCCATCTTCAACCTCTAGCCGCTCGCTTTTTTCTCAACCGAGCCAAACAATGGCCGAAGCTTCTCCATGGCCGCGCCTCCAGCTAGCCGCCACCCTCGCCGGCTCCGGCCACCGCCGCCCCTCGCCGAGCCGCTCCTCTCCGGCCACCCGCGCCACCCCTTCCCTTCCCTCCCTGCCGCCCGATTGTCGCCCACTGTCGAGCTCCATGGTTAACAATGGTAACCTCCACCTCTCTCCTTCTTTCTTCTCACACATATCATTAAAATGGATTATGTTTGAAGTGAAACGTGTGCATTAACGTCACACACGTTGCCACACCTTCAATTGGACGTTTCATCCGCTGCATGCAATTAATTTAGCCATTTCATTTCGTTTTTCATTTGCACTCGAAACAGTCGCGCCGTTCTCCCTCCACGGCTCCCCTCCGCCCCTATAAAATGGAGCACCGGGTGCCCCTCCTCTCACTCATCCCATCCCCACCACTCACCTCTCTTCTCTTGCTCCCACCTCGCCGGAATCGGCATTTTTCTTTCGCCGGCCGGGCTCTCTTCCGCCGCCTCTAGCGCCGCCTACAGTGGAGCCCCGGCCAAGTTGCCCACTTCCCTGACATCGCGGCTGCGCATTCTACAGGATGCTCACCTCCTCATCGCCGGGAACTCACCGGAGCACCGCCGCCATTTCTTTTCCTCCATGCGAGCTTGCTGTTGGTTCGGCTGAGAAGAAAGGTGAACAGTGAACTAACTAGTTATCCATTCTATCACTTTGTACATAACAATTTTATTCATTCCAAAAATTCTTGCTCTCACATGAAACTCCAAATCCATCAATTCTTTCTCCTAAATTCATCTACTATTTTTAGTATTTATTTTGTAATTTTTAGATTTTATTTTATTTTCGTTAATTATTCGGTCCATTTTGCGCGTCGTTGCCACCGGCCGACCATGCGCATTCCACCACCACCCAGGTGAGCGTTGCGTTCCCCGCGGTTTTCTCTTCATTTCGCTGCAAACCTCACCCGCTAACTCATTTCCGTTTGCCTGAACGCCGACGTCCGCTCGCCGCCCACCGAAGGTCTTCTCTGTCGGACTACGTCGCCATCGAAGGTCGTCTGGCCGAGTCGTCTACACTATTGAGTTTGCCTCGACGTGTCGTGCTTCCGTCGCCATTGCCTTGGCCATAAAGCTCTTTCTTTGTTTCTAATCATCCGAAACCACAATTTCCGATGAATAGTACAATTTTCGGAATTATATCATTTCATGTGATTTCCAAACTTTCTGGGGTTCGTTCTCCTTCATACGAACTCCGATTTTGTCGATTCAAATTTCTAAATTCATATAAATTCAAGATTTAACTAACTAAACTAAAATTATTTTATTTGGAATTTATTTGAATCTTCATTTGAATTTTGTTTGAATTTGGCTTATTTTCGTGTATAGATTTCGATGACTTTGGAGAGACAGATTTCGACACCGTTTGAGTGCAATTAATCAAGCAAGGCAAGTTATACCTTTAATCATATTTGATCCTATTATTTCAAATTATTTAAATTCTGTTTTAAATTATTATTGCATGCTTATTTCTATACAGTCTAATTTAAATCCCTGTTTTAAATTATAGTTATGCCTAAATCCTTTGTACTACCAATCTTGCCATTGAAATAAACCTACCTTGTCACCTTAAATATAGTTTATGCAATAGTATGAACTAGAACATTTTGAGAAAAAATATGCTTAGCCATGCTTAAATAAAAAATATTTGATTTGGGGAATTTCAGCCAAAAATCAAATGTTGTTTAAAAGTCTATGACATTGGTTTGTCATGGAAGATTTTGTAAATATTTTTGAAAAGCAAAAAGGAGAAGTTGGTTTATACTTGGGCGAAATGGATGGTCGGTGGGTGCAGGTTTATGCACAGGCTCAACCCGGTCAGGGTTGAGACCCAAGGTTTTTATTGGAAGTCGCCCAAGTCAGTTAAGGACCGGTCTGAGAGCCACTTTTGCTAAGCCACATCGTACCACCACATGTCTCGAATGGGCGGGATCTGGCTGACTAATTTGCAATGTTCCACCGTGGTCTTTCCCTTCAGATGCGGTGGGTAGTCATATTATGACCTACGTTAGTCCCACCTGGCGCAAGAGGGGGCTATGAACCCGGCGAATGGTCAGTCCTGTCAGCAGACGGCTTGGTGACAGTCGGCGTCATGCGGCGGCGGTCTGTTGACAGCGTTGTGCGGCAGCGGCGCGGGCAACGACGACAGCAGCGATGGCGGCAGCGGATGTGGCACAAGACGACGGTGCAGTTGAGAAGTACGACGGGGCGTCGGGATGGCAGCAGAAAGATAGGTTAGAGTGCTAGCTCTAATACCATGTTATGAATATTGTGTGCATCTATTCAAGAGGCCCAATGGGCAATATATATAGGGAGTACAAAGGGGGTTGCCATATACAGATAAGGAAACCATATACAGATAAGGAAATACAAAGGAATCCTATTCTAACAAGTCCAAAGGGGGCGAAACCTTAGCGAGGGGGACTACGGTGGAATGGCACATTGTAAAGGCCTTGTGATAATCACTTAGTCGCACACCTTCGAAAGTGTGTGAGTGGACAGTAAAAGTTGATTATCTCTTGTGGGTAAAGCTGTACAACCTCTACAGAGTGTTAAGAACTATTTGAATAGCCGTATCCACAGTCATGGACATGCTTGGCAAAGCCACTCAAAGTTAGACTTTGGTTTTGATTTCAAAATGATTTGACACAAATGATTTTGGATTTCTATCCAAATGGGAATTGGGCAGGAAGCCATGTGATAGGAGGGTATCATTCACCATTCTTGTGTGAATGTTATCTGACTATAAAATTGAGAATTTATAAAATGAATTTTAGTTATTGTATAACTACCTTGGAACTTAGTATTTGAAAGAAACTTGGCTTTATGCAAATCAACCATATTAAGCCTTCCTTTGAGATATCCATGTATTCATGTCATTCTGTTATTTGACGGGTGTAACTTGCGAGCACGGTAGTTGTGCTCATACTTGCTTTATGCAAACAAATTTCAGAGGACAAGGACTTTGCTACCGGTGTGGATCTCGACAACTAGGCTGCTACCCCAGTCGATTGCCTGTGGCAGATTAACTGGACTCCGCTACTTCTTCGTCTTCCGCTGTGTTCTTTATTGTTAGCTTGTAAGCCTCTTTTGTAATAAACTCTGTTGATTATTAATAATATTATGCGATTTATGGATGTTACCATATATGTTTACTGTGTGAACTAGCTACTAATCATAGGACTAGTTCAGAAATGCACAGAGGATTTGGGGTGCTAATCCCGGGTCCGACACCAGACGACAGAAGACGACGGAGCCGGCGAGGAGGTCCCGGACTTGGCCTCTGGCAAGGAGGCACAAGCAACCCAAGGAGAAGGCGAGAGGAGGGAGAAAGGACAAGGACCAGCGGCACGGGGGAGGAGAGGGAGGGGTGGCGGCGGGGGGGCCTGGGGTGGGATCTGGGGACTTGGCCACCGCTGGAGCAGAGAGGGAGGGGGACGCCAAGGACCAGCGGCGCTGGGGAGCGGTGGCGAGGGAGGCGGGCGAGGGGAGCGCGGCGGCGAACGCAGGGTGAGGGAGGCGTGGGGGCGGATGGGGGCAGTCATGGGTGAGGTGGGACGAGAGAAGAGGGGGGTGTCGATGACGATTTCGATGGATGGTAATGGGAGACGGATGGTTCTGAGCCATCGATCTATTGATCAAGATGTTCGATCGGACGGACAAAAATGATAGTGGGAGGATGGACGACGGTAAACTTCTTCTTTTAAGTAGTAGAGATAGAGAAATTCTACAAAATCCACAGTTGACGATCAATGTGTGTAATAGAACAGAACATAGAATTGAGAATTGAAATCAACAGCAGTAACAGAAATATGGTAATATCATCTCTAGAGCATAGAACTAAAATCGCAAGACTTTCTTATTCATAAGAAAGTTCTTTTATGATCTCTCACAAATATATGATTTCACTCCTGTAACATCCCAATTTTCTAGAGTTCTTAAGAGTTTTCAAAATAAATATAACAATTCAGTTTTGTTGATTTCCTCAAGCTTAACTGGAAGATTTTGGAAATTTGGAGGTTTAATGTGAATTAATCGAACTTCAACTAATGCGAAAGTTGGGTTTATGTGAGGACCTGGGGTATTTAACTTGTAATACTTAACCATCCATTGGTCCTAGCATTACAAACCAAATATCCCGCCCTCGATGTATTGTATACCTCCCAGGAGCGGTATACACACACCGTTCACAAAATAATATCAATATCAATTCCATACAACAATAGATCATTACCAAAGTCACAAAAGGTTACAATAAAGTCATAACATCTCCAGTTTCATACATACGGCCGACCGGCCAAATAGCATAAATACAAGTACTAAGAGTGCAGCATGAAACATAGCCATAAGATGGCACCAAAAGAAAAACCGACCGGTGTGCCCTTACCCACAAGGCAACCTGACCGGAAACTCCAAGCTAGTCGTCATCTTGAACGAAGTCGATCTCACAATAGTTGATCCCTTGGGGATCAACATCCTCTGAAATTGCAGCAAGCGGGTTGAGTACAATTGTACTCGCAAGTCTTACAAGCAAAAGAATATTTAGATGTATTCATGTATCAAAGGAAGGCTGCTACACTAGGCAATTTTTAGCATAAAGCAACATTTGATTTGAAGTACAAATAATAGATTAAAATGGCAAGTAAGCAAACATTTTTAATAACTTTAAATAACAGCGGATAAACACAATTAGACAACATCTAAACAACAATAAGTGGCTGCCCCACAGCTCACCAACATAGCATGAGACCATTCTCAATACCACTCGAACAAGTTTTAAGTTAAAAATTCCAAAATGTTGAGTCTAACTCCTGTAGAGACCTAACCAAGCATGTCCATAACCTAGGACGAGGCTATTCGAATAGATTATACCCTACAGGGGTGTACCAATGTACCCACATGTCAAATCGCCTTTTCGCCACATGATTTAGCACACTTCCTTTGGTATGCCGGCACAGCTAAGTCCTACGAGACACTTTCCAATGGATTGTACTAATTAAGAGTCGCACGTATGGGGGTTAACCCTTAGTGAACCGCCATTACGGGCTCCCACTAAGGACCCACACGTTGAGTCGGACGCACCGGCCCAGCCGAAGCAACTGCGGGTGCTCCTGGGTATGGCGAACCTAGAACGGAACCCATCCCTCTCATCCCAAAACAAACATTTTTCTTACCACCAACGACTCAATAATTAATACCTCCCAAAGTACTTAGTCAAGAGGGGGTTTCCAATACCCTTGTGTGGTTAGCACGCAAAAACGCTTGGGTCAGTGTCAAAGATGTTTGGTCCTTGTTGACCTAGGCCGATATCACACCATCCAACCACTTGCCCAAGTCTAAATCATTTCATTTACACTTTTAGTTTTCAAATTAATATAGCACAAGGTGTTGGACATAGTGTAATAAAATGATTTGTGTGATCAAAGTTATCGACTAAATCGATAACCGCCCAATTCTATCGAAAGCTAAGCATGACTAAGCATCAATTCGCATACACATGTATAGACTCTATAACATCCACCGAGCACTAACATCAGTGGGAATATTAACTTAGGGTTAGTGGCAAGGGATAAACATTTGCTATAGCTCATGCATCTACTAGGAATAACTACCTCTAACGAAAAATAATCATTCAAGTAGAACATGCATACATACAAGCTGAAAACAAGATATTTTGTAACGAAAGCAATAGGATCAATATGATCAAAGGGGGAGGTCCGAACTTCACCTCTGGTTTGGGCCGCCCGATTAAGGTCGGACGGTCAAATCAAGTTGAGTTTGGGTACGCGCGCGCTTCGGACTGTCTTGGACCTCCCCATCCTTGTGGTCTTTTTGCAAAGACCACCTCCTTGGTCTTTTTGCAAAGGCCACCCTTTTGGGTCACGACCTCCCTTGAGGTCCAAACCTCTCCTTTTGGTCACAACCTCTCCTTTGGTCGCGACATCCCCTTTGGTCTTTTTGCAAAGACCACCCTCTTGGTCTTTTTGCAAAGACCACCCTCGTGGTCAAGACCACCCCATGTGGTCCAGACCTCCCCCCGGGTCACGACCTCTCCTTTGGTCGTGACTTGGTCTTTTTGCAAAGACCACCCTCTTGGTCTTTTTGCAAAGACCACCCTCATGGTCAAGACCTCCCCCTGGGTCATGACCTCTCCTTGCGGTCATGACCTCCCCCTTGGTCTTTTTGCAAAGACCACCCTTGCGGTCGCGACCTCCCTTTGGTCACAACCACCTCTCTAGTGGGGCCACCTTCTCAAGTCCTCTGCTCACCTTCTTCTTCCTCTCGTCGTGTCTCAGTACCGCGGGAGTCTTCACGCATTAAATGCGGTCGTGTCGCATTAAATGAGGTCACCTCCACCATACCCTATCTTTTCCTCTTTTGTCACCCCTTTCACCCACTCCTTTCCCTCCATCACCTGCTCCCGTCGTGTGCATTGAATGCGTCGTCCTCCTCTCCGGACCTCCCCGTGCTTATATAAAGCACCAAAGAGGCCTCTTGCCTCCTTTGTTTTCCCAGTGCTTTGGACCTCCCTCCCAACTTAGACCTCCTTCTGAAGAGCACTTTCTCCCTAGATAGGAGCTCCGATTCAATGATTCAAGTACCTATCTTCGCCTTGATTTGTTGTTTTTCTTTTTAGCTCTCATTTGGTTCTTTCATTGAAGTTTTTGTGGGTTCATTTTATTTACCTTTGCTCCTTTTCGTGCGTGTAGCATTTGGTTATTCTAAAGACCTCCTGGACCCAGCATTCTCAACCGAAGAAGCTTAGTTCTTTAGCGAAGGCAAGTCATAGACCTTTGATCATGTTGAACCCATTTTGCAAAAAGTATATTGTTTTGTTATGAACATGCATGACTAATTTTATAAAAACTGGTTTTGGGAGTAGTTAAGCACCACTTGTTAAAATGACTCCTTGGTATGGTTGAATACAACATGTTGACATATACCCTTGGATACCTGTAGGATGGGTTATCTTAGTTGGATATCTTTGTATACCAACATTGGTGTGCTTTATTGCTTAGCCATGCTTTAGTAGACGTTGGTCTCGCAATCTCATGACTCAAAGAATGTTGAACTTGACTAATGAGCTATGGAATTGTGGCTGTGCCACCTTTGTTAAAATTTGTGAGCTATTGACCAAGGTGGTCATTCGGCAGGGTTGAACCGAAAATGATTTATGCTCGGGCGAGTGGCTGGTGGTGAGTGTGGGTGCCTTGAGCACACTGGGATGTGGATAGTCTCGCCTAAGCAGCCAACTAAGGACTTAACTTTGTATGCCATTGATCTGGGTCATTATCGTGCAACCACAAGTCCATTGTGGGGTGATCCTGGCCAACTAATTAGTGAGGTCCTGATGCGGTTCTGTCGTGGTTGTCGAATGGCGCAAGAGGGGGCCCAGCATGGCGAATCCTTAGCGGGCAGAACCAAGTCAGGACTGACCTTTGTAAAGGCCTTGTCACAAGCTCTAGATTGCTTACCAAAGGAAGTGAGCAAGGGCATTGACAGGTGCCCAACCAACTAGAGGACTTCGTGTCTTGTGGGTAAAGTGTACAACCTCTGCAAAGTGTAAAATCTATTTGAATAGTCGCATCCTCGGTTATGGACATGCCCGGTTCTTTCATGCAAGGGGTAGACTATTTTCTCAAAATGTGGTCGTGGCTATGTTTCGAGTGGTTTAGCTCACGACCAGGGTGGTCGTGAGTAGTCTGGGCACATGACCAGGGTGGTCGTGTGTTGTTTTCAAAGAACTTGTCTACTTATGTATTATCTCTTTTCAACTTGTGCTTTGCAATCTACTTAATGTATTTCCAGTAAATATTGCTTTCCGCAAACTAACCATACAGCTATTCCCTGTCAAGCTTTGCATAAATATTAATTGCATTCATTTCCCTATGACTTGTTGAGTACATTCAAAGTACTCATGGCTTTGCGCCCTTTGGTTAATTAGCAGCCGAAGACCTCCCAGGGTGCTCTGAGCACTATGAGGAGGAGTTTGTGGAAGACCTCGTGGGCTAGGGGACGTCCTCCACTCGATAGCCTGTGGCTCGCCGAGTGGCTCCGCGCTGTGTTTTGTTTCCGCTGTAAGTTTTCTTTTGTTGTTAGTCCTACATGGCACCCCTGTAAACAAGCTTAACCATAAGGTCTTTTGTTTAATTAAAATTAATATGTTTGCTTCATCTTTAGTTTGTTTTGTGTGGTTGTGATGACACCGATGTTGAGCCTGTGCGACCTAGCTTGCTGATCTTGGGACTAGCTCAGTGCACAGAGGCCGGGACCTCCAGGTGGTCTTGAGGATCTCTCGGGTGGTCCTGGAGGACCTCCGGGTGATCCTATGAGACCTCCCCAGGTCGGGCCCACACAACTCCCTTGCCGACTTTACGAAGTGCTAAATTGGTTCATAGAGCACAAAATTAGTTCAAAAGTCATTTATCTCCCTAACCACATATTGACAACTTAGGAGGGATTTACCTCACAACCTAGTTGGTCCTAATTGAACTCCTCTGCAGCGACAAATGAGGGAACACACCAATTAGGAAGCATGGCTATGAGATTAACCAAATTCTCACATTAATTTCCAAAAATATTTGGCTAAAACGGGGGAAAGGTTAACCAAGTGAGACGCAACTAAACCAAACAAACCAAAAAAGGTGAAGGCTGCTCACTTGGTGCAGATCTATGGATAAGGAAGAGATGGAGTGGGGGAAGGTAAGGACGCCGAAGTGTATCCACCGGTGTGCCCACCGCCACAAGACCCTGTGCTGACCGCCTCTTCACCTCGATTGGCCAAATCGGCAAGCGATGAGGACATTGGGAAATGGAAGGAGGTAGAGACAGCAAAAATCAGGAGGGATGAGAGGCACCATTGATGGGGGAGGCGAGGTCATGAGAGACGAAGGAGGCGATGGGTTCGTGAGCCAGCGAGGCAGGAGGAAGAAGGGGAATCGAGATTAGGATGGGACTTTGAGCCAATACCTTTTGCAGAGATGGGGAACCACGGCTAATCCTTGCGGTGGTGGCTTGACGGGAGCTCGCCAGCATCGGGTCGTCATCAATTTCCACCGTGGCAGCGGCAATGGGAAAGGAACTGGCAAAGCTTGGGTGGTGGCGGTGATGCTGGAGCATGGTTCGCGGTGGAGAAGAGGAGGTGATGCTAGATGGAGATGGATCGGGAGGTAGTTCCTGCTTCTACCAGATAGTGGGAGAAGTGGGGATGAGACATAAATCACATGACCCAGCGGTCGAGAGAGGAATGAGAGACTTACCTGGCGTTTCTTCGAAATGGGGCGGGACGATTCCTCCACTGCGCGGGGTAAATCTTTTTTTATTAGTTAAGATGCTCTGGTCATTTCTTGGGATAGAATCAGATGGGGGATCCGAATACATGCTCTGGTCATTTATTGGGATAGAATCAGATGGGAGCAAGAAAGAGTGTGAAAGAGAGTAACAATCAGTAAAGAAACAAGAGAAGAGAGAGACATCCCAGTGGCAAGGGGATGTCGTTGTTTTTCTCTCGAGCAGGGATCGAAACCCCCTCGGAGCATTAATTTTTGCAAATGTTTTATATTTTAAATTCATATTTGATCCAAAACGTTTGAGCGAAATTCTTTCAAATTATTTTCAGATCCTTTCGGTCCCCAATCAAAAAAATTAAAATGAAATACTTTTCCTAGAGTTGTAGAGGCATATTCTAAAAGCGTCTCAAGATTAGTCTCTATAACTAAAATTTTGTCCTCTTAATTCTCAGACATATTCTCACACGTCTCAAGATTTGTCTCTACATAAATGTAAACGTATATGTGCCTTCCTACGGTAAGAGATTTTGTGTCGTCATATAAAACGTCTTGAGAAGCATCTTTACATACGAGGTGTTTCTCGGCGTAGAGACAGACATAAAAGCGTCAAAACAAAAGCGTCTCTACGTGATAGTTTTGTTATAGTGAGAGGGGCTTGATTATGAATCCATGGTTATGTTTCGTGTCATCGTTTCATGTAGCTACTTTGCCCTTAGCTGACGTTGGTTGGACTGATGTGGACATCGACTTGGGAGAGCTCGGGGACCCTTCCCCTAATAGATTGGTAATATTTGTATGCATCCATGCATGTATTAGGAAGAGGAAGTAGAATTATTGTGGAATTGGCAAGAGTAAATGACAGGTGCATCCAAACAACAAGTGATGTTTAATTTCTTATTACAACAAACTATGTTGAGATTAATGTCTCTTCTCCTTCTATCTGTAATAAAGTCGTTGTCTTGGTAGGATGTTGGTGGTGTTTCAGTCCCCTTTTTCTGCTGTTCTGGTGAACTGGTGTCCCCAGTTTCCTCTCTCGCAATAACCATGACTTTAACTTCCTACACAAGGAGAAAATTATATGTCACTACAAATGTTCCAAATCCTTGATCTGCCATTGCAAAGTGACATCTTCCTTACAGGCCACTGCAAACTTGAAACCATACCCTTTTATGCTACTGCCATCAATCCCGTTAGATTTTTTCCGCTAACAACTTTAAATATATCCATATTACCATCCCCACTTTTCTCTTCCTTTTCTTTCTTCACCTTCCATCTTTTATTTCCCTTTTTCTTGCTTCTCCCTATTCTCATCTGCACCCATCACCGCCACCTCCTCTACTTGTGTCGTTACCGCTGCATCCTTTGCTCGCGTCCGCTCATCCTAGTGTTGTAGCTGCTCCACTTCCTTTGGCATGCCCTCCTGTTCCACCTCTCGTCACTTAGCCTCGCGGCGTCGGCGTCGGCGTCGGCGTTGGCCGACAACCACCCGGACCTCTAGTCGGCAACACCCACATCATTGGTAGTTGTAGCGGCGAGCATGCTAGCGTCCATCAGGCTCGGCTCCCCATCGTCGGATCTGGCCACCGAAGGAGTGCCTACACGTCGTCACCACTACCGGCGACAAGACAAGTGTCTCCAAGCCAAGGTATGCCCTGATTCCCACCTTGATCCTGTTCTTCCCCAGTGATGGCTCCTCTCTTTCTCGACTTGTCTCCACTAACGACGCAAGGTCGTGGGCGAAGTCGGCACTTGGAAGTGCCATGAAGACAACGAGGTTGACGAGGAGGCTAGGGTGGCGACAACGCCTTGGGAAGCGGAGCAGGAGGAACCAGGGAAGGGAGCCAAGGCTGGCTACCCAAGGTCGCGGGTGAGGCCGGTGCTGGCATGTAACCCCTCAGCCCAACATTTAGCCTGGAATACCACTAAACTACCCTAACAATTAGATTTACATCAATTAATAATAAAATTACACCAAGCAATTGAATATTAAAAACCCATTCACGGGTCACAACAACATAAGAATAAAGACATGGCAAGCACTGAAATTTAAATTCTAGATAGTAGGGAGAATAATAGTTCAAGAATTAAGCAAGACTGGTATAACATGAATATTTAACCGTCGATGATACACTCTCAAGCCCGTCCTTCTCAAGGATCGGGGACCTCCTTCACTCCCGTAGAGTTGTGATCAATATGATCACCTTCTTATATGCAATGATGTTTATAAATGCACAAATACTCATAGTTTCATCAACATTACCATTGTCCTACAATATCATATCCAATAATAAAGAATAAATCATGACCATTAACATTACTTGCAATTAAATAAGTAAAAGCACAACAATATGATGGTAATAAATGGTAAAGCATACATTGACTAGCCAATGACCACTGTCTATTATACACTTGCCTCTTATCCTTGTGACATTAGAGAGAGAAACGGCGGCAATGCACACTAGACCCTACTCCCTAGACAACAAATTCAAAACACATCTCAAAACCTTCACATTACAACACCAACACCTTACTCTAATCGTCATCGCACGCCTAAACCAAACTGGCCTTTTTAACCCTGAAACTACCGGACACACTACCCGCTGTCCCAGTAGAAAAACGGTACTATCTTACTCATTAGAACTCCAAATTCGGCCATCCAAGACTTTCTGGAACCCTCATGAAACAACCTACATTTTTCTAGTTAAGATGAAACTCTGATTCTAATGTTTTCTACCCCGTTTCTTTACCCGAAGACCGTTTTAGATTATGTTAGAACAACCCGTTTCAAAATTTTATATCTTTAATTCTAAAACTTGAAAATATATGATAATGTGTGTTATAGAAACTACACAATATTTCCTACAATATTCAATTTAACACAAATATTTAATTTTAACAATTTCTACACAAAATCGACCCAACCTCATGACGTCTACCAATTACACCCAGAGTCTGGACAACAACTTTTCGAAGGTTGTATCTTTTCGCTCGCTACTCTATTTTTAATGATCCATACCTTCCTGAAAAGCTAACTCAGTAACCTAGCTTTTCAATAATTAGATCGAACTCTAATTCTGAACCTAAATACGTCTAATCATCTCGGCAACCTTCTACCCTAATCCTCACGAACTTGGACATAAATCATCTACTCTTTCCATTGACCAAACTTTCTACAAACTGAATAGTGATTAACCTAGGGAAACTCTACAGGGTTTCAGATCATTACCCTAGGAGACCGCGACGAGGATCACCGATTTCCCACGAGATCCTCCTCTCTTTCTTCCTCTTTTCCTTCTTCCTCTCCTCTCCTCTCTTTGTTGTCCCTCTTCTTCCTGCTGGCTTTCCTCTCCCCTTAGTGGAAGCACTAGCAACTGGCGAGGCACGATGCAGCAGCAGAGGCAACGGCGTGGCGGCAAGTGGCTACAAGGCGGCGGTGGCTACAGGGGAGTGGCGGCTACAAGGGGGAGGGGTGGAGGTGCAAGGGGCAGGGGCTAAGGTTGCTGCCGGCCCCCTGGACCCTCTTAAGGCATCGGCCCACCTTGGGCTTTGTGCCATGGGCCGGAAGCCTATGGCCCAGGTTCTGATGAATTTTAGAAAACCCATTTTTAATCCTTTCTGTTCCCTCACTAATGCATTTCGGAGCATTCTACCCCCCTTAAACAGAATTCAACCCCAAATTATACTTGTCGTTCTACTCGAAATAACAACCACAACTGAAATAAACAACAGTTAACACGTACCCAACGTGAACAATTCTCGATACTGCTCGCGCATACAAGACTCCAACTCCCAAGTCGCCTCTCTCTCGGACTGATGTGTCCACAACACCTTGATGTACACCAACGTCTTGTGCCTTAATGCTTGCTTTGACCTCTCTAAAATACGCACCGGGCAGGACTCAATGGGGAAATCTTGCTCAATGGTCAGCGGCTCCAACGAAATCTCATGCTCTGAGTCTCTCAAGAACTTTCTCAGTATCGAGACGTGAAACATATTATGCACTCTACGCATGTACTTAGGAAGGTCCAAGCGGTAGGCCAACTTCCCGATTCTTGCAATAATCATAAATGATCCAACGTACCTCGGGCTAAGCTTCCCTTTGGTACCAAACCAGACAATGCCTTTGGTGGGAGACACTCTCAAGAGCACGTGCTCACCCACTGCAAACTCCAGGTCATGCCTCCTCACATCTGTATAACTCTTCTACCTACTCTGAGCTGCCAATAGATTCTGCCTCACCATGGCCACACGCTCAACAGTCTTCTGAATCCAATCCTGACCCAAAACTACTTTCTCACCTTCTGCATCCCAACAAAGTGGCGATCTGCACTTCTCATCATACAGAACTTCGAATGGCACGGCTCTAATACTAGAATGGTAGCTGTTGTCGTAAGCAAACTCAACAAGAGGCAACTGATCCTCACAACTATCCTTCCAAGACATAACACAAGACCGTGACATGTCCTCCAAAGTCTGGATTGTGCACTCCGACTGCCCATCAGTCTGAGGGTAGAACACCGTGCTAAGATGAAGTTGAGTGCCCAACGCACTCTACAAACTCTCCCAGAACTTAAAGACAAACTTGTCATCACTGTCAGAAATGATGGTCTTTGGCACACCAGACAATCTCACAATCTCACGCACGTAAATAGGAGCTAAATCGCTCATCGTATTTGTCGTGCCGATAGGAGTGAAGTGCACAGACTTGCTAAAACGATCCACCACTACCCAAATTGCATTCTTCCCTCGCGGTGAACGAGGTAACGCAACCATAATGTCCATAGAGATATCATCCCAAGGCCACTGGGGAACCTACAAAGGCTGCAACAACCTTGTAGAATGCTTATTTTTGGCTTTCACTTGCTAACAAATACCGCAAGAAGCCACATAATTAGCAATGTCCACCTTTATCATTTTCCACCAGAAATTCTACTTAAGATCACGATACATCTTAGTCTCACCAGGATGAACAATGTACAGAGTATGATGAGCCTCCCTCAAGATGTCACCCTTGACATCCACCTTTTGTGGCACACAAAGGCAGCCTTTAAACCGTAAATCACCAGACTCATCAATGCTGAAATCTCCCTCCTTGCCCTCATCCAGACGCAGTCTGAGCTTCTGTAATAACCGGTCACTCTGCTACTCTGTTTTTAACGATCCATACCTTCTTGGAAAGCTAACATGATAAACTAGCTTTTCTATAATTAGACTGAACTCTAATTCCGAGCCTAAATACCACTAATTGTCCCCGCAATATTCTGCCCTAATCCTGATGAACCTGGACAGAAGTCATCTACTCTTCCCATTGACCTAACATTCTACAAACTAAATAGCGATTAACCTAGGGCAACCCTACAGGGTTTGAGATTGTTACCCTTGGAGACTGTGGCTAGGATCACCGATTTTCCGCGAGATCCTCCTCTCTTTCTTCCTCTCCTCTCCTCTCCTTGTTGTCCCTCTTCTTCCTGCTGGCCCCCTCTCCCCTCAGCAACAACACTTGCAACTAGCGAGGCACAACATAGAAGTAGGCGACGGCACGCGGCTGCAAGGCGACAGTGCCTGCACGGGAGTGGCGGCCGCAAGGGGGAGGGGTAGAGGAGCAAGAGGGCGGGGGCTAGGGTTGTTATCGCCCCCACGGACCCTCTTAAGGCTTCAGCCCACCTTGGGCCTTGGTGCCGTGGGTCGGACGCCCCATGGCCCAGGTTCTGATGAATTTTCAAAAAACCCATTTTTAATCCTTTTCGTTCCCTCACTAAAGTGATTCGGAGTATTACATGGAAAGCACGGTGAAGACGATGAGGTTGACGAGGAGGCTACGGCGACGGTGCCGTCATGGGAGGAGTAGGAGGAATCAGGGGGAGTCGAGGCCAGCCATGCATGGTCACGGGCGAAGCCGGTAAGGAGTAGCCCGGTGGCGATGGCGGAGGCTACTCTCTGTGTGTGCGTGTGTGTGATGTGTGCGACATAGAATAATGAAGAAAATGACGACAAGGGCAAAATGGTATTTCTCACAGCTACTTTATGGCTCAACTGGTCAACGATGGCATAAAAGGATATGGTTTCAAATTTGTAGTGGCATAGGAGGGAGATGTCACTTTGCGATGGCAAATCAAGGACTTAAAAACTTTGTAGTGGTATATAAAAAGGGAAAAATAAATTTAGAAATAAGAGCTTAATTTCATAGCATTTTTTTACTAAAAATAAATGAAATTGAATACTTATGCCTGCATTTTTAAAAATTATTCCAATAATTAGAAAAAAATATGTTTAGTTGACAAATAGGAATAATATATCACGGTAACTAGTCAATAAAATGGTGACACTTCCGGTGATCACCAAGCAAGTGTCTCCAAATTGTGGCACCTTACAATTATTTCCTAACTCTGCCAGAGGTCACCAAGCAAGTGTCTCAAAATTGTGACACCTTACAATTATTTCATCTTCATCCTGTGACACTCTTGGTGACCCTTTGGGAAGGGTCACGAAGAAAGCTTGTGACTCTTTAAAGGATCTATGCTACAGTGATATTTCAATCTACTGTAAAATCGCATCTTGTTGCTCTGATAAAATATCTTTGCGATGATACGCATTGAATCAACATTGCGGATTCAGAACACTATACAATGTTGGGTTTAATCTTGTTTTAGAAAGTTTTTTTGAGTTTCCTTTTGCTTTGCCGTATCCGAGTCAAATTGTTTGGCCGTGTGCGTGTGTGAGTCGAACTTGTTGCGTGTGTATAAAACAAGCCCAGGTCATGTAAAACGGTGGGGATTGAGGTGAAGAAATAAAAGACAAAAACAGGAGTCATGCTCCCGACCAAATCGTTCCATTGTCTCGAGTTTCTTTTGGTTGTCGTTATTTGGTTTTTCTTGGTAGGCGGCGGCTTCCGTGGAGACAAGAAGCAAGACCAAGGTGCTCGGCCAAAGGCCATCACGTGAGGACTTCAAGCTGCGGTGTCTTTGCATGCGAACTATCACGTGAAGGACAAACGAGGAGTAGAGTCTTGTTTTTTCGGTGAGAAGCGAGCACCAAGCGGGTCCGCGTCGATGAGAGGCAGGCGCATCCTACGGTCAAGCGGAGCGAGCGGTCGTCTCTTGACCAAAGCTCTGGACAAAGATCGTCAAGGACAAGGACCGAGCAGCTCACGGAGAAAAGAAACAAAGGTTTTTTCTCTGGTCGAGCAGTGAATAGTGCAAGATCAAAGAAAATTCTAACAATTGGTATCAGAGCGGTTCTTGAGGAGGAAGGATGTCAATGGAAGGAAACGGTGAGACATCAGGGAGCAAGAAAGAGACTCCGATGATGCCGATGCTGTACCCACAACTTGGGCGCAGCAATTACACCATATGGGTCATGAAGATGAGCGTTGTTCTTCAGGCCCAGGAGGTGTGGGAAGCCGTGGATCCCGGTGGCAAGGAATTTGTGAAGGGTGGTGTCAAATATCGTAAAGATAGACTGGCTATGTCAGCCATCTATCAGGCGGTGCCGGACAACGTCATGACGTCCCTCGCCGAAAAAGTGACAGCAAAGGCGGCGTGGGATACCATCAAGATCCTATATCAAGGCCATGATCGCGTCCGAGAAGCAAACCTACAAACACTCCAAAAGAGTTTTGAGAATCTGCAGATGCATGAAGGTGAGTCAGTTGAAGACTTTACCGAGAAGCTTTCTGGGGTAGTAAGCGGCATGAGAAGTCTCGGGGAGAAGGTGCCAGAAATATCTGTCGTGCGTCGCTTCCTGCGCGCGGCACCTGCACGGTATCTTCAACTCGTGACGTCGATCGAACAATGTCTCGACCTGACTACGCTCACCGTTGAGGACCTCGTTGGACGCTACAAGGCTTATGACGAGAGGATGCGGATTGCTTTTGGTGATCCGAAAGAAAGTGAGCACTTGATGCTAACTCGTTCTCAATGGGAGGAAATGTCTACTTAGCGCAAGAAATCTGGTGGAAATGTCAAGAAGGGAAATTGGCAGAACAATAGCCGAGACGACAGAGGAGAACGTGGAGACTGGGCTAGGCAAGATGATGATGATAGATCACATGACAAGTCACATATCAAGTATTTTAAATGTGACAAGTTTGGTCACTACGCGTCGGAGTGCAGAAGCCACATAAAGTGCTTCAACTGCGACAAGTACGGACATTATGCATCGGATTGCCGAAACAAGAAGAAAAACGAGGAGGTAAACCTCACCTAAGCTAGTGCAGAAGATGAGCCTGCCCTATTTCTCTCTTCATGTGTCAACAAGGCGCCGGTCATGGTGATGTTGAACGAGGAGAAAATAGTTCCTAAACTATGCACGGAGGGAGGTAGCCACGATCATACTGATATGTGGTACTTGGACAATGGAGCGAGCAATCACATGACGGGAGATCGCTCTATGTTCCATAAGCTTGACGACAAGATTTCGGGAGAAATCAAGTTTGGCGGCGGCTCCACGGTGGAGATAAGAGGTAAAGGATCAATCTTTGTTACAATGCAAACGGCGATCGAGAGGATGATATCTGAAATTTATTTTATCTGAGCTTGTGCAATAACATACTCAGTCTCGGGCAGATGGCAGAACGGGGGTGTAGGGTGGAGCTACAGGATGAGTTCTTGCGTGTCTATGACAAAAACAAAGATCTGTTGATGAAGGTGAAAAAATCTCCGAACCGGTTGTACAAAATTTCTTTGAAAACTTGTAAGCCGGTTTATGTGGAAAACGATGCTGGAGGAGCAGTGGAACTTAAATATCGGCCAAGGATATGGCGGAACCGAGAGTGGCACAGTTGGCGCGAGGCGCGGCAGTGGAGTCTTAGGAGGAGATCGAGCGGTCTTGTGACAAAGGCGTCTGAGGCTACAGGAGTGGTGAGTCCCACGCACATAAAGGCGCGGTGTACACAAAGTTAGCCTTGAGGAGGAAGAGGTGGTGTAGCCTCAGCTAAGATGTATGCGGGAAAGCGGACAGACTTGGTCCAAGAGAGAAGAGCGGGAGGCTCAGGTAATGACAAAACCGAGGTGGTTGTGGGAGCAGGTGCTCCAGTCCAGGTGGTCGTAGGAGCAGGTGCTCCAGCCCAGGCGGTCGTGGGAGCGGGTGCTCCAGCCTAGACGGACGTGCAAGGAAGGACGAGTTCAGTCCAGGTGCGTGACGCGGCAAGCGTTGGTTTGTGCATGGCCCAAGATGGAGCAAGCACAGGCGGTAGGGCGGTATTGGCCCGGGAAGGAACGACGCACGGGAGTGCAGGTAAAAGAGGAAGACTTAGAAGTTCAGATGAGAAAGAAGATCAACATGATAAAGATGAAGAAACAAGATTAAGGGGGTGATTGTTGGGTTTAATCTTGTTTTAGAAAGTTTTTTTGAGTTTCCTTTTGCTTTGCCGTATCCGAGTCAAATTGTTTGGCCGTGTGCGTATGTGAGTCGAACTTGTTGCGTGTGTATAAAACAAGCCCAGGTCATGTAAAACGGTGGGGATTGAGTTGAAGAAATAAAAAGACAAAAAGAGGAGCTGTGCTCCCGACCAAGTCGTTCCATTGTCTCAGAGTTTCTTTTGGTTGTCGTTCGCTGGTTTTTCTTCGGCGGGGCAGCAGCTTCCGTGGAGACAAGAAGCAAGACCAAGGTGCTCCAGCCAAGGCCATCACGTGAGGACTTCAAGCTGCAGGGGTGCTGCTGTACCAGGCTATCACGTGAAGGACAAACGAGGAGCAGAGGCGCTGTTTCTTTCAGTAGGAAGCGAGCACCAAGCGGGTCACGTCCAGTAGAGGAACAGAGCGCATCCTGCAGTCAAGCGGAGACAGAACAGTGCGTCTCTTGGCCAAAGCTCTGGACGAAGATCGTCAAGGACAAGGACCGAGCAGCTCACGGAGAAAAGAAACAAAGGTTTTTTCTCTGGTCGAGCAGTGAATAGTGCAAGATCAAAGAAAATTCTAACATACAAAACAGTGTCCCTCTATATTACTGAAGAGGATCCGGGTCCACCTCTATTAGGGGTTTTACCCATGAACTCGTGGATAATCGGGCAAGAACTCCTAGTAGTTATTTGTCGCCTCTCTCTTCACATGTGTCTCCTAGCTTGTTCTTGATTGTACGTAACATATGTATAGATCTATTGCTATGTCAATGTTATATGATGACAACAACTCAGCAAGTGCTAATTCGCAACAAAATATATGTACTAAAATTGTTGCAAATGTATAACGAATTGGAAATTTTTGTTTCATCAACTATCACAAAAGTTCATCTTTCAAGATCAACTACAAAACAAAAAAAAAATTAACCACTTAATCTTCTGAAGCTGGTACAAGTATTCCACTAACTGTACTGACTATGAATTACAGTTTGTAGCATCTGTTCAATTTCTGCTCTTCCTGTTCTATTTCATTTAGTCCATAATGCTTAGTGTTTGCAGGCATTCGAGCACTATGATTTCGATAAAAATTCAACCTGCACATGGTAGATAGGTGGTATGAACAAACCGGGAAACTGCTGGGCAATAGTTGTGATTTCAAAGCGAAGGGCACATGTGTTCATCATTGATATGACATTTGTGCCTTAATTTCAGGAAGGTTACCATAGACTTGAGACCAGAAGGGGGACAATAACGCTGCCATAACCTAAGGAGCCTATCTTCACATTCCGACCATTATATGGTTTGCACTACTGCGTTTAGTTCTAGTAATGAAGTGTTGCAAACCTACGATAGGTTCAAGGCATAAAACAGTAGCGTGTACGTCTCATAGGTTCAACACTCTTATCTCACCGAAAACCTGTGAGAACAGTCCAACTGTCTCTGATATCATTTTTTATGTGCCAGGACCCAACCTAATCACGCTATTTCTCAGTGAGATTGTGGGACACACCTCGCGACGCAATTGCTGAGCACTTACAGGTGAGTTGTACTGCCATTTCGTTGGGAGATCGACTTGGAAATTCACCACTTAACGTCAACATTGGCTTAATTAGTTTATTGTTTCTTAAAGTCAAGACTTATATTGTCCTCTTGTTGACAATTCAGCCTGTTTAGACAGCTTGGTTACCTATATATAGATAAATTGTTTAAAGTTATGAAATTATTTACATGATAATCTTCTTGTTTCAGAAAATTACAATTACTGTATCTGTCTGTTTAGCTCATATTAACTAATTTAACAGCTGGAGGAATTCGCACCTCCCTGCTCGGCCACGTCACCGAGAAAACGGATGCCGTCCGATCGCCTCCTGCCCGCCTCCGTGCTACCCGATCGCCCCGATGCGCACGCTGTGAACGCTTGGCCCCACGCGGGCCACATTGCCCGCCCCCCGTCTCCTCATTCGCCACCCTAGGGTTGCCCCTGATCCCCTGCAGCACTCTCCGCCTCCTCGCCCTCGCGTCCTCGCCGTCTTCGCCGCGTTGGCGGCTCATGCCCGCGCGTCGCCCTCGCTTGCTACCCTTCCTCCTTGCACGCCCGTACCACCTCGGGCCCCCACCTTCACCACGCCCTCCGCGTAGCCTGGTCTGCCCCTCCGGCTCCCCGCAACCCCACTGACATACCCGACTGCCATCTCTCCTAGCGCCGCCTCCATCCAATATGGAGTGACGGATCCGTCGGCCACGACTTAGATCCGGCTGGATCCAAGCCTTCTCCTCCCCACGAGTCCTCCCCGAATCCTCTCTACCGCACGCATGCGGCCCCCTCGCGAACGCCCGTTCCCCTCCCTCTCCCTGTCCAAAGCTGTTGCCCCTACGCGGCTGCCAGTCATCCTTGGCCTCCCCCTCGCAGCAGCGGCGTCCCCGCCGTCTAGTGGCACGCTGCGCCTACCGGCCGGACGTGCCAATTCTAGCAGCGAATGGCAGCCTTGCGCCGCGTCGTCTGCCTTCCAGACTTCTTGATGCCTCCTCTCTGCTGCGTGCCTCCGCTCTACCTCTCTAGAGCTCTCGGCCCCGTGCAGTCACATGTCGTCCTCAGCCTCCCCCTCGCAGCGGCGGCGTCCCTGATGTCCTGAGGCGTTCATGGTACTGCACAATATTTTTTTTTGCCACTGTGCGAACAAGCTAACACCTACTTCCCTACGTAAGCTTTTCATATATCAGATTGATGTATTGCTTGAGCATGTTAGAGCAATGGGTAAACTGTAACGTCCCGATTCTCCTAGGTTCTTGCCCAGTTTTCAAAATAAAAGCAACCATTTGGTTTTGTTGAGGATCCAAAGCTTAACCTGACATTTTGAAAATTTGGAGGGTTTAACTTGAATTAATCGAACCTTAACTAAGCTTCTTGTTGGTGCTCTCTGTTGTTTGTGGCCCTCTGTTGTTTTCCTCGCTGCCCTTGGGTTGTTTTTCCTCCGAAGCTTCTCTGTGTGCCTCTTGATTCATCTTTTCTTTTCTAACCTCCTTTGTTGGTTCGAATCTCTTTCTGTTTGGACCTCCCTCTGGGCTAAATTCTCTTCTCTGTCTAGATCTCCTTGGATCTAGACCACCCTCTCCGTTTTTGACCTCCCCGTGTACCTCTCCGCGTTCATGTGAACTCCCTGAGTTCATTTGGGGCGCCCTTGGAATCCTTTGGACCTTCCTATGTCCATAAGGAGCTCTTTTGATTCCCTTGTGTCCTCTCAGACCTCTCTGTTGGACCTCCCTTTTGTTCCCTTGGCTATCTCCTTGTTTTTGTGGACTTCCCGCTTGCTCCGTCCTCTAGCGCGGTCGTACCGCTCCACTCTTGCTGTTGTACCGCTTCTCTGTAGTGCACAGACCTCCCCATTGATGAGATCTGGCCGTTAGGACCTCCCCTTTGGAGATCTTAACCGCATAGACCTCCCCCTTGAGTGGATCTGTCCGATAGGATCTCCCCTTTGAGATCTTAGCTGTCCAGGTCCTTCTTTTGATTGGATCTAAAGGTCCCAACCTTCTTAGGTCCAAGACCTCCTTAGCGCTTGGACCCATCGTTGGCTCTGCGATCGTGCGCAAAACGCCTTAAATGCGTCTAGGACCGTTCGATCTTTGTTCGGATGGCCCGATCCTAAGAACACGTTAAGCTTGGTCGAGCGTCCCCTTTCCCTTCTAGCCGTCCGATCTAAATCAGACGGCCTGGTCTCGTTGACCCGTTCACTCGGTCCGAACGACCCCTTTGTTTTGCGCCATCCGATCTGGATCTGACGGCCTCAGCCTTTCCTCGCGTATCCTTGCCTCCGCGGACCTCCCTTGGTCTTTGAGATCTTGACCGTTAGACCTCCCTTTTGAGATCTAACCGTCAGGACCTCCCTGCACCCTTTTGATATGGACCGTTAAGGTCCTCCTCTTTGAGATCTGGACCGTTAGACCTCCCTTTTGAGATCTAACCGTCAGGACCTCCCTACACCCTTTTGATCTGGACCGTTAAGGTCCTCCTCTTTGAGATCTTGACCACCCAGGAGCTCTTCCTAGCTGTTTTGCAAGGACCACCTCCTCGATCCTTGCTGGTCTTTTTGTAAAGACCACCCTCCTAGTCCAGAGTATCCCTTTTGATCAGGACCTCCTCGTTGTGTGCCTCTTGGACTTCTTGTCCTTAGGACCTCCCCCTTGAGTGTTTTGGACCTCCTGTCTAGGACCTCCCCTTGAGTGTTTTGGACCTCCTGTCCAGGACCTCCCAGTGGTCTCTAATGGAGACAGCCCTGGTGGTGGGGCCACCCCTTTGACCAGTGGTGCACCCTTTTGACTGGCCCCACATGCCAGCCTCACTCAACCTTGTTATTATTGCTCTTGCCTCAGAACTCTGTGTGCATTTAATAGGTGTCGAATCACATTAAATGCAGTCACATCTGAGGTACCTTATTTTAATTCTTTTAGAGCAAGCCCTGTCCTAGCTACCCCGATTGCCCACACGTCATTGACCCTTTTTCCTTGGTGCACTCCACCAACTCTAGCTATATATAGCCTGGGTGGGCAAACCCTTGTAACCTTTTGCTCACTTGCCAACTTTGCTCTCGCCTTGTTAGCTCGGGCTTGTGCTCGGAGCTTCACCGAGAGTTAGCATGGAGTTGACATCCTCCTTTGGAAGACCTCCTCGCAGATCTTTGCTGGTCTTTTGCTTAAAGACCACCCTCTCTTGCCTTGGACCTCCCTTCTCGCTTTGGGCCACCCGTTTGTCTAGTTTTGGTTGAGTTTTGTTTAAGTTCTTTTTAATCTTCTTTTGAAGTTCTTTGGCCTAGTGTGGTTTTGCTTATTTGGTTTTTGCGAACGTGTACATCACGAGTTCGAGGAGTTCTTGGATCCAGCTCTCTCCGCCGAAGGTTCTCCACTGCTTGACTAAGGCAAGCCACAGACCTCCTTTTGATCATATTGAACCTAGCTTTGCAAATATATTTTGGTTTTACTTTATCATTGCATGGCTATTTTTGTAAGAAATGTTTGGGCTGTAGTTACTTTCCTACTTGTTGTTATGCCTCCTTTATCTCTTGTTCTGGTCATGTTGACATGTTTACCTTGTAAGCCTTAGATTGGGTATTTAGTTGGTATTCCTTGTTATTTGCCAACATGGGGTAGTAGGTTTATATATAGCTTCGCTCTAGAAACCGTGGTGCCGGCGTATCATGCTTCATCGTTTAATAATCTTGACTAATGATCTATGGAATCTGTGATCGGTGCCACTGTTAAGCAGCTACGGTAGGATGCCTAAGTTGTGTTGATTGTGGTGCGAGATCACCCTAATAACTGTTGTGCCAAGACTGGGTGGTCTTTTGGCAGGGTTAATTACAAAATGTTTTGCTGAGGTAAGAAGGCAGGAAGTGAGTAGTGGGTGCTTTGCACATTGGGGTTGTGGAAGTCTTGCCTTAGCACAATTAAGGACTCAACTTTGTGTCTATTGATCTGGGCCAATCAGTGCAACCACAAGATCATTTTATGGGAATGGTCTAGGCTGAATAATTAACAATGAGATGGCTTGGGGCTGTTGTGGAGGAGCGTGTTGATTCGTTGGCGCAGAGGGCACCCATAACCTGCAGTTTCTAGACCACGGGGAGAAATCTGAAACCTTAGCGGGCAGCCAGAGTCGATTCAAAGCTTTGTAAAGGCCTTGCAGCGCTCTCTAGGCTGCTCACCATTGGAAGTGAGCAAGGGTCTTTCCGGAACCCGATCCGCTAGAGGCCGTAGATTGTGGGTAAAGGCTGTACACCTCTGCGAGTGCAAAATCTATTGAATAGCCAAGTCCTTGGTTATGGACATGCCGGTGAAAATGGTGCAAGGGGTAGTGTTCTCAAAGTTTGTGCCCTTTGGACACTTGATGAGATGCCACAGCTTTGCCTCGAAGAGACCTTGAGTCGGCTCGGAGGGGTCGGGGTTGGCTCGGGTGGTGGTCAGTGGTTTCATTCTCTGGAGTGGGTGCTCTAGAGTGGGTTTTAGGTGAGGACTGGTCATGGGTGCGACCGACCTCCCCTTTGGTTGTGGTTGTGAGTTGGTGCTCACTCCCTCTTTACAAAATCAAATGTATTATATACTATTGTTTTAACTTCTTTGCTTTTCAATCTACTTATGTTATTCTTTGTCAAAACTTGGGTTTGCATAATCTAACCATCTGACTCTCAATTGGTAAGCCTTTGCATAAATGCTCCTGTGTCTTCTTGAGTACATTCAAAGTACTCATGGCTTAAAACCACGTGTCCATGATTTGGAAGATGATCAAGTGCGAGGCGGTCTGAGACCTCTTTGAGGAGGAGTTCTTCGACGATCCAGCTACCTAGGACGTCCTCCACTCGACAGCCTGTGGGCTTGCCGGATGGTCTTTACGTGCTTTTGGTGCTTTTGCTTCGGAGCTCTTTTGTTGCCGGCTGTAAGTCTTTGTCGGTGTTTGTAAGCCCATAGTGGCAGACCTCTTGTACACAAGCTTGACCATAAGGTCCCGTTTAATATTAAGTTTAATTTGTCTGCTTCGTCTTTTGTTTGACCTTGTGGTTGTGGTATTGTCTTGTGTTCTGTCTTGAAATGGCTGCTTTGTTGTCTGGGACATTTCGAACCTGAGGCGGGGCTATAACATCCCAAAATTTGGGTTTTCAAAAATCTCTTAAATAGTTTAGGTCCCTGGAAAATTTCACCAATTTTATTTGATTTAATAAAGCTTAACCGGGAATTTCCTAAATTAAAAATATTTAATTTGACTAATCTAAATATCAATTAAATAAAAACCTGTGTTATTTGGCTTCCTTGTGTTTCAAGGAATTTTCTGGTATTTTCTAAGATTTTTCTGGATTTGTTTGCTATTTATTTGGCCTCCTCGATTTTTGGGATTTTCTTTAATTCCGAAAATCCTCCTTTCTCTCTCCTGCCGCACTGCTACAGTACCCGTCGGGGGTACTGTTCATCCGGATCCAACGTGGTACAGTATATCGCGAGACACTGTTCATCGTTATCCTCGGAACGAACCGAACGGCCGAGTCTCCGTCCAGTGCGTGGTCGTTCCAAACTCAAAATTCAAAATTCGATATCTTTCTCTACGGTGCATATAAAGGCAAGCCGTTTGCGCTCACGCGTCCGTCTTGATCTCCTCTCCCAATCCCCTGATTTGGTTTTCTCCGAATCAATCTAGTTTCGTCGCAATCTGCAGAAAACCGAGCTTCAACCGAAATTCTTCTCCGACGAACTGCGCCTTCGTCCGGCGTCCTCGGCGAACCATCTGCGGCGTTGGCCAGCGTCGTCGTCCTCTCGTCATGCTTCCTTCCCTTCGCGAAGATCACGGAGCACCTTCGGCCATGTCGAGCCATGGCGTTAAATCGAGCTCCTCGCTTCCTCGGTGAGTTTTTCCAAAATCGATCGCGTCATCTCGTGCCCCTCGTTCATACCTATTTTTCCCTCTTTTAGATTCAAGTTTCATCCACCGTCGCTGAGAATCGGCGTTCTCTCGCCTCTTGTCGTTGTCCTTCTCCGGCCAATTACTCATAACCGTTGATCCCCGCCTTCAACTCCACCACCGTTGGGTTCGCATCGCCGCGTTCTCTGTTGTGCTCACCTCCTTTTCGCGAGCATCGCCGGAAGAGTTACGCATCCGTGAGGCCGCCGTGGTCGCCGTTCTTGGCGTCGCTGCCGTCGCATGGGCGAATCTTGATGTCCGGACCACGTCATCATCTCCGCCTCGTCGTTTCCTTCTGTTTTGCCCTTCGCCGCCGCCACACCTCCGACGCCCGGCCACCACATGCGTCTTGTTCATGTATGTATACGTATGTGTCCAGTACGTGATTCCTTTGCTCTGTTGCGTTGAATCCTACATCTCTCTACTGCCTTGATTCTTCTCTGATGGCTCTCTCCTTTCTTCACTTGCAGGTGGGTCTCTAGTGTATATGCCTCAATTATCTCCCTTTTGCTCTGCCAAGCCGACGATCCTCATGCGCATGAGCCGGCCGAGCATTGCTCCTTGTCTGTTGCCGTTGCTTCTGAAGAGTTCGGCTCTGTACCCTGTTTGGTTGGTTCCTTCTCTGGTGTGTGCGCCAACACTATCCTCCTGTTCTTTGTTATCTATTTCTCTAACCTTTGCTTTGCCATGGACTGCCTCCATGCGAACGAATAGGTTCGGTTATGTTGTTTCTTCTCTTATCTCTATTGTCTTTATCCTTTCTTTGCTTTGCCAGGCTAGTGCTAACTCCACGCCGAAGCTACCTTGCACCAAGATCGGGCGGTAGCAATTCTGTGCGCCATGAACCAGTCGCATGTGCGTGCCCTCTGTTGTCGGTTACTTCGTTCGTCTGTTCATGCATGTGCGCCAGATCACAAAGACCTTCTAATGTGTGGCCTTTTGCCATCCAAGCAATTCAAGTTATATATTCTTCCTTGTTCGTGTTTTCTCTAATGTATGGTCTCCTTGCCATTCAATTAATCCAAACCATATATCTATCTCTCCCTTACATGTGGACCCTTGACCATCCATATCATCCAAGCCATATATATATATATATATATATATATATATATATATATATATATATATATATATATATATATATATATTCCTTTCATGACCCCACATGTCAACCTCCCAAATTAAAACCCTATTTGTTTCCCTCGATGCCACATCAGTGACCACGTCACCTGCCTCGTCAGCCGCCACCTCGCCGTGTCACTTGCCACCTTACATGCCACGTGGTCACCACAGCCACCTAAGTCGCCTACGTGGGACACCTGTCCAAACCCTAGGCCTAGTGCTGAGTGGACAAGATCCACTATGGACCAAGTCTTTCACTCATGGACCCCTTGTGTCAGTACCTATGCTGTGAACTCAATTCACCATGCACCATAAACCCTAGCCTGTGGACCTGGTCCATAGACCAGTGGCCCACACGTCAACCTCAAATCCTATTTTCGGGAATTAATTTAATTCTTGAAAAGTCTGTTTATCTTGTTGATCCCACATGTCGCTCTCTTTACCTTATTTCTAGAACTATTTTAATTCTAGAAATTCATAAATACCAGTCGGTCCCACCTGTCATCCACGGTTCCTTTTTCGAAAATTAATTCAATTTCTGAAATCCAATTGGTCCCACTTGTCATTCACTACCTTTGTATCTCTCTCACTTACTAGTGGACCCCACTTGTAAGTCTCTAATTTCTTTTATTTTATTTGATCCAAAGGAATATTCTCTGAATATTCCTTTCTCTCTAATTTCATCATTTCATGTGATTCTTCCTGAGCTCATATCTTTTGAATCCGAACTCCGATTGAGTCCATTCAAATTCCTAAATTCATCTCAATTCAATATCTATTTATCTGAGATTATTATTTAATTTTGTTGGAGTTTGTTTGTTCTCTGTTAGTTATTTATTTAGTTCATTGCTTGTTGCGAGTAGCCGTCGATACTGCGAGGAGTGTTGATCAAGAAGGAGCTGAAGATCAAGGAAGTAGAAGATTAAAAGTTAAATAATATCGTCATTGCTAGCCAGGCAAGTTGTACCTTTGATCATATTGAATCCTAGTTTTCTAAAATTACTTTGATTCAAATTATTGCATTTACTTTAAGTATTTATTTAAATGCTTTTGGGTGTAGCTATTATCCCATTTGTTATATCCACCTTGTCTAATTGATATGCCATAATATTTTGTCACCCTAGCTTGGTTATTTAATAGTTGGTATTATTGTAGCACCAATGTGGGTTGGTTAGATGTGATTAGATTGCTTAGCCATGCCACGAATCATCTGCTCATATAAAGTTGCAATTATCAACTTGACTAAGTGACTATAGAACTATGTGATAAAACTGTGTGTACTGTGTGCTGTTATGGAATGTGTTGCACTTAACCAACGGGGTGGGAAAAGATTTAGACTGAGGCAAGTGGTGGGTACTGTGTGAATTGGTGGGCTGTGTGAACTGTGTGAGCTGTGTGCATGGGAATATTAATCTGTGTGGCATAGTTAGCATATGGAAGTCTTGCCTTGGTCAATTAAGGACTTAACTTTGTGCGCCATTGAATTGGGCCTTCCGTACAACCACATGCCTGTTATGGGACGGGCCTAACTTAGTAAGTTATGGAGTCTTAACATTGGTTGCTCAGGCTGTAGGTTAGGCTATGTGCAAAGGGCGGAGGTGTGTGCTACCAAGTAGTCGCATCGCGGGACGGTTCGCCGCTTCCCTGTCCATCGGTGTGTGTCGTACCATCCTCTGTGTATAGTTTGGTATGGCGGTTTGTAAGCACACTGAGAGTGTCAATGTTGAGATGAAGTTTCTGAAAGGTTTTGTTGTGATTAGCTCTGATCCGGTTGATTGCATCTTGTGGGTAAAGTGTACAAACTCTACAGAGTGTTAAAACAATCTATTCGAATAGCGCGTCCTCGGTTATGGACAATGCTCGGGATTTCACGAGGGTAGATTTTCATAAAGCGTGTGGGAAGGGAGTATGCGATCTAAATCATATGGCTATGTAAATAATCTGTTTAGGCTTGTGTGTGTCTTTGTGAAATCAAATTGTTAAATTATGATTATCTATTTGTTTTACTTGCTTTCAATCTATTAATTGTATTCAATTGCAAATGTTGCATTTACGCAAAATAACCACGAATGCCATTCCTTGGAATAAGCCTACATGTATAATTGCATTTACGTGGTATGACTTGCTGATGCGGTGTGTACTCACGCTTGCTTTGACGAATCAAGCGGCGAAGGAATCGCCAATCAACAAGGTCTACTTCAAGGATCGTGGAGAACTAGGTCGCGCTTTTGGGATTGCTGTGGGCATATGGATGGGTTTCACCGAGTTATCCGTTTAGTTCGTTCTTGACTTCATTGAGCTTTTTGCCTTCGAGGCATTAATTGTAACCTTTGACCTTAAGGTCTTTACTCGATGTTTATTGTATTTGCCCATTAATTAGTTATCTTTGTATATGCAATTGATATTTCACCGATGTTGTCCTTGTGTGCACTAAGCGTGATCTGGACTAGTCACGATATACAGAGGGTCGAGTGTAATTTTGGGTCCGACAAGGACCTCGAGGAGGTCCTATGGGACTTAGCTGGGGAGATCTGTCGGACCTCCACGATGATATACCGGGAGGTGCTACTGACAGTTCTTGAGCCAAGACCTCCAAGAGGTCTTAAAGACCTCCTGGGAGGTCGGTTGTAGGCCAAGACCTCCAAGAGGTCTTGAAGACCTCCTGGGAGGTCCTGGTAGACCTCTCTCGGGATGCACCAGGCGGTGTTACTGCTCCTCTCTGCGGTAGCACCGCAGCGCAAAAAAAAATGGTCCTCTCGGCCCTTTTGTGGTATATCATAGGGTGGGTTGTTACATAAACAGATATAATGCAAATAATTCTAGTATTGAGCATAGAATCCTCCAATTGGCCATGCTATTTGTTGTACAAATAATGTTTATGTGCTAGGTTTGCTTTCTTCTAAAAAATAGCTGACATCATATATCACAGTCGTTCCAGTGATACTATGTTTCTCTTATTGTAAGACCAAGAGGTTTTTGGTCATGATATTTGATGATGAACACATTGACAATAAGCTAGACTTAGTCTCAGTACTTAATAATGAATACATTGTCTCTGGAACTTGTTTTTGCTCCCCAACTGACTTGCAATTGAGTTTTGTCAGTTTCTGCTGAAAATCAGTCAGGATTATCGGTCGTACCGGTGTTGTACATGCGGAACTACCGAAGTGCGGTATGACCGCGAGTGTGCAGCGGTAGTACCGCAAGTCTTGCTAGATCCTGATCTGGAGCATGCACGTGGCAAAAAGGGCTTTGTTCTGAAGTTTTTGAGCTTTTTCGTGTTTGCGGTAATACCGGCGTTGTTTTCACAGAACTACCGCTTTGCGGTAGTACCGCGAGTAGTTTACGGTAGTACCGCAAGTCATTTCCTCTGATGCATTTTGCTCGGTTCGTTAGATCTTGATCTAACGGCTGATTTTGAGATGAACGTTCGGACCGTCTGAACTCCTCAAGGAATGTGAGCCTTTGATCTGAAATCTAACGGCTGTTATTGATGTAACGTTCGGACTGTCCGAGATGAAAGCATTGTGAGCCGTTGATTTGAGATCTAACGAATGAAATCATCTCGGACTTGCTACAGTACTCTTAAGATCTGACGGCTGTGAAGCACGGTCCGATCGGCCCATGGATCTGGAGCGTCCACGTGGCAAAGGACGCTGTTCTAAGGACTTTGCGAATTTTCCTGAAACGGTAGTACCGCAGATTGAATGGCGGTAGTACCTAAATTTCGGTAGTACCGTTGTTTTAATAACGGTAGTACCACTTTTGTTTTCCTTTGAGAAAGAGGTTCAGACATACACTGTTTGCACTTAAGTGATTTACGGTAGTACTGCAACATGGTTGGCGGTAGTACCGCAAGACGGTGATACCGCAAGGGCGCGGTATGGTTTTTCCAGAAGCGATGTTTTTGGAAGTTTTGGTAAGTTCTTGAGAATCGGTAGTACCAGTGTGTTTTGGCTGATGCGACCGCATGTCTTGATAATCTGGGACGTACAATGGCGGTAGTACCGATTGTATTCTGAAAGTTGTCGTTACGGGGAATTGATCATGGTTTGTTGAATTCGTAAGCTATATCTTGTTGCATGATGCATGATAGTGTTTATGTGTGTGAGTGAGCTAATGGATGGTCAAGTTGGAGAACTTGTGCCAAGATTTGGGTTTCTTTGATCTTTGCATGTGCAGGTTGAGGCGTGAGGACGAATTATGTTCGGTGACGGGATTGACTCGGACTAGGATGGGGAATCTCAGGTCTTGGAAGTCGTAGATGTCAAGAGGTGGTTTGGATCACGCTGGAGTACGTGGAGATCAAGGGGTGCACGTTGATGCTACGGGATGGTCTCCTAGAGCCATACGGCGTGGAGGAAGTCTGTTTTGGAAAGTTTGAATTGATTTGGCAAACTCTGTGTTTGGAAGGGTTTCGGGTTCCTTGATTTTCGGAGAGATAAGGATTCGTATTTGTGATTGATACGGATAGGACTTTGCCTATAAAAGAGGCAAAGGGGGTGCGCTTGGGTAGTAAGGTTTTCTTTTAGGGTTTTTTGACCGTAGCTTTTTGCTGGCTGGCTGCGATATTGAGATCCATCGAGTTGAAGCTTTTAGGGGTGCTTGTTGAGCGCTTTGTAGACACAAATCAAGTTTGATATATAAAGTTTAGATTCATTCTACTTTAGTTCTTGATTTGCTGTTCTTCCTGTGCGTTTGGTTTTGGTTTCGGTTGTGAAGTTCTACAAGGATAGACAGAGAAGTTGTTGAAGTTCTTGCACACTTGAAGAAGTTGGAATTAGGGGGTCAATTCGCTGCAATCATTCAACCCCCCCTTCTGATTGCCATTACGATCCTACAAGTGGTATCAGAGCAAGGTTGCAATGGCATCAGATCGAGATCGATTCTCAGGTAAGCCACCGTATTTCGATGGATCTGACTACATCTATTGGAAGACAAGGATGGAGGTCTTTCTGCAAGCACAAGGTAATGTCATCTGGCAAAAAGTTGAAAATCCTTATGAGGTGCCTGCTGTTATTACAAATAACAATACTGCTGATGTTGAAGCAAATGCTAAGGCTAGAAATATTTTGTTGCAAGGTTTAAGTAGGAATGAGTTTGTTAGAATTGCTAATATAAAATCTACTAACAAAATTTGGACAACTCTTGCTGATTATCATGAGGGTTCAAAATCTGTTAAAGGTGTTCGTCAAAATCAATTCAAAAGGAGTATTCTAAGTTTGAGATGAAACAAGAGAATCTGTAGATGCACTTTTGATCGCTTCAATAAAATCATTAGTGATTTGCAATCATTGATGTGATTTATTACGATTCGACAATGCTAGATGATTTTGAATGCTTTGGATATGTCTGTTTGGGAGGTCCTTGTCACTACAATCAATCACTCTGTTAATATGGAAACACTCACATTAAATGATCTTTATTCCAAGATGAAAACACATGAGATTGATATTTTGGCCAGAATAAATAAGTTAAATTCTTTGGGTTTAGTGACTAACCAAACTGACAGTTCATCAAGTCCTTCTAGTTTTTCCTTGAGTGCTATTTCAGATGAACAATTGGTGGAGATCCCAGAAGAACAGCTTGTACTCTTCTCAAATAGGGTGACTAAAGCAATTAACAATGTCAGATCAAGGAGAAGAGGAGGACCAATTAGATGCTTTGAATGTGGTGAGCTAAACCACATTAAGGTGAACTGTCCCAAACTGAGAGGTAAAGAAGCTAAGGATGACAAAGCACTAGCTCGGCGTTCAAAATTCAAATTTGATTCAAGCAAGAAACAAAATTATCGAAGGGCTGTCAACAAGGTGCTTTCAGCTCTTGAGGAGATTGGGTTAAGTGATGTTGATTCAGACATCGATAATGAGGATGATCACAAAAAGGCAAAAGAGGTTGATTTCACTGGGATGTGCTTTATGGCAAGTAGTGAAGAAATTAATGATAATGATGATCTCTACAGTGACCCTGGTGAGGTACGGCAGTTGAGGAAGGGGAACATTTGGTTAGTTGATTCAGGTTGTTCTCGTCATATGACTGGTGATTCAAAGTGGTTCTCCTCCCTCACTAAGGCATCCAATGATAAATTGATTACTTTTGGGGATGCTTCAACTGGAATTGTGATGGCAAAAGGTACTGTGCGCGTAAATAACAAGTTAATTCTCAAAGATGTTGCCTTGGTAAGTAAATTGAAGTACAATCTGCTTTCTGTTTCTCAATTGATTGAAGAAAATCTTGAGGTAAGCTTTAAGAAACATGCTTGTAGGGTTTTAGATGCTTCTGGTGATCTTGTCTTTAACATCTCTAGCTTAGGGAAAGTTTTTAAAGCTGATTTCAATCATTCTTTCTCACCTAATGTTAGATGTTTGGTAGCTTCTGAATTTAGAGATCTTTTCTTTTGGCATCGTAGACTAGGACATATTGGTTTTGATCATCTTGTTCGAATTAGTGGAACTGATCTCATAAGGGGGCTGCCGAAATTGAAAAGTGAGAAAGATTTGGTTTGTTCTCCCTGTAGACATGGTAAGATGGTTGCTGCTCCTCATTTTCCTATTTCAGTAATTATCACAGATGGCCCTGGTCAATTGTTGCATATGGACACTGTAGGTCCCTCAAGAGTTCAATCTGTTGGTGGTAAGTGGTATATTCTTGTGATTGTTGATGATTACTCTAGGTACTCTTGGGTGTATTTTATGGTGTCTAAGGATGAAGCTTTTGGTTATTTCAAAGATCTATTTCTCAGTTAAATAATGAATTAAATGGTCTTTGTGAAAGTAATAAGAAGTGATAATGGTACTGAGTTTAAGAATTCCTTATTTGCTTCCTTTTGCTCTGAACAAGGTTTGGAACATCAATTTTCCTTTCCACGTGTTCCTCAACAGAATGGTGTTGTTGAGAGGAAAAATAGAACCTTGGTTGAGATGGCAAGAACCATGCTTGATGAACATGCCACTCCTAGGAAGTATTGGGCAGAGGCAATCTCAACTGCTTGTCATGTCTCAAACAAAGTATTTTTGAGAGCCTCTTTGTACAAGACTTCTTATGAGCTGAGATTTGGCAAAAGGCCTAGTGTTTCTCACTTCAGAGTTTGTTGTTAGATTGTCTTTTTGATATAAATTGCCAGGTCATATTCTCATAGAAGCTTTCTTTTTGTTGATCTAAAATTAGTCTACTCCATAACCTCACGTTCAGCCTACATGCAACAGATCATCACTGAACACCCAAATGTCCATTGCCTGAAGTTGGAACAGAAACACCATCTACCATACATGACAAGCCGCGCTCAACTAAAGTACAGAACCACCATTCGCATCTAGATAGGCTGCTACAGGTACCTACCTACTTTTTCAGTTATCCTCCTTACTATATCTTTTTTCCCCTCTCTAATAATTCCTTTAGGTGCTAGTCTTAGTAGAATAGCTAAACCGTTATCGTTCAAGAAACTATTTGTAGCGTCCCGTTTTCGGACAGCGCATAGTATTTACCATTCTGGTTTTCGTTCTATGTCGTAATTCAAATTACCAAGCTAATTTCGAAAACTTCCTTTCTTTTCTCTTCGGTGTGTGTTTCAAATGTAATGTTCTTAATATTTGAAATTCAAATTACGGGTTGGAGTTTCCCCTCTCCTTTGACTTCCCGTGCCTTTTTCGAGTTGGGCCTCCTTCTTCTTTCAGGCTTAGCCCATTCTCCCTTTGGGCCAAGCCCACCTTGCCTCCGGCCCACCCGACCCATTTTTCCCTCCAGCCCAGCCTTTGCCTGGCCTCTTTTCTCCCCCCTTCGGCCTTCTTTGGCCCGAGCCAGCGCCTAGCCCGGCGTCATTTCTCCCTGGCGCCTTCCTTGGTCGCTTCCTCTCCGCCTTGCGCGAAGCGCTCCTCTCTCTCCTCAGGTGGGCGGTGAAGTCGCGCCCGACGCCATCGCCCTGCCCGTCCATTCGGCGCCACGCCAAGCTCCTCTGACACGCCGCTGCGCACGCATTGCCACCCCGAGCCGCTGCAACGCTGCTGCGCCCTGGCATGCTCTCTGCGACGCCACGCCAGCACGCCATCCCGCTGATGCCCTGGCCGCCTCACCAACCCAATGCCCCGAGCTCCTCTACGCGTCGCACCTAGCCTTGCTGCCACCCGCGACTTCCCGAGCCACCTTCGCCTTGTCACCTCGGAGCGCTCGCACCGCGCACGCCATCGCCATCCTCACTCCTGGACCAAGCCGCGCACTGCGCCTCACCTGCTCCTGTGCGCTGTCCCCTCCGCGTGCAGGCCGCCCATGCTGCGCCGCATTGGGACTCCGCGCGATGCCAACGGCTCTCCTCCCTCCCGTTAGTCTCCCTCACCCCCGAGGCCTATAATGCCCCCTCAGGACCCCCTTGAACTCCCCACGCCGCCCCCGAGCTCTGCTAAGTCCACTAAGAAAAAGCCGCCCCTTTTTCGTTTTCGGCCGCCGCCACCTCCATCGCCGTCTCGCCGCTCCGGCCATCTTCTGGCGCCGTCAACCCCATCACCGTGAGCCCCCGGCCACCATGAGTCTTTCCCCTCAAACTACCTCGAGGATTACCCACCGTCGCTGCCATATTTGAGCTTCTTCCTCGCCTCCGGCCGCCGCCTTCATCACCATGCGCCACTGCCTGCAGACCTCCTCCGGCCTCCCCGTCAAGCCCGTTGGCTTCGCCTTGTCGAGAGCTACCCGGTGCTCACCCTCCCCAGCTCAAGCCGCTACCGGACCGCCTTCTCCACCATCACTGAGCTGCCTCCGCTGCTTTGCGCCACCCGCCGTCGGCGACGTCCACCCTTCCGGCGCCGCCACCCCGTCACCGGCACAGCCTCCTCGCCAGCTCCCCGTTCCCGTGCTCTAGTCACTCTATCGTGCCCTAGGCCGCCGGGGATGACCCACGAGTGCCGTGCGTGGCCTGTTCGGACCAAGCCACTGTTCCCTCGTCATTAGCCTTAATGGCGGTGTTTAATCCCTAATCAATGATTAGCCGGTTAATGTGTTTGTAGGACTGGAAAGGCAACTAGAGGGGGGTGAATAGGAGCTCGCCTAATTTTTCACCTTGTTCAGATTCAACACCAAGTTTACTTCAATAGCTATGAGAGCTATGAAGATTAACACACAAGAACGGCAGAAGACTTGTGTTGAATCCAAACCAAAATCCCCTAAGTAAAGAACAAAAATGGGCTCAAGCTTCTTCGGACGATCAGACCGACGTTCATTGAGCGGTCAGACTAGAGTGCGGTCTGACTGGTGGTAAAGGAGCGGTCTGACCGAACCTGACCAAAAACAGTGCCTACAGCTCAAAAACCAAAACAAAAATTGGTCTAACTTTTGATCTACACGGCCAAACTTGACCAAATTTAGAACACACCTTCATAAGGATATTAGGAAACTATTCCAAGCAGCGATTGAGTAGATCCACATCAAAGTTTTGACCTTTTTCTATTTTACCGAAGGAAGTTTCAAAACTGAGCAAAAACGAAAAACTTGATCCAAAACCTGCTCGTGGGAGATTGATAATCAAGATGATCCTAGATGTATTCCGACATGTCACAGCAAGGTAGATGAGGGCAAGAACCAACTAGAAACCCATTGGATCAAAGAAACACCCAAAATAAGACAAACTAGGGTTTTGCAAATGAAGTGCTTGAGGGCTGAATGACAGCACCCCTTCCTATTTATAGTGAGGCTTAGCTTCTAGAAGAGTTAACCCTAAGGGGCTCCCATTAAGGCCTAACACAAACGGGACACACGCACGCATCTTAAAGCGTCGTCTTCATCTTCTCTTGACCTAAACCACTTCTCCACGCACCGTCTTGCGCCGCGGTTTAATCCAAGGTCACAAAGGCCGAAACCACCATGGCATTTTCACCGACCCCCGCGCCGCTTGATCCAACCCGTCGCACCAAACTGCCCGTTCGGTCACCTTTGTCCATTCTGCACCATGCTTGAGTCTCCTGACCTCACCCGGCATCCTCGATCGTTTTGGACTTCAGCTCTCCTAGCTTAGTCCCGATCATCCTCGTCGTTGACCGTCGTTGACCTCCAAGCGTCCTGCACAACAATATACAAAGAAATCGAATTCGGGAACAAGTTCATCACAACTTGACCCACGTTAGCCAAAACATGCAACATGCAATACATATGCAATGAAATGCATGAACTTGACCTAACGAACACACATCGCGCCACACTGATGAGCGAAACAAGTCAAAACCAGTCAGACCGCCACCCTTGGCCAGTTTGACCACCCACTGGCCGGTCTGACCACCAACAAAAGGCCGGTCTGACTTAGCCAAATTTCCAACCTGGAAACCCGAGAACTCTCTGGAATTTTCAAATGAATAGAACTTTTGCCTGGAGGCTCAAAAAATTACGAGACCAAGAGCAGTAGAACCACCTCTCTTGCGTACACCCTCTATTTTTGGCCCAGCTCAAAAATCCAAGGTCACCTTTTGGCCGGTCTGACCACTCAGCAATAGCCAGTCAGACCAAGACCTCGCCGATCGACCGCCACTCGGCGGTTAGACCGTCAGCCACCAATCCTGAAAATCAACTCGAGAGCAAGGCGGTCGACCGCCAAAGTGGCGGTCGGACCGCCAAAGATATTTACAACCTTTGAAACTTTGCCGAAAATGCATGATTTGACAAACCACAAAAGTCATTGCCAATTGTATCATCATCCTAAGATCATGCACATATCCCCATAATATCCACAATCTCCCCCTTGATGAACACATTGGTAATTTCCCAAAAATGCAAAGTTTGAGGTTTGGAAAGTAAAATACTCGACGTTTTCGCACAAAGGCACAACTTGGTCCAAATACAAGAAAAAGCAAGGGAAATGACCAAGTTGGCTTCAGAATAGCATAGGCAAGTGAGATAAGGCAAAAGAAAGCACAAAAGCTTCAATTTCCAAAGAGGTGACAAAAATCTCACTTAAGGTCCATAAGAAAGAACAATTGTTCAATTTGACCTTTGATCATTGTGAGGAAGCACGAATTGCAAATCAAATTCAGAAATGGCGATAAGAACCCCCCTCACTATGATCCTCATAACCTCATGCAAATTTCATTTTTACCAATTCTCCCTCTTTGACAATGGATTCATCAAGGTGCATAAAGCAAGATAGAGCATGAATGACATGGAATGGCTGCAATTAATTCATTTTTAGCACAAGGAGCTATGAAAATTATCCATGAGGACTGTACAAGTATTACAACAAGCCATATTATGTGAAGAAGCTACTTTCTATCATGGCAAAACATGTACAGCAAAGCTAAGGCCAAAATAGCAATAATCTGAAATTAAATGAATTGTAAGCGCAATAATCTGAAATTAAATGAATTGTAAGCATGGCAAGTTGCTCAAGATCATAGTTTAGCTACAGGTATCTAAAAATGAGTCAAGCCATGTCTATAAGCAAAATGGAGCCTAGAAACTAGAAAATGAGTCAATTTTGAGCGCTATGAGTTCATTTAAGAATCAATTTGTTCAAGCATTTGGAATTTAGCACATTGAGTATTTTGCTGAAAATTTTTGGTTTTATCTTAGTAAAGCAAGTCCTGGACTAGGAGCCATCCACAACTACCTCCTAAGCTTCAACCAAATGACAATTTGTTTTCTTAGCATTGTGGTAGATCTCAAGCCTTGCCGTGACCATCCCAAGCAATAAGCCTAAGAGAGTGATCTAGGTCATCCAAAACTCCCCCTGAGTTCATGCCTAGTGCAATGGCAAGCCATCTCATGAGAAAGAATTGGTGAGATAAGTTTTTTTCGCATAGAAAAACTCATTTTTCATATGTTGGACTTAAGAACTATCATAGCTCAATTTAAAGCTCAAAATAAGTTCAAGACTCAATTTTAGCCAATATGACATGGTGTGAATCATGAGAGGATCACTATGGCAAAACTAGTCACAAGATCCAATAAGTCATGTTTTGATTCAATTTTATCATACATAATAAAGCTAGCATGGCAAAAACTAAGCTATACATGAAAAGCCATAAAAGAAATCTAGCAAACTAGCACAAGACGTGGTAGGGTATAAAATATGAAACCATGTCATACAAGGATAATAATCTAAGCTCCACAAGATTATATTATAATGCAAGTTGCTGAATCTAAAATGCATTATGGTACAATGAATGCAAAAAGAGCAAACTCCCCTTCAAAATAGGCCAAGAGGACTAATAACCCCCAACTCTCCATGTAAAGAAGCAACACGAGAAGAATCAAGAGCCTTAATGAAAATATTCGCGACCTGCTGCTCAGACTCTACTAAATAAAGCACAACATCACCCTTCTCTACATGGTCTCTAACGAAATGATATCGAATGTCAATGTGCTTAGTCCTAGAGTGTTGCACTAGGTTTTTGGCAATGTTTATGGCACTAGTATTGTCACAGAAAAGAGGAACACTACCCAGAGATAACCCATAGTCCCGTAGAGTAGACAAGATCCAGAGAACCTGAGAGCAACTACTAGCTACAGCTACATACTCGGCCTCGGCAGTGGACTGTGCAACTGAGGACTATTTCCTAGATGACCAAGAGATAAGAGATGTGCCTAAGAAATGACAAGTGCCAGAAGTACTCTTCCTATCCACTCTACACCCCGCAAAATCAGCATCAGAAAAAGCTCGAATAGAGAGAGCAGAATCAGAAGAATACCAAAGTCCAAAATCAAGAGTGTCTTGGAGGTACCTGAAAATGCGATGCACTGCTTGACGATGAGAGGCACAAGGGGAAGACTGAAATCGAGCGCACAGACATACATCGAATTGTATGTCCATCCTCGACGCCGTGAGGTAGAGGAGGGAGCCAATCATGCTGCGGTACTTCTTCTGGTCCACGGGCTCTCCATCCTCATCAAGGTCCAGTATGGTGGATGTAGCAATGGGAGTAGACATTGGCCTACTACTTCCCATATCGAAGCGCCTAAGAAGGTCCATTGTATACTTACTTTGATGAATGAAGGTGCCTTCTTTTAGTTGCTTGACTTGAAGACCAAGGAAGAAGGTCAATTTGCCCATCATGCTCATCTCGAACTCCCTGCTCATAGAATCTGAAAATTTGGATGCCAAGACATGAGAAGAACCACCGAATATGATATCATCCACATAAATCTGAACCAATAAAAAGTCACTGCCATGCTTGAGAGTGAACAAGGTTTTATCCACCATTCCCATTTTGAAATCATTTTTAAACAAGAAACTCTTAAGCTTGTCATACCAAGCTCTAGGGGCTTGCTTCAATCCATACAAGACTTTGGAGAGCTTAAACACATAGTTTGGGAACTTTGGATTTTGAAAACTAGGGGGTTGCTTGACAAAAACCTCTTCTTCTATGAAGTCATTAAGGAAAGCACTCTTGACATCCATTTGATAAAGCTTAAAGACCTTAGAGGCCACGAATGCTAGCAAAATATGAATGGCTTCTAATCTAGCTACAGGAGCAAAGGTCTCCTCAAAGTCTAAGCCTTCTACCTGAGAATAACCTTAAGCTACAAGCCTAGCCTTGTTGCGAACTACCAACCCATCTTCACTTTTCTTATTTTTGAAAACCCATTTTGTTCCAATCACATTATGATTTGGTGGAGGTTCAACTAAGGTCCAAACTTTGTTTCTTTCAAAATTTTCAAACTCTTCATGCATGGCATTGGCCCAAGAGGAGTCAGATAACGCATGGGTGACATCTCGGGGTTCAAAAGAAGCGACAAAAGCAGAATGTGCATGAGAATCAGGAGAAATAAACCTGGAGCGAGTGACTCGCTCATGGAGATCCCCAATGATCTGCTCAGGTGGATGCTGTCGCTGAATGTGAAGAGGAGCTCCTGGTGCAGAAGTGGCCTCTACCTCATAGGCTGTGGAGGTAGGAGCAGAGCTACTCAGGTCGTCGGTGAAGATAGGAGGAGGCTGCTCAGCTGAAGCTAGAGTAGTAGAAGCAGGCTCTCCAACCATCTCAGAAGGGACTTGAGGATGGATTGGGTCCTCATCCTCAAAGTCGTCATCGACGAAGATGCTCTCAGAAACCTGTGTACCCGCATCATTGGGTTTAGTACCAGGACTAGCCTCATTAAAAATAACTTCGCAAGTCTCAACAATTTTGTTAGTGTCAAAATTAAAAACACGATAGCCCCGAGAATGAGCAGGATATCCAAGAAAGATGCCATCAGAACATCTAGATTCAAATTTATCCAAGTTGCCATGTTTAAGAATGAAGCACTTGCAACTAAAAATCTTGAAATGAGAGACTTTGGGCTTATGACCAAATCTGAGCTCAAATGAAGTCTTACCAATAACAGATCTCAAGAAAACCCTATTTGAAATATAACAAGCAGTAGAGATTGCCTCAGCCCAAAACCTCCTAGGTGTGGAATGCTCATCTAGCATGGTCCTGGCCATCTCTACAAGGGTCATGTTCTTCCTCTCTACAACACAATTCTGCTGGGGAACTCTAGGTGAAGAAAACTGGTGCTCTAGTCCCCTATTAGTGCAGAAGGTAGCAAAGGAAGTGTGAGACCCCGGGGTATTAGGCTCATGATGCTTAGTCGTACCACCGACCCTAGCATCACCAGCGAAATATCCCGTGCCTCGGGAAAATATGTACATCCCAGAAGTGCTGTACATACACCCTTTAACAAAGTCATGCATCAATTCTAGACAAACATAGAACTCAAGCACGAACTAGATTAATTAAAAGACATACATAATTGAGAGAGTTATTACAAAAGAGCCGACCAGCTAAATACAACTAAGAGTTAAACAAAAGCAGAAGCGAAAGCCATAAGATGGCGATAAACAAAAGAAAGCCATATGGTTTGACTTTAGCCCACAAGGCAACCAACCAAGCCACCAACCTAGTCATCCCATCCACCGCACATATCACAAAAGTGGAACCCTTGGGGTTCAACTTCTTCCTCTACAACAATTATAGTTAAGCAAAGCAAATGAGTACAAAAATGTACTCGCAAAACTGACGTGTAAGGGTAATAGCCTATAATTAGCTACATGCAAGCTTTATTTAAGTGGAAGGCTTTAGGCTCATTTTAGCATAAAGCAAGTTTTCAGTTGCAATAATGTAATAGATTTAAAGCAATTTGACAAAATATTTTTAATTGTTGAAGTAACAACGATACAATAATAATAACAACAGTAAGAACAACCTAGAAGTGACTAACCCAATAGTCACCACAACAATAGTATGAATCACCAAATTCATACCACCCAACAAGTTTTAATTAAATGGCTGAGTCTAGTTCTTGAAAGACCTCCCCAAGCGTGTCCATAACCTAGGACGCGGCTATTCGAATAATTTTATCCCTGCAGGGGTGTACCAATGTACCCACACGTCGGACCACCTTTTCGCCAAGCTATTAGCACACTTCCTTTGGTATGCCGGCACAACTAAGTCCTACGAGACATTCCAATGGATGATGCTAATTAAGAGCCGCAACCCAACATAGAGAAGGACACATCAGCCAGCTCAAGCCGAATTACAGATGCTCCCCTCATATGATAATAACATTTTTCTTTTAACACCACCAACCAGCTCATAATTAACAACCCCCAAAGTACTTAGTAGTCAAGAGAGGTCCCATATCCCTCTCGCGTGGTTAGCACGCAATATTGCTTGGTTCAGTGGGACAAGTAACTCGGTCCTTAGGGACTTAGGCACCATTCCAACACACCATGAGACCACACCAACATCCATTGTGCCCATGTCAATAACAATTTTGTTTTCATTTTTATTTCTTTACAATTTAACAAAGCACAAGTGCTGGACATAATGGAATAATAGTTTTTTGTGTGATCAAGGTCATCGACATAAGTCGACAACCGCCCATTTCTACCGTTATCTAAGCATTTCTAAGCATTATCAACGTAAACTACTAAGTGATAAGAGTCCATCCATCGGACTCTAAATCATAGAAAGATAATCCTAGGCTTAGTAGTAGAGAATAAACATTTACCTACAGAGTATGCATCTATAGGATCATCTAATCGATAATTTAATCAACAAAATTAGCATGCATACATACAAGTGAATACAAAGTATTAGACTTTAAAGTAATGGGACTAAATGGATATGATCAAACTGCTTGCCTTGTTGGATATACTCACTAGGCTGTAGAGGAACACTCTCGGGATAAACACACTCGTCGGCACCTAACGAAAAAGCGAAAAGAACCGATAAGAACGAAGAAAACCGAAAGGACTCAACAGTAAACTTTCTCCAATTGCAATGAAATTTTTACAGAAGGTAGAACATGATTTTTAAAGAATTTAGCAATAACAACCAATTGATTTGGATTCTCAATGCAAAAGTTATGGCCAAAACAATTCTGCTCAGCCTGGAAAATGCTGGAAAATAGAAATTGGTTACTGTTCATCCAAATTAAATTCCCTAGCACAATTTTCCAAAGAGGTGTTGCACCTGGATTTTTATGGTAACTCAAGCACCTCATGAGATGAGTAACACAAATGAGTTCACCTCATTTGGAGCTATGATGCATGTTTTATGATTTTTCAAAGGCATGCAAAAGAGCACAATTAAAATGCACCCACAATTCTTTTGAAAATAGTGACATGCCTAAATCCTATTCTTCCATTTAGTACACTAATATAGGAAGCCAACAAAATTGGATTCACTCAAAAAGGATCTATATAGAATTACTTATGCAATTTACAAGTTAAATGCAACATTTAGAGGAACATTTAAAGTTAATTTCTAACCCAATTTTCAAATCCATTTTCTGGAGCCGAACCAAGCTTACAACCATTTTTAGATTAAAGCTTAGTCCAAACTAGAGCCAATAAAATTTGAATCAACTCAATTGGAGCTAAATTGAATTAGTTATGCAATTTTGAAGTTTATTACCTTTTTCAGTTCACAAATAAATCCTCCGGGAATTTCTAAACTCAAATCAACATGGACAATTGTGGGCCGTCGATCATGGATTCAACGGCCCAACGAACGGACCGCTCGGGCGAACGCGCGTGTGGGATCAGACGAATGTGGACCGTTGAGATCAAATCCAACGGCTCACACGCATCGATCGCGGACGCGTTTGAATGCGCGCGCGCGCGAAGGCCCGCAAATCTCAGCCGTCGATTCTGAAATGGACGGCTCAGATGCATCACGGCGCTGCGCACGCACAGCGGCGGTTAAGGGCGCGGGACCCACTCGACAGTGACTCATTAAGCCGCTTAAGGACACATTAATTACTAACTAATGATTAACCCGATGATTAGCCATTAAATGACAGGATCTTTGCCCTAATCCGACAACGCACAGTGTGCTGCGTCCAGCAAAACAACCCGCCGCTGTCCCACACTCGTCGTTGGCGACTCCGGTCACGGCGGTGCGAGGTAATGGCCAAAACAGGTTCGCAATAGCCTTGCGGTCATGATGGTACCACCCACTGCGACGGTGGTGCCCTAGAACGGCGGCGAGCCGGGCGGAGGCGACGGTGACCACACGACCGCAAGACAAAAAGCAAAATGGCTCGGCGGTAGTCCAAGATAGCTAGTGCCCAAGCAACTAGGGGCTACTTAGGAGTTACCTTAGCACTAGCGGAGCTCGGAGGTGGCCGGGGTTGCTCCGGCGACGAAGGATCTTGCCGGACCCGAGGACGATGAAGTGGAGGACACGGCCTTAGCAAAATTAACCCGATCGGGTCATCAATAAAGCTTCCATATAGCCCATAGATGGTCTATGAGCAAGTAATTGGAAGATGGAGGACTTACCGGAGCTGAGGAAGAAAGGGGGTGATTTCGGCCGACAACGAACAAATCCCCAAATGTGACCTTCTCTGTGAATGTCAAACCAAATCAGGTTAGGGGATTTGCTTAGGAATATGAGAGGCACGAGATGACGTGAAAGAATTGACGGAGGAACCATTGGAGCACCGAGGAGGAAGAAGCTTGCTTGCGGCCTCCAATGGCGATTTTAGGGTTTCAACGAATTGAGCTCAACCAAGCACCGAGAGGCACAGGCAAAGCTCAAGGAGGCTAAAGGATTGCAAAGGAAGCTTGGGAGCTACATATAGCTAAGCGGGACAAGGAGTGCAATGGCAGCAACTCCATGGTGGAGCTCGGGTCAAAGTCCTGCCCAGAGCGAGGGGAGCAGGTGAGGAACTGACAATGGAGATTTGGGGGCTTGCTTTGGCAACCAATTAAGGCTAAGAGACGTTGCAAAGGATGCGGAGGGGACAGGGCTTGCTCTCCCACGCTGCACACGCCATGGCGTCGCGCTGGCGCTGCGCCGCGCGAGACCGAGGTAGGGGATGAACAAGCGTGGCTCAATCGCGACGGTCGAATTGGAAATGAGCGGCTCGGATTTGATCGTACCGGTTGGAGGCTCTCAGTGCTTGGATCAATCGTGGCCCTCCGATGGAGATCTAACGACTGATATCGCACGCCACTTTGGAACAGGCGCGGTGCAGTTAGTGGGTTGGGTTTGACCGAGACGGGGTTGCGACCCAAGGAACAGTGCACCAGAATTAGGGTTTAGATTTGAAAGCTGAGTATGGGAGAATTTTTAGAGATAGCAAACTAACTCCAAAAATTCTGAAATTTTAACTAAAGGTTCCTCACTCTAGGATTTACCTTACATAAAATTTCCAAAGATTTTTATGCAATGCATTTTTCTCAATAAATTCTGCAAGATTATGTTCTAGGGTTTGACCAATTGAAAAATTGGTTTGACTTGCCTCCAAAAATTATCAATTAATTTCTAAAAATTATGAAATTTTTCAGAGGGGTCACACAGCATCCCTAGAACCAAGGAAAAATATTTCCCAAGATTGGCACAAGATTTGTGATAAAGTGGAATAAGGGTTTGACTTTAGTCAACAGGAGATTTGTGTTTTTGAATTCCACAACTCTTGAGAAGAATTGTAGAGAAGTTCAAGGGTTTCAAGATGTGAGAAAAGTTTTAATTTCTACTCCTTTAATTACATTTGAAACACACACCCATAATAGGTTACATTTGAAACACAAACCTAGATTTGGTTCCATTTATACATTTGGGATGTTACAAAATCTCCCCTCCTTACAGAAATCTCGTCCCGAGATTTGGCTCACTCGAAAAAGAAAGAGGGGTAGTCCGCACATAGACGATCTTCCCTTTCCCAAGTAGCTTCATCCTCGGAATGGTTCGACCACTGAACCTTAAGAAACTTGATGGAACGGTTCCTTGTTCTTTGTTCAGCCTCTTCGAGTATGCGAACAGGGTGCTCGCGATAGGTCAAATCCTCTTGGACATCGAGAGTTTCCAACGGAGCTTCCTCAGTTGGAACACAGAGGCACTTCTTCAATTGAGACACATGGAACACATCATGTACCCCCTCAAGTGCAGTAGGCAAATCCAACTTATAGACAACAACTCCTTTCTTCTCGATGATGCGGTAGGTACCCACATACCGAGGAGCTAACTTGCCCTTGACGTCGAAACGTTGATGGCCCTTCAAAGGAGAGACTTTGAGATAAACAAAGTCATCGGGCTCAAAACTCAACTCACGACAACAGCGATCCGCATAGCTCTTTTGCCTGGATTGAGCTGTGCGTAGACGCTCACGAATAAGCTGGACTTGACTCTCAGCCTCATTGATCGAGTCCAGACCAAAGAAAGGTCTCTCGCCGGTCTCAGACCAATACAACGGGGTTCTACACTTCCTCCCATATAAGGCCTCGAAAGGAGCCATGCCGAGACTGGCCTAAAAGCTGTTGTTATAAGAAAACTCGGCAAATGGCAAACATTTCTCCCAATGCTTCCCATAGGAATGAACACACGCACGGAGTATGTCTACCAAGACTTGGTTTACCCTCTCGGTCTGACCATCAGTTTGGGGATGATAAGCTGAGCTGAAAGCAAGACGAGTTCCCATAGCCTCTTGCCAACTATGCCAAAATCGAGATGTGAATAGAGATCCACGATCCGACACAATCGACTTCGGCACACGATGCAAACTCACGATGCGGGCTATGTAGAGATCTGCCAAAAGACCTACCCGAAGTTTAGTCTTGACAGGAAGGAAATGTGCCACCTTAGTCAATCGATCGATGACGGCCCAAATGGCATCATTTCCCTTGGGTCAGCGGGGTAGACCGGTGATAAAATCCATTCTGATCGAATCCCACTTCCACTCCGGCACTGGCAAAGGCTAAAGCAGACCTGCTGGACGCTGATGTTCGGTCTTTACACGACGACACACGTCACACTCAGTTGCGAACCTCGCGATCTCCCTCTTCATTCGGGTCCACCAAAATCTCTGACGGAGATCCTAATACATCTTTGTGACCCCGGGATGAATGGACAAAGGGGAATCATGGGCTTCGCGGAGAATCAGGTTCCGCAAATCCATGTTCTTTGGAACTACAAGGCGTTGTCCAAACCTCAACACACCAAGATCATCTTCTGATAAGCATTTGGCTGTTCCGTTCTTGACATTTTCCTTGATTTTGGTCACTCTAGCATCCAATCAATTAAATGCGAACTCGTGCATAACTGCACATATTAGACCGCAGTTGGGGCCCTGAAGGTACATACATGCGATGGAACACATCTACGCCCTCACCCTTCTAAGAACATCTGATATCAATATAAACTCCACATGGCATACGACACGGCCCGAAGACTTAAGCATCTATGCCATATGAAATCAATACACATGTCCTTACTCTCCTGTTTCCATCTCAATAGTATTAACCCTTTACTTAACCAAACAGTGCCCATACACCGCGTGTGGAAGTACGTTGGGGCTTGAATTGGGCTGTCAGAGTTCAATCCTTAATCAACCCAGACAAGACATCCGTATTTCCCAATTCTCGTGCACAATGGCACCCTCACTAGCATCCACTTGTCCAGATTTGAAATCAGTTTAACAGCAAGATTTAGAGTTGTTTCAGATTTAAATAAACTGAACAAAGAATCAAAATAATTAAAATTTATTTGTGTTTCCCAGGTTTGACAAGATAAGTTTATCAAACACTACCGTTCTATGGACTGCATGGCTAAGCAAAATTACCCTAAATATTATAATACCACAGACTACCTTAGGTTGAGTGTATGATCAAATTTAAGGTAAGCCACAAGTTCAGGTTGTAACTAACTAGGGACAGGGCACAAATAATTTTTAGAAAATGGCATGCAACAAGATCCTTGATTTTATAAATCTACGCTCATAAATTTGGGATCAACATGGTGCGAGAGGAAGCTTGCCTTGGTAGTAATAAATAACCTCTTGCTCGAGTTCTTGCGGTTCAACAAAAGACTCAACAATCTCGTAAGAACCAAAGATCAAAAGAAAATAAGATCCAATGAACACAGAGAAAACAGAGAATAACATGCATGGAAGAATGCATGGTCAATGGCTTAATGCATGATTAGCAACATGCTTAAGGTACATTAATTTAATTAAGAATAGTAAACTACAACTAACTCTTGCTAATACTATCTACTATAGTTTAGAGTTTAGATTGAGCTACAATGTCGTGTTTTTGAAATCGAACAGACAGACTAGTAATTAAATTATTTGCCTAGCTAATCATCATATAAATGAAATACTGTGCTGGAGCTAAGTGTATTTAAACTAGTGCTGCGACCTAACTGGTTATTTAATACCTATTAATAGCAACTTAAGAAATTGGACTCTTGTTGTAGGTGTTGTCGGTTTGACCTATAACAAAAACAGTAAGGAGCCTTTTTACCATTTTTGGTTGTCTTGGAAAATACACAAGACCAGAGTTTTAAAGTGGAGTTAGAGCTATCTGGGGTAATTAATATCACCACCTATTATTGCTAACTCTAACAGCTCGGTTCACAGAAAGAAAAGACAGGGTGGACTTTTGTCGGTTAATCAAAAACAGCAAAGAATCTCCTTCCAGATTTCGGCCATATTAAAGAAATACACAAAACGAAGACCTTAAATGGAGGTTAGAGTTATCTGGAAGATAATTAATATCATAAACCATCAATACTAACCCTAACCGCTCAGTTTAAAGAAGGAAAAGGAAGATTAACCATTTGTCGGTTTTAACCGACAACAACTAACAGAGAGGGGGGGGGGTTGCACCCATAAATGAACTGGTGACCTAAGACTTTGAAGAAAGATTACTGGCGATGCTAGGGTTTACCTAGGACCTAGATAAGCTAGCATACTGGCAAAGAAACCGTAGGTCTTGAAAATGATATGAAAGACCGAAAAGTTATAAAAACAACTTTTCAGTTTAAAGAAGTTTGGAACATCACAGGAGCATGTGAGTGATTCCAGTGAGCTAAAGATGTCTTAAGGAAGTCTAAGATGACAAGAATCAGGGTTTAAACTTACCAGCTACGGCTGGAGAAGAAGAAGAAATCAAGTTCTTGGTCAACAGTGAAGACCCAAAGTGCTTGACACCAGTCTAACCAAAACAAAATGTAGAACTAAGGCTCTAAGGACCATTAGGCACATTCTTGATAAGAAAATATGAAATCCAACTCACCAGGAGGAGGTTTCACCAAGGTGGTTTTCCACTGGCTCAAGTTGACAGAGAGGAAACCCTAAGTTCAACCCTACAAAAGATGCCCAAAACCACATTAGCATGAGATTTAGGCATGCTTGAAGTTGAACAAGGGTGAGAGCAAGAAAGCTTCACTGGGAAGGAAGGCAAACGAGTGGAGCTCCTCTCGGTCAACAATGGCAGAAGGTAGACAGCTAGGGTTTATATAATGTTGGAGCCACTAGAGCAACCGAGAACTCTCCAGAGCTAATGAGGTGGCAACTAGAGTTAAATATCAAAGGAATATTCGTTTATTCCCTTGGCAATGCCCCTACTCCGGCGAGGATGTCGGCGACGGCGTACAGCAGGAGAGGAAGGAAAACCGTCGCTGACAATCGGGTCCCAGAGGCGATCCACCGCAATAAGACAAAGACACAATGAGTCGCCAGAACAACAACCGTCCGATTATAACTGAGCGGCTGTGATGAGGTGACCAAATAACACTGAACCGCTATCTAACGATATGGGCCGTGCGATCTCAAATGGACGGCTAAGATCTCGGGGAGGTCCGGGTGGTCCGAACGTCACAACCCATAAGGATCGTCCGATTCTACTTCAACGGCCCAAGATCTAATGCGCGCTGTGAGCTTTAAGCCTAAAAGGAAGTCACCGTTAGATCTAGAATCAACGGTCAGAGTTGATGGGAGGTGCGGATGGTCCGAAGGTCACAATGGATGCGGTCCGTCCGATTAAATTTCAATGGTGGATATCGCTTCGCACCTCCGGCCGGTCCGAACGTCACATCTGATCAGGTCCACACGTTGAGGATCCAACGGCTCATACGCTTTCAATTTCTGCCATTTAAAGATGGCATTGCTTGAAGATCGCGCGCCGCACATTTCAGATCCTACGGTCAAAATTGGAGGGGCGGATTAGAGTGGTTCGATCAGCCCATTAGATCTGGCCCATTCGCGAGGGAATCAACGGCTCTTGTTCACAGGAAGATGGGGTCGCGCGCGTGAACGTGACCGAGCTGGATGTGGTGCACTGGGTTGGACTCAAACGCGTTGGGGTTGAGTCGCTACAGTGGCAAAGTTGGGTTTAGGCCGGAAAGTTTGACTCAGGCCAATTTAAGCTTTCAAAAGTTTGACCGGGCCTTAAAAATAGCAAATAAATTTGTAAAAATCTGAAATTTTGAAGGGAGGCTTTTGGGATGACATGAATCCCAGATAAAATATAAAATCACAAGTTTCTTTTATTAAAATACATAAATAAGTCACATTGACTATATAGGTTTACTTAAGAGCAAGAAATTTTGCTAGGGTCAAAATAGGTTCTGAACATTTTGACAAAACTCATTTTTTTGGCCCAGATAACTGGTCTGGTATTAGATAAAACATTTTCCCAGTCATAATACAAGCACTGACTTGTATTTCCTTTGAAACTTCAAAAAGGTTTTGGGTTTGGCTAGAAAAGGAAGGTTTTTAATTTGTAACCAAATGTCCAAGTTTTAAATAATGAACAGTGATGCTAAGAAAAGCATCTTATTACTGCTTATTAAATCTTGGGCTGTTACAAACCTACCCCACTTAAAAGAATCTCGTCCCGAGATTTCAGTAATTCAGAAGTTGGACAAAGATGGAATAGAAAGGATGATTTTAGAAACATAACATTAGTTGTCTTTATTTCTTTCAAAGACAGAAAAGAAAGATTCTACATAACAACATAGTGTTGCCATTACATCCTTCCTTTTTACATTGCTTTGTTTAACCTTGCCTTTCTTGATTTAAAGGCAATTTTTAACCAGCAAAAAGGTGGGGGTGCTCAATCCTCATCAGATCTTCGCACTCCCATGTGGCTTCATCCTCTGAGTGATTAGCCCACTGAATTTTCAAGAACTTGACAGTGCGATTTCTAGTCCTGCGTTCCATTTCGTCGAGGATACGCACTGGTTGTTCTTGATAAGAAAGATCTGGTTGAAGATCAAGATTCTCATAAGTAGTAGCCTCAGTAGGAACACGAAGGCATTTCTTCAACTGAGAAACATGAAAGGTATCATGAACTGCCGAGAGAGTGTCGGGAAGTTCCAATTGATATGCCACAGCCCCTCGTTTTGCAATAATTCGGAAAGGTCCGATATAACGAGGTGTGAGCTTTCCTTTCACTTGAAAGCGATGAGTGCCCTTCATCGGTGACACTTTAAGATAGACATATCATCTACCTCAAAGCTTAGTTCACGACGTCGATGATCGGCATAGCTCTTTTGACGAGACTGGGCAGTTTTCAAGCGGTCTCGAATCAGACGAACTTGCTCTTCAGCTTCCATAACTATGTTTGGACCAAAGAATGGTCTTTCACCATACTCCAACCAATTCAATGGAGTCCTACAAGCTCTTCCATACAAGGCTTCAAAAGGTGACATTTGAATACTTGCTTGGTAGCTGTTGTTGTAGGAAAACTCCACATACGGCAAAGATTTCTCCCAATTCTTGCCATATGATAGCACACAGGCTTGAAGAAGATCCTCCATCACTTGATTCACCCTTTCAGTTTGACCACTGGTTTGAGGATGATAAGCAGCGCTGAAGGAAAGTTCAGTTCCCATTGCTTGATGAAGGCAATTCCAAAAATGGGAAGTGAATTGAGAACCACGGTCTGAAACAATGACTTTCGGAACACCGTGGAGACAAACAATCTTGGCAATATATAGCTCTGCCAATTGTCTGCCATTGAAAGTGGTTCTGACAGGGATAAAATGAGCCACTTTTGTCAGACGATCAATTATCACCCAGATGGCATCAAATCCATTCTGAGTTTTTGGAAGTCCGGTAACAAAATCCATACCGACTTCTTCCCATTTCCATTGTGGAATAGGCAAAGGCTGAAGGGTATCGGCAGGTTTTAAGTGCTCGACTTTAACCCTTTGACAAATGTCACACTCAGCAACATACTGAGCAATTTGCCTTTTCATTTGGCTCCACCAGAATGTTTTCTTCAAATCCTGGTACATTTTAGTGCTTCCAGGATGCAAAGAAAATTTGGAATTATGAGCCTCCTTAAGGATTAGCTCTCTCAGCTGAGAATCTGAGGGTACTACCAAACGATTGCGATATCGAATGGTACCACGGGTATCTTCAGAAAACTCATTGGCTTTACCCGCCTTCAAATTTTCCTTGATTTCAGCTACCTTAGAATCATTTTTCTGGGCTTCCAGAATCTGATCTTCAAGTGTTGACTTCACTTCCAAGGCAGCGAGAAATCCATCTTCTACCATTTCGAGACTTAAGCGCTGAAAATCAGCACATAAGCTCTTAACCAGAGGTACGGTCGACAAGCAATTGCATTGTGTCTTTCTGCTTAAAGCATCAGCCACAACATTGGCCTTGCCAGGATGGTAATGAATACCCATATCATAGTCCTTGATCAATTCGAGCCATCTTCTTTGCCTCATATTCAGATCCACTTGAGTGAAAAATATATTTCAGGCTCTTATGATCAGTATAGATTTCACAATGATTACCAAGAAGGTAATGTCGCCAAATCTTTAATGCATGGACTACGGCTGCCAATTCCAAATCATGAGTAGGATAATTCACCTCATGAGGTCGCAGCTGCCTGGATGCATATGCCACAACTCGGCCCTCTTGCATAAGCACACAACCAAGTCCATGGCGAGATGCATCACAATAGATATCAAAATCCTTATGAATATCTGGAAGAGTGAGAACAGGAGCTTCGGTTAGGAGCTTTCTCAAGAGCTGAAAGCTATTTTCACACTCGGCTGACCAAAAGAATTTGTTCTCCTTCTTTAATAGCTGAATCAAAGGTCTAGAAATTTTGGAGAAGTTTTCGATGAATCTACGGTAATATCCCGCAAGTCCAAGGAAACTTCGAACTTCAGGAACATTCTGGGGCTGCTTCCAGTCTAGTACATCTTGTACCTTGCTGGGATCAACAGTAATACCTCCTTCGGATAATACATGTCCCAGAAATGCAACTTGCTTGAGCCAGAAGGCACACTTGCTAAATTTAGCATACAGCTGATGCTTGCGAAGTGTATCCAGCACAAGTCTCAAATGCTGTTCATGCTCTTCAGCAGACTTGGAATAGATAAGAATGTCGTCAATGAACACAACCACAAACTTGTCCAAGAAATCCATGAATACTGAATTCATAAGATTCATAAAATAAGCAGGAGCATTTGTTAGACCAAAGGACATAACAGTATACTCGTACAATCCGTAACGAGTAGAAAATGTTGTTTTAGGGATGTCCTCAGCTCTAACCTTGATCTGATGATAGCCCGATCGCAAATCAATCTTAGAAAAGACCCGGGCCCCAATCAACTGGTCAAACAGATCATCAATTCGGGGCAAAGGATACTTATTTTTGACAGTGATTTCATTTAACGGACGGTAGTCTACACACATCCGTAAAGTCTTGTCTTTCTTTTTGACAAAGATGGCCGGCACCCCAAGGTGAGGAACTTCGGTCGAATGAATCCCTTATCAAGTAATTCTCCAAGCTGTTTCTTCAATTCAAACAGCTCATTAGAAGGCATACGATAAGGTCTTCTTGAGATGGGAGCAAGACAGAACTAGTTCAATCATTTAACTCCACTTCCCGATCCGGTGGCATACCGAAGGTCTTCGTGAAAGACGTCCTGATATTCACATACTAATCGGGTAATCGACTCGGGGTAGGGCGGCATCAATTTTTAATGCACCAAGATGGGAATGAACTGTTCTAGATTGAAAAACGACTGAAATGCCGTTTTTATTAATGATGGATATAGTTCGTTGGGCACAATTAATTTGGCCGAAATTCTGGGATAACCAATCCATTCCCAAAATGACATCTATCCCTTTAGAATTTATCACAATCAGGTCTGCCCAAAAATCTACCCCTTCAATATTAATATTGACATTATGGCAGATTTGATCAGTTATGAAGACTGACCCAGGTGAGTGAATAATATGTGGTGGATGAAGATGATGCATAACTAGCTGATGTTGAGTAGCAAACTGCCTACTAACAAAAGAATGGGATGCTCTAGAGTCAAATAGAACAGTAGCTGAACTGAAATTAACTAGGAGCATACCAAGAATAACTTCAGGTGCCTCGGCCGCTTCTTCAGCAGTTAGTTGATTTATACGGCCGCGGACTGGAACTAGATCAGGCTTGACAACTTCCTTAGGAGAAGGTGCAGGACGCACCGTAGCTGGAGAAGGTTGAACAGGTGGCAACCCTCGTGCCTTAGCAAAGCATTAGTTGGCGAAATGTCCCGGTCGTCCACAATGGTAGCAAATCACACCGCCCGACATTGATAGCGCAGGGTGGCGGCTTCCACTAGGTCGATCGCCCAAAGGGAGGAGGTGGACGAAATGCAAACACCGGCGCCCTGGGTGGAGCTGGAGTTGGGGCTCGGAAAGACTGAGGCTGCCACAGATGCGGTCTTACTGAACGGCTACTAGATGCAAATTGGGTAACCTTTTGCCACTTCCGTGACTCCTCTAAAGCCTTACTCTTAGCTTCAGCAATGATGGCTTTGTCCACAAGATGTTGAAAATTCCTGAAATCTTGTACTGCCAAAGCCAACTACAACTCTTCAGACAAACCATTCATGAAACGGTTTCGACGATGAGTGTCAGTCGAAACATCATCAGGGGCATACCGAGCAAGAAAATTGAACTCATGAAGGTACTCGGTCACCGATTTTCGCCCTTGCTTGAGAGCGAGAAATTCTTGCTGCTTGAGCATCATCACTCCTTCAGGAATATGGGCCTCGCGAAAGGCCTCCATGAACTCAAGCCAAGTAGGAGTATGTCCTGTGGGCTGGATAGCCAGATAATTATCCCACCAATTGCTAGCCGGTCCAGTCAGTTGATAGCTAGCATAGAGGACTTTCTCCCTTTCAGAACATTGGGCAATCGACAGCTTCTTTTCAATCTCTCGAAGCCAATCCTCCGCTTCCATTGGGTCTTGGGAGCTGGAGAACACCGGCGGGTTAGTCCGCTGAAAATCAGCAAGACTTCCCTGCCCATGCTGAACTCCTACCCTGCTAGCTGGTGGGGTGGTGGAAGAAGTATTGCGCGCAATTTGTTCCAATATGCGCGTCTGGTCCATTCGGTTGCGCTCAATTTGCATGAGCACATCCGCCATAGTGGGTGGTGGAGGAAGCTCCTCTTCCTGACGACCACCTTGCGGACCATGAGATCCAGAAGGGTCAGCCTGCTCCCCTTGAGTATAGGGAACAGGGGTTGAGAACCTCTCCTCTTGTTGTGCTCGCGCACGAGTAGTAGGCCCTGTCATCCTGTTGCCATATAATGGTTAACAACATCACAAGGATATACTCGAGCGAACACATACAAGATTCTGAGATAGAAAAGAAAGAAGTACTAAACTTAATCATGCATCATGTTATGACGTGCAACCAAATTAACACCAAAACCACAAAATAACCGAATACAACAAAAGGGTCGGCTCCACTTTATTACCAAATTTACGTAAAACAACATCCAGCTCAAACTCAAAAGCTCAAGACTCAAGATTTTTACAACATATAGACTATTCTATTACACAATACTTAATGGACAGCTACTAGCTTATTACACATCTGATGCCGAACACATCATCCAGCCTCTAAGTATAGTCATTACGGTTAAAATTCACTGGAAACTCATTTAACATATGAGCCTTAGGTGAACCCGTATCTATGGGATCCCTAGGGCTGATGAGACGTGTAGGAGAACCCAACAGCAAATGATGTCCCCCAGAAGGTATAGGTCGCTGGGTATGAGGAAAACCAGCAGACATCCGGGCTTGACGACAATGCCCCAGGATAGGAACAAGCCCAGGCACTTCTGGAAGTCGAAATCCCGGCGGTGCAATAGCAGCTGGAGGGATCTCATTGTTGCCATAAAGCACGTTACGAGGAACGCGGTTCGTGGCAACACCAAGCCTCAAATACTCCTGTGCCTCGTGTGCGATTTACGGCTGGTTTCCCATAGCTCATACACGAGACAAGGATGGACTTGGTCCATGATACGGACCAACCTCACTAACTCACAGACGATGGGTCCTCTCCAAACCGAATCTCATCGAACGTGCTCACATCCGCCTAGGGCCTTGTTTTGGGAATCGAACATAGGGTGGTTGAGACAGCTCCGCCAAATCATGACGAAGAAGGCTCATCATCCCACGCTGCAGCCTTCCCGCATGCCCATAGGCTCGGAGGTGGCACGGTATGGATACAGTATGGAACACTACCCACCACCTGTCTGGCGATCACATTAATGATAGCTTGGTACTCTTCCATACCAGGCCCTCGGTCTCGACGATAGATGGCATACTCTGGATGATAAGTGAAATTGGCCCGCCACATCATATCTCGAAGCAAGGCCGGAAACCCATCTACATCTTCGGCTCGAGTCTCCTTAATCAAATACCAGCCACTCATCTACAGACAAAGGACAAGGTAAGTAAGAAACTTATCTTAGAAAATCAACAGAAAGTTGGATAAGAATTGATACTAAGAAAGATAAGAAGTAAAAGATAGCATACTTAGATCTTTAGAAATTAATCAAGTTAAAATAATTTCCCAGAAATTCACTAAGGATAACGACCATGCTAATTCTAACCTACAGGAAACCGTTTGCTCGATACTAACGTCAGAAGACCCTCTAATATTGAATGTGTCAATTAAAATTATATCGTAGCATAATTCTTAATTAAGGAACAAAGCAATTCCTTCATTAAAAATCATACTAGAAGTATAATAATAACAAGTAACAATTCCAACATTCAGTTCCTGATATATGCCATGCAATAGTTCCCAGGATAAGTGACTATTGCGCATATACCCTTAAACAACATTGCATCATACACATACAAGTCATACTGTAGGACCGGAAAGGCGACTAGAGGGGGGGGGGTGAATAGGAGCACTATCTATTTTTCGCTTTGCTGATCGGATTCAAACATGATATTGACTCCAATAGCTATGAGAACTATGAAGATCAATATATATAAACGTAGTGGAAGTCTAGTAATGAATCTCCTTCAAATCCCCAAAAGAAACGACCAAAAACACAAAAATCAGCCTGATGAACAGTGCCAGTCGTTCCGGTTTCCGGTACAACCGGATGAACAGTGTCGGTCCGGATGAACAGTAACATCAGGCGAATGAACAGTAAACAGCCTGAAAAACGAAAACAAAAATCGACGTAACTTTTGATCCGCTTGGCCAAACTCCACCAAATTTGAAACACATCTTCCTAATGATGTCAGGAACCTATTCCAAGCGATTTATCGAGAAGATCCACGTCAAAGTTTTGATCTTTTGCATTTTACCAAGAAGGGTTCAAACATGAGCAAAATGAAAAATTTGATCCAAAACTTGCTCGTGGGAGATTGATGATCTAGATGATCGTAAATGTATTCCCACACATCATAGCAAGATAAAAGAGGGAAAGAAACCAATCAAAAACCACAGGATCAAGAAAGGACTCAAAATCACCAAGTATGGAGAAAGAACACAAAGAGAACTCAACTTGAGGAATCATCCATAGATTGATTCAAGATGTTGGTTGTCGTTACGACCACTCCCTCAAGGAGGACAAAACTCAATCCATGAGCACACAACTCAACACATCTCTAGAGCCCTAAGCCTCTCCTCTTTCTCTAAAACCCTAAAACCAAACTAGGGTTTACCAATGAAGACCTTGGGGTCAGCTGTGAACAGCACCCTTCCTATTTATATGAGGCCTAGGGCTTCTAGAAGACAAACCCTAATGGGCTCCTGTTAAGGCCCAAAACAAACGGGTCACACACGCACGCATCTCAAAGCGCCGTCTTCACTTTTCTTGACCTAATCCACTTCATGACGCACCGTCTTGCGCCGCGGGTTGGCATTAGGTCACCAAGGCGGTATTTGGTGAAATTACCAAAATACCCCTTCTCGATCCTTCTCCATGGACCGAGTCTAATCCTGTCGAAGCAATCGCCTGCTCCGCCACATGTAGGTTGATCAACGGCTCTCATCATGTCGGCAAGTCTCTCCCGTCCGAATCCCATCGGAACCTCCAAGGCACTTGCACCGACCTCGCCGCTTGATCCAACCAACAGACCGAATCGCCTGCTCGATCAACCTCGCCCATTCTCAAGGCTATGCTTGAGTCACCGACCTCACCCGCATCCATGATCGTTCGGACCTCACTCTCCAAGCTTAGTCCCGATCCTCCTCGCCGCTGACCGTCGTTGACTGCAAGCCACCGCACAACAATAGACCAAGAAATCGTCTCCGGGAACAAGTTCTTCACAACTTGACCCACATTAGCTCAAAACATGCAATATGCAACACATACACAAAGATAAAGATGGATATGACCTATCCCAAAACCATAAACTCCAAAATGAAATAACATTCAGCACAAAAACGGTACTACCGCCATGTTATGGTCGGATTATCAAGACGCGGTCGCATCAAGACCCACAATCAAGGCGTCGTCTCGCTACCCTATGAAATCCAAAATTCTCCAAAACCACTCCTCCGAAATTGCATACCGCAAAACAACGGTCATACCGGCGCGGTATTACCGCTAACAAGATGCGGTCATACCGCTCCCCAAGGAAATCCAAGACCATTTTGCATTCGCTTACGGTTTTTCCATACCGCTTAACAACAAACGGTCAGACAGAACGCTGTAGTATCATGGCTTCCAAGCCTACCGATTACCTGACATCCCGACAGCTTTGTCAAACTTTCGACAAACATGAAATCCAACAAACCTTCAACCAAATTGCCAATTGTATCATCACCTAGGATCATGAGCATATCCTCATGGTGTTCACAATCTCCTCTTGATGAACACATTGGCAATAACCCAAAAATGAATGTTTTGAGGTTTGAAAGTAAAAGAAAACAAGTTTTTCGCACAAAGGCACAATTTGGTCTTTTAGCAAGTAAAAGCAAGGAAGGTGACCAAATTGGCTTCGTAATAGTTTCAAAGAAGTGAGATAAGGCAAAGAAAGCAAACGAAGCTTCAAATTCCGTAAACGAGCCAAAAATCTCACTTTAGGTCCAAAGGAAAGAGCAATTTTTCAACCTCGACCTAAACCAAAACAAAGCATTTTTGTAAATTTTTCTCCCCCTTTGACAATGAATTCATCAAGGTGCATGGAGAAGATTGAGCATGAATGTAATGGAATGGCTGCAATTTTGTAACTTTTCATTTTGTTCATTTTATTTATTTATTTTTTAACTTGAGCAAAAAGAGCCATGAAGATTATCCATAAAGACTGTACAAGTATTACACCAAGCCATATTATGTGAAGAAGCTATGTTCAATCATGGCAAAACATGTACAACAAAGTTAAGACCAAAATAGCAATAATCTGAGATTAAAAGAATCGACAACATGACAAGGTGCTCAAGATCACAGGTTTAACTAAAGGTATCCAAAAATGAGTCAGGCCATGTCTATAAGCAAAATTGAGCCAGAAGCTAGAAAATGAGTCAATTTTGAGCATTTTTAGGTCAATTGTGAATCAATTTGTTCAAGCATTTAGAATATAGCACTTTAAGAACTTTACTGAAAATGATTGGTTTTATCTTAGTAAAGCAAGTCCTGGACTAGGAGCCATCCACAACTGCCTTCTAAGCTTCAACCAATTGCCAATTTGTTTTCTTAGCATTGTGCTAGATCTCAAGCCTCACTACGACCATCCCAAGCAACAAAAGCTTAAGAGAGTGGTCTAGGTCATCCAAAACTCCCCCTGAGTTCATGCCTAGTGGAATGGCAAGCTGTCTCAAGAGAAAGAATTGGTGAGATCAGTTTTTTCGCATAAAAAGCTCATTTTTCATTTGCTTGACTCAAGAATTATCATAGCTCAGTTTGAAACTCAGAATAAGTTCAAAACTCAATTAAGCCTATATGACATGGCATGAATCATGAGAGGATCACTATAGCAAAACTAGTCACAAGATCCAACAAGTCATATTATGATTCAGTTTGCTCACAGATAATAAAGCTAGCATGGCAAAAGCTAAGCTATACATAAAAAGCCATAACAGAAGTCTAGCAAACTAGCACAAGACATGGCAGGATATAAAGTATGAATTCAAGTCATACAAGGATAATAATCAAAGCTCCACAAGATTATATTACAATGCAAGTTGCTGAATTGTGAAATGCATTATGATACAAATGAATGCAAAAAGAGCAAACTCCCCCTCAAAGCAGGCCAAGAGAACTAATAACCCCCAACTCTCCCTGCAAAGAAGCAAAACGAGAAGAATCAAGAGCTTTAGTGAAAATATCCGCAACTCCGCCGCCGACTCAACAAAGTGAAGCACAACATCACCCTTCTCAACATGGTCTCTAAGGAAATGATATCTAACGTCAATGTGCTTAGTCCTAGAATGTTGCAATCGGTTTTTGGCAATGTTAATGGCGAAGTGTTGTCACGTAAAAGAGGAACACTATCCAAAGACAACCCATAATCCCGCAGAGTAGACAAGATCCAGAGAACCCGAGAGCAACTCATCGTCAGACTACATACTCGCCCTCGGCGATCGCAACAGAGGACTGCTTCCTAGATGACCAAGAGATAAGAGATGTGCCTAAGAAATGACAAGTCCTGTAGTACTCTTCCTATCCACTCTACACCCCGCAAAATCAGCATCGAAAAAGCCCGATAGAGAGAGCGAAGAAGAAGAATACCAAAGTCCAAAGTCAAGAGTGTCCCGGAGGTACTGAATATGCGACGCTACCGCTTGACGATGAGAAGCTCGAGGAAGCTCGAATCGAGCGCATGCACACACAAAGAAATTGTATGTCCGCCTCGACGCAGTGAGGTAGAGGAGGGAGCCGATCATGTCATGCGGTACTTCTTCCGTCCACAGTGCTCTCCATCCTCATCGTGGTCCAAAGACGGTGGTCGTGGCAATGGGAGTAGACATTGGCCTATCGCTTCCCATGTCGGGTTACCAAGAAGGTCCTTTGTATACTTACTTTGATGAATGAAGATGCCTTCTTTCAGTTTGTTGACTTGAAGACCAAGGAAGAAGGTCAATTCGCCCATCATGCTCATCTCGAACTCCCCGTCATAGAATCAAAATCTGACACCAAAGCATGAGAGGAACCACCGAATATAATGTCATCCACATAAATCAACCATCAAAAGTCATTGCCATGCCCGAGAGTGAACAAGGTTTTATCAACCAATCCCATTTTGAAATCATTCTAAGCAAAAAACTCTTAAGCCTATCATACCAAGCTCTAGGGGCTTGCTTCAATCCATACAAGGCTTTGGAGAGTTTAAAAACATGGTTTGGGAACTTAGGATTTTCAAAACCAGGTGGTTGCTTAACATAGACCTCTTCTTCTATGAAGCCATTCAGAAAAGCACTTTTGACATCCATTTGAAATAGCTTGAAGCCCTTGGATGCCGCAAATGCTAGCAAAATGCGAATGGCTTCCAATCTAGCTACAGGAGCAAAGGTCTCCTCAAAGTCTAAGCCCTCTACCTAGGAATACCCTTTTGCTACAAGTCTAGCCTTATTGCGAACTACCAACCCATCTTCACTTTGCTTATTTTTGAAAACCCATTTTGTTCCAATTACATTATGATTAGGTGGAGGTTCAACTAAGGTCCAGACTTTGTTTCTTTCAAAATTTTCAAGTTCTTCATGCATGGCATTGACCCAAGAGGCATCAGAAAGAGCATGGGTGACATCTCGGGGTTCAAAAGAAGCAACCAAAGCAGAATGTGCATGGGAATCAAGAGAAATGAACCTGGAGCGAGTGACTCGCTCATGAAGATCCCCAATCATCTGCTCAGGTGGATGCTGTCGCTGAATGCGAAGAGGAGCACCTGGTGCTGAAGTGGCCTCTACTTCATGGACTGTGGAGGTAGGAGTAGAGCCACTCTGATCATCGGTGAAGGTAGGAAGAGGCTGCTCATCTGAAGCTGATGTAGTAGAAGCAGGCTCTCCAACCAAATCAGAAGAGACTTGAGGATGGATTGGGTCCTCATCCTCAGAGTCATCATCGACGAAGATGCTCTCAGAAATCTGTGTACCTGCATCATCAGGTCTAGTACTAGGATTAGCCTCATCAAAAGTGACTTCGCAAGTCTCAACAACTTTGTTAGTGTCAAAATTAAATACACGATAGCCACGAGAGTGAGCAGGATATCCAAGAAATATGCCATCAGAACATCTAGATTCAAATTTATCAAGGTTGCCATGTTTAAGAATGAAGCACTTGCAACCAAAAATCTTGAAATGAGACACTTTAGGCTTATGACCAAATCTGAGCTCATAAGAAGTCTTACCAATAACAGATCTCAAGAAAACCCTATTAGAAATATAACAAGCAGTAGAGATCGCCTCAACCCAAAACCTCCTAGGTGTGGAATGCTCATCTAGCATGGTCCTAGCCATCTCTACAAGGGTCCTGTTCTTCCTCTCTACCACTCCATTCTGCTGGGGAACTCTAGGTGATGAAAACGGTGCTCAAGCCCCTATCGTAACAAAAAGTAGTAAAGGAAGAATTCTTGAATTCTGTCCCATTGTCACTCCTAATGGCTCTCAACGCCCAGAAGCTCAACAAAGAAGTCTAAGGACCAACTCTCTAAAGAAGCCAAATACCTCGTCCTTAGAAACCAGAAAATAAACCCATGAATACCTGGAGTAATCATCCACAATCACAAGCACATACCATTTCCCACCGGCTAACTGAACTCTAGAAGGACCAACAGTGTCTAAGTGGAGAAGCTGACCAGGTCCATCAGTCATTACTAAGGTAAGAGGTGGATGAGAAGCAGAAACTATCTTACCATGTCTACAGGGTGTGCACACAAGGTCTCTAACAGCCTTTAGCCTAGGCAATCCTCTAATCAAATCCTTGCTACTGACTCTAGTCAAGTGGTCGAAGCCTATGTGACCAAGCCTACGATGCCACAGCACTAAATCGTGGGAGTCAGAAGCTACAATACACCTAGGGCTAGAAGCAGAAGAGACACGGAAACCAGCACAAAAGATCTTCTCAAACCTAGAGATCTCAAAAACAAGCTCACCCGAGGAATCTAAAACCCTGCACTCACCACTCTTAAATCTCACCTCTAAACCCTCATCAAGCAGCTGAGAAACAGATAGCAAATTATACCTCAGCTTACTTACCAAAGCGACGTCCTTGAGCATGAACTTGTTGTTGACGCCAAGACTGCGTCTCTTGGTCATCACGGTCCCAAAGAGAAGCATCCCCAAATGTGATCAATTCATTGCCGGATGCACGTGTGAGGGAGGAGAACCATCTAGAATCTCCAAATATGTGTCGAGAACAAATGAGTCAACAAGCCATATGTCCTCCTTCCTCGCATCGACGGACCTACAAGGCATTTAACAGAAACATCTCGTGCCTCAAGATTTAAGTTAGTGATAAAAGACTTGGGAATCCAGTACTGAGCCACACGATGCTTAGGCAAAACAGAAGAAGCAGCAGTAAAATGGTTAGAAGCAAAATCATGAGAATGCACACGAGAACCACCTAGACCTCTCCGAATCGACGTACCAAAAGGTCGGTACTCCCCCTGTCTAGATGCTACTCGCGGTCTCTCCTCACGAAATCCTAAACCAGAACACTGCCTAGAGCCACCAAAAGAGTCAAAGAAGTCATCTACGAACCTAGGCCTATGTCTAGCAGGAAAAACAGGCTGTCTGGCTCTAGAGACTATAGCAGGTGAAGAAACTCCTTGACGAGGATTAAAACATCTATGTATTATTTTAATATATAATAAAAGACCACACGTCTTCATGGTCGTAACCCCTAAGACTGACGACCTCCCTGGTCGTTAGTATTCCGAGAGGTTACTTATGGGTACCTCGGTCTGATGAGGCTTTGTGCCTAATCCCCACCGATAACCGCCAGAAATTATCGAATCGGTATTTCTTATCGTATGATGAATGGAACACGGTTATATCGCTCCAAACCATGCGATGGTACAACCCCGAGACATCGACTATTAACCACCCTACGGTTAAGCTTTTCACAAGCAATCGCAAGGAAGTTAGCACATTGTTAACTTCTCTACCGCTCCGACCAACCGTAACGCTTCACCAGGGACGCCTTCTCCAGAGTAATCGCCACCTCTTCGAAGTTATTTAAAGGTGAAGTACGAGAGACAAGAAGGGAGACGATAGGCGACACACAAAACAAGGCCAAGGCAAAGATATGCACGTAAGCCTAAGCGTGGAATTAGAAGCTAGATAATCACCTTAGACTCATATTCTAAGTCCGATTGTCTGATTACATTCCTCCATTCAAGGTAATTCAGGTAGTACTTAGCCACATCTTGTAAATCCAGTTCATATCAATAAAGAGCGACCCCATTCCATTCCGTGATATTCCACGCCATTTTCCTCGCTTATTTTCATAAGATCGGCGATTCGATCGTCGACAAATGGGCGCCGTCCGTGGGGAAGAAGGCGAAGTTTCAAGAAATTTTTTTTCGCCAAGAAAATCCTCGCCCAAAAACTCGCAATCGCCATGCGACTATGTCCCGAGTTTGGGATGAGGAAAATCGGTTCGACGGCGACTACGCCAACCTCGACATGGAAGGATGTATCCGCACCATGGAAGAAAATGGCAGTCATCCTCTCATCCTCCTTCACGCCGCCGCACGCCGCCGACGTTAGCGAGGTCAATCGGATGGATGAAGATGCGCCGCCACTACCGTGGCGCAACCAGAGAACCGCCGTTCCACCAGCCGAATGCCGAGGATCTCTCAAGCCCGCCTTTTCGACCGCCAAACAGTGAAGAAGTTTCACCTCATCACCCGAAAACTATATACCATTGATGAAATCATGGCTGAAAGATACTCTCCTTCGCTTCGCAATTCCAGAGTCAACCGTCACCGGTAACGGTGTCGATAAAACCTCCACCGTCGAGGCCATGTGGGGATGATCACACTCAAGATACGATCGGCAGCTTCATCTGATCAGCCGAGAAGACCTCGTGAAGTGCTCATCTCCGACCGATCTCCATCGTGGAAAATTTCGCGTATAATCGACAAGCTCTCCATTAGTTACGATGGAAGCTCATCGAAGATCAATGCCGAAGCACGAGGTCAACGCGATCGGAGATGAAGATCAAGATGCCCCGCGACGATCCTACACTCTCTACCACGCCATCACGTGTTGTTAGAGATGATCCGCCGCCAAGCACCAACTTCCGGAGGCAACGGAACTAATCGACGCCAATCGCTTAACTCGCCGCATCGCCCCACCCAGAGTGATCGACAGATCAACAAACCGAAGGTCGGGGAAGGTTCGACAGCGACACCTACGCACCAAGATGAACTAATTCGAGACCTTCTATAATCGACAAAACTTATGACGATTCAAAACATGTTAATAATTCCGATCCCGCCTAGCAGAACGCCTAGTTTTGTACAACTCGAGGTCGTATCCAAATTCTCCAATGACTATGCAAATAACGGAAGCGACGAGAACAGAGGGTTCAGAAGTCGACTAGGACTTCGGCCCCAACGCCTCCCTTAGTAGGGGACAAGATGGTCATACCAGAGAGCAATGATACCAAGACCTCCTCGACGATTCCACCAAGGAGTCACGAGGGAGAAGGCTATTTCAAGAGGATACTCCCCATCAAGGCCGAGAAGAACCACCACTAGGACCTAACGATCTCCGACATCATTTGAACCAGTGGGGTCGTCGACATCATATCAATGTCCACGATCGGATCGCAGACACCGAGTTCCAGCTGCTCCATCTTAGGGATCGGTCTCCAACCGACATAATCCGCACCTTCCCAGAGAAGACGCCATGAATCAATCACGAGTTTGTCGAGCCTTCTCTGCTTGGCTCCAAGTCAGCGTTAGCCTAGCCGGTTCCGATCGGCCAACTTGGACAAATTCAATGGAACTCAAAACCCATTGAATTTCTCCAAATATATACCACCGCTATTAGGGCTGCTTGGTGGCGATGAGAATGTAATGGCCAACTATTTACCCACCGTGCTCGAAGGGTCCGCCTGGCCGTGGTTGTTAAACTTACCTGCTGGATCCATATATACTTGGGAACAACTCAGGATCTTCGATTGCCAACTTCAGTGTGCGTCACGATACGCCTCGAAGGAGGACGATCTCCACGTAATCCGCAGGATCCGATGAGACTTTACGCCAATATATCAAGAGGTTCACCAGTTTCAGAACTCTATACCCAAGTCGCAGAGTCCTCTCGTTATTCAAAGCTTTTAAAACAGGTCTATGAATCGGCGGTTTACGGAGGACATAGCAATGAACCCTCCAAGAACAACCGCTGAGCTTTTTGATATGGCGGACAAATATGCCATCGCTAGTGAAGCAATCGAGTGGTGTGAAGCCATCGATCGGAAGACAAGATTCCCCACCTGGCCCGACAAACAGGAGAAAAAGAACAAGAAGTCTCTCAAGAAGAAAAAGAACCGCAGACCGACGACAAAGAAGTCCTCGCCGCTCAAGACAAGATCAGAAGGGCAAGAAGGACTATGCCGGTCGAAGCAAAGCAAAAGTTCCGACCAAGGATTCTGCATTTAATAAGAAGTGGTGTCCACTTCACCAAGAGTAAGGCATGATTTATGCACTGCCGTGTCCGCGTAAGAAACTGGAGGATTATTATGCGTAAAGGACCATTTCAAAGAATACAGAACATGGAGAAACGAGCTCCAAAAAGGACAAGGATGGCGACGAGGAGATGGAGTACCGTGATCCCCAACACACACCAACATGATTTTTGGAGGATCTTCTTCATACGAGTCCAGACGCTATCTCAAGGCCATGAAGCGGAGGTCAACCTCGTCGAATCTCCAACTGTAATCAAGCACTCAAGTGGTCTGACACCGCAATTTCTTCAAAGAAAGACGATCGCACCATCCCATCGACTCGACCGGTAGGTTCCCCATCGCCGCTGAACCAACTATTAATAATTGTCAAGTTAATCGGGTCTTAGTGGATGGGGTAGTTCCTTGAATATATTATTTGTAGGAGCTTTAGAAGAAATGCAGTCCCCATGTCAAAGGTGAAACCTCGTGAAATATGCTTTTCATGGCATAGTTCCGGTTCTACCGCTAAACCGATAGGACAAGTTTCTTACCGTGACGTTTGGAAAACCCGACAATTTCCAACAGAGAAGATCCCGCTTGATGTAGTAAACTTGAATCAAGATACAACGGAATCCTCGATCGACCAAAGATTAGCAAAATTCTTGATAGCCACGCATTACGGTTATCAAAGTTTGAAAATACCGGGGCGAAGGAGTCATCACACCGAGGAGATCGTAAAATGGCTTACGATGCGATCGAAATCCTTTGCAATCGTTGATGAACTTCCGACCGAGAGGTTAATCCGCCTCCCATGCAGTCAAGCACTGGCCAAAGATGACGCCTAAACCATCCGACTGCACCAAGGAGGTACTACTCGACAAAAGCGCTTCCCGGACAAATAAGTCGTCACATGGGTCAGACAACCAGATCCAACCGCCAGAAGATTCTCGGTCGGGCAAGACTCGACCCTAAATAGGAAGAGTCGCCGTCTCCTTCCTCCTAGCAAATCAAGACGGTTTGCTTGGCAAGCGTCCGATATGCCCGAGTCCCCGGAGGTGATCGAGCATGTGCTTGCTCTCCACCGATAAAAACCGATCAAGGTAAACTACGACGCTTTTGCACCCGATCGGAAGGAAGCAATCCAATGGAGATTGACAAGCTTCTCCAGCAGATTTATTCGTGAAGTCAACCACCCACAAAGGGCTTGCTAATCCTGTAATGGTTAGGAAAAATAATGGGAAATGGCGAATGTGTATCGACTTTACAGATCTTAATAAAGCTTGTCCGAAGGATGACTTTCCCTTCCCGCATTGATCAACTAGTAGACTCTACTTACGCGCGAAGTTACTAAGTTTTTAGATGCGTATTCAGTGGTACCACCAGATTAGTATGTGTAAAGAAGATGAGGAGAAAACTTCCTTCATCACCCCATATGGTACTTATCATTATATTAAGATGCCATTTGGTCTCAAAAATGCCGGTGCAACTTTTCAAAGGTTGATGCAAAAACTTTAGTCCACAAATCGGTCGGAATCTAGAAGCTTATGTTGACGATCCGTCAGAAGACCACCAACGCCAAGCACCATATTCTCGACTTACAAGAAACCTTTAACAACTTGAGAAGACATAACCTCAAGTTAAATCCTAAAAGTGTGTGTTCGAGTTTCATTGAAAACCGCTGGTTTCCTAGTTTCGCTAGAGGTATTGAAGCTAATCCAAAGAAAAATTGCGCCATCGACTGATGCGCCCTCACCACGAAGAAGGAAGTCCAAAACTAATCGGTCAGATGGCGTTAAGCCGCTTTCATAGCAAGATTAGGGAAAAAGGATTACCTTTCTTTAAACTTCTTCGAAACATGGGAGTTTCGAGGGACTAAAGAGGCAAACGATGCCTTTGAGGAACTCAAAAGTACCTTACGAGTACCGGTCTTAGTTTCTCCGAGATCGGAGAAACATTGCTAATTTACGTGGCAAAGAACACCACGCATGCTTAGCGTGTATCGTTGTAGAAAGGAATAATATCCAACGACCACCTATTACGTAGTTTAAGTCTTACATGGACCAAAGGAAAGATACCCACAGTACAAAAGTTGCTCTATGGCCTCCTTATGTCTTCAAGGAAGCTAAGGCACTACTTTCGTGCCCACAAAGTGGTCGTATTTCACCGGATATCCCTTGGTCAAGTCCTTGGAAACAGGAATCATCGTGACTAATAGCCAAATGGGCGGTCGAGCTAGGGCGCTCGATTCCATTTTATTTCACTTAACAGCAATAAAGTCCTGTGCAATAGCGTAATTCATTGCGAATGGACAAACCTCGAACCCACCCAAGGACCCGAGTACTAACACCACGACGAGTGGACAATGTATTTACCGGTTCCTTGATGTTACAAGGATCGGGGTGGAGTGGTCTTGATATCCCTCATCGCGAACACATCAAGTACGCCATCCAAGAATTTTCCCGCCACCAATAATGTGGCGTAATATGAAGGTTTATCGGCAGACTCGAGCAGCTTAAGCTCGCCGGATTCGCAGACATTAGTGAAAGGCGATTCTCAACTAGTAGCTTAATCAAGTGGGAAAGAGTATCAATGCTCGAGTACCAAGATGTCATCTTATCTCGCGGAAGTACTAAAACTTGAAAAGCACTTCTTCGGTTTTCAGATCCAACATATTCCTAGAAAGGAAAACTTTCGTAGACCAGCTTGGCACGGATGGCCTCCACGAGGTCGACCGTCCCCGCCGAGTTTTTCTCGAGCAACTCAATTCACCCTCGGTAGTTGAGCCTTCCGAGAACATACATGATTCTTTGCAAGTTGAACAAACTAATCAAGGAAACATGGATGCTCCACAGTCGCTGACGATTGGCGCCACCACGATCACTAGAGAGATCGGATGACATCGATCTACAATTATCTTCAAAGATGACACAATTCCAGAAGATGATGTAGAGGCCGATCGATAGCACTAAAAGCCAAATCATACACTCTAATCGAACGTATCTTGTATAAACGAGGATCTCATGGAGTGTTGATGAGATGCATATCTCAAACGGATGGCATTAGATTGCTAACCAAATCCATGAAGGCGCTCAGGAGCACACCATTCCTACTGTAACCCACGGTTCGGTAAAGCCTTCCTAAGGCTATTATCGCCAATCGCCTTCATGATGCAAAAGAGCTTGTGACGTGTGTACAATGTCGGTTTATAGTCGATAAGTACATCACCAAAGACAAGCCTTACAAACAATTCTCTTTCTTGGCCTTTTGCAACCTGGGACTAGACATTCGGGACCTTTCCTAAGAGCACCCGGGCTTCAATTTTTTCGCCATGATTGACACGCTTACAAAATGGATTGAAGCCGAGCCATTGTTAAAATAACAACCGAGGCCGCTAAGAGATTTCTCTTGAAAATGTGATCACGCGACGGTGTACCCAACAGATCATCACGCATAATGGTTCCCGCTTCCAAAGTGATCAATTCCAGAGTTCTGCGATGAACTTAGTGTCAAAATTCATTTTGCTTCATTGTATATCCGCAGAGCAACGGAGCGCTTGAGCGGCTAATGGTATCCTTATGCAGGGATCAAACGCCGAGTATTCACCGCTTAATCAAACGGTCAGCGCTTGGTTAAAGAACTTCCTCGTGTTATGGGCCGTCAACCACGACTACCGTATGCGACCGGTGAAACTCCATTCTTTTTGGTTTATGGTGTCAAGCCATGCTTCCTCCGTAACTCAAAATTGGCTCGCCGAATCGATCGCTTTGACGAAAATGATCGAATGAACGACGACTTCGACGACGCCGATTTCTTGAAGAACGATTTAAACCAAGCCCTTGTACGATCGGCGGCCTACCAACAAGCCATGCGAAGGTACCATAGTCGTAAGGTGCGACCTCGCACCTTCTTCAGAGGTGATCCGTTCTCGAAAAATTCAGAGCCAAACAAATCGCAATAAACTTTCTCCTAAATGGGAAGGTCCTTACATCGGGTCAAGTAACCCGACTGTGTTCCAGACGATCGCTATGTCTCGATGGGCAAATTTTGTCAAATTCTTGGAACATCGATCAATTGCGTAAGTTCTATGTTTAATTTTCATTCTTTCATTTCTTTCAATTTCAATTTCATTAAATTCATTAATTAATTAAGAAGTGCAACCTTGCTTATATATATACACCTACATTCTCGTCGCTTATTATTGTTAGTCCGGTCTGAGAAGACATTTTTCTCTCCGATATCCTTTATAAGGATCTCTGATACTCTATGGTCCTAGTCGTGAGCATTTTTTTCAAATGATTCCCACGCGCGACTACACTCTTTTTTTTTAAGAAAATGAGTAATCAGAGCACCACACAACTACCTATCTCATGAATGATATGCTTACGATTTTGAAGATTATGCTTCATTATTTCACGATTCTGGTCTATTCTTGTCTGCTCATCGGTCGACACTGAAAGCCTCCTAGTCAAGTCTCTCCTTTTTCGACGTGGTCCCGCCCATCGAAGGAGCTTCCTAGCGACGGTTCTTTTCTTACGATCCTCGCTACCAGTCGGATACAGAATTTGAACACGTTTCAAGAAATGTGTCGTATGCCTTCAGGTCTTAGCATTAGTTCCGACCAGATTATGGGACAATAGATATAAACAAAGTTCACTTATAATTTGTTGCATACATATTTGCATTTCTTCTTATGTCAAGTTTGACAAAGTCTTTTTTCCGACCATATATAGTGTTTTTGATTGGTATTTCCATTATGACAAACAAAGATCTATAACTAGTCGAAATCATACGCTGGTCCTGACCACATTTGATTTCCTAGTACTGCAACGATCAGTTTTGTCTTACATGTCCAAACATACCTTCAAAACTCACATACATGGTTATGACCTCTTTTTATTCTCTTTCTTGGCTCACCGCTTGTACAAGAACGCTTCTTCTACTATCAAGCGCCGGGGCTAGGAAATATACGAGAATTTTAAAAAGTCAAACAGATAAACAAAAGCTTTGTCAATGACATAAAAGGTAAGTTTTCATAGATATTCAAATATTTTTACACTTGCAGAACCTACTCTAAGAAATATTCCTGCCTAACTCATCGCTTGTCGGAGATTCGACCTCCATCTCCTCTACAACTATATCTCCGAGTGGCCCGAGTTCTTCCATGAACTTGGTCGCCTCCTCAGTGGGCGCTTGAAGTCATCTTTAACAGCTTGGAGATCAATGGAGGGTTTGAAGCTTTCGGTTTTGCCAAAGCAAAACTAACTCCACTTGCAACACTGCTTTTAGGGCTCGGCATAATTCGTCCGAGTAGTTTTGACTGTAACTTTAAGATCCCCTAGAAGTTGACCCAAATAGTTCATTTTCTATTGGATCTCTTAAGATAGGCACGCTTGATCCTCGATCCCAAATCAAAGATCATCTTGTTCAAAGTATGAATCTTTTCATCAATATTTTGAGCAAGAGCCTCCTTATCCTCGCTCAAATTTCGTAGTTTTTACTCTGCTTAGCATTTGCGCTTGCTCTCTGCAAAAACAAATCGCTTAATGAACACAAGCATCATTGAAGGAAAATCAAGTTTACGACATATTACCTTTATTTGTTTTGCTAAGTGTTTCATATTTGGTCGTTGCTTCAACGATCAACCGTCCTTAGTCAACTTGCTTCAAAGAAATGATCGTCCTTAGCTTTTATTTCTTCTTCAAGAAAAGTCGCCTTGGCTTTCTCCACAACCTCCTCTTTTATTTTCTCCGATCTATCGAATGCGATAAGGAGAATAATTGTAGAGGAGCAAAGTATTGAAGAAGAAACAGAAGTTTAAAAGGAAAAGTTCTTACTTTCCAACTCGAGTGCTTTTGCTCCAAGTCCTTAACTCATTGGGTCATCCTCCGATCACAAAGAAAGTTCTCGACCAAATGCTACACAATTAGCATTCTCTTTCTTAAGTTCCTTATAAACTTTGTAAAAAGAGTTATGTAACCGGTCGAGAATACTTACCCAATTGTTCGGTCATTATAACCGCAAAAATCAAATCGAGGTGCATCTTGAGTCGAGTATCCGATACTTTCGCCACGCCTCATCAAGCTCCTTATCCTCGATGAATCGGGACTAAAAGGAACTTGTTAGGTTGGGAAGGGTTATCGCCAGGATCGAACTGTTGAGACCTCTCGAGGCATCTACCTCCACGTAAGGGGTTTCAATCACCAAAGGATCCAACTCACCGTTGTTCTTGTCACCGCCGGGGCTTCTTCGACCACTACTTCCTCGGAACTTTGTCCCGAGAAGTGCTCTGCCTGAACTTCCACAAAGCCAGTCCTCGGAAGAACCCAGTCTGAAATGACCTAACACCGTAAGACCTATGCAAACCAAGATGGGAAGTTCAAAATATCAAATCATCAAGGAATTATTAAAGATACATACTTATACGATCACTTTCATTTGTACATACCTTGTTAATTTCCGGATTTGACTCAAACGCCCAGAGAGAAATCTGTGCCGCTAGCCTTCCTTTTCTTCTCTTCCAATTTTGTCGGTTCTCGACCAAACAGGTTTGTTGAACCTCACATCCTCCAACAAGATGTCGGAAGCTATGTCCTCGACCAGTTCGTCAAGGTCCACATTCCTGACTATCTGGTCGGAGGGAGTGGTTTCTTCAATCTCCAGATCAGTTGTTTCAGTAACAACCGTAAGGTCGTGCACGACCACTCTGAGTTCACACCTCCGCAGTTACATTCTGCGGGCCTTCAGGCTTATCCACCTAAATCAAAGAACAAATTTGATTAGGTGAAGAAATCCTTTTATCTAAAAAAATTTTCGTACATATATGACTCCAAAATGTTCTATTACCTCGAGGGATTCATCTCCTTCAAGTGCCTCGTGGCACGACTCGGTCGGAACCAAGGTGGGGCGTTGATCCTCACCAGATTGTATGATTCGCAATCCGACCGATCGCAAATATAGAGCACGATTGGAGATCTGGTCGAATATATGTATATACATGGTAAAAGGAATTTAATAAATTACCTTAAGCCTTGCCGCCTCCTTCAATAGGAGTTATGCTAAGATCTTGGGGCATTCACCTTTTCTCCGTGCTCCCAAGACATCGGCACCGACTCGTTCTCTAACTTCCCGGTGGTAAGAACTTTAATAGAAGGAAGAATAGACAGATTTTAAGGTAATACATTTATCAAATCAAAATACCGATCGGAATTTATCTCAAAGACTTACCACCTTCTGAGGTAGCTTCATCACGATCAAGGCACCATAGCAGGGAATGAGTCCGAGCTTCAATGGGCTAATCTGGCGAAGGGTAAAATCCTTCACCACATGCCACGAAGTCAAGCCCCTGACTTGCAAGTCGAGATGGCATCCGCCCATCTCTTGACTATCCCTTGTCTTCTTTACGGTTTCCTTCCACTTGGAGTTTTCACTTGCTCTAGTTCCGCCAAGTAGAGGCCATCGTCTTCAGAATCGCTATGTAAAACCAAGATTTTTCCATGACGACCACGAAGATTTCACAGACATGAAGATGTACTCATCGGCCTTCCCGCCATGAAGATGCAATGTGCATTCCCCAGAGCGCCTCAGATTTTGCCGCAGATTTTCCCATCACCATGCGGTAGAAATAACTAAAGAGCTTCAAGTTCGGTTGTATTCCCAGTATGCCTCGCACAAATATGCTAAAATACTAATATTTGCGATCGAATTTAATAATTCACCAATTCCACCCGTAATGTTCAAGAACGCGGAGGAGGAATTTGTGTACGAGAGTCTCAAATTTCACATTCGATGTAGGCAAGAAAACAGGATTTCGCCATCTTCACGGCTCGGAAAATGCTCTCCGATCGCGGTCTCCAATTAATCGATTCCTATCTGGGAGCATTCCCATCTTCTTCAAGGCCTCGAAGTTTTTCTTGCCCAATTCAAGGCAACCACTTTGTAATCTGCTCCGACATGGCGAAAAATCCTCAAGAATGAGTAGCAAAAGTTGGAGACTTTGTGGTCGGAAGAACAGAAAAGACTCGGAGGATTTCTTGGCGAGAAGCTAAAGGATCGAAGGATTCGGAAGCATAAAAATTCTAAGAGCCCAAATGAGAGGAGATCTTATAACCTTCCGATACTTTCAAGGATTTCTACAAAAGTCCAACCGACAAAAAGCTTTTTTGTTCAAACGACAGAGGAACTCTTCGCTTCCCAAGGCAAGTTCTCAACTTTAAAGTGAACATGCATCACTTCAGATACCACAACATTAAATGGGTTCGCCTGATACGATTTCATCGGAAAAGGTATATACACGACCAGTTCATTTAAAGTTCGGGGCTAGCCGACGAGGATTAAAACATCTATGTATTATTTTAATATATAATAAAAGACCATACGTTTTCATGGTCGTAACCCTAAGATCGACGACCTCCCCGGTCGTTAGTATTCCGAGGTTACTTATCGGGTACCTCGGTGGGATGAGGCTTTGTGCCTAATCCCGACCGATAACCGCCAGAAATTATCGAATCGGTATTTCTTATCGTATGATGAATGGAACACGTGTTATAATGCTCCAAACCATGCGATGGTACAACCCCGAGACATCGACTATTAACCACCCTACGGTTAAGCTTTTCACAAGCAATCGCAAGGAAGTTAGCACATTGCTAACTTCTCTACCGCTCCGACCAACCGTAACGCTTCACCGAGGACGCCTTCTCCAGAGTAATCGCCACCTCTTCGAAGTTATTTAAAGGTGAAGCACAAGAGACAAGAAGGAGACGATAGGCGACACACAAAACAAGGCCAAGGCAAAGATATGCACGTAAGCCTAAGCGGTGGAATTAGAAGCTAGATAATCACCTTAGACTCATATTCTAAGTCCGATTGCCGATTAAACATTCCTCCATTCAAGGTAATTCAGGGTAGTACTTAGCCACATCTTGTAAATCCAGCTCATATAAATAAAGAGCGACCCCATTCCATTCCGTGATATTCCACGCCATTTTCCTCGCTTATTTTCGTAAGATCGGCGATTCGATCGTCGACAAGACGTAAAGGACAAATCAAATTCGAAGACATGTCGTGAGCATGCGTCTCGTCCTATAGCACGGATTGGGAAAAATGCCTAGCATTTTCTCGAAGTTTTCTTACAACAACAACTTTTCGATCCAAATTTTCAAATGTCTCCATTTGAAGCACTATATGGAAGGAATTGCAGAACACCCTTGTTCTGGTCTCAAGTTAGAGAACGACAGTTCTTTGGACCAACTGTTATGCAAGAAGCTCAAGAGCAGGTGGATGCGATAAGGAGATGCTTAAAGGAAGCACAATCGTGATAAAAGAGCTACGCTGATCGCCGCCACCATGAGTTGAGCTTTGAAGTAAACGATTTTGTCTATCTCAAGGTCTCACCAATGCGAGGTATCTGCTGTTTCCAAGTTTGTGGGAAACTGGCACTAAGATATATTGGTCCTTCCCGAATTCTCGCAAGGAAAGGCGAGGTAGCCTATCAGCTGGAGCTACCACCTCAACTTTCAGACGTACATGATGTCTTCCACATATCTCAGCTCAAGAAATGTCTTCGAACTCCCACCAAATCTGTTCCTTTGGAAAACCTTGATATCCAACCAGATCTATCTTACCAGAGCACCCAACTGGTTTTAGAAGAAGCCACACGCCATATGCGAATCCGTGCTATCAAGATGCTGAAAATCCAGTGGAGCAACCACACCGAAGACGAAGCTACATGGGAACAAGGAGACCGCCTTAGAGCCGAATTTCCCTCTTTCTTTTCCGAGCCTACTGAATCTTGGGGACGAGATTATTTGTAAGGGGGGTAGGTCTGTAACAGGCCAAACTTGGCTTTGTATTTCAAATGTATAAAAATGAGTAGAATTTAAAACTTTTTATGCATCATGTTGTTACTTGAATTTTTATAAGTGTAATCCTTCAAAACTTTTAAAACAAATTTGGTGATCATCCTCTGGAAATATTTTTTCTAGATTCTAGATCATCTTAGTGACACCTCTGAAAAAAATTTAGAATTTTTAGATTTTACTTGCCTTGTTAAAAGGGCTAGTCAAATCAATTTGATCCTTAGTCAAATCCTAGGGCAGAACCTTGAGAAATTTCTAGGGAAGAATGCAATGCATAAAAATTTCTAGGAACCTTGAGAAACCACTTCCTCACTACGCCTTCTCTTCTAGTCACCACCAAAAGCAATATGTCCACCAGAGGCCTCATCGCCTCTTAGTGACCTACATCTCCAACTCCATGCCTTTGGCTTGCTCCACCACGAGCTAAAGTCACATAGTGGAGTAGTGTAACACCCCACTCAACATTGAGCCCGAATGCTACTAAAATTAAATTAAACAAAACTAAACTAAGATCATTTACCGATTTCGCATAACCTCCTTTGTATAATCAACTATACCGAGGTTCCATCAATTGATCATAGCAATTAACACTAAACTCAATATTCAAGTTCATTCAGCATGCAAGATAATCTAATAATCATAAGCAAAACTTGCTATTCTCCTTATTACAAATAAATCAAACATTTAACCAATCATACGCTAATCTCGACGCAAAGAGGTAGAGGAGGAGCCGATCATGTCATGCGGTACTCTTCCGTCCATGTGCTCTCCATCCTCATCGTGGTCCAAAGACGGTGGTCGTGGCAATGGGAGTAGACATTGGCCTCCGCTTCCCATGTCGGGTTACCAAGAAGGTCCTTTGTATACTTACTTTGATGAATGAAGATGCCTTCTTTCAGCTTGCTTGACTTGAAGACCAAGGAAGAAGGTCAATTACCCATCATGCTCATCTCGAACTCCCCGTCAGAGAATCAAAATCTGACACCAAAGCATGAGAGGAACCACCGAATATAATGTCATCCACATAAATCTGAACCATCAAAAAGTCATTGCCATGCCTGAGAGTGAACAAGGTTTTATCAACCAATCCTATTTTGAAATCATTCTTAAGCAAAAAACTCTTAAGCCTATCATACCAAGCTCTAGGGGCTTGCTTCAATCCATACAAGGCTTTGGAGAGTTTAAAAACATGGTTTGGGAACTTAGGATTTTCAAAACCAGGTGGTTGCTTAACATAGACCTCTTCTTCTATGAAGCCATTCAGAAAAGCACTTTTGACATCCATTTGAAATAGCTTGAAGCCCTTGGATGCCGCAAATGCTAGCAAAATGCGAATGGCTTCCAATCTAGCTACAGGAGCAAAGGTCTCCTCAAAGTCTAAGCCCTCTACCTAGGAATACCCTTTTGCTACAAGTCTAGCCTTATTGCGAACTACCAACCCATCTTCACTTTGCTTATTTTTGAAAACCCATTTTGTTCCAATTACATTATGATTAGGTGGAGGTTCAACTAAGGTCCGACTTTGTTTCTTTCAAAATTTTCAAGTTCTTCATGCATGGCATTGACCCAAGAGGCATCGTAAAGAGCATGGGTGACATCTCGGGGTTCAAAAGAAGCAACCAAAGCAGAATGTGCATGGGAATCAAGAGAAATGAACCCGAGCGAGTGACTCGCTCATGAAGATCCCCAATCATCTGCTCGGTGGATGTCGTCATTGAATGCTAAGAGGAGCACTCGTGTGAAGTGGCCTCTACTTCATGGACTGTGGAGGTAGGAGCAGAGCCACTCTGATCATCGGTGAAGGTAGGAAGAGGCTGCTCATCTGAAGCTGATGTAGTAGAAGCAGGCTCTCCAACCAAATCAGAAGAGACTTGAGGATGGATTGGGTCCTCATCCTCGAGTCATCATCGATTTAAGATGCTCTCGTAAATCTGTACACCGCATCATCGTGTCTAGTACCGTGATTAGCCTCATCAAAAGTGACTTCGCAAGTCTCAACAACTTTGTTAGTGTCAAAATTAAATACACGATAGCCACGAGAGTGAGCAGGATATCCAAGAAATATGCCATCAGAACATCTAGATTCAAATTTATCAAGGTTGCCATGTTTAAGAATGAAGCACTTGCAACCAAAAATCTTGAAATGAGACACTTTAGGCTTATGACCAAATCTGAGCTCATAAGAAGTCTTACCAATAACAGATCTCAAGAAAACCCTATTAGAAATATAACAAGCAGTAGAGATCGCCTCAACCCAAAACCTCCTAGGTGTGGAATGCTCATCTAGCATGGTCCTAGCCATCTCTACAAGGGTCCTGTTCTTCCTCTCTACCACTCCATTCTGCTGGGGAACTCTAGGTGATGAAAACTAGTGCTCAAGCCCCCTATCAGAACAAAAAGTAGTAAAGGAAGAATTCTTGAATTCTGTCCCATTGTCACTCCTAATGGCTCTCAACGCCCCAGGAAGCTCAACAGCAAGTCTAAGGACCAACTCTCTAAAGAAGCCAAATACCTCGTCCTTAGAAACCAGAAAATAAACCCATGAATACCTGGAGTAATCATCCACAATCACAAGCACATACCATTTCCCACCGCTAATCAACTCTAGAAGGACCAACAAAGGTCTAAGTGGAGAAGTCGACCAGTGTCCATCACCATTACTAAGGTAAGAGGTGGATGAGAAGCGTAAACTATCTTACCATGTCTCTGAGGTGTGCACACAAGGTCTCTAACACCTTTTAGCCTAGGCAATCCTCTAATCAAATCCTTGCTATCGACTCTAGTCAAGTGGTCGGGCCTATGTGACCAAGCCTACGATGCCACAAAGACTAAATCGTGGGAGTCGGTTACAAGACACCTAGGGCTAGAAGCGTAAGAGACACGGAAACCAAAGACAAAAGATCTTCTCAAACCTAGAGATCTCAAAACAAGCTCACCCGAGGAATCTAAAACCCCAGACTCACCACTCTTAAATCTCACCTCTAAACCCTCATCAAGCAAACCGAGAAATAGATAGCAAATTATACCTCACCACTTACCAAAGCGACGCCCTTGAGCATGAACTTGTTGTTGACGCCAAGACCGTGTGCCCTTATCATCACGGTCCCAGAGAAGCATCCCCAAATGTGATCAATTCATTGCGGATGCACGTGAGAGGAGGAGAACCATCTAGAATCTCCAAATATGTGTCGAGAACAAATGAGTCAACAAGCCATATGTCCTCCTTCCTCGCATCGACGGACCTACAAGGCATCGAATAGAAACATCTCGTGCCTCAAGATTTGGGTTAGTGATAAAAGACTTGGGAATCGAAGATCGAGCCACACGATGCTTAGGCAAAATGTAAGAAGCAAAGAAGAAATGGTTAGAAGCAAAATCATGAGAATGCACACGAGAACCACCTAGACCTCTCCGAATTGACGTACCAAAAGGTCGGTACTCCCCCTGTCTAGATGCTACTCGCGGTCTCTCCTCACGAAATCCTAAACCAGAACGCTGCCTAGAGCCACCAAAAGAGTCAAAGAAATCATCTACGAAACTAGGCCTATGTCTAGCAGGAAAAACAGGCTGTCTGGCTCTAGAGACTATAGTAGGTGAAGAAACTCCTTGACGAGGATTAAAACATCTATGTATTATTTTAATATATAATAAAAGACCATACGTCTTCATGGTCGTAACCCTAAGACCGACGACCTCCCCGGTCGTTAGTATTCCAAGGTTACTTATCGGGTACCACTGCCTGGGATGAGGCTTTGTGCCTAATCCTCACCGTATAACCGCCAGAAAATTATCGAACCGGTATTTCTTATCGTATGATGAATGGAACACGTGTTATACGCTCCAAACCATGCGATGGTACAACCCCGAGACATCGATTATTAACCACCCTACGGTTAAGCTTTTCACAAGCAATCGCAAGGAAGTTAGCACATTGCTAACTTTCTACCGCTCCGACCAACCGTAACGCTTCACCGAGGACGCCTTCTCCAGAGTAATCGCCACCTCTTCGAAGTTATTTAAAGGTGAAGCACGAGAGACAAGAAGGGAGACGATAGGCGACACACAAAACAAGGCCAAGGCAAAGATATGCACAGAAGCCTAAGCGGTGGAATTAGAAGCTAGATAATCAGCCTTAGACTCATATTCTAAGTCCGATTGCCCGATTAAACATTCCTCCATTCAAGGTAATTCAGGGTAGTACTTAGCCACATCTTGTAAATCCAGTTCATATCAATAAAGAGCGACCCCATTCCATTCCGTGATATTCCACGCCATTTTCCTCGCTTATTTTCAGAAGATCGGCGATTCGATCGTCGACACCTCTAATGGTCCTCAAAGCACTCATCCTCTCCTTCCTCTCAATCTTGGCTCTACTGAAGCAGTAACTCAACAATGTGGCCATTCTTCTTGCGTAGAAGGTGCACTGGTACTTGACCTTTTGAGGGTCCGACCGATGAAGTAGAAGCACCTATCTTGCTAGAAGTGGTTTGGGCAAACCAAAGCAGATTTGAAGACTATCTTGGATGGCTTAGGGGTTCTACCTCAAACAGGCCACTCTCAACACTCTAACAATCTTAGGTGGATGATTCTTGGAATGCTCTAGGAATCAAAACCTAGGCCACTATTATTCACACTCACCTTAGATTTGTCTAGAATCATGTTGAGTTTCTTCCTCCCACCAACAAATCTCTCAAGAGTCCCTTTGAGGTAGTCATTTTGTATGGCTAGTTCATAACAAGAAGCACACTTTATTTGACTTGCTAGTCCTATCGATTTTTCCTTATAGTGAGCTACCTCGGCTTTCAAAGCCTCACAAGACACACAATAGTTATCTCTAATCTTATCCAACCGCTTCTTGAACTTAACTCTAAAAGCTTCTTGTATCTTATCTACATTATGCCCAAGTTCAATACAAAGAGTACAAGAATCAGAATCAACAACTTTCTTGGAAGCAGTCATGGACATGGATTGTTCAATTTTAGCCTTTTCTTCTAGTGTCTTGTTTAAAGCATCATTCTCAAGTGTGAGTTTAACACAGTTTTCACATGAAGCAGTTTTAGAGTACAGAATCATTTCAGACATCTCCTTCATTTTAATCTTATTTTTCTCACAATGAGAGCAGGTGTGACTAGCCTCGAATTTACTCAATTCTTTTGTAGCACTATCCAATTTTAGTTCAAGCAAAGCACAATTTGAACAAGGCAAAGGGATAGCATCAACAGTAGTCACAACTAAAGCAATGGCATTCATGCAAGCAAGACTAGACTTGAGAGTTTCTAGTTCATCAAAAGCATCTTTCAGTTGACTAGCAATAGAGGAATGAGCAGATTTCAGATTTGCTAGTTCATTAAGCAAGCTAGAGCAAGAATCACAATCATCAGCAGGATTAATGGATTTGAGCCTATCAACCTCTAAGTTCAAATCATCAATCATGGCATCCTGTTTCCTAATCATTTTTTCTTGCTTATACATTTTCTTTTCAGCATAGGCTAAAGCACGCTTCATACTAGTAAGTGAAGGACGACCTCATCGGGATCACCAAAAGGTCGCTGCGTCATTGGAGGAGTCGACGCCATGGTCGCTGCTAGCCATGAAGCACATACCGGTGAAGTCTCGGCCTTCTTCTTGCCATGAGAGTCATCGTCGTCATCCTCCGTCTCCGAGTCCACATCGCTCATGTTCACACTCTCAAGAGTGGCAAGGACTTGGCTGACGAACTTGCGATAGTTTGGCTTCTTGCCTTTCTTGTCTTTGGCTTGATGATGCCTCCGAGAGTCCTTCTCCTCCTTGCCCTTCAGCTTGGGGCACTTGGAGCGAATGTGGTTAGGCTCACCACACTCGAAACAAGTGACAGGGCCACCTCTCCTCCTGTTCCTCACTTTGTTGTAAACTCTCGAGAATTTGGTGGTTAGGAGGGCTAAATCATCCTCGTGTAACTTCTCTAGTCGCTCGTCGCTCAAAGAATGTAAAGTCGACAAAGAAAAGCCGATGAGCCAAAATCAAAGGAATCAATCGAGCTACCCTTAGATGGGTCGACCACCAAAGCCATCGACTGCCTTGGGAGACGCGAGATAAAGTCAATATCATGTGTCTTCAACCTCGAGTAGAGCTTATCCATGGTAAGCTCACTCATGACAAGGTTGTCATTGATGGATGTGATCTTCATCCCCTGCACCTTCACATCAAGAGCACCCAAAAGTCAAGCGGCATTCTCGGACTCGGTGAAAACAAGATCAACAAAGACGAAGATCATGAAGAATCTTGGAGAACCTCCCCCACAGCTCATCTAAAGACTCACCAGGTCTTTGCTCGATTTTTGAGTATTCTTTCCTGCACAGCCATAGGCTCGGAGGTGGCATGTGTATGGATACAGTATGGAACACTACCCACCACCTGTCTGGCGATCACATTAATGATAGCTTGGTACTCTTCCATACCAGGCCCTCGGTCTCGACGATAGATGGCATACTCTGGATGATAAGTGAAATTGGCCCGCCACATCATATCTCGAAGCAAGGCCGGAAACCCATCTACATCTTCGGCTCGAGTCTCCTTAATCAAATACCAGCCGCTCATCTACAGACAAAGGACAAGGTAAGTAAGAAACTTATCTTAGAAAATCAACAGAAAGTTGGATAAGAATTGATACAAAGAAAGATAAGAAGTAAAAGATAGCATACTTAGATCTTTAGAAATTAATCAAGTTAAAATAATTTCCCAGAAATTCACTAAGGATAACGACCATGCTAATTCTAACCTACAGGAAACCGTATGCTCTGATACCAACGCTGTAAGACCCTCGAATATTGGAATGTGTCGAATTAAAATTATACTGGTAGCATAATTCTTAATTAAGGAACAGTGCAATTCCTTCATTAAAAATCATACTAGAAGTATAATAATAACAAGTAACAATTCCAACATTCAGGTTTCCGGATATATGCCATGCAATAGTTCCCAGGATTAGTGACTATTGCGCATATACCCTTAAACAACATTGCATCATACACATACAAGTCATACTGTAGGACCGGAAAGGCGACTAGAGGGGGGGGGGGTGAATAGGAGCACTATCTATTTTTCGCTTTGCTGATCGGATTCAAACATGATATTGACTCCAATAGCTATGAGAACTATGAAGATCAATATATATATAAGCGTAGCGGAAGTCTAGTAATGAATCCCCTTCAAATCCCCAAAAGAAACGACCAAAAACACAAAAATCAGCCTAATGAACAGTGCTGGTCGTTCCGGTTTCCGGTACAACCGGATGAACAGTGTCGGTCGTTTTGGATGAACAGTAAAATCAGGCAAATGAACAGTAAATATCCTGAAAAACGAAAACAAAAATCGACGTAACTTTTGATCCGTTTGGCCAAACTCCACCAAATTTGAAACACATCTTCCTAATGATGTCAGGAACCTATTCCAAGCGACGATCGAGAAGATCCACGTCAAAGTTTTGATCTTTTTGCATTTTACCGAAGAAGGGTTCAAACATAAGCAAAAATGAAAAACTTGATCCAAAACTTGCTCGTGGGAGATTGATGATCTAGATGATCGTAAATGTATTCCCACACATCACAGCAAGGTAAAAGAGGGAAAGAAACCAATCAAAAACCACAGGATCAAGAAAGGACTCAAAATCACCAAGTATGGAGAAAGAACACAAAGAGAACTCAACTTGAGGAATCATCCATAGATTGATTCAAGATGTTGGTTGCTGGTTACAGCCACTCCCTGAAGGAGGACAAAACTCAATCCATGAGCACACAACTCAACACATCTCTCTAGAGCCCTAAGCCTCTCCTCTTTCTCTAAAACCCTAAAACCAAACTAGGGTTTACCAATGAAAACCTTGGGGCTGCTGTGAATAGCACCCTTCCTATTTATATGAGGCCTAGGGCTTCTAGAAGACAAACCCTAATGGGCTCCCGTTAAGGCCCAAAACAAACGGGTCACACACGCATGCATCTCAAAGCGCCGTCTTCACTTTTCTTGACCTAATCCACTTCATGACGCACCGTCTTGCGCCGCGGGTTGGCATTAGGTCACCAAGGCGGTATTTGGTGAAATTACCAAAATACCCCTTCTCGATCCTTCTCCATGGACCGAGTCCAATCCTGTCGAAGCATTCGCCTGCTCCGCCACGTGTAGATTGATCAATGGCTCTCATCATGTCGGCAAGTCTCTCCCGTCCGAATCCCATCGGAACCTCCAAGGCACTTGCACCGACCCCGTGCCGCTTGATCCAACCAACAGACCGAATCGCCTGCTCGATCAACCTCGCCCATTCTGCGCTATGCTTGAGTCACCTGACCTCACCCGGCATCCATGATCGTTCTGGACCTCAGCTCTCCAAGCTTAGTCCCGATCCTCCTCGCCGTTGACCGTCGTTGACCTGCAAGCCACCTACACAGCAATAGACCAAGAAATCGTCTCCGGGAACAAGTTCTTCACAACTTGACCCACGTTAGCTCAAAACATGCAATATGCAACACATACACAAAGATAAACATGGATATGACCTATCCCAAAACCATAAACTCCAAAATGAAGTAACATTCAGCACAAAAACGGTACTACCGCCATGTTATGGTCGGATTACCAAGACAAATGATCGCATCAAGCACCTAGCACAATAATTAAATACCGCTACCCGGTGAAATCCAAAATTCTCCAAAAACCACTCCTCTGGAAATTGCATACCGCAAAACAACGGTCATACCGAAGTGCGGTATTACCGCCAAGCAAGATGCGGTCATACCGCTCCCCAAGGAAATCCAAGACCATTTTGCATTCGTTCTGGTTTTTCCATACTGCTTAACAACAAATGGTCGTACCGTAACGCGGTAGTACCGCGGCTTCCAAGCCGGTACTACCGATTATCCTGACAGTTTGCTGAAACTTTCTAACAAACATGAAATCCAACAAACCTTCAACCAAATTGCCAATTGTATCATCACCTAGGATCATGAGCATATCCTCATGGTGTTCACACATACATTCACAAATTTATACAAAACAGGTTACATGTTGGTTCGGTTGCTACAGTAACCGATTTTGCTACAGTAACGATGACTTTGGTCATCACAAAAGATCAACAGCAGAAGCAAAATAAACAACAAAAACCACCAATGGCCCCCAATCCCGCAGGCTATTGCGTGGAGACTAGAACTAGCTTCACTCGTTAGCGTCACCCTGATCGACGCTAACGGGCATCTCATACAGATAGCCATCCTCACCTACAACAAGAGGTCATAAACCCTGAGTACGGAAGGTACTCAGCAAGACTTACACAAACTAATAAAAGAAAATGTTTGATAGGACCTATACAAAGGAATAGAAATTTTACATGCATAAGGTTAACAACAGAAGGCTATAAGGGTTCAATTTGCAGAAAGCGATACATCTTAACCTACAGTTGATAAGTTTTGACAAAGCCATTTTAGTAAATCAGTTTGGACTAAAAACAGTGAGTAATCGAGAGCATAAGCATAAATAGTAACAATAATAAGTCACAGATCACAATCAAACCGTGCATGATAGCCATCATGCCGAAATAATTCCCAAAACCAAATTTAGAGCAAAGTCTATACAGGTGACATCAATTCAAGTATTGTCCGTAACCGTGGACATGGCTATTCGAATAGTTTTAAAACCTGCAGGTGTACACCTTACCCACACGACTTAGTTAGCCCGTAAGCCTCCTAATAATAGCACACTTGCCTTTGGTATGCCTGGTAGGTAGACTAAGATTTGGTATTTTTCAACGAGTTGACACCATTGAGTTGGAACACCCATGTGCGACTGATCCCGCTTAAACAACGACTGATAGCATCTATTCAACCGGGCCCACATGTTGTGTCGGGAATGCCGACCCAATCAATTAAATCATGAACTCGTGCAATCGCACATATTAGACCGCAATCGGGGCCTCAAGGTACGCGTACATGCGATGGAACACATCTACGCCTCACCCTTCTAAGAACATCCGATATCAATATAAACCCACATGGCATACGACACGGCCCAAGACTTAAGCATCTATGCCATATGAAATCAATACACATGTCCTTACTCTCCTGCTTCCAACTCAATAGTATTAACCCTTTACTTAACCAAACAAAGGCCATACACCGAGTGTGGAAGTACGTTGGGGCTTGAATTGAAATGTCGAGTTCGGTCCTTAATCAACCCAGACAAGACATCCGCATTTCCCAATTCTCGTGCACAATGGCACCCTCACTAGCATCCACTTGTCCAGATTTGAAATCAGTTTAACAGCAAGATTTAGAGTTGTTTCAGATTTAAATAAACTGAACAAAGAATCAAAATAATTAAAATTTATTTGTGTTTCCCGGGTTTGACAAGATAAGTTTGTCAAACACTACCGTTCTATGGACTGCATGGCTAAGCAAAATTACCCTAAATATTATAATACCACAGAGTACCTTAGGTTGAGTGTATGATCAAATTTAAGGTAAGCCACAAGTTCAGGTTGTAACTAACTAGGGACAGGGCACAAATAATTTTTAGAAAATGGCACGCAACAGTATCACTGTATTTTATAAATCTACAGTTCATAAATTTGGGATCAACATGGTGCAGAGAGGAAGCTTGCCTTGGTAGTAATAAATAACCTCTTGCTCAGGTTCTTGCGGTTCAACAAAAGACTCAACAATCTCAGAAGAACCAGTATCTAAAAGAAAATAAGATCCAATGAACACAGAGAAAACAGAGAATAAAATGCATGGAAGAATGCATGGTCAATGGCTTAATGCATGATTAGCAACATGCTTAAGGTACATTAATTTAATTAAGAATAGTAAACTACAACTAACTCTTGCTAATACTATCTACTATAGTTTAGAGTTTAGATTGAGCTATAGTATCAGGTTTTTGAAACTGGAACAGGACAGCTAGTAATTAAATTATTTGCCTAGCTAATCATCATATAAATGAAATACTGTGCTGGAGCTAAGTGTATTTAAACTGGTGCTGCGACCTAACTGGTTATTTAATACCTATTAATAGCAACTTAAGAAATTGGACTGTTGTTGTAGGTGTTGTCGGTTTGACCTATAACAAAAACAGCAAGGAGCCTTTTTACCATTTTTGGTTGTCTTGGAAAATACACAAGACCAGAGTTTTAAAGTGGAGTTAGAGCTATCTGGGGTAATTAATATCACCTCCTATTATTGCTAACTCTAACAGCTCGGTTCACAGAAAGAAAAGATAGGGTGGACTTTTGTCGGTTGATCAAAAACAGCAAAGAATCTCCTTCCAGATTTCAGCCATATTAAAGAAATACACAAAACGAAGACCTTAAATGGAGGTTAGAGTTATCTGGAAGATAATTAATATCATAAACCATCAATACTAACCCTAACCGCTCAGTTTAAAGAAGGAAAAGGAAGATTAACCATTTGTCGGTTTTAACCGACAACAACTAACAGAGAGGGGGGGGGGTTGCACCCATAAATGAATTGGTGACCTAAGACTTTGAAGAAAGATTACTAGCGATGCTAGGGTTTACCTAGGACCTAGATAAGCTAGCATACTTGCAAATAAACCCTAGGTCTTGAAAACGATATGAAAGACCGAAAAGTTATAAAAACAACTTTTCAGTTTAAAGAAGTTTGGAACATCACAGGAGCATGTGAGTGATTCCAGTGAGCTAAAGATGTCTTAAGGAAGTCTAAGATGACAAGAATCAGGGTTTAAACTTACCAGCTAGGGTTGGAGAAGAAGAAGAAATCAAGTTCTTGGTCAACAGTGAAGACCCAAAGTCCTTGACACCAGTCTGACCAAAATAAAATGGTAGAACTAAGGCTCTAAGGACCATTAGGCACATTCTTGATAAGAAAAGATGAAATCCAACTCACCAGGAGGAGGTTTCACCAAGGTGGTTTTCCACTGGCTCAAGTTGACAGAGAGGAAACCCTAAGTTCAACCCTACAAAAGATGCCCAAAACCACATTAGCATGACATTTAGGCATGCTTGAAGTTGAACAAGGGTGAGAGAAAGAAAGCTTCACTGGGAAGGAAGGCAAACGAGTGGAGCTCCTCTCGGTCAACAATGGCAGAAGGTAGACAGCTAGGGTTTATATAATGTTGGAGCCACTAGAGCAACCGAGAACTCTCCAGAGCTAATGAGGTGGCAACTAGAGTTAAATATCAAAGGAATATTCGTTTATTCCTTGGCAATGCCCTACTCCAGCGAGGATGTCGGACGACGTCTGTGAGAGAGGAAGGAAACCGTCGTGACAATCGGGTCCCAGAGGCGATCACCGCAATAAGACAAAGACACAATGAAGCTGCAGGAACAACAACCGTCCGATTATAACTGAGCGGCTGTGATGAGGTGACCAAATAACACTGAACCGGTATCTAACGATATGGGCCGTGCGATCTCAAATGGACGGCTAAGATCTCGGGGAGGTCCGGGTGGTCCGAACGTCACAACCCATAAGGATTGTCCGATTCTACTTCAACGGCCCAAGATCTAATGCGTGCTGTGAGCTTTAAGCCTAAAAGGAAGTCACCGTTAGATCTAGAATCAACGGTCAGAGTTGATGGGAGGTGCGGATGGTCCGAAGGTCACAATGGATGCGGTCCGTCCGATTAAATTTCAACGGTGGATATCGCTTGGCACCTCCGGCCGGTCCGAACGTCACATCTGATCAGGTCCACACGTTGAGGATCCAACAGCTCATACACTTTTCAATTTCTGCCATTTAAAGATGGCATTGCTTGAAGATCGCGCGCCGCACATTTCAGATCCTACGGTCAAAATTGGAGGGGCGGATTAGAGTGGTCCGATCAGCCCATTAGAACTGGCCCGTTCGCGAGGGAATCAACGGCTCTTGTTCACAGGAAGATGGGGTCGCGCGCGTGAACGTGACCGAGCCGGATGTGGTGCACTGGGTTGGACTCAAATGCGTTGGGGTTGAGTCGCTACAGTGGCAAAGTTGGGTTTAGGCCAGAAAGTTTGACTCAGGGCAATTTAAGCTTTCAAAAGTTTGACCGGGCCTTAAAAATAGCAAATAAATTTGTAAAAATCTGAAATTTTGAAGGGAGGCTTCTGGGATGACATGAATCCCAGATAAAATATAAAATCACAAGTTTCTTTTATTAAAATACATAAATAAGTCACATTGACTATATAGGTTTACTTAAGAGCAAGAAATTTTGCTAGGGTCAAAATAGGTTTTGAAAATTTTGACAAAACTCATTTTTTTGGCGCAGATAACTGGTCTAGTATTAGATAAAACATTTTCCCAGTCATAATACAAGCACTGACTTGTATTTCCTTTGAAACTTCAAAAAGGTTTTGGGTTTGGCTAGAAAAGGAAGGTTTTTAATTTGTAACCAAATGTCCAAGTTTTAAATAATGAACAGTGATGCTAAGAAAAGCATCTTATTACTGCTTATTAAATCTTGGGCTGTTACATTGAGCAACTCAGTCATCGGCTTTGCGATCTTGGAGAAGTTCTCGATAAAGCGACGGTAATAACCGGGTAAACCGAGAAAACTCCGAACCTCGGTTATCGAACTGGGCTGACTCCAAGAGAGCACATCGCTGACCTTGCTAGGGTCTACAGCTACGCCTCCTGTTGAAAGAACATGGCCCAAGAATGCCACTTCCTTCAACCAGAATGCACACTTGCTGAACTTCGCATACCGTGGTGCTCACGCAGCTTGCCCAAAACAAGCTTCAAATGCTCGGCGTGTTCCTCATCGTTCTTGGAGTAGATAAGAATATCATCGATGAAGACCACCACAAACTTATCCAAATACTCCATGAACACCGAATTCATGAGATTCATGAACATGGCAGGAGCATTGGTCAAGCCGAAAGACATGACGGTGTACTCGTACAGACCGTAACGAGTAGAGAAAGCCGTCTTGGGAATATCCTCAGGCCTAATCCGGACTTGATGATATCCCACTCTCAAGTCAATCTTGGAGAAGACTCGAGCTCTGGTCAACTAATCGAAGAGATCGTCGATGTGGGGCAAAGGATACTTGTTCTTTACCGTGACTTCATTAAGCGGACGGTAATCGACGCACATGCACAAAGTATAGTCCTTCTTCTTTACGAAGATTGCTGGACAACCCCAAGGAGATGAGCTAGGGCAGATGAAACCCTTCTCTAACAACTCACCAATTTGCTTCTTCAACTCCACCAACTGTCGGAGGCATCCCAGATGGCCTTCTAGAAATAGGGCGATCAGGGTGCTAACTCAATGACAAACTCAAGATCTCGAACTGGTGGCATCCCTGAAAGATCTTCGGGAAAGACATCAATGAAGTCACATACTGTTGGGACTTCACTAATATCTAGAGTCGGGCTTAAGCCGGCGCCAAGAGATCTTGGTCCAAGCAACCGGCGAAAAAAAACCTGCGCTGAGGACTAGACAAAGAGACGGATTTCTTGGCGCAATCGATTTGCCCCAAATGACGAGACAACCAATCCATACCAAGAATCACGTCCAAACTTGCAGAATTGAGGAGGATAAGATTTGCTACAAATCCAACCCCCTCAATCTCGACAGGAACATCCCTACACTCTAATTCAGCTCTCAACTCCGAACCGGGAGAACGAATGAGCAACGGGACCAACAGAGGAGCAAAAAAAAGCTCACCAACAGCAGCAAGAGACTGAGATACAAAAGAAGGCGATGCTCCTGAATCGAATAAAACAATGGATGAGAGTTGACAAGAAGCGTACCTAACACGACATCAGGCGCCTCCTGTGCCTCCTCAGCAGAGATGAGGTTGACGTGACCGCTGCCCATGCCCTGAGTGGCAGGGACAACCTTCTGATCCTGGGAAGATCCACCTCCTTGCCCACGTCCTCCATTAGGACGAGGGACCGCTCCAAGCTTCTTCGGACAGTTACTAGCATAGTGGCCCTTCTGGCTGCAGAAGAAGCAAATGACCCCAGCAGCTGGGTTGCGGAGGCCACTGGCGACTCACAGTGCGTGGATCGGGCACGGCCTGCGGAGGACGAGGTGCAACAACAAGTGCCCTCGAAGGTGAAAAGCGAGGATCGGGCAATCGAGCTTGCCGGCGCGGGGCGGTTGGCCTGGCGCCTTACGAGACTCCCACTTGCACTTACGGGAATCTACCAGCGCTCGTCCCTTGTGCTCAAAGACGATGGCCTTGTCCACCAAGGCCTGGAAATCGGGGAAGTCAACGATGGAGAGCTTGTCCTGAAGCTCCTCAGACAAGCCATCCATGAACTTCTCCTGCTTGGCCTCATCAGTGGCCACCTCCTCTGGAGCATAACGAGCCAAATGGTTAAACTCGTATAAATACTCCGATACGGACCTGTGCCCTTACTTGAGCGCAAGAAACTCCTTCTTCTTGAGCTTCATCAAGCCGGCGGGGATGTGAGCCCGACGAAAAGTAGTCCGGAACTTATCCCAAGAGATCACATGGTCTGCAGGCTGCATGGCGAGGAAATTCTCCCACCATGAGAGAGCTGCGCCTTCTAGCTGATGGGAGGCGAAGAGTGCCTTCTCCTGATCCTGGCACTGAGCAATATTGAGCTTCCGCTCAACCAGACGCAGCCAGTCGTTCGCCTCCAGCGGGTCCTCAGACCTGGAGAACGTGGGCGGCTGGGTGCGAAGGAACTCCGAGAGTCCCCCACGAGGCTGATGACCACCACCACCCCCTGATCCAGACGCACCAGAGAGAGTGGAGGTGTTGCGCGCAATGGCCTCCAGAATCCTAGTCTGATCCATACGGTTCCGCTCGATCTGAGCGAGAACCTCAACCATGGTCGGAGGAGGTGGAAGCTCCTCATCTAGACTAGCTGGTTGACCCTGACCACTTCTAGTCCTTCCAGCCATCCTGTTTCAATTAGAAGGGTTAGCAACAAACTTAAAGAAAGCAAAAGGAAAAGCTAACGACTAGGGGAATGGGCATCACCCTAACCGAAAGCCAACAAGACAGCAATTAAAAGAACCCTACAAGTTTTACAAGAAGGATCAAGAACAGCAAGGAAACGCAAGATTTAAATTCAACTTCCCAACACGACTAACCCGTATTAAATGAACGAGTAATCGGTTGAGAATATAAAATTCCGCACCCAACTCCAAATCTAACACTTCTATAAGCAAGGTAAAATTAGCAAAATAGGTGTTAGATACTTAGCTAACTAATATCACGTCTTACCCTTTTATTCCCACAAGTTTTAGTTGAATTATCCTCTCATTATCTATCCTAATTAGGAACCTTTGAGATCGCTATCCGAAATTTGATGCTTCTCGTCGAGATTTAGCATCAAGCTCCTCGTCGAATCACCGACTCCAGAACTTCAAAACCTTGTAATGGGCAGCTAACACTTCAATCTGCCAATCTCATTGGTTCCCCAAAACCCAATTAATCGATAACACTATCTTTTTAGAGGAGGAGAGGAAAACAACGTTTAAAACTCAAATTAGAGTGAGATGAGATAAGAAAGCTAAGATAGATAAGGAGTAAAAGTAGAGAATTTACTTAACCTTTCATAAACCATTTAATATTTTGAAAATAAGTTTTCCAAAACATCCTAAGGATGACCAAGCTAGGGTTTCTATGGTCAGTACGGCTCTGATACCAACTTTTGTGAGACCCCGGGGTATTAGGCTCGTGATGCTTAGTCGTACCACCGACCCTAGCATCACCAACGAAATATCCCGTGCCTCGGGAAAATATGTACATCCCAGAAGTGCTGTACATACACCCTTTAACAAAGTCATGCATCAATTCCAGACAAACATAGAACTCAAGCACGAACTAGATTAATTAAAAGACATACATAATAGAGAGAGTTATTACAAAAGAGCCGACCGGCTAAATACAACTAAGAGTTAAACAAAAGCGGAAGCGAAAGCCATAAGATGGCGATAAACAAAAGAAAGCCATATGGTTTGCCTTTAGCCCACAAGGCAACCAACCAAGCCACCAACCAAGTCGTCCCATCCACCGCACATCTCACAAAAGTGGAACACTTGGGGTTCAACTTCTTCCTCTACAACAATTATAGTTTAGCAAAGCAAATGAGTACAAAAATGTACTCGCAAGACTGACGTGTAAGGATAATAGCCTATAATTAAATACATGCAAGCTTTATTTAAGTGGAAGGCTTTAGGCTCATTTTAGCATAAAGCAAGTTTTCATTTGCAATAATGTAATAGATTTAAAGCAATTCGACAAAGCATTTTTAATTGTTGAAGTAACAACGACACAATAATAATAACAACAGTAAGAACAACCTAGAAGTGACTAACCCAATAGTCACCACAACAATAGTATGAATCACCAAATTCATACCACCCAACAAGTTTTAATTAAATGGTTGAGTCTAGTTCTTGAAAGACCTCCCCAAGCGTGTCCATAACCTAAGACGAGGCTATTCGAATAGTTTTATCCCTGTAGGGGTGTACCAATGTACCCACACGTTGGACCGCCTTTTCGCTAAGCTATTAGCACACTTCCTTTGGTATGCCGGCACAGCTAAGTCCTATCAGACATTTCCAATGGATGATGCTAATTAAGAGCTGCAACCCAACATAGAGAAGGACACATCAGCCAGCTCAAGCCGAATTACAGATGCTCCCCTCATATAATAATAACATTTTTCTTTTAACACCACCAACCAGCTCATAATTAACACCCCCTAAAGTACTTAGTCAAGAGAGGTCCCATATCCCTCTCGTGTGGTTAGCACGCAATATTGCTTGGTTCAGTGGGACAAGTAACTCAGTCCTTAGGGACTTAGGCACCATTCCAACACACCATGAGACCACACCAACATCCATTGTGCCCAAGTCAATAACAATTTTGTTTTCATTTTTATTTCTTTACAATTTAAAAAAGCACAAGTGCTGGACATAATGGAATAATAGTTTTTTATGTGATCAAGGTCATCGACATAAGTCGACAACCGCCCATTCCTACCGTTATCTAAGCATTTCTACGCATTATCAACGTAAACTACTAAGTGCTAAGAGTCCATCCATCGGACTCTAAATCACAGCAAGATAATCCTAGGCTTAGTAGTAGAGAATGAACATTTACCTACAGAGTATGCATCTATAGGATCATCTAATCGATAATTTAATCAACAAAATAAGCATGCATACATACAAGTGTATACAAAGTATTAGACTTTAAAGTAATGGGACTAAATGGATATGATCAAACTGCTTGCCTTACTGGATATGCTCACTAGGCTGTAGAGGAACACTCTCGGGATCAACACACTCGTCGGCACCTAACGAAAAAGCGAAAAGAACCGATAAGAACGAAGAAAACCGAAAGGATTCAACAGCAAACTTTCTCCAATTTCAATGAAATTTTTACAGCAGGTAGAACATGATTTTTAAAGAATTTAGCAATAACAAGCAATTGATTTGGATTCTCAATGCAAAAGTTATGGCCAAAACAATTCTGCTCAGCCTGGAAAATGCTGGAAAATAGAAATTGGTTACTGTTCATCCAAATTAAATTCCCTAGCACAATTTTCCAAAGAGGTGTTGCACCTGGATTTTTATGGTAACTCAAGCACCTCATGAGATGAGTAACACAAATGAGTTCACCTCATTTGGAGCTATGATGCATGTTTTATGATTTTTCAAAGGCATGCAAAAGAGCACAATTAAAATGCACCCACAATTCTTTTGAAAATAGTGACATGCCTAAATCATATTCTTCCATTTAGTACACTAATAGAGGAAGCCAACAAAATTGGATTCACTCAAAAAGGATCTATATAGAATTACTTATGCAATTTACAAGTCAAATGCAACATTTAGAGCAACATTTAAAGTTAATTTCTAACCCAATTTTCAAATCCATTTTCTGGAGCCGAACCAAGCTTACAACCATTTTTAGATTAAAGCTCAGTCCAAACCAGAGCCAAGAAAATTTGAATCAACTCAATTGGAGCTAAATTGAATTAGTTATGCAATTTTGAAGTTTATTACCTTTTTTAGTTCACAAATAAATCCTCCGGGAATTTCTAAACTCAAATAGACGTGGACAATTGTGGGCCGTCGATCCTGGATCCAACGGCCCAATGAATGGACCGCTTGGGCGTACGCGCGCATGGGATCAGACGAATGTGGACCGTTGAGATCAAATCCAACAGCTCACACGCATCGATCGCGGACGCGTTTGAATGCGCACGCGCGAAGGCCCGCAAATCTCAGCCTTTGATTTTGAAATGGACGGCTCAGATGCATCACGGCGCTGCGCACGCACAGCGGCGGTTAAGGGCGCGGGACCCAGTCAACAGTGACTCATTAAGCCGCTTAAGGACACATTAATTACTAACTAATGAGTAACCCGATGATTAGCCATTAATGACGGGATCTTTGCCCTAATCCGACAACGCACAGTGCGCTGCGTCTGGTAAAACAACCCGCCGCGGTCCCGCGCTCATCGCCGGCGACTCCGGTCACGGCGGTGCGAGCTAATGGCCAAAACGGGTTCGCAATAGCCTTGCGGCCATGATGGTACCACCCACTGCGACGGTGGTGCCCTAGAACGGCGGCGAGCCGACTGGAGGCGACGGTGACCACACGGCCGCAAGACAAAAAGCAAAATGGCTCCGCGGCAGTCCAAGATAGCTAGTGCCCAAGCAACTAGGGGCTACTTAGGAGTTACCTTAGCACTGGCGGAGCTCGGAGGTGGCCGGGGTTGCTCCGGCGACGAAGGAGCTTGCCGGACCCGAGGACGATGAAGTGGAGGACACAGCCTGAGCAAAATTAACCTGACCGGGTCATCAATAAAGCTTCCATATAGCCCATAGATGGTCTATGAGCAAGTAATTGGAAGATGGAGGACTTATCGAAGCTGAGGAAGAAAGGGGGTGATTTCGACCGACAACGAACAAATCCCCAAATGTGACCTTCTCTTTGAATGTGAAACCAAATTAGGTTAGGGGATTTGCTTAGGAAGATGAGAGGCACGAGATGACGCGAAAGAATTGATGGAGGAACCACTGGAGCACCAAGGAGACTCCCAGCGCTTGGATCAATTGTGGCCCTCCGATGGAGATCTAACGGCTGATATCGCGCGCCAGTTTGGAACAGGCGCGGTGCAGTTAGTGGGTTGGGGGTCGGGCTCGGACCCAAGGAACAGTGCACCAGAACTAAGGTTTAGATTTGAAAGCTGACTATGGGAGAATTTTTAGAGATAGCAAACTAACTCCAAAAATTCTGAAAGTTTAACTGGAGGTTCCTCACTCTAGGATTTACCTTACATAAAATTTCCAGAGATTTTTATGCACTTCATTTTTCTCAAGAAATTCTGCAAGATTATGTTCTAGGGTTTGACCAATTGAAAAATTGGTTTGACTTGCCTCCAAAAATTATCAATTAATTTCTAAAAATTGTGAAATTTTTCAGAGGGGTCACACAGCATCCCTAGAACCAAGGAAAAATATTTCCCAAGATTGGCACAAGATTTGTGACAAAGTGGAATAAGGGTTTGACTTTAGTCAACAAGAGATTTATGTTTTTGAATTCCACAACTCTTGACAAGAATTGTAGAGAAGTTCAAGGGTTTCAAGATGTGAGAAAAGTTTTAATTTCTACTCCTTAATTACATTTGAAACACACACCCATAATAGGTTACATTTGAAACACAAACCTACATTTGGTTCCATTTGTACATTTGGGATGTTACAGGAAGAATTCTCGAATTCTGTCCTATTGTCACTCCTAATGGCTCTCAAAGCTCCAGGAAGATCAATAGCTAGTCTAAGGACCAATTCTCTAAAATAGCCAAAAGCCTCGTCCTTAGAAACCAGAAAATAAACCCATGAATACCTGGAGAAATCATCCACAATCACCAGCACATACCATTTCCCACCTGTAGACTGGACTCTAGAAGGACCAACTGTGTCTAAGTGCAAGAGCTGACCAGGTCCATCAGTCATCTCTAAAGTAAGAGGTGGATGAGAAGCAGAAACCATCTTACCATGTCTACAGGGTGTGCACACTAGGTCTCTAACAGCCTTCAGCCTGGGCAAACCTCTAATCAAATCCTTGCTACTGACTCTAGTCAAGTGGTCGAAGCCTATGTGACCAAGCCTACGATGCCACAACACTAGATCATAGGAGTCAGAAGCCACAAGACAGCTAGGGCTAGAAGCAGAAGAGATACTAAAATCAGCACAAAAGATCCTCTCAAACCTAGAGATCTCAAAGACAAGCTCACCTGAGGAATCTAGAACTCTACACTCACCACTTTTAAACCTCACCTCTAGACCCTCATCAAGAAGCTGAGAAATAGATAGCAAATTATACCTCAGCTTACTTACCAAAGCGACGTCCTTAAGCATGAACTTGTTATTGATGCGCACTATGCCCTTGGCTGTCACGGTCCCAGTAGAAGCATCCCCAAATGTGATCAATTCATTGCTAGATGCACGTGTGAGGGAGGAGAACCATCTAGAATCTCCGGTCATATGTCGAGAACACCCGGAGTCGACAAGCCATATGTCCTCCTTCCTCGCACGACGGACCTACAAAGCACGAACAGGAAACATCTGTGCCTCAGTACTGGGGTTTGTGATAAAAGACTTGGGAATCCAGTAGTGAGTCACACGATGCTTGGGCAAAACAGTAGAAGCAGCAGTAAAATGATTAGGAGCAAAATCATAAGAATACACACGAGAACCGTGTAAACCTCTCCGAATTGACCTACCAAAAGGTCGGTACTCCCCTTATCTAGATGCTATCTGTAACATCCCCAAATTAATAAATGATAATTTGTATGCATCTCTTTAACATGCACAGTATTTTTGAATCTTTTGCATCAGTTATTGCACTTGGGTTTGTATTTCAAATGTATAAAAATGAGGAGAAATTAAAACTTTTGAACATACATTGGTTTTTCTGAAGCATTTGCATAATTAGTTGCATTTGAAATTTTTGAAAACAAAGAAAACATACACTTCAAATTTAAATTCCAAAAGAAAACAAGAATAAAAACTCATGAGAATCATCTAAAAATAATTTATTCAAATAATATAATAATTATCTTGAATAAATATAATTTTTCCCAAATTTTTGGAACCAAACTCAACCCACATAAAATTCAAACTCAAATCAATAACCTTTTCCAAGTTTGAATTTAAGCTAAGCAAATAATTCTTAAATAGTGGGGTTTAAAATTTTATTTGGATACTAGGTCATCCCAGGAACCTGCCTAAAAAATTTTAGAATTTTATTCCTAATTTTAAAACCCTAGTCAAACCTGCAGCTTTTTGGTCAAAGTGATTTTGGATTTCAAACCCTTGCACTGTTGCACCGACCCGAGCCATTCCACTGTTCAGACCAGAGCCACTCGTCTCGACTCAACCTGCTCGCGCCGCTATCGCTGACAGCGGGCCCCACCTCGCCAGTGTCATTGTTCTCCTCGGGAGGAGCTGGTTAGGGCGCGCGCGCCACGCGCCGCGGAAGCTCTACCGCGCCTCCGTCCATGCCGTAAGCCACCGCCCTCCATGGCCTATCCCCGAGCACCGCCTGCTCATGCCGCTTCATCCTCCGTCTTCGAGCACGCTCAAAACCAACCCTACCCCTTCTTCTCCCCTCACTTCTCTCTTCGGTTGTAGGAGAGAAGGAGGCTTGGAGCCCTCCTCCGTCCCAGTAAGCGTCGCCGCATCGTGCCATCCTCTCCCTCTATCCTTGATGTTTCCATTTGGGCTAATGCCAGCTCCTGTTTTGCTGTGTAGCTGCAAGAACACGACTGTGCCATTGTCACCTCCGGAGCGCGCACCGAGCGGTACCTCTTCGCCATCTTCTTTTCTGGTGAGCCTCTCTCGCTCCTAGGTGCTTCAGCACACGTTCTAGGATTCTAGGAAGTTTTCCCCTCCATAAATTTTAACGTTTGATCATAGGGACCATCGAATCTTGGACTTCCCCATCTTTCGGCCGCAAATGCCCCCTGTCGTCTCCATCTCTGGCATGGTGAGCTCCTGTCAAATTCCACCCTCGTACATCATCTCGAGACCTCTCTAATGCTTCCTCTACCACCCATTTCCTCCCTCCGTCCTCAGGTGGTTCCCTCCTCGTGGAAGCGCCGCCGCTGCTTCGGTTCAACGGCGACAAGCCAACTCCGACTAGCCAGACCTCCCCTTGGCACCCAGGTAGTTTCCCTGGACCTTGTAGTTGCTTATGCGCGCGAGAAGTAGCTCTTTTAGCCACCGGTTTGCACCGTGCACGGTTGCCGTAGTAGCGCCACTGCCCCTCTCCGACGCGCTGTCGCTTTTGGCCGCCGTTGAAGTCGGCACCACCACCCGTTGTCTGTGACACTATTGCGACCGTTCCTTGCCTTTGGATCGTATTGCCGTGGCGGGAACGCCAATGAGCCGTCGTGCTGTGTGCCGAGCAGAGCTCCATTTGTCGGACGGCCGACAGGCATTGTAGTTAGGTAATTAATTAACCAAATCTCAGTTTTGTTAGCGCTAATGATTGCTTAATAATTTAATAGCTGTATGAAGTGCTTATTGTGTCACTTACAAGTGGGCCCGAGACCATTACATGCATACTAACCAGCCCATAGACCTTGCACTGTGCTGTGGACTTTAGTCCACACACTATTTGGTGAACCTTGTCTATGACAACTGGGGCCCGCATGTCAGGATGCTTCAATTCAAAAGTTAATTGGGACTTAGCACTATGCACTGGACCCCTGTGAGGACCCCGGTTTATTTGGCTTGTAATGTTTAGTCATCCATTGACCCTAACATCATAAACAAAATAACCCGTGTCTTCGAGATATGTATACTTCCCAGAAGTGTAGTATACACACCCCTTTACAAAATCGTGCATCAATATCATACAAGACATAGAACCAAAGCACGAACAAGATTAAATCAAAGACATACATAATATAGAGTTAGTTATTACAAAAGGGGCTGACCGGCCAAATTCAACTAAGAGAGACAAACACAGCGGAAGCAAAAGCCATAAGATGGTGATAACAAAAGAGGGCCACATGGTTTGCCTTAAGCCCACAAGGCAACCGACCGGGCCGCCTAGCTAGTCTTCCCAACCACCGCACATCTCGCAAAAGTAAAGCCCTTGGGGCTCTACCTCCTCTACAACAAAGTTATTAAGCAAAGCAAATGAGTACAAAAATGTACTCGCAAGACTGACATGTAAGGTAACAGACCTATACATATGCTACATGCAAGCTTTATTTAAGTGGAAGGCTTTAGGCTCATTTTAGCATAAAGCAAGTTTTCATTTGCAATATTTAAATAGATTCAAAACAGTTTTGCAATTCATTTTTAATTTGCAAGTAACAACGAGACAATAACAATAATAACAATAGATAGATGACAACAACAATCCTGGAAGTGACTAACCCAATAGCCACCACAACAATAGCATGAACATCCATTCATACCAACCCATCATGTTTTAATTAAATGTTGTAGTCTAGTTCTTGCATGACCTTACCAAGCATGTTCATAACCTAGGACGAGGCTATTCGAATAGTTTTAACCTTGCAGGGGTGTACCAATGTACCCACACGTCAGACCGCCTTTTCGCCAAGCTATTTAGCACACTTCCTTTGGTATGCCGGCACGGCTAAGTCCTACGAGGCATTTCCGATGAATGACGCTAATTATGAGTCGCGACAACCCGAAGGATAGGAGACACCGGCCCAGCCTAAGCAACTGCGGGTGCTCTTCCCCTTATAAAAACAGTTTTAACCACCAGCGACCCACAATTAACACCTCCCAAAGTACTTAGCCAAGAGGGGTTCCCAATACCCTCGTGTGGTTAGCACGCAAAAGCGCTTGGCTTAGTGACACAAGTAACTCGGTCCTTGGGGACCTAGGCACCAATCCATTCACACCCAACATATCACACCAACATCCATTGTGCCCAAGTCATGAAACAATTTTGTTTTCATTTTTATTTTATTTGTTTACAAAGTAACAAAGCACAAGATGGACATAATGGAATAATAATTTTTGTGTGATTAAGGTCATCGACATAATGTCGACAACCGCCTATTTCTACCGTTATCTAAGCATTTCTAAGCATTATCAACGCAAACTACTAACTGATAAGAGTCCATCCGTCGGACTCTACATCACAACAAGATAATCCTAGGCTTAGTAGTAGAGAATGAACATTTACCTACAGAATATGCATCTATAGGATCACTAAGCGATATCATTTAACAACAAAATAGCAATGCATACATACAAGTTAAACAATATATTAGACTTTTAAAGTAATGGGACATAAGAGATATGATCAAACTACTTACCTTGCTGGGGCTGTTCACTAGGCTGCAAAGGATCACTCACAGGATAAAAGCACTCGTCGGCACCTAACGAAAAAACGAAAAAGAACCGATAAGAACGACGGAAACTGAAAAGGCGCAACAGCAAACTTTCTCCAAATACTCTGAAATGTTTACAGCAGCAAGGGCATGATTTTTAAAGAATTTATCAATAAGAACCAATTGATTTGGATTCTCAGTCCAAAAGTTATGGCCAAAACAAATCTGCTCAGCCTGGAAAATGCTGGAAAATTCAAATCGGTTACTGTTCGTCCGAATTAAATTCCCTAGCACAATTTTACAAAGAGGTGCTGCACCTGGGATTTTTATGGTAAGACCAGCACCTCATGATATGAATAACACAATTGAGTTCACCTCATTTGGAGCTATGATGCATGTTTTATGATTTTTCAAAGACATGCAAAAGAGCACAAATAAAATGCACCCACAATTTTTTTGAAAATAGTGACATGCCTAAATCCTATTCTACCATTTAGTGCACTAAAAGAGGAAGCCAACAAAGTTGGATTCACTCAAAAAGGATCTATAGATAATTACTTATGCATTTTACAAGTTCAATACCACTTTTAGGATAACAATTAAAACCTATTTCTAAACTATTTTAGCAAACCATTTTCTGGAGCTGAACTGAGCTCACAACCATTTTTAGATTTAAGCCTAGATCAAACCAGAGCTAAAAAAATTGGAATCACCTCATTTGGATTTGAAATGAAATGGTTATGCATTTTCAAAGTTTATTACCTTTTTCAGTTTACAAATAATTCCATCGGAAATTTCTAAAACCCAAAACGACGAGGGAGGACCTGGGCCGTTGATCCTGGATCGGACGGCCAAAGACCTCGGGGGAAAACGCGCACGTGCCCTCGTGCGATTGACGAACGTGGGTCGTGGATCCTAGATCCAACGGGTCATGTCCTCCCAGCAACGCGTGCTCTCGCCCGCGTAGGTCCAACGAACATGGGCCATTGATCTTGAATCCAACGGCTCATGTCCTGCGGCAGCGCGGCGCATTTGGAACTCGCGCACGCGATCGGGGGCGGAGGTCGTGGCCATTGATCGCGAGATGGACGGCTCGCAACCAACGCAACACAGCGCACGCGCACGGCCTCGCGAGATCTCACCCGCAGATCTAAAAACGGACGGTCCAAGGAGGTCGCTACAGTTGTCGGACGCGTCCGACAACACACCCGATGGCAAAGAAATGGTCACCGCCGGTGACCTATGGCACGACGGTGCGATTGGGTGCAGTGTCGGTTGCAATAATAAGCATGCACTCCATCGGTACCACCCACACCCGTGGGGGTGGACCAGAGCGCCACCCACGGCACCCACGGCAAAAATGCGAAAGTGAAAATGGAGCTCCGCAGCGGTCATACAAGCGAGTGTCCAGCACCTAGGGGTTACTTAGAAAGTTACCTAGGTGCAGGGAGGACCCGAGGAGCTCAGCGGTGGAGGACCTTGTCGGCGCTGAGGAGGTCAAAGTGGAGGAGAGGACCTGGTCCAAGTTTACAGCACCGGGTCATCAAGATGGATACCATAGAGCTAGGAGGTGCTCCCAGAGCAATGAATCGAAAAGGGGGGGGGTCTTACCGGTGATGGGGAAGAAAGTTTCTCCACGACCGAAAAGGGGAGAAGCTCCAAATTAGGCCACCTCTGCAAATGTCCAAACCAATTAGGTTAGGGGTTTGACCACAGAGGGGAGGTGCTCAAATTGAAGCAAAGAGAGGGAGAGAATAGCCACTGGGGCACTGCCTTCACCGAGAGCTCCAAGGTGCATCAATGGTGGCCAAAGGAGGTCTGTGGAGAAGGGAGCTCAGCCAAGCACAGTGGGTGCAAGCTGGAGCTCAATGGTGTGTAAAGGAAGCCAAGGGGGAAACTAGGGGAGGTCTTATAGCACGGGGAGCAGAGGTCATGATCTAGGGTTAAGCTCCATGGTGAGCTTAGCCCATGGCTCGGTCCATGGCTCACAAGGACGTGGAAGTGATGGGGGGGCAGGTCTGAGCATGGCCTAGGGGGCGGAAAGCTGACTAGCATTTAATGCTGGCAGCAAAAGAGCTATTGGGGAAGTGACAGGTCACTGCCCTCCTCCTCTTCCATGGCGCACGCGCGCGCTCGAGGAAGGAAAAGAACAGGACCTCGCCTCCACCGTTGGATCAGCGAAGGGAGAGGTCGTGACCTTTAGATCCGCAATGGTGCGGTCTGGAGAGGCACGGGGGAGGCCGCGACCATAGGATCTTCATCGCACGGTGGCGCAAAGAAAAGGGAGGTCGCAGCCGTGGGATCTCCATCGCACGGTTGCGAAAGGAAAAGGGGAAGGTCGCGCGCGGTAAGGGGATAGGAGGTCGTGACCATTGGATTTGCATCCAAGGGTGAGCAATAGAGGCGGGAGGTCTTAATCGCTACACGCGATGATGATAAGGGATGGGAGGTCATGGCCTTTAGATTTACATCCAAGGGCACACAATGATGAGGGGAGGTCGTGGCCATTGGATTTACATCCAAGGGCACACAACATTGAGGGGAGGTCGTGGCTGTTGCGCACGACCCAAAGGGAGGTCGTGGCAGTTGGATGTTGATCCAATAGCACACCACGATGAGGGGAGGTCGTGGGTGTTGCGCACGACACAAGGGAGGTCGTGGCGGTTGGATGTTGATCCAACGACAACGAACAGAGGTAGGAGGTCGTGGCTGTTGGATCTTGATCCAACGGCGCACAACAACGGTGGGAGGTCTGGCTGGTGCGCACGATGCGACGGGAGGTCGTGGCGGTTGGATCTTAATCCAACGACACACCACAGAAGTGGGAGGTCGTGGCGGTTGGATTTCAATCCAATGGCGCACAACAAAGGTGGGAGGTCTGGCTGGTGCGCATGATATCGAGGGGAGGTCCTGGCCATTGATTTGGATCCAACGGGCTCGACCTCACGTGGGAGAGGGCTCGGCTGAGCCGGGGAAGTTGGTTGGTTGTGGTGGAGGTCGTGACCATCGGATTTTGATCCGATGGGCACGACCTCGCCCGGGAGGAGGAGCACGGGAGAGCTGGCCGCGCGGTTGGCTGTGGCGGAGGTCGTGGCTGCTGGATTTTGATCCAACGGCTACGACCTCACGCGGGGAAAGGGCACAGCTGAGCCGGGGAAGAGGGTTGGGTTCGACCTACTTTGGGAAGCGGCTCGGACCCAAGGAACAGTGCCAGTTTTGAATTTAAATTGAAGGCTGAGGTTGGAGGAATTTTGAGAGGTAGCAAACTAACTCCAAAAATTTCGACATTTTATTAACCTTACATAAAATTTCCAGAGGTTTTTGTGCACTGTATTGTTCTCCAGAAATTCATCAAGGCTGTTCTAGGGTTTGACTTACCCCCAAAATTTATCAAATAATTTCTAAAAATTATGATATAATTCAGAGGGGTCACACATCATCCATAGAACCAAGGGAAAATGTTTCCCTAAGTTTGGCACAAGATTTGTGACAAAGTGGAATAAGGGTTTGACTTTAGTCAACTGGAGCTTTGTGTTTTTGAATTCCACAACTCTTGACAAGAATTATGGCAATGATCAAGAGTTTCAAGATGTGAGAAAAAAATTTAATTTCTACACATTTTATTACATTTGAAACACCCATCTGTTTATACATTTGGGATGTTACAAAATCTCCCCCCCCCTTACAGAAATCTCGTCCCGAGATTTGGCTCACTCGGAAAAGAAAGAGGGGTAGTCCGCATGCAGACGATCTTCTCTTTCCCATGTAGCTTCATCCTCGGAATGGTTTGACCACTGAACTTTAGGAAACTTGATGGAACGGTTCCTTGTTCTTCGTTCAGCCTCTTCGAGTATGCGTACAGGGTGCTCGCGATAGGTCAAATCTGCTTGGACATCGAGAGCTTCCAACGGAGCTTCCTCAGTTGGAACACGGTGGCACTTCTTCAACTGGGACACATGGAACACATCATGTACCCCCTCAAGTACGGCAGGCAATTCCAACTTATAGGCAACAGCTCCTTTCTTCTCGATGATGCGGTAGGGACCCACATATCGAGGAGCTAACTTGCCCTTGACGCCGAAACGTTGATGGCCCTTCAAAGGAGAGACTTTGAGATAAACAAAATCATTAGGCTCAAAACTCAACTCACGACGACGGCGATCCGCATAGCTCTTTTGCCTAGATTGAGCTGTGCGAAGACGCTCCTGAATAAGCTGGACTTGACTCTCGGCCTCATTGATCGAGTCCAGGCCAAAGAAAGGTCTCTAGCCGGTCTCAGACCAATACAACGGGGTTCTGCACTTTCTCCCATATAAGGCCTCGAAAGGAGCCATGCCGAGACCTTTGAAAGTCGTTGTTGTAAGAAAACTCGGCGAATGGTAAGCATTTCTCCCAATGCTTCCCATAGGAAAGAACACAAGCATGGAGCATGTCTTCCAAAACTTGGTTGACCCTCTCGGTCTGACCATCAGTTTGGGGATGATATGCTGAGCTGAAAGCAAGACGAATTCCCATAGCCTCTTGCAAACTATGCCAAAAACGAGATGTGAATAGAGATCCACGATCCGACACAATCGTCTTGACTGCATCGTGCAAACTCACGATCACGGGCTATGTAGAGATCCGCCAAAAGACCTACCCAAAGGTCAGTCTTGACGGGAAGGAAATGTGCCACCTTAGTCAGACGATCGATGACGGCCCAAATGGCATCATTCTTCTTCGGGGATGTGGGTAGACCGGTGATAAAATCCATCCCGATCGAATCCCACTTCCACTCAGCACGGCAAAGGCTAAAGGCACCTCTCGGCGGCGATGTTCGCCTTCACACGACAACACACGTCGCACTTGGCAACGAACCTGGCAATCTCCCTCTTCATGCGGGTCCCCCAAAATCTCTGACGGAGATCCTGATACATCTTCGTGGCCCCGGGATGAATGGATAAAGGAGAATCATGGGCTTCGCGGAGGATCAAGTCCCGCAATTCCATGTCCTTTGGAACCACCAGGCGCTATCCGAACCTCACAACACCAAGTTCATCCTTTGAGAAGCACTTGGCTGTTCCGTTCTTGACGTTCTGCCTAATTCGGATCACTCCAGCATCCGATTGCTGAGCGGCCTTGATCCGATCCACCAAGGTTGGTTGCACAACCAAGGTAGTGAGGAATCCCTACTCAACTACCTCCAAGTTGAGACACTGAAACTCCTCCAGAAGGGTGGGCTGATGCTCCTTGAGCAACAATGCATTACAATGCACATTGCGACTAAGCGCATCGGCAACAACATTAGCCTTGCCCGGATGGTAGTGAATACCCACGTCATAGTCCTTGATCAACTCCAACCATCTCCTTTGCCTGAGGTTCAGATCTGGCTAGGTGAACAAATACTTCAAGCTTTTGTGATCTGAATACACTTCACAACGATTACCGATAAGGTAATGTCGCCAAATCTTAAGTGCATGAATCACAGCAGCTAGCTCCAAGTCATGGGTAGGATAGTTGAGTTCATGAGGTCTCAATTGCCTTGATGCATAGGCCACTACCTTGCCTTCTTGCATAAGAACACAACCGAGGCCTCGACGAGAAGCATCGCAAAAGATATCAAAGCTCCGATGAACGTCGGGAAGAACGAGAACGGGAGAGGTGGTCAAACGCGTCTTGAGTACTTGAAAACTTTCCTCACATTCTGCGGACCACACGAACTTCTTGTCCTTCTTGAGCAACTCCGTCATCGGCTTCGCGATCTTGGAGAAGTTCTCGATAAAGCGACGATAATATCCCGCTAAACCGAGAAAACTCCGCACTTCGGTTACCGATCTGGGCTGACTCTAGGAAAGCACATCGCTGACCTTCCTAGGATCAATGGCTACGCCTCCTGCTGAAAGAACATGGCCCAAGAAGGCCACTTCCTTCAATCAGAACGCGCACTTGCTGAACTTCGCATACATCTGGTGCTCACGCAGGTTGCCTAAAACAAGCTTCAGATGCTCGGCGTGTTCCTCATCGCTCTTGGAGTAGATAAGAATATCATCGATGAATATCACGACGAACTTATCCAAATACTCCATGAAGACTGAATTCATGAGGTTCATGAACAAGGCAGGAGCATTGGTTAGGCCAAACGACATGACGGTATACTCGTACAAACCATAACGAGTAGAGAAAGCCGTCTTGGGAATATCCTCAGGTCGGATCCGAACTTGATGATATCCCACTCTCAAATCAATCTTGGAGAAGACTCGAGCTCCAGATAATTGATCAAAGAGATCATCGATGCGGGGCAAAGGATACTTGTTCTTTACCGTCACTTCATTAAGCGAACGGTAATCGACGCACATGCGCAAAATACCATCCTTCTTCTTTACAAAGATGGCCGGACAACCCCACGGAGATGAGCTAGGGAGGATGAAACCCTTCTCTTGAAGCTCACCAAGTTGTTTCTTCAACTCCACCAACTCATTCGGGGGCATCCGGTAAGGCCTCTTTGAAATCGGGGCGGTACCGGGAGCCAACTCGATAACGAACTCGAGGTCTCGAACTGGTGGCATCCCTGGAAGATCTTCGGGAAAGACATCCATGAAGTCACATACCGTTGGGACTTCACGAATATCCGGAGCTGGCTTCGCTTCGAGCGTGAAGAGATGAGGACCTGGCAGCTTTGGCGAAAAGCGAACCTGCTCACCAGAGGGACTTGTGAGGTAGATGAGCTTCCGGGCGCAATCGATTTGCCCCATGTGCTGGGATAACCAATCCATGCCCAGAATCACATCTAAGCTCACTGCATTGAGGAGAATAAGATTTGCTAAAAATCTTACTCCCTCAATCTCAATTGGAACCTCGACACTCGGATTCAGCTCTCAACTCCGAACCGGGAGAGCGAATGAGCAACAGGACCAACAAAGGAGCAAAAAGAAGATCACTAACAGCAGCAAAAGACTGAGATACAAATGATTGAGATGCTCCTGAATCGAACAAAACAGTGGCAGGATGAGAGTTAACAAGAAACGTACCCAACACGACGTCAGGCGCCTCCTGTGCTTCCTCCGCGGAGATGAGGTTGACACGGCCGCTGCCCACGCCTTGGGCTGTGGGGACAATCTTCTGATCCTGGGAAGATCCACCTCCTTGCCCGCGTCCTCCATTAGGATGAGGGGCCGCTCCAGTCTTCTTAGGGCAATTATTCACATAATGGTTCTTCTGGTTGCAGAAGAAACAAATGACCCCGCAATGGGTTGCGGGGCCACCAGTCAAGCTCGCAGTGCCCGTGGTCGGGCACGGCTGCATGGAGGACGAGGCGATCTTGGACGACCTCGGGGGTGTTGAAGCCTGAGCACGGGACCCCTGAGACTGCCCTAAGTGAGTACGGGAAAAGGTGGGCTGGGAAGACTTCTGAGTCTCCCACTTGCACTTGCGGGAGTCACGCAGCACCCTTCCCTTGTGCTCGGAGACGATGGCCTTGTCGACCAAGGCCCGGAAGTCGGGGAAGTCAACGATAGATAACTTGTCCTGAAGCTCCTCAGACAAGCCATCCATGAACTTCTCCTGCTTGGCCTCATTAGTGGCCACCTCCTCGGGAGCATAACGAGCCAGATGGTTGAACTCATACAAATACTCCGTGACCGAACTGCACCCTTGCTTGAGCGCAAGAAACTCCTTCTTCTTCTGCTTCATCACACCGGTAGGGATGTGAGACCGCCTGAAAGCAACACGAAACTCCTCCCAAGAGACAGTGTGGCCTGCGGGCTGCATGGCAAGAAAGTTCTCCCACCATGAGAGAGCTGCACCCTCCAGCTGATGGGATGCAAAAAGTGCCTTCTCCTGGTCCTGGCACAGAGCGATGCTGAGCTTCCGCTCAACCAGACGAAGCCAGTTGTCTACATCCAGTGGGTCCTCAGACCTGGAGAAAGTGGGCGGCTGGGTGCGAAGGAACTCTGCAAGTCCCCCACGCGACTGATGCCCACTTCCTCCCCCTGATCCAGAGGCACCAGAAAGAGTGGAGGTGTTGCGCGCGATCACCTCCAGAATCCTGGTCTGATCCATACAGTTTTGCTCAATCTGAGCAAGAACCGAAGCCATGGTCGGAGGTGGTGGAAGCTCCTCATCCGGACCAGCTGGCAGACCCTGACCACTACGAGTTCTTCCAGCCATCCTGCTGAAAAGATAAGGGGGTTAGCAACGAAATCCGAAAATTAGAAGCTAAAGAAAGCGAAAAGCTATCGACTAGGGGAATGGAAAATCACCCTAACCGAAAGCCAACTTAAACAACAAGAACACAACTCTAAAAGTTTACAAAAAGGCTCAAGAAATAGCAAAGAAACACGAGACTAAAGCTCAACTTCTCGACACGACAAACCCGTATTGAATGAACGAGTGATCGGCAGAGAAGGCAAAATTTCAGCACACTACTCCAATTTCTAACACTACTACACAGCAAGGTAAAACCAATAAAATATGTGTTAGATACTTAGCTAGCTAGTATCACATCTTACCCTTTTATTCCCACAAGTTTTAGTTGAATTATCCTCTCATTATCTATCCTGTTTAGAAACCTTGAGATTGCTGTCCGAAATTTGATGCTTGCTATCCAGATTTTGCATCCAAGCTCTTAGCCGAAATCACCGACTCCAGAAACTTCAAAACCTTGTAAAAGGGCAGCCAACACTTCAATTTTCCAATCTCATTGATTCCCAAAACCCAATAAAACGATAACAACTATCTTTTGAGAGAAGGAGAGGGAAAACGACTTTTAGAAACTCAAATTAGAATAAGATGAGATAAGAACGCTAAGATAGGTAAGGAGTAAAAGTAGAGACTTTACTTAAGCTTTCATAAACCATTTGATATTTTGAAACTAAGTTTTTCAAAACATCCAAAGGATGACCAAGCTAGGGTTACTACGGTCAGTATGGCTCTGATACCAACTTTGTGAGGACCCCGGTTTATTTGGCTTGTAATGTTTAGTCATCCATTGACCCTAACATCACAAACAAAATAACCCGTGTCTTCGAGATATGTATACTTCCCAGAAATGCAGTATGCACACCCCTTTACAAAATCGTGCATCAATATCATACAAGACATAGAACCAAAGCACGAACAAGATTAAATCAAAGACATACATAATATAGAGTTAGTTACTACAAAAGGGGCCGACCGGCCAAATTCAACTAAGAGAGACAAACACAACGAAAGCAAAAGCCATAAGATGGCGATAACAAAAGAGGGCCACATGGTTTGCCTTAAGCCCACAAGGCAACCGACCGGGCCACCTAGCTAGTCTTTCCAACCACCGCACATCTCGCAAAAGTAAAGCCCTTGGGGCTCTACCTCCTCTGCAACAAAGTTATTAAGCAAAGCAAATGAGTACAAAATGTACTACAAAAAGCGACGATGTAAAGGTAATGAGACCTATACATATGCTACATGCAAGCTTCATTTAAGTGGAAGGCTTTAGGCTCATTTTAGCAAAAAGCAAGTTTTCATTTGCAATATTTAAATAGATTCAAAGCAATTTTGCAATTCATTTTTAATTTGCAAGTAACAGCGAGACAATAACAATAATAACAATAGATAGATGACAACAACAATCCTGGAAGTGACTAACCCAATAGCCACCACAACAATAGCATGAACATCCATTCATACCAACCCATCATGTTTTAATTAAATGTTGTAGTCTAGTTCTTGCACGACCTTACCAAGCATGTCCATAACCTAAGATGAGGATATTCGAATAGTTTTAACCCTGCAGGGGTGTACCAATGTACCCACACGTCAGACCGCCTTTTCGCCAAGCTATTTAGCACACTTCCTTTGGTATGCCGGCATGGCTAAGTCCTACGAGGCATTTCCGATGAATGATGCTAATTATGAGTCGTGACAACCCGAAGGATAGGAGACACCGGCCCAGCCTAAGCAACTGCGGGTGCTCTTCCCCTTATAAAAACAGTTTTAACCACCTGCGACCCACAATTAACACCTCCCAAAGTACTTAGCCAAGAGGGATTCCCAATACCCTCGTGTGGTGAGCACGCAAAAGTGCTTGGCTTAGTGACACAAGTAACTCGGTCCTTGGGGACCTAGGCACCAATCCATTCGCACCCAACATATCACACCAACATCCATTGTGCCCAAGTCATGAAACAATTTTGTTTTCATTTTTATTTTATTTGTTTACAAAGTAACAAAGCACAAGATGGATATAATGGAATAATAATTTTTGTGTGATCAAGGTCATCGACATAATATCGACAACCGCCCATTTCTAGCGTTATCTAAGCATTTCTAAGCATTATCAACGCAAACTACTAAGTGATAACAGTCCATCCATCGGACTCTACATCACAGCAAGATAATCCTAGGCTTAGTAGTAGAGAATGAACATTTACCTACAGAATATGCATCTATAGGATCACTAAGCGATATCATTTAACAACAAAATAGCAATGCATACATACAAGTTAAACAATATATTAGACTTTTAAAGTAATGGGACATAAGAGATATGATCAAACTGCTTGCCTTGCTGGGGCTGTTCACTAGGCTGCAAAGGATCACTCACGGGATCAACGCACTCGTCGGCACCTAACGAAAAAACGAAAAAGAACCGATAAGAATGACGAAAACTGAAAGACGCAACAGCAAACTTTCTCCAAATACTCTGAAATTTTTACAGCAGTAAGGGCATGATTTTTAAAGAATTTAGCAACAAGAACCAATTGATTTGGATTCTCAATGCAAAAGTTATGGCCAAAACAAATCTGCTCAGCTTGGAAAATGCTGGAAAATTTAAATCAGTTACTGTTCATCCGAATTAAATTCCCTAGCACAAATTTCCAAAGAGGTGCTGTACCTGGGATTTTTATGGTAAGACCAGCACCTCATGAGATGAATAACACAATTGAGTTCACCTCATTTGGAGCTATGATGCATGTTTTATGATTTTTCAAAGACATGCAAAAGAGCACAAATAAAATGCACCCACAATTTTTTTGAAAATAGTGACATGCCTAAATCCTATTCTACCATTTAGTGCACTAAAATAGGAAGCCAACAAAGTTGGATTCACTCAAAAAGGATCTATAGATAATTACTTATGCATTTTACAAGTTCAATACACTTTTAGGATAACAATTAAAACCTATTTCTAAACTATTTTAGCAAACCATTTTCTGGAGCCGAACTGAGCTCACAACCATTTTTAGATTTAAGCCCAGATCAAACCAGAGCTAACAAAATTGGATTCACCTCATTTGGATTTAAAATAAAATGGTTATGCATTTTCAAAGTTTATTACCTTTTTCAGTTTACAAATAATTCCATCGAAAATTTCTAAAACCCAAAACGACGAGGGAGGACCTGGGCCGTTGATCCTGGATTGGACGGCCCAAGACCTCGGGGGAAAACGTGCACGCGCCCTCGCGCGATTGACGAACGTGGGCCGTGGATCCTGGATCCAACGGCTCATGTCCTCCCGGCAACGCGCGCTCGCGCCCGCGTAGGTCCAACGAACATGGGCCGTTGATCTTGAATCCAACGGCTCATGTCCTGTGGCAGCGTGGCGCGTTTGGAACTCGCGCGCACGATCGGGGGCAGAGGTCGTGGCCGTTGATCGCGAGATGGACGGCTCGCAACCAACGCGACACAGCGCACGCGCACGGCCTCGTGAGATCTCGGCCGCAGATCTAAAAATGGACGGTCCAAGGAGGTCGCTACAGTTGTCGGACGCGTCCGACAACACACCCGACAGCAAAGAAATGGTCACCGCCGGTGACCTATGGCACGGCGGTGCGATTGGGTGCCAGGTATGGGTGCGTAATAACAGTGCGCACCCACTGGTACCACCCACACCCGTGGGGGTGGACCAGAGCGCCAGCGAGCCAGAGATGGGCGGCGCGGCACCCACGGCAAAAATGCAAAAGTGAAAATGGAGCTCCGCAGCGGTCATACAAGCGAGTGCCCAGCTCCTAGGGGTTACTTAGAAAGTTACCTAATTGCGGGGAGGACCCGAGGAGGACCGAGGAGCTCAACGGCAGAGGACCTTGCCGGCGCCGAGGAGGTCAAAGTAGAGGAGATGACCTGGTCCAAGTTTACAGCACCGGGTCATCAAGATGGATACCATAGAGCTAGGAGATGCTCCCAGAGCAAAGAATTGAAAAGGGGGGGTCTTACCAGTGATGGGGAAGAAAGTTGCTCCACGGCCGAAAAGGGGAGAAGCTCCAAATTAGGCCACCTCTGCAAATGTCCAAACCAATTAGGTTAGGGGTTTGACCACAGAGGGGAGGTGCTCAAATTGAAGCAAAGAGAGGGAGAGAATAGCCACTGGGGCACTGCCTTCACCGAGAGCTCCAAGGTGTATCAATGGCGGCCAAAGGAGGTCTGTGGAGAAGGGAGCTCAGCCAAGCATAGTGGGTGCAAGCCGGAGCTCAATGGTGTGTAAAGGAAGCCAAGGGGGAAACCAGGGGAGGTCTTATAGCCCGGGGAGCTGAGGTCATGAGCTAGGGTTAAGCTCCATTGTGAGCTTAGCCCATGGCTCGGTCCATGGCTCACAAGGACGTGGAGGTGATGGGGGGGCAGGTCTGAGCATGGCCTAGGGGCGGAAAGTCGACCCGGCATTTAATCTTTGGCAAAAAAAAGAGCTGTTGGGGAAGTGACAGGTCACTGCCCTCCTCCTCTACCATGGCGCACGCACGCGCTCGAGGAAGGAGAAGAACAGGACCTCGCCTCCACCGTTGGATCAACGAAGGGAGAGGTCATGACCTTTAGATCCGCAATGGTGCGGTCTAGAAAGGCACGGGGGAGGTCGCGACCACAGGATCTTCATCGCACGATGGCGCAAAGAAAAGGGGAGGTCGCAGCCGTGGGATCTCCATCGCACGGTTGCTAAAGGAAAAGGGGAAGGTCGTGCGCGGTAAGGGGATATGAGGTCATGACTATTGGATTCGCATCCAAGGGTGAGCAACAGAGGTGGGAGGTCTTAACCGCTGCGCGCGACGATGATAAGGGATGGGAGGTCATGGCCTTTAGATTTACATCCAAGGGCACACAATGATGAGGGGAGGTCGTGGCCATTGGATTTGCATCCAAGGGCACACAACATTGAGGGGAGGTCGTGGCTGTTGCGCATGACCCAAAGGGAGGTCGTGGCGGTTGGATGTTGATCCAACAGCACACCACGATGAGGGGAGGTCGTGGGCATTGCGCACGACACAAGGGAGGTCGTGGCGGTTGGATGTTGATCCAACGGCAACGAACAGAGGTAGGAGGTCGTGGCTGTTGGATCTTGATCCAACGGCGCACAACAATGGTGGGAGGTCTGGCTGGTGCGCACGATGCGATGGGAGATCGTGGCGGTTGGATCTTAATCCAACAGCACACAACAGAAGTGGGAGGTCGTGGCGGTTGGATTTCAATCCAACGGCGCACAACAAAGGTGGGAGGTCTGGCTGGTGCGCATGATAACGAGGGGAGGTCATGGCCGTTGATTTGGATCCAACAGGCTCGACCTCGCGTGGGAGAGGGCTCGGCTGAGCCGGGGAAGTTGGTTGGTTGTGGTGGAGGTCGTGACCATCGGATTTTGATCCAACGAGCACGACCTCACCCGGGAGGAGGAGCACGGGAGAGCTGGCCGCGTGGTTGGCTGTGGCTGCTGGATTTTGATCCAACGGCTATGACCTCGCGCGGGGAATGGGCATGGCTAAGCCGGGGAAGAGGGTTGGGTTCGACCTGCTTTGGGAAGCGGCTCGGACCCAAGGAACAGTGCCAGTTTTGAATTTAAATTGAAGGCTGAGGTTGGAGGAATTTTTAGAGGTAGCAAACTAACTCCAAAAATTCCAAAATTTTAACTAGAGCTTCCTCCCTCTAGGATTAACCTTACATAAAATTTCCAGATGTTTTTGTGTAATGCATTTTTCTCTAGAAATTCATCAAGGATGTTCTAGGGTTTGACTTACCCCCAAAATTTATCAAATAATTTCTAAAAATTATGATATAATTCAGAGGGGTCACACATAATCCATAGAACAAAGGGAAAATGTTTTCCTAAGTTTGGCACAAGATTTGTGACAAAGTGGAATAAGGGTTTGACTTTAGTCAACCAGAGCTTTGTGTTTTTGAATTCCACAACTCTTGACAAGAGTTATGGCAATGTTCAAGAGTTTCAAGATGTGAGAAAAAGTTTTAATTTCTACACATTTTCTTACATTTGAAACACACACCTGTTTATATATTTGGGATGTTACAACCCCATCTGTCATGGACTATGGCTAAGTTGGTCTCAGTGAGAAAAGTCCTAAATGCTTATAGAAATTCCGAAATGATTAATTTATGCACTGAAAAATACATTTAACTTCAAAAATACACAACTAAATCATTTTAACTCCAAAAACAGTAAAACCAATTTTGATATTTTAAATTTTACATGAGCTATTTATGAAAATAGATTTCAACCTTGTCACTATCTCATAAAATATAGCTATTGGAGATTGATCCAAAACCCATTTGTTTATACACTCGAAAATGCTTTTAAACTTTAAATATTCATAACTATTTCACCTTAACTCCAAAATGGATGAAATCAGTTTTGATAATTTCCATTTTAAGTGAAATTTATTTTAAAATAGGTTTAAAACATGTCTATATAGCAGAGGATATATTTTAGAAAATGATCCATAATTCTATTATTTTCACAATAGCAAAAGTCTGATAACTTTGGAAATTCATAACTAAATAATAAAGACTCCAAAATTTATGATTCAAATTTTGTTAGTTTACTTTTAAATTTAATTTAATATAAAAATGGTTTAGTATTATTGTTGCTCCATGTTCTTGTTTAAGTAAATCACTTTTAGCAAAATTACTGTTTAAGTAACTAAATTCATAACTAAATAATAAAGACTCCATGTTACTGTTTCGTAAATCACTTTTAGCAAAATTACTTTAGGTTTAGTATTATTGTTGCTCTAAAAATTGTTTTAACTTCAAAAATACATAAGTATTTCTTTGTAACTCCAAATTAAGTAAAATCAATTTTGTTGGGTTCCTCTATTACTGTACTTAAATGTAGAATCAGTTTTGAGCATGTTACTGTTACTAAAAATCTTAGTTTACAATTGTTTTGTACACTACTTTCATGACTTTGAAAAATCATAGAAAATTCATCTTAGCTCCAAATGAGGTGAATCAAATTCCATTGTTCATCTCATGTGGTGCTCTATCTACCATAAAAATTTCATATGCACCACCTCTATGGAAATTTTTACCAAAACATTTAATTCGGATGAACAGTAATAGATAACAATTTTGTTGGATTTTCTTGAAACCTGATTTTCAAACTGCCATAACTTTTGTATAGAACATCCAAATCGATTGATTTTTATTGATAAATTCATTTAAAATCATGCTCTACCTTATGTGAATTTTTAATGATTTTTGGATGAATTTGAACTTTTTAGTATTCTCGGTGTTATTCGTTCTTATTTGTTCTTCCCGATTCTTTCGGTAGGTTCCGACAATTATTTTGAGCACGAGAGTGATCCTATGCAGCAGGAAAGTTATCTCCAGCAAGGCAAGCAGTTTGATCATATTAATCCCATTACTTTTAAAGTCTAATACTTTGTTTACAAATTGTATGTATGCATGCTTTTGTGTCAAAGTTATTTTTCCCGATTAGAGGTAGCTATCCCTATTACATGGTTGCCCTTAAATTGTTATCCCCTGCCACTAACCATAAGTTATTAATCTCGCCGGTGAATTAGAGCCCAGTGATTGAATTATGCTCTTTTATTGTCTTTTCGGTGTCATGCTTAGAAATGCTTAGCTACCGGTAGAATTGGGCGGTTATCGACTTATTCGATAACTTTGATCACACAAAACTTATTATTACGTTATGTCCAGCACTTGTGCTTTGTTACTTTGTAAAGTATAAAACTGAAAATAAACTGTTATCGACTTGGGCACAATGGATGATGGTGTGATCTGTTGGGTGTGAATGTAATGGTGCCTAAGTCCCCAAGAACCGAGTTACTTGTGTCACTAAGCCAAGCGATTATTGCGTGCTAACCACATGAGGGGGATATGGGAGCTCTCTTGACTTAGTATTTTGGGAGGTATTAATTAATGAGTCGCGTCGTGGGTTGTATATTTGACTATATGCAACACGGCACAGGAGGGGAGCATCCGCAACGGCTTGAGCTGGGCCGGTGTATCCTACTCTTCGTATGGGTCCTTAGTGAGAGCCGGGGAGGCATTTCGCTAAGGGTTAACCCCCATACGTACGGCTCTTAATTAGTGCAATCCATTGGAAATGTCTCGTAGGACTTAGCCGTGCCGGCATACCAAAGGAAGGGTGCTAAATAGCTTGGCAAAAAGGCGGTCTGATGTGTGGGTACATTGGTACACCTCTGCAGGGTTAAATCTATTCGAATAGCCTCGTCCTAGGTTATGGACATGCTTGGTAAGGTCGTGCAAGAACTAGACTATAACCTTTAATTAAAACTTGTTGGGTTGGTACGAATGTGAATTCGTGCTATTGTTGTGGTGGCTATTGGGTTAGTCACTTCCAGGTTGTCTTGTTGTTATTATTATCTATCTCGCTGTTATTTGAACAATTAAAAACAGATTGTCAAATTGCTTTGAATCTATTACATTATTGCAAATGAAAACTTGCTTTATGTTGAAAATGAGCCTAGAGCCTTCCACAATTAATTAAGCTTGCATGTAGCTATGTATAGGCTGTTACACTACACGTAAGTCTTGCGAGTACATTTTTGTACTCATTTGCTTTGCTTAATTAATTGTTGCAGAGGAGGTTGATCCCCAAGGGATCGACTATCGTGAGACAGACTTCGACCTTGACGACTGGTTGGCGGCCCGGTCGGTTGCCTTGTGGGCTAAAGGCAAACCGTATGGCTTTTGTTATCGCCATCTTATGGCTTTTGCTTCTTATTTAGTTCGTGCTTTGGTAATAACTATATTATGTATGTCCTTTGCTTTATTTAGTTCGTGCTTTGGTTTTGTGTTTGTATGGAATTGATGCATAATTTTGTAAAAGGATGTGTGTACATCAATTCTGGGAGGTACACATTTTCCCGAGGCGCAGGATATTTTGTTTGTGATGCTAGGGTCAAGTGGATGACTAAGCATTACAACCTAAATACCCTGGGGTCTCACACTATCCATGGTCTCTCCTCACGATATCCTAAACCAGAACGCTGCCTAGAGCTACCAAAGGAGTCAAAGAAGTCATCTACAAACCTAGGCCTATGTCTAGCAGAAAAGACAAGTTGCCTGCTTCTAGAGACTACAGCAGGTGAATGAACTCCTCTAATGGTTTTCAAAGTACTTATTCTCTCCTTCCTCTCAATCTTGGCTCTACGGAAGCAGAACTCAACAATGTGGCCATCCTTCTTGCAGAAGGTGCAATGGTACTTGACCTTTTGAGGGGTTTGACCTATTGAAGTAGAAGCACCTGTCTTGCTAGAAGGGGTTTGGGCAAAACCTATAGATCTAAAAACTATCTTAGATGGCTCAGAAAGTTCTACCTCAAATATACCACTCTCAACAACTGTCGCAATCTTAGGTGGATGGTTCTTGGAATGCTCTAGGGGATTAAAACCTAGGCCACTATTCTTCACACTCACCTTAGTTTTGTCGAGGATTAAGTTGAGGTTCTTCTTCCCACTAGAAAATCTCTCAAGAGTCTATTTGAGGTAATCATTTTCTTTGGCTAGATCCTTACATGATGCACACTTATTTGAATTGATTACCTTATTATATCTCTTCTTAAGAAGAGCTAGCTCAACTTTCAAAGACTCACAGGACACGCAAGAGGAATTCTTAATCTTATCCACTTGCTCCTTGAATTTTACTCTAAACGCCTCTTGTATCTCATCCAAATTTTGTCCAACTTCAATGCAAAATGCACAAGAGCTAGAGTCAACTACTTTCTTGGAAGCAATCATGGACATAGATTTTTCAATTTTAGCTTTCTCTTCTAGTGTCTTGTTTAGAGCTTCATTTTCAATTGTGAGCTTAAGACAATTTTCACATGATGCAGATTTAGAGTGAAGGACCATTTCAGTCATTTCTTTTATTTTTATCATATTATTCTCACAATGAGAGCAAGTGTGACTAGCATCAAATTTTATCAATTCTTTTGTAGCGCTATCCAATTTTAATTCAAGCAAATCACAATTTGAGCAAGGCAAAGGGATAGCATCTACAGTAGTCACATCTAAAGCAATGGCATTCATGCAACCAGGACTAGACTTGAGAGATTCTAGTTCATCAAGAGCATCTTTTAGTTGATTCGCAACAGAGGAATGAGCAGATTTCAAATTGGTCAATTCATTATTCAAGCTAGAGCAAGCATCACAAATATCAATAGGATTAATGGATTTGAGCATAACAACTTCTAGGTTCAAGTTATCAATCATGGTGTCCTGTCTCTTAATCATTTTAGCTTGCTTCTTCAATTTTTGTTCAGCAATGACCAAAGCACGTTTCATATCAGCAAGTGAGGGACATACCTCATCGGGATCGCTGAAGGGTCATCGTCGTTGGAGGAGTCGACGTTGTGGCTGTCCCTGGCCATGAAGCACATGCTAGTGAAATCTTGAGCTTTCTTCTTGCCATGAGAGTCATCCTCGTCGTTCTCCATCCCCGAGTCCACATCGCTCATATCAACACTCTCAAGAGCGGCAAGGACCCGACTGACAAACTTGTGATAGTTGGGCTTCTTGGCTTCCGCATCCTTGGCTTGAGGACGCCTCCGAGAGTCCTTCTCCATTTTGCCCTTCAGCTTGGGGCACTTGGAGCGAATGTGGTTCGGCTCACCACACTCAAAGCAAGTGACAGGGCCACCTCTCCTTCTATTCCTCACCTTGTTGTACACTCTAGAGAATTTTGTGGATAGGAGGGCTAGGCCATCCTTAGGTAGCTTCTCTAACTGGTCATCACTCGAAGAATGCAAAGCGGACAAGGAAAAACCAGATGAGCCAAAATCCAATGAATCAGAAGAACTACCCTTAGATGGGTCGACCACTAAAGCCATCGACTCTATCTTGGGGAGACGCGAGATGAAATCAATCTCATGCATCTTCAACCTCGAGTAGAGCTTATCCATGGTAAGCTCACTCATAACAGTTTTGTCATTGATGGACGTGATCTTCATCCCCCAGACCTTCACATCAAGAGCACCCAAAAGCTGACGTGCGTTTTCAGATTCAGTGAATACAAGATCAACAACACGTAAATTATGAAGGATCTTTGAGAACCTCCCCCACAGCTCATCTAAAGACTCACTATAACATCCCAAATCTTGGGATTGTATTTCAAATGTATTAAAAATGTGGGGAATTTAAAACTTTTGAACATGCATTGGTTTTATGGAGTTTTTGCATAAATTGTTGCATTAAAGTTGTTGAACTCAAAGAAAACATACAACACAAATTGAAGTTCCAAGAGAAAGAAAGAACAAAAACTTGTGATAATCCTTTGGGAATAATTTATTCAAATACTAGGATAATTATCACAAATTAATATAATTATTTCCAAATTTTTGGAACCTAATTCAACCCCTAAAAAATTCAAACACAAATCAAAGACCTATTCTAAGTTTGAATTTGAATTACACAAATTATATATTGAACAATAGGTTTTCAAATTTTATTTGGAAACTAGGTTGTCCCAGGAAGTCCTCTGATTAATTTCAGAATTTTTAGAAATTTATTTCTAATTTTAGAACCCCGGTCAATCCTTTTGCTAGTTGGTCAAATCTGATTTGAACTTCGGGCTCGGTACTGTTCCTCCGACCCGAGCCCCCGCACTGTTCCGACTTGGCGAATGGGCTCACCCAAGCCAACTAGACGCACTAGCCACCTTTGGAACCGTCTGATTGATTTTCGATCGTCCAGATCTGCGGGCCGTTCAGACCATCCAGTCTCGCCTCGCATCTGGGCCGTCCATTCAAAAACGTGTGTTCCAGATGAAACCCGCCTCTGTGCACTTGTCTTCTCCAGCGCGCTGGCGTGGTCAGAGCGTGCGCACCACATGCCATGGGAAGTTCTAAGCGCCCTACCGTTCCCGTCTTCACGTCGTTCACGCACCGCCCTAGCTGACCTATCCCCGAGCATCTCCGCTTCACGCTGTAGCTCCCTCCGTCCTCAATCCAGCACAAAACCATCCCTTCGGCTCCTTCTCTTGCCCACTTCTTTCCTAGCCATGGGAGAGAAGGAGGCAAAGCTCCTCTCTCATCCCGAAAAGAGCTGCCGTGTTTGTGCCTTCTGTTTCTCCTTCGGCACCCCTTTCGTTTTCGCTAACTCGAGCCGCTCCCTTGCCGTGTAGCACTCGGATCAGAAGTGCGCCGTCGCCGCCTCCGGAGCGCGCCCGAGCGTCGCCACCATTTCTTCTCGCACTCTAGTGAGTTACCCGACACGACACCGTGTCTGGGAGGACTCCCTCATCGCGCTGAGTCGCTCCACCTTTTTAATCGCCGTTTGGTACAGGGAATCGTCGCCACGGCCTTTTCTTCTCCGGCTCCGGCCAATAACGCCTTTTGTCCCCACCTCCAACACAGTGAAGCCCAACCCGATTCACGGCATGGTGAGCATCGCCTTGGTCCCCTGAGCATTTCCTACTATCTCTTGTTGGAGCTTTTCGTCTAACTTGGGCCATCACCGTGCATGCGCCATCGCCGCCGCGTTCGGGCATCGCCGGAGCTGTACACGAGGGTTCTTGGTGCCGCTGCCCCTGCTTCAACATCGCCGTAGCTCCAGGAGCATAATTTTGGTGTCAGTTTTCCCTAGTGAAGCCTCTACATCGAACTCCCTCGGCACCGTGCTCATCTCCTCCACTTAACCCCGCCACCGGCGCGCCACCGTACACCTCCGCTGCCGAAGACACCTCCGGTAGGTAGCTCCGAGCACCAGCTCCCCGTTTTAGTTTTCTCCGAGCCCAGCGCGCCGCTGCCTCGCCAGCGACAAGTGTGGCAACGCCGCGGCCGCACGTGTCGTCGTTGTCGGACGAGCCGACAACCACTGTAGCGGCTTGATTAGTGGTTAATGACAATGATTAGAATTAATGACGCAATCTTAGTCGAAAAATCCAGGGTTTATTTGTTCCTTGAGTCACTTACACGTGGGCCTAAGGCCATTAGTTCTTGGTAAACCGCAGCCCCTAGCCTTGCACTATTTCGTAGACTGTTGGTCCACGCACTATTTCGTGAGTCGTGTGTATGATGTTTGGGCCCCACCTGTCAGTAGCAATTTAAATCGGAAATAAAAATGGAAAACGTCACTGTTTAGTAGACCCCACACGTCATCCTCTGTGGCTAGCTCTAGGCCGGTAAGAAAAGTCTTTTATGCATGTTTAATTTCCGAAATGAATTATTTATGAACTGAAAATTGGTTAAACTTCAAAATTGCATAAGTAATTCATTTTAGCTCCAAAATTGATGATTCAAATTTTGTTAGTTTTCATTTTAAATGTACTTTAATATAAAAATGGATTGAACCATGTTACTATTCCAGAAAACACTTTTGGCAAAATTACTTTAGGTTTAGTATTATTGTTGCACTAAAAATTGCCTTAACTTCAAAAATGCATAAGTATTTCTCTGTAACTCCAAAAAGAGTAAACACAATTTTGCTAGAATCCTCTATTAGTGTAGTTTATTTTAAAATAGGTTATGAGCATGATGCTGTTACTGAAAATCCTATTTTGCATGTAACTTGTGTGCTACTTTCATAACTTTGAAAAATCATAGAAAATTCATCTTAGCTCCAAATGAGGTGAATCAAATTCCACTGTTCATCTCATGTGGTGCTCTTCACGTGCACCACTGCTCTGGAAATTTTCACCAAAATATTTAATTCGGATGAACAGTAACCGGTTGCATTTTAATTGGATTTTCCAGAAAACTGACTTTCAAACTGTCATAACTTTTGCATAGGACATCCAAATAAATTGATTCTTATTGCTAAATTCATCTAAAATCATGCTCTACCTTCTATGAATTGTTCATAATTTTTGGATGATTTTAGATTTTTGGGTCTTTTCGGTATTATTCGTTCTTATTGTGCTTTTGAATTCTTTCGGTAGGTTCCGACGATCCTATTGTTTACGAGAGTGCTCCTCTGCAGCAAGAGGGTAATCCCCAGCAAGGCAAGCAGTTTGATCATAAATGTCCTATTACTTTCAAGTCTAATACTTTGTTTACAAATTGTATGTATGCATGCTTTTGTGTCAAAGTAATTTTCCCGATTAGAGTTAGCTATTCCTACTGCATGGTTGCCCTTAAATTGTTATCCCCTGCCACAAAACATAAGTTATTAATATCACTGGTGAATTAGAGCCCGGTGATTTAATTATGCTCTTTTATTGTCTTTACGGTGTCGTGCTTAGAAATGCTTAGCTACCGGTAGAATTGGGCGGTTATTGACTTAGTCGATAACCTCGATCACACAAATCATTTTATTACTCTATGATCAGCACCTTGTGCTAAATTGCTTTGAAAACTAAAAGTGCAAATGAAATGATTTAGACTTGGGCAAGTGGTTGGATGGTGGGATATTGGGTGTGTGAATGTCTTGCCCAGGTCAACAAGGACCGAACATCTTGTTTCACCAAAACCAAGCATAATTGCGTGCTAACCACACGAGAGGGATATGGGACCTCTCTTGACTAAGTACGTTGGGCGGTGTTAATTATGAGCTGGTTGGTGGTTGAAAAAGGAAATGTTGTGATATGAGGGGAACATTAGCAAATCGGCTTGAGCTGGCTAATGTGTCTTTCTCTTTGTTGGGTTGTGGCTCTTAATTAGCATCATTCATGGGAAATGTCTCGTAGGACTTAGCCGTGCTGGCATACCAAAGGAAGTGTGCTAATCTAGTGGCGAAAAGGCGGTCTGGCGTGTGGGTACATTGGTACACCCCTGCAGGGTATAAACTATTCGAATAGTCTCGTGCTAGGTTATGGACACGCTTGGGATTGGATTTTAAGGAGTTAGACTCAACATTTTGGCATTCTTAATTAAAACTTGATGTGGGTGGTATGAACAGGGATTTCATGCTATTGTTGTGGTGGCTATTGGGTTAGCCACTTCCAGGATATCTTGTTATCATTGTTACTTATTTATCGCTGTTTTTATCAAATAAAAATAGATTGCAAAATTGCTTTAAATCTACTACATTATTGCAAATGAAAACTTGCTTTTATGCTAAAAATGAGTCTAGAGCCTCCTCCACTTAAATAAGCTTGCATGTAGCTATTTATATAGGCCTGTTACTCTACACGTAAGTCTTGCGAGTACATTTTTGTACTCATTTGCTATGCTTTAATGTAATTGTTGCAGAGGAAGAAGTGGAACCCCAAGGGTTGCACTTTTGTGAGATGTGCGGTGGCTTCGACGACTAGGTTGGTGGCCCGGTTGGTTGCCTTGTGGGTTTTAAGGCACACTACTTAGCTTTTGTTTATCGCCATCTTATGGCACCTTGCTTCCGCTGTTATTTTAGACTCTTTAGTTGCTATTTGGCCGGTCGGCCCCTTTTGTAATAACTATATATTGTATGTCTTTTGAATTGCTTAGTTGTGCTTTGGATTCTATTGTGTTGAATGGAATTGATGCATGATTTTTGTATGGGGTATGTGTACTGCATTCTGGGAAGTACATATACGCCAAGAGTCGTGATATTTGATTTGTAATGCTTGAATCATCTTAATGGTTAAGTATTACAAGTTAAATACCCCGGGTTCTCACACTCACCAGGCCTTTGCTCGATCTTTGAGTATTCTTTCTTGAGCTGGTTCTGTCTCACTTCCTTGATCGCAGTAGAGCCCTCGTGGTAATCATAGAGAGTCCTCCAGATCTCATGAGCAGACCTCAAATGAGCAACACGCTCAAACTCAGATCGACTATGGCCAGATCAGAAAATTTCGAGCTTTGCTATTTGCCTCAACATCTGGAGTGATCACATCGTCATTGGCTGGCACGACATATGGATTTTTGACCTTAAGCCAAATAGCATGCCCTTGAGCCTCGATGTAGGCATGCATGCGTGCCTTCCAGTAAGCAAAATCAATTCCATCAAAAACAGGTGGTTTGGTTGAATACTTGTCAGCCGCCATGGCTCCAAAGACCGGTTAAGATCTATGAGAAGAGCTAACAGGGCTCTGATACCACTTGTAGGGCCGGAAGGGCGACTAGAGGGGGGGTGAATAGGAGCTCGCCTAATTTTTCACCTTGTTCAGATTCAACACCAGGTTTACTTCAATAGCTATGAGAGCTATGAAGATCAACACACAAGAATAACAAAAGACTTGTGTTGAATCCAAACCAAAATCCCCTAAGTAAAGAACAAAAATGGGCTCAAGCTTCTTCGGGCGGTCAGACTGACGTTCATTGAGCGGTCAGACTAGAGTGCGGTCTGACCGGTGGTAAAGGAGCAGTCTGACCGGACCTAACCAAAAACAGTGCCTACAGCTCAAAAACCAAAACGAAAATCGGTCTAACTTTTAATCTACACGGCCAAACTTGACCAAATTTGGAACACACCTTCCTAAGGATATTAGAAACCTATTCCAAGCAGCGATTGAGTAGATCCACGTCAAAGTTTTGACCTTTTTCCATTTAACCAAAGGAAGGTTCAAAACCGAGCAAAAACGAAAAACTTGATCCAAAACCTGCTCGTGGGAGATTGATGATCAAGATGATCCTAGATGAATTCCCATATGTCACAGAAAGGTAGATGAGGGCAAGAACCAACTAGAAACCCATCGGATCAAAGAAACACCCAAAATCAAGAAATAGAGAGCAAGAACAAATAGAAACTCATCTTGAGAAATCTTACATAGATTGATTCGTGGTTGTTGCTCGTTTACAGCCACTCCCTTAAGGAGGACAAAGCTCACAACATGAGCACTCAAATCAATCCAACTCTTTAAAACCCTAAGCCTCTCCTTTCCTCTCTAAGCCCTAAGGCAAACTAGGGTTTTGCAAATGAAGTGCTTGAGGGCTGAATGACAGCACCCCTTCCTATTTATAGTGAGACTTAGCTTCTAGAAGAGTTAGCCCTAATGGGCTCCCGTTAAGGCCCAACACAAATGGGACACACACACGCATCTTAAAGCGCCGTCTTCATCTTCTCTTGACCTAAACCGCTTCTCCACGCACCGTCTTGCGCCGCGGTTTAGTCCAAGGTCACAAAGGCGGTATTTGGTGAAATTACCAAAATACCCCTTCTTGATCTTTCTCCTAAGACCAAGTCCAATGTTGGTGAAGTACTCGCCTGCTTCGCCACGTGTAGGTTGATCAATGGCTCTCATCGTGTCGGCAAGTCTCTCCCGTTCGGCTCCCACCGAAACCACCATGGCACTTGCACCGACCCCCGCGCCGCTTGATCCAACCCGTCGCACCGAACTGCCCGTTGGGTCACCTTTGTCCATTCTGCGCCATGCTTGAGTCTCCTGACCTCACCCGGCATCCTCGATCGTTCTGGACCTCAGCTCTCCTAGCTTAGTCCCGATCATCCTCGCCGTTGACCGTCGTTGACCTCCAAGCGTCCTGCACAACAATAGACAAAGAAATCGAATTCGGGAACAAGTTCTTCACAACTTGACCCACGTTAGCCAAAACATGCAACACATATGCAATGAAATCCATGAACTTGACCTAACGAACACACATCGCGCCACACTGACGAGCGAAACAAGTCAAAACCAGTCAGACCGCCACTTGGCTTGGCGGATCACCATCATATGGTCTCGACCGCCAACAAAAGGCCGGTCTGACTGCCTACTTGGGACTTAGCTAAATTTCCAACCTGGAAACCCCAAATGAATAGAAATTTTGCCTGGAGGCTCAAAAAATTACGAGACCAAGAGCAGTAGAACCACCTCTCTTGCCTACACCCTCTATTTTTGGCCCAGCTCAAAAATCCAAGGTCACCTTTGCCCGGCCGCTCGTGATGGCCGGTCGGACCGCTCCTCTGCCGGTCGATCGCCATCTTGGCGGTCGACCGTCACCACCAATCCGAAAATCAACTTTGAGGCAAGGCGGTCGACACCAAAGTGGCCCGTCAGACCGCCATCTTGGCGGTCGAATCGTCGACCACCAATCCGAAAATCAACTTTGAGGCAAGGCGGTCGACACCAAAGTGGCCGGTCGGACCGCTAGTGACCTGACAGCCTTTGAAACTTTGCCGAAAATGCATGATTTGACAAACCACAAAAGTCATTGTCAATTGTATCATCATCCTAAGATTATGCACATATCCCCATGATATCCACAGTGTCCTAAAACCCCCCTTGCTCTCACTGCCCTGCGGGCCCCCGCGCCATATTAACCCGCCAGCCCTCCCCTTGCTCTCACTAACCAAGGGTTCCCCTCCGCACTTGCATTATGAACCGGCACCACAATAAGATGAACCAGTCCATGGCAGCATCTTTGTGGACCTTTTACTCTCTCACTCTCTCTCTTTTAATTCATTTAATCTTTGTTAATTTCGTTCTCCTCCGTTATAACTCCAAAAATTATGAAATAAATTTCTAAAAATTTGTTAAATCAAGATCTTGCTATTGGCATAGGACTTGATTAATTTGAAGTTCATTTGCGTATTCTTGTGTATTTATTTTCTCTCTTTGCCGTTGTGCCTCTTTCCGGTATTTTCGCCCATTTAGGATTTGAAGACGCCGGAGATCCTCAAGTTGATCAAGACCAAGAGTATCAAGATCCCCTTGCCTTTAACCAAGGCGAGCCAATACTTTGATCATTTTGAGCCTACATTTTACGCAAATTATATTCATTTAAATTAGCAAAAATTGCATGCTTTAATTCTTTAATCAAATGTATGTTAAAGCTTAAGGTAGTTAAACACCCATTTGTTGATTAATTAATTAATATGCCATCCTTAACAATTTGAATCCATTAATCCTTGTCACCTTAGTAAATATATGGTAATACTAGTTATTGGTTGTACTTAAGTGACATGCTAGACTTGCTTAAGTACTAGGGTATTAAAATACCCCGATCATCATTCTTCAAACATGAAATGATTTGGATAGTCATTGGTGGTCCATTGACTAAAAGGTTTGGAATAATTTGGTTTACTTCTCCAAAACCCCAATAATTGCTAGTACTATCTGGGCAAATGGTGAGGCGGTGGGTGCTAATGGAGCACATGGTATGTGGAATGAATCGCCCAGATAACCCTAAGGACTTAATCTTGTCACGACCTCCCGTGTTAAACAAGTACAACCACAAGTCTACAAAGTACAACTTGGCTTAGTAAAATTATTAAACCCTGAATGTGTCTCACACGGTGGAGAAAGGGAAAACGCGCAAGCTTGGGTACATCCAGCTTGAATGGGTGAGGTTGCTAGTGATTATGGGTAGTCCAAAACTACACCCAACACTAGGGTTACAACAATCCCGCGCAACGTATGGGTGTACCCCATATGGGTGAGATGACGGAAAGGGCAAGGTAGTTTGAAAGGTTACTGTGACGGTCGCCCAACTATATGACTACGGAATCATGTGGGGTAACGGGTATGACTATCTCTTGTGGGTAAATTGTGCAACCTCTGCAGAGTTTAAACTATTTAAATAGTCGTGCCTACGGCCAAAGGCAGACATGGGAATCATGACTTGAGTTAGTTCTATTTCAAAACTTTGTGGGTGGTATGAAAATGGTGGAAGGGCTCACCTAGCCCTGTGTTGGATTTTCCCTGAGTCTTCGAGCTCAGTGGGTGTGGTAATTGGAGGCAGCTCCAATTGAAAAGATGCATGGTGTAGAGTTTCCGATAGATGGAACCTCTATTGTTTTTAAATATTGCACATTACTCTCTTTAATAAAATGCAATTTGTTAAAATGCTAAGTGATAGGATTTGTAATTATGATAATTGAAAAGATTGCTTTAGCAAATAAAAGAACCAGGCCATCCTTGTTTAACCTTGCATATATATATTATTGCATCGTGTGTTGGCTCGCGAGCACGATAGTTGTCCTCATTCTCGCTCCTCTCCCCAAACCCTTTAGATAATGAAGACAAAGGAGACTACACTTTCTACGAAGGCCCAGAAGATGATGGACAAGGAAATGATGAGGAGTAGTATAGTTCTGTAGTTTAGGTCTCTCCTAGTCTAAGTAGACTCGTTGGTACTTGCGTACAACCGATATTATCCAGCTCTTGGTTAATATCCGTCGTACACGGGTCACCCCAGTCGCTTGCCTGTGTGAGATGAGCCTTACCTCCTGTCGGTGTTTTAGAACCGATCTTATGTAAAAATTGTTTGATTCGGGGGGTCTCCTAGAATAGAATCACGCAGAGAGATTGACACGGGTATTTTTATACAGGTTCAGGCCTTCTCTGGAGAGAATAACAACCCTACTCCTGTGTGTGTATGGTATTGAGTGTATTCTAAACAAACAGGAGAAAAACTAAAACTATTACAGATGATAGTGCTTGTCTTCCTGATAGCCCTCGATAGCGTGTGTGTACGCCTCGATTGCCCTCTCCCTTTTCCTCTCTGACCGTTGCCTTTATATAGTTATGAAGGAATAGCCATTTTCCCCTGCTCAAGAGACGCCTCATCAAATCCAGTAACGGGCGCACGTTTGTAGTAATCATCGGGCTAGTAACTCCTTCACGCCGCCTAGCAGTTACTAGTCAGAGATAATGGGGTATTGTGTGTTATTATTTCGCATAATAACAGCGCATATTGACTGTTTAGATTCCTTAATCAATTGGACCCACTTGCCTGTAGGTTTTATTGATCATACGGTGGTCGTAGCTGACCTGGTCGTAGAAGAACTTACGACCATAAGATAGTCGTAGCAAGACTTACGACTATGTGGTAATTGTAGAATATCTTACGACTAGGTGGTGATCGTAGAAGAACTTACGACCATAAGGTAGTCGTAGCAAGACTTACGACTATGGGGGTGGTCGTAGAAGAACTTACGACCACCTAGTAGGCTTCTCCCTTATAAAATTAAGGGGTATACCCAGGGACCATATGATGTCATATTTACTTATAATAAGAATTATAGATAAAAGATAAAATGAGGATTATTAGATCCTCGTCATCTAGCCCCCCAGCTTCAAGTGAAAGCAACTTACTTGGTAAAGGAGTCATAGATGGTCTTACGGCCACGAGAGGGTCGTAGAAAGATAGTCGAAGGAAAAACTCTTCGACATTTGTGTACTACTTTGACCAGAAATATGCTTGGTCAAGAAGGTTGCTTACGACTATCAAATAGTCGTAGAACACTCCTACGATCACGAGGTGGTCGTAGTATGGTGATCGGAAGAAAAACCTTTCCGATTAACATTTCCTTTGGTCAAAAAGATCTGACCAAGGAAGTAATTTCGCTTGAGGTGTAAAAACGAACCTGATTTTCTTGAACGGACAAGTTAGGGAATTGCAAACGACTCCCGTTAGTCTGTCCATTGGAGCGGTTCCCAAAGCGACGGCAACCTTTGGAATGCAACGCCTTCAGCCCAAGGTACACGGTTATAAATACTTACCGGGGGTAAGACTTGGATTTATACTTTTCCCCAAATCGCTCCCGTTGTTCATCGAGTTCTTGTCTTCTCCGCCACCAACTCAATCGAAAATCTCCCCTTTCTGAGAGAAATGGCTGGGAGAGTTTCTGAATGGGCCGAGTCAGAGATGGATGCAGTGAAGATTCAAGCCCTGGTCGACGCCGGGAAGATTCCAGAGAAGATCCTCGTGAAGTGGTTCGCGGCGTGTGGGCAGCATTGGCCGTCGGGGGAGGATGAGCAAATCCCCATCTTCCAGGCATATTGTGAGTGTGGCCTTCGATTGCCTACTCACCCCTTTCTTACACTTATACTCGAGCATTTTGGGGTGGAATTGGTGAATCTCGGTCCCAATTCCATCACAATGCTAAGTGTATTTGTGTATCTATGTGTGGCATACTTGGGAATTCCAGCGGACCTTGAGCTCTTTCAATATTTCTACGGAATGGCTCGACAAGCTGGAATAGCTAGAAGTTGCGGTCTGAAGCTCCATGACGGGAAGTCGAAGGAGTATATTCAGATGTTTACTAGATCTTCGTGGCCAGGATGGAGGAAGAGGTGGTTTTACTGGAAAGTCACCTCAGAAGACAGCATTACTTTCGAGGGGAAGGCTGCCGAAAAGAAATCTTCGTGGGATTCGACTCCCAAGGATATCAACCGAATTGCCCCCTATATTCAAGCCATAAAGGACTTGAAAGAAGAGGGATTAACCGGATGGCATGTGGTGAAGGATTTCATCACTCGTCGAATTAGCCCTTTGAAGAAACGAGTACCTCCTATGTGGAGGTACACGGGGCCAAAAGACCCAACCAGGGACTATGAGGAGGGTAAGTAGTTTTTCGACTTAACTACCAGTTTGGTCTTCTTCAAAATTGTCTAATGAATATCTTTATCTGTTTTACACAGATCTTTCACAGGCAGAGATTGACGCTCGAGTCAAACTCATTTGTGAGAAGTCTCCGCCACTCGGAGTGGCGGTTCCTCGAATCCTTGCGGTTTTATCCGCAGAGGAAAAGATGGTGCTCCTAAAGGTAATCAAAAGTTGATTTTATCCTTAGGACTTCATAATCGTAGAAAGAACTTACGACTAGGTAGTGATCACAGAAAATCTTACAATCAAGGAGATGTCGTAGAAAAGCTTACGACTGGATACTGGTCGTAGAAAATCTTACGACTGGTCCGTGATTCTTCTTTTTCTGTTTTTTCTTACAGAAAGTAGGTATGGAAAACTATCAGGACGACGAAGAGGTCGAACTGATAACCATCGGCGCAGGGATGACAATGGACAAGGGCTCATCTCCTCCAACTAAAAAGCGTCGACTCAAAAAAGTTGCCGACAAGGGAGGACCAAGCTCAAGTTCCTTTATTTCGACCAGGTCCTCGGCAAAGTCTGCGACACGCACGGTTGCAACAGAAGCCGAGGTTGAAACAACTGAAGTTGAGGAGGATGAAGAACCTCTTAGGCACAAGGTCCGCAAGGCCAAGGACACGGCTGCAGCAGAAGCCGAGGCTGAAGCAGCGGCAGCTGAGGAGGCTGAGGAGGTCGAAGAACCTCTTAGGCGTAAAGCCCGCAAGGCCAAGGTACCTTTTTATTATGATAAGAAAACTTTCACAGTTTCTGCCACTCCTAGTTTTGTCAAGCAACTGGAAAAGGAGAACTGGAAGGAGTTTATGTCTTTTGTGAAGGACAACGCTGATCCAACCGAGCCTACAATTGAGGGTAGCGCTACTCTTGGAGTGGTCGAGACTGATCTCGGCCCTCTGGAAAGTCAGGAGACCAGAGAGATGGTTCCTGTTCAAGATCCTCGATCAGACATGGTGGTAGAAAAGAAGTCGAAGAAATCTTCCGTCGGGAAGATAACTCCTAAGTTCCTGGTCAGGTCCAGGATGCAGAGGTATGTGAAATGAGCTAAAGTGTAAGAACAGCATTTACCTTTTGCTTTTCACAACTTGACTTGCTTTCCTTTTGTTGGTTTTAGCCCGACTCCATCAGCCCTCGAGGACGCTTCTATCGAGAAGCCCATTGGCACCTCTCTAGTGATTAGAGAGATGACAGCAGAGGTAGTCGAAGGATCGTCCACAACCCGGGTAGTGGAGGAAGTCGTGGCTCCTGAAGTGGTTACCACTACCACTAAGGTAGTAGCTACGACTACCGAGGTAATATCTACGACCACTGAGGTGATCATGGAAACAGCAGAGGTAGCCGTAGAAGCCTCTGCCCAGGGTGGTGACGTGTTTGACCACCGCGCTGGAAAGGAAGTCGTTGAAGACGTTCCTCCTGGTACCCAAAGAGAAAATGCAGTTACAGAATCAAAAGACGAGGAATATTTCAACTTCTGTGCTGATTTCTTTGGGCCTGCTTCCATCGTAGGGTCCTCAACTTTTAGATCTCGCGATCGAGTCCCTCATCCCAAAGATATTCCCAACAGAGGGGAAACTTTTGACCATGAGCGTCTTGAGAAGGTTTGGTGGGATCAAGTCGCGAAGATTGACAAACTGAAGAGTCCATCGTTGGTTTACTCGATGTTTGCTTGGTCGACCATGAATGTAAGTATTTAAGGATACTTATACATATATATGGTCTTCCCTTGCTTCTCACTGTCTTTCTTTTGCAGAAAGCTCTGGAACAAATTGCCACTGTTGGTGAATATCACCGACAACTCATAGAGCTACGACAGGAAAAGTAGAACTCTGTGAACAGGCAGAGAGGTGGTAAGTCACTGTTATTCGTAGTCGTTTTTAGAGTTTGACTACTTATACAGTGCCTATGAGACTTGTCGTGGAAAAAACTCACGACTAGGCGCTAGTCGTAGAAAGACTTACGACTAGTTAAATAGCATTTATATCTACTTTTAACTTTTACAGGTTAAATAGCGACGAAAAGACCCTGGCCGACTCGCTCGATTATGAAAAAGAGGAGTCGAGAAAACTAGGGGAAAAAGTTGGAGACCTCTTGAAGAAGCTTCAAGAGGCTAACTCTGCAGCTGTAAAGATGCAGGAAAAGCTAAACAATAAGTGCTGAACTTAAGACTGCTTATGTTATTGATCTTTACCTAACTCTTGCTTCTTTTCAGAAAAAGAAAATGACATGAGACAGCTTCAACATGAGATCAAGGAAAAAACTGTGGTTATTCACGAGATTTCTCGTATAGCCAAAGATAAGGATCAGGAAATTGAGAGGCTGAGATCTCGCTGAGCAGGTAAGCAATTCTTTACTGCAGCTTTTTACGAAGTTCCTTCCTTTTCTAATTCCCATTTCTTTTTAGAAATTGAGCTTGAACTGGAAGGCTCAAACCGGGTTAGGGATAAAGGTACGATCCTTGAGGAAGCTGTCCGCATTGCTAAGATAAATGTAGAGGACATCAAATTATGGGAGAAGCGGCATGCTGAGACCATTGCTTCCCATAATGCAGAAATCGAGAAGTTAGATTCTCGACTAGCAGGTAAGGAATTCTTTTACCTGTGATTATTTTTGTTTTCTCCTCTAGGAGTTTATTTTTGCTTGACCAGTCTTATTCTTTTCAGAGCAAGTGGTCGAAAACAAACTCTTGGACCGAAAAGGCGACTAGAGGGGGGGCGGGGTGAATAGGAGCACGCTCACTTTTTCACAAAAGATGGATTCAACACAAATGTCACTCCAATAGCTATGGAAGCTATGAAGATCAATATACCAGTACAGCGGAAGACTAGTATTGAATCCAATCCAAACCCCAAAGCAAAAGATCAAAACAGAATCAAATCGTAGTGAGCGATCGATCAAGCAGTAAAGGCGGGCTCGACCGGTGGCTTGGCGGTCTGACCGGAGACTGGCGGTCTGATCACCGGAGACCGTAATGCCCGAGCAAAGAAGATCACCAAAAAAACGAAACACAAATTGGCCTAACTTTTGATCTATGTGGTCAAACTCCACGAAACTTGACACACACCTTCTCAAAGATATTGTGAACCTATTCCAATCAAGGATCGCAGAAATCCAAGCCAAGGTTCCTCTATTTTTCAGTTTGAGCAAAGTAAGGTCAAAAACCGAGTAAGAATCGAAATATGATCTAGAGACTTGCTCGTGGGTAATTGATGATCAAGATGATCATAGATGGGTTCCCACAAGTCACAGCAAGTTAGATCAAGCCAAGAAACCAATCAAAAACATGAGAATCAAAAAGGCATCAAATCACCAAATAGAGAGACAAAGAGATAGTAGATTCATCTTGAGAGAAATCTCTTTGGATTGATTTGATTGAGTATTGGTTTACAGCCACTCCACCAATGGAGGACAAAGACTCAATACATGAGCACGAAATCCAATCAAACTCTCTAGAACCCAAACCTCCACTAATCCTCTCCCTAAGCAAATAGGGTTTCAAAAACAATGAAAAGGTTGAAGGGGGTGTAGCCACCTCCCTCCTCTATTTATAGTGGAGGCTTAGACCTTCTAGAAGATTGAACCCTAATGGGCTCCCGTTAAGGCCCACACACAAACGGGTCACATACGCACGCGTTTTAAAGCGTCGTCTTCATCTCTTGACCTAATCCACTTCAACTTGCGCCATCTTGCGCCGTGACTTGGCAAAAGGTCACCAAGGCGATATTTGGTAGAATTACCAAAATACCCCTCCTCGATCTTTTTGCAAAGACCGAGTCCCAACTGCGTGAAACACATCCATGCTTCACCACGTAGGTTGATCCCGCGCTCTCTTCATGTCGACAAGTCTCTCCCATCCGGCTCCCACCGAAACCACCATGGCACTTGCACCGACCCCCGCGCCGCTTGATCAAACCCGTCGCACCGAACTACCCGTTCGGTCATCCTTGTCCATTCTGCACCATGCTTGAACCCATTGACATCACCCGGCATCCCCGATCGTTCTGGACCTCAGCTCTCCAAGCCTATTCCCGATCATCCTCGCCGTTGACCGTCGTTGACTTTCAAGCAACCTGCACAAACATAGACCAAGAAATCGTTTCCGGGAACAAGTTCTCCGCAACTTGACCCACGTTAGTCAAAACATGCATCATGCAACACATATGCCATGAAACCCATGAACTTGACCTAACAGCAAACATCGCCGCCACGGCGACGACGAAACACATCAAACCGGTCGACCGCCACCTTGGCGGCTCGACAAGATTCTTGGTCGATCCTTGACCAAAAGCCGGCCTCGACCGCCACCCATGACTTAACCAAATTTCCAACCTGGAAAACTGAAACCTACTGGAATTTTCAAACCAAAAGAACTTTTACCTAGAGGCTCCAAAAATTATGAGACCAAGTACAGAAGCACCTTCTCACTTGCCTACACCTTCTATTTTTGGCCCAGCTCAAAAATCCAAAACATTGCAAAGGGCGGTCATTTGACCGCCAGTAAGGCCGGCTCGATCGCCTCCACGGCGGTCGACCGCCACTCGGCGATCGACCGCCAACCGACCATTTCAGGAAAACCAAGTCAAGGCATGGCCGGTCTGACCGCCACCATGGCCGGTCAGACCGCCAGAGGCCTGACAGAACTGAAACTTTGCCGAAAACACGTGATTCCACAAACCATCAACGACATTGCCAATTGTAACATCATCCTAAGATCTCAGGCATATCCCCATGATATCCACAATCTCCCCCTTGATGAACACATTGGCAATTTTCCACAAAGGCAAATTTAGAGGTTTGAAAAGTAAAGACACGTCGTTTTCATTCAAAGGCACAACTTGGTCCAAATGCAAGAAAAAGCAAAGGAAATGACCAAGTTGGCTCCAGAATAGTAGCAGCAAGTGAGATGCGGTAAAAGAAAGCACGAAAGCTTCAAATTCCAGAAAGGAGTCAAATTCTCACTTAAGGTCCAAATGAAAGAACAATTGTTCGAAATGACCTTTGATCATTGTGAGGATCAAGAATTGCAATTCAAGTTCAGAAAATACAATAATACCATAAGAGTGCAAATAAGAAACTCCCCCTCACTATGATCCTCAAATTTTCAAATTTTCTCCAAGTAGCTCCCCCTTTTTCAAACATCTTCTCCCCAAACATCTACTCCCCTTTACACATTTTTACATATCTTCTCCCCCTTTGACAATGGAGTCATCAAGGAATCATGCCTTCCTCTCGTCCAGAGATGACAAATGCAGAATAAGGAAAAAGCATAAGATGGAGCATGCATGAAATGCAATGGAGTGGCTTCATTTTTTTATTTTTCAATTTTTTGAGTACAAGAAGCTTTGGAGATTAACCAAAAGAACAAGCTAGCATTTCTAAAGTTGCACAAACAACATATCAAGCCTAACAGTGCTAGCAAGATCATAATAAGACATGTATAACAAAGCTAAGCAAGAAGGCTCAATATAAAGCAATGAATTTTAGCATTTTAAGCAAAGCTTCAAATCTAGCAAGTTCATCAACAGGGATCCTAAAATGATACTGGCCATGTCAAAATGTCAACGTGAGATCCAAAAGCTAACAATGACCACATTAAGAGGCAAATAGGTCCTGAAATGAATCATTTTGCTCAATTTTCTCAAACGCCCATTTTTCAACTGTTTTTCATTTGCAATGAATATTGAAGTTGACTAATGGTCTAACTTAGTGACAAGATCCTGGACTAGGAGCCATCCACAAACTCATCGTAAGCTTCGACCAATAGTTGATTAAAGGTATATCTTAGTGAAGAAGATCCTGGACTAGGAGCCATCCACAAACTCTTCCTAAGCTTCTACTAGGCGACAAATCTTGAGGTTCATGTCACCAGTGACAAGCAAATTCCATGAGATCGTTGGATCATCAAACTATCTCCAAGTTCATGTCTTTGACATGTAGTCTCGTAAGAGTAGTTTGGCACAAATTAAGCATAAGACAATCTTGAAGATTGATTTTTCATTTTTCACAAGAGCAATTTTAGATTCTCAAGAACACAAGAAGCTCAAGTAATGATCAAAGCTAGATTCAAGAGCTAACAAAGCAATTTTGATAGGGCCAATGTCACAAAAGGAGCACTAATTGCGCAATTGGCTAAACAATTCACAAATTGCTAATTTCTTAGTTCAAATTGTTTTTCAAGTTCTAGCTCATACAACAAAGACTTAGCTACACATGTGAAAGCATGATAATTCTAGCAAGTCAAAGAACTAGACATGACATTGAGCAAGAATTGAAACACTAAAGCTCCAAAGGGTAATAAGCAAAGCTTCATCAATTTTAAAGATAAGCGAAAAGCTTATATTACAATGCATCTTTTTGGATTTTTCATATGAGTGCAATATGATACAATGAGATGCAAGAAAAGCTCAAAAAGCCTAAAAAGATCAAAAAGATCAACAAGTTCAAAAGAAGATCAATAAAAGACCAAAAGAACAAGAAAAGATCAGAAAAGATCCAACTCCCCCTCAAACCAACCCATAGGGATAAATTACCCTAGCTCACTTCTCAAGGTGGCAAACCTTGTTGGGTCTAAAGGCTTGGTGAGGATATGGGCTAATCGAGCCTCTGACTCCACAAAATGCAAACAATATCACCCTTCTCAACGTGATCTCTAAGGAAGTGATAGCGAATGTCTATGTGCTTGGTCCTAGAATGTTGCAATCGGTTTTTAGCAATGTTAATAGCGAAGTGTTGTCACGTAAAAGAGGAACACTAGCAAAAGTTAACCCAAAATCCTTAAGAGTGGCGACCATCCACAAAATCGACTACAAAGAACTAGCGGCTACTACATATTCAACTTCAAAGAAGGATTGTGCAATGTAAGACCGCTTCCTAGAAGACCAAGAGACAAGAGAAGTGCCTAAGAAATGACATGTGCCGATGTGCTCTTCCTATCTAGCCTCTGACCCATAAAATCGAATCAAAACCCCGAATGGACAAATAAGATGAACAAGAATACCAAATGCCATACTAAAGGGTAGAGTGTAAATACCTGAAGATGCGCTTAACGGCTTGGCGATGTGAAGTCCTCGGTGACGCCTGAAACCTCGCGCAGAGGCAGACCGCAAAGTGGATGTCCGGTCTTGAGACCGTCAGGTACAGAAGGGAGCCGATCATGCTGCGGTACTCGCGTTGATCCACGGCTTCTCCTTCCTCATCGGGATCTAGAGCAGTCGAAGTCGCCATGGGAGTGGCGATCGGCTTGTAGTCACCCATCTCAAAACGCTTAAGCAAATCCTTGGTGTACTTCGTTTGATGGATGAAGATCCCTTCCTTGCATTGCTTGATTTGTAGCCCCAGAAAGTAATTGAGCTCGCCCATCATGCTCATCTCAAATTCCCTGGACATGGTCTCAGAAAAACTAGAAACAAGAGCATGAGAGGAACCACCAAAGATAATATCATCTACATAAATCTGAACAAGCAGGAAGTCATTGCCATGCCTAAGAATGAAAAGAGTCTTATCTACTTTTCCCATTTCAAAATCATTCTTAAGCAAGAAGGTCTTAAGTCTATCATACCAGGCTCTGGGGGCTTGCTTAAGACCATACAAGGCTTTGGACAGCTTAAAGACACGATCAAGGTGCTTGGGATTCTCAAAGCCAGGGGGTTGTCTAACATAAACTTCCTCCTCTATAAAACCATTCAAAAAGGCACTCTTGACATCCATTTGATACAATCGAAAGCCTTTAGAAGCAGCAAATGCAAGCAAAATCTGAATGGCTTCTAATCTAGCAACAGGAGCGAAGGTTTCATCAAAATCTAACCCCTCAACCTGGTTAAAACCCTGAGCTACCAATCTAGCCTTGTTCCTAACCACAGAACCATCCTCATTTTGTTTATTTTTGAACACCCAACGGGTTCCTATAACATTATGACCACTAGGAGGTTCTACAAGGTTCCAAACTTTATTTCTTTCAAAATTCTCTAACTCCTCATGCATGGCATTGACCCAACTAGCATCAGATAAAGCATGTGATATATCTTTGGGTTCAAAAGAAGCTACAAATGCAGAGTGGGAGAAAAGACTCGGATCAAGATACCTGGAGCGAGTGACTCGCTCATGGAGATTACCAATCATTTGATCCGGAGGGTGTTGCTTCTGAATGTGCAAAGGAGCGTCTGGGGGAGATAGCGTCTCCTCGACCTCTGCAGGTACTACTGATGACGAAGATGCAGCAGGAGCCTCAATTGGAGGTGAAGCAGTCATCGCGAGTTCAGGAGCTTGGGCAGCTTGGACAGGAACATCAGCAACAGGTGGAGGAGCAGTATCAAGTTCATCCTCATCTTCTTCAACAAAAATGCTCTCAGTCACCTGTAAGTCACCTGAAACATCGGATCTAGCTCCAGGGCTAGTCTCATCAAAAGTGACATTGCATGTCTCCTGGACAATGTTAGTTTCAACATTAAAAACTCGAAAACCCCTCAAATGAGCAGGATAACCTAGAAATAAACCATCACAAGTCCTTGATTCAAATTTATCTAGGTTTCCTATCTTAAGAATAAAACACTTCGATCCAAAGACTCGAAAGTGAGAGATAGAGGGTTTTCTACCAAAACGAAGCTCATATGAAGTCTTGCCCAAAGACGGTCTCAAAAAGACACGGTTTGAAATATGGAAAGCTGTAGCAATAGCTTCGGCCCAAAACCTCCTCGGTGTGCTATACTCATCTAGCATCATCCTAGCCATCTCGATTAGGGTCCTGTTCTTCCTTTCCACAACGCCATTTTGTTGAGGGACGTGTGGAGAAGAGAACTGATGCTCAATACCGTGCTCAGCACAAAAAGAGGCAAAAGAAGCATTCTTGAACTCCGTGCCATTGTCACTACGGATCGCTCTCAAGGCACCAGGAAGCTCAGAAGCCAAACGAAGAACAAGGTCATGATAATGATCAAAAGCCTCATCCTTCGAAGCAAGAAAGAACACCCAAGAGTATCTCGAAAAATCATCGACTATGACAAGAATGTACCATTTGCCACCGACTGACCGAACCCTAGCAGGACCAACAAGATCCATATGAAGCAACCGTCTCGGTCCGTCACCATGACCATAGTCAATGACGGGTGTGAGGCGGCAACTTGCTTGCCATGCCTACAGGCGCTTATACAAAGATACTTGATACTTTGAGTTTAGGCAAACCTCTCATGAGATCAAGGCCGCTAACTCGTGTCAGATGATCAAAACCAATGTGCCCCAATCGTCGGTGCCAAAACCAGATACCAGAAGAAGAAGCAATTAAGCACTTAAGAGATCCGGCAAGCGATTCAGAAAAGTCAACTCCAAAAATTCTACCAACTCTAGAAATCCCAAAAACGATCTCACCAAAAGAATCAAGCACACGACAGGCATTCTTCTTAAAACGAGTCTCATAGCCGTCATCGAGAAGCTGTGAGATAGAAAGGAGATTATACCTTAGCTTGGACACAAGCGCGACGTCCTTGAGAATGAACTTGTCGTTCACCCTGATCACTCCAGTTCCTTCAATGCGCCCTTGTGTATCATCTCCAAAGGTGATGAAATCATCACCAATTGACCGCGTGAAAGAGGTGAAACATCTTGAGTCTCCGGTCATGTGGCGTGAACACCCAGAGTCGACGAACCATGTGTTCTTCCCCCTTCCGCGGCAATCCTGAAAATCAAGGAGTAAAAGAACGATGTGTCTCAATACTAGGGTTAGTTAAAAGCGACTTGGGAACCCAGTACTGAGACACTCGTTTGCGAGTAGTATGCAAAGCAGATGTGCTATCCTTGACTTTATTAGCAGTTCTATTATGAGCAATGGTAACAGAAACATGAGATGCATCCTGTCTAGGAACATGGTGATGAGCATATGCAGTAAATCCTAGACCGGGGTTCTTCTTTTGTATGTGACCATGTCTCATAAAAGCTCTAGGTTGATTAGATGACATTCTAGCAATATTTTTCTTAGCGTTCTTCAACCTACGCCAACAGAACTCAACCAAATGTCCACTCTTCTTGCAATAGGTGCAATGGTATTTTGTACAACTGGGAGAAGCACCTTTTGCCTTAAAAGAAGGTTGGACAAACCCTGCAGATTTAAAAACAGTTTTTGCAGATTGGGTTTTGAATTCAACTAAGCCATTTTTCAAGACTTGAATGACATTAGGCTTGGACATGTCCTGGGCAGAGTTGTATCCTAAACCTTGCTTCTTAAAAGGAGTTTTAGATTTATCTAGAATCATGTTTAACTGTTTTTCACCATTAGAGAATCTTTCTAAAGTATCTTTGAGATATGCATTCTCTTTTTCAATATTAGCACATGATTCACAAGTCTTGCCCTTAATGGCTCTAGCATGTTTCTCCTTAAGATGAGCAACTTCAAGCTTATAGGCAGCACAAGAGGCACAAGGTGTAGACTCAATTGTGTCCTTAAGCTTGGCATATTTAGCTCTAATTGCTTCTAGAATATCCTTAACTTCATGTTCGCGTTCTAAGCAGAAAGAGCAAAAGCTAGATTTCACATTGCCGGATGCATCCAATTTACTAGACTCTAAGCATTTTTCACATGGAGCAGATTTAACATTAATTAGCTCAGTTCTAGCATTTTCAAGTTGATGCAAAGCAATATCATGAGCAGATTGTAGTTTAGATAGTTTGGAGTGCAAAGCATGGCAGGATGAACATTCATCAACATCTAGACTCTTAGCATTCACAAGCTCTAATGTCAAATTCTCGACTTGTGACTCTAGATCCTTGTTTCTAGCCATGGTGAACTCTAAAGCCTTATCTTGACTAAGCAATTGCTCATACATGTTATCGCATCTAGCAGAAAGAACATCATAGGAGAGAGGTACCTCATCGTCGTCATCGGCGTCGACGGAGTCGGCCATGAAGCACATGCCGGTGAAGTCCTTGGCCTTCCCCTTCTTGTCTTGAGGAATCTCCTCCTCCTTGTCCTCCTCGCTCCCGGAGTCCACATCACTCATGGATTGATCTCCAAAAGCGGCAAGGACCCGGTGAGCAGCCTTCATGAGCTTGGCAGCATCATACTTGGGCTTGCCCCCTTTAGGCTTCTTCCAGGCAGGCTTCTCAATCTTGTGGTTGCCCTTACCTTTCAGCTTGGGGCAATTGGGCCGGATGTGATATAGCTCTCCACACTCATAGCATGTTACAGGGCCACCTCTCTTTCTGTTTCTGACATTGTTATATGCCCGTGTGACTTTCTTGGTCAAAAGAGCTAAATCAGCCTCAGGAAGACTCTCAAACTCTTCTTCTTGAATAGCAGATAAACACGCAAGAGAAAAACCAGAAGAAGACTCAGAAAAACCATTAGGAGTCCCTTTGAGAGGATCAGCCACCAAAGCCATGTTATCCTTCTTAGGATTTCCGCCTCTCCTGATCTCATGAGTTTTTAGCTTGCTATAAAGCAGCTCCAAAGTGAGATTAGAGAGTTCAACGTTCTCCTCTATGGCAGTTGCCTTTATCTCCCACTCCTTGGTGTTGATTGCAGCCAAGAGGTGGGTGGCATTCTCAGATTGAGAGTACTCAATGTCAACAGCTCTCATCTGATTGATCACCTTGTTAAAGCGAGTAAAGACGTCATCGATGCTCTCACCAGGACGCATCTCGAATTTGTTATAGTCTCGCTTGTAGAGATTCTGACGCACTTGCTTGATCTGGGACGATCCCTCATGGTAAGTTTCGAGGGTGTGCCAAATCTCATATGCGGTTGCAAGATTGCAAATCCTATCGTACTCTTGCCTACCAAGCCCAGCATATAAAAGGTTCTTTGCCTTGTTGTTGCTAGCCAAGAGGGCTGCTGAAGCCGGCGTAGCAACTTCGGGCAAAACGAGCGGGGCTCGAACAACCTCCCATATATCTTGTCCTTCGCTCTCAAGGAAGACTCGCATGCGATTCTTCCAATAGGCATAGTCGAGCCCAAATAAGACATGCGGCTTGGTCGAGTACTTATCCATCGCCAAGTTCGGTGACCGCTAAGATCAAGATTGAACTAACCGGCTCGATACCACTTGTTGGACCGAAAAGGCGACTAGAGGGGGGGTGAATAGGAGCACGCTCACTTTTTCACAAAAGATGGATTCAACACAAATGTCACTCCAATAGCTATGGAAGCTATGAAGATCAATATACCAGTACAACGGAAGACTAGTATTGAATCCAATCCAAACCCCAAAGCAAAAGATCAAAACAGAATCAAATCAGGGCTGAGCGGTCAGACCGGCGGTACAAGGGTGGTCTGACTGGTGGCTTGGCGGTCGACCAGATACTGGCGGTCTGATCACCGAGACCGTAATGACCCGAACAATAAAATCACCAAAAACAAAAACACAAATTGGCCTAACTTTTGATCTATGTGGTCAAACTCCACGAAACTTGACACATACCTTCTCAAAGATATTGTGAACCTATTCCAATCAAGGATCGCAGAAATCCAAGCCAAGGTTCCTCTATTTTTCAGTTTGAGCAAAGTAAGGTCAAAAACCGAGTAAGAATCGAAATATGATCTAGAGACTTGCTCGTGGGTAATTGATGATCAAGATGATCATAGATGGGTTCCCACAAGTCACAGCAAGTTAGATCAAGCCAAGAAACCAATCAAAAACTCGAGAATCAAAAAAGCATCAAATCACCAAATAGAGAGACAAAGAGATAGTAGATTCATCTTGAGAGAAATCTGTTTGCATTGATTTGATTGAGTATTGGTTTACAGCCACTCCACCAATGGAGGACAAAGACTCAATACATGAGCACGAAATCCAATCAAACTCTCTAGAACCCTAACCTCTACTAATCCTCTTCCTAAGCAAATAGGGTTTCAAAAACAATGAAAGGGTTGAAGGGGTGCAGCCACCTCCCTCCTCTATTTATAGTGGAGGCTTAGACCTTCTAGAAGATTGAACCCTAGTGGGCTCCCGTTAAGGCCCACACACAAACGGGTCACATACGCATGCGTTTTAAAGCGCCGTCTTCATCTCTTGACCTAATCCACTTCAACTTGCGCCATCTTGCGTCGTGACTTGGCAAAAGGTCACCAAGGCGATATTTGGTAGAATTACCAAAATACCCCTCCTCGATCTTTTTGCAAAGACCGAGTCCCAACTGCGTGAAACACATCCATGCTTCACCACGTGTAGGTTGATCCTGCGGCTCTCTTCATGTCGGCAAGTCTCTCCCATCCGGCTCCCACCAAAAGCACCATGGCACTTGCACCGACCCTCGCGCCGCTTGATTAAACCCGTCACACCGAACTACCCGTTCGGTCATCCATGTCCATTCTGCGCCATGCTTGAACCCATTGACCTCACCCGGCATCCCCGATCGTTCTAGACCTCAGCTCTCCAAGCCTAGTCCCGATCATCCTTGCCGTTGACCATCGTTGACCTTCAAGCAACCTACACAAACATAGACCAAGAAATCATTTCTGGGAACAATTTCTTCGCAACTTGACCCACGTTAGTCAAAACATGCATCATGCAACACATATGCCATGAAACCCATGAACTTGACCTAACAAGAAAACATCGCCGCCACGAAGGACGACGAAACACTTCAAAACCGGTCAAACCGCAAACCTTGGCTTGGTCGACCAAGACCGCCAATCGATCGCCACCAAAGGCTTGCCTAATCGCCAGTCCATGACTTAACCAAATTTCCAACCTGGAAAACTAAAACCTACTAGAATTTTCAAACCAAAAGAACTTTTACTTGGAGGCTCCAAAAATTATGAGACCAAGTACAGAAGCACCTTCTCACTTGCCTACACCTTCTATTTTTGGCCCAGCTCAAAAATCCAAAACATTGCAAAGGGCTTGTCGACCGCTCAGCAAGGCCGGCCGATCGCTCCATCGCCGGTCTAACCGCCACTCTGGCCGGTCTAACCGCCAACGACCATTTCAGGAAAACCAAGTCAAGGCATAGCCGGTCTGACCGCCACCATGGCCTGTCAGACCGCCAGAGGCCTGACAGAACTGAAACTTTGCCGAAAACACGTGATTCGACAAACCGTCAACGACATTGCCAATTGTAACATCATCCTAAGATCTCAGGCATATCCCCATGATATCCACACAAACAACTCCGCGAGGCTTCGACTCGTAACCAACAAGAGATGAAGTCGGTTAAGATTAATCTTCAAGACAACATCATGCTCCTGAACAATATACTTGGTGAGCTATGTAGTGAGGAAAAACTCCTCAAGATGATACAATAGCTGCTCACACAAGTACTATTGGGGAACAAGTCGTGACTTTGCAAGAACTGGTGACCACTCTGAAGGCTAATCAAGCTGAGTCAATCAAGGAGGCGGTCGAAAGTGCAATAAGTTATGTATTGGCAAAACTTAAAGCTCATGACCCCAGCCTTAATGTGTAGCCAATTGAAGTCGACTTCGACTGCTCTGAGGCAGAGGCAACTCATCTTATTGAAGAAATGCAACCAGTTGGCAGAAAGGTCTCGGAGGAAATGCGACTGGGCTCTCCCTCTTCAGAGTAGTTTGTAAAAAACCTGTGAAAAATAGCTTTTGTTGATGTATTATATAATCCATCTTGTTTCCTGCAAACCATCTTGTCGAGTAGTTAGTAACTCAAAAGATAATTAACGAAAGAAAGACTAAGAATTGAAGTCAAATTAATAACTTTATCCTAGCCCCCGACTATTTGCTTAGTTTGTTTAGACAAACTAAGTAAATAGTGTTAAAAAGGGTTTCTGAAAACAGAGAGGTTTGGTTAACTTGTAGTTTTTGGTCACGACTGTCATGCACTGGTCGAAAAAGTGGGAACGAATCGACACTAGGAAGTTCCTTCTAGTGGGTAGGACCACGTGCAGAGAGGAAAGTCTTCGACTAGGTGATGTTACCATCTCCAACTAGATTAATTAAATCGAGAACAGCAACTTGAGTTAAACAAACATCCAGAGGACTTCAAAAAATTCATTCGCCCTTCTTTGGAGGACTCAACAAGTCTGTCCTGGTAGCAAAAGTAGGAAACTGAACAATGCTAGGAAGTTCCTTCTAGTGGGCAGGACCACGTGCAGAGAGGAGAGACTTCGACTAGATGTGTTTCTTCCTCCGACTTAGTTGAGACGAATCGAATACACCAAAGGCAGTTGAATAAATCTAAAAAAGTGCACTCTGCTTAGAATACTTTCAATAGAACTAAAGAAATAATCTAAGGTGAAAAAAGTTGGCTTTTAAAAATATTTCAACTAGAAAAGAACCCGAGCTCTTTGTATTGATGGCAAAAGTGAGTAACGAGTCGACACTATGAAGTTCCTTCTAGTGGGTAGGACCACGTGCAGAGAGGAGAGACTTCGACTAGGTGATGTTACCTTCCTTTCGACCAGTGTAAAGAAAACTGGGTGTTTGGAATGTAGTCGAAAGATTATGAAAGCACTACTCAAAATTAAGACAATAGAGGTAGAAAGAACCTGAGTCTTTATTGTCTCAATGGTTAGTTACACATAAACTTGCGAATCGGGTTGATGTTCCAAGAATTCGAGAGAACTCCGCCGCCTTCCATTACTAATCGTATTAACCTCGCCGAGTAACTTCGACCATCGTAAGGACCTTCCCACTTGGGAGAAAGTTTGTTCCGATTAGACTTGGATTGGCAGAGCCTCAATACCAAGTCACCTACAACTAGGCTGCGAGGTTGGACCTTCCGATCGTAGTATTTGCGCAGGGCATGTTGGTAGACTGCTGAACGGATTAAGGGCTGGTTTCTCCTTTCTTCGAGTAGATTAATAGCATCCGCTCGAAGTTGTTCTTTGTTGGAGTCTTTGAAAGTTTCGACTCGTGTTGACTGTATCTTTAGTTCTGGAGGAAGCATGGCTTCAGCTTCGAAAACCAGAAAAAATGGTGTTTCACCTGTAGCCCAACTGGTAGTCGTACGAACTGCCCATAATACAAAGGGTAATTCTTGTACCCAAGCCCCCAAGCGTTTGATGAGCTGGTCGAAGACTCGGGTCTTAATTCCTCTCATTATTTGGCCATTTGCACGTTCGACTGCTCCATTACTTTGGGGATGGGCCATAGAAGCATAACACAACTTGGTACCCAACTTGTCGCAAAATTCCTGAAATTTTGCGCTCGAAAATTGCTTACCATTATCTGTAATTATTCGACTTGGTACCCCAAATCGAGTAATTACTCATCTCATCATAAAACCGTTTTGCCGCTTCCGTTGTTATCCCAGTCACAGGTTTGGCTTCAATCCATTTTGTGAACGTATCAATAGCCACAAAAAGGAACTCGAAACCTCCTGGAGCTTTGGGGAACAGTCCTAGGATATCGAGACCCCTGTGCAAAAAGGCCGAGATAGAGGTATCGTTTGTAATGCCTGAGTTGGTTGGTGTATTTGCCTGCTATGAAATTGGCATTGGACACACTTTTTAACTAACTCTTTAGCATCGTAAAGGGCTGTTGGCCAGTAAAAACCTTGTCGAAAGGTCTTACCGACCAGTGTTCTGTAGGAGGCATGATTTCCACAGATGCCACCGTGTATGTCATGAAGGAGTGTTAATCCTGCGCTCTGCGGAATACATCGCATGAGCACCCCTTGAGTACCACGTTTATAGAGGACTCCTTCAACCAAAGTATACATTTTGGCTTTTCGATAAGCGATCCGCCTCGGGATCGCCTTGGCATGTAACCCTTCTAAAGATACTCATAGATGGGCGCCATCCAGGTATCCTCGTATTCTAGAGAGACCGTCTCAATAGGAGATGTCTCTGGTTCGTCGACCAGGGACGGCTTCGAGTTGTTCCAAGAAGACTCCTTTTGGTACTACAGATTGGGAAGAAGCTATTCGAGCAAGCCGGGTCTCATGAGGAAATTATCCTTTCAGGATGAATTGTGCCTCAAACCTAAAAATGCTTTTCTAGCTTACGCACTTCCAATAAATACCGAGGCATTGTCGGGTTAGAGCACTGGTACTCTTTCCCAACTTGATTCACGACTAGTTGAGAGTCTCCTCTCACGAGTAGTCGGCGAATCGAGCGCTTCATTGCTCGATGCCGACTAGCAAACCTTCGTATTCTGCCACGTTGTTAGTGGCCTGAAAGTTTAATTGTATGGCATACTTTAAGGTCTCTCCAGTAAGAGATACCAGGACCACCCTAGCCCCCGAGCCATTTAAAGTAAGCGACCCGTCAAAGTACATCGTCCACTGGTCGTGGGAATTGTATTGGGGATCCTAAATAGGTTCAGGATTTGTCCATTTGGCGACAAAGTCTGCCAAGATCTGGGATTTAACGGCCGTTCGGGACACGAAATGGATGTCGAACTCCCTAAGTTCGACTGACCATTTTGCCATGTGTCCCGCTGTTTCCCTATTCTGGAGGATCGCTCCCAAGGGAAACTCAGACGGCACAGCTATTTTGTGCGCCTGAAAATAATACCGCAGTTTCCTCGAAGACATGAGGAGGGCATATAGAAGCTTTTGGACCTGAGAGTAACGCTCCTTAGGCCCATGTAAAACTTCACTTACGTAGTAAACCGGTCGTTGTATGTTTTCACGTTCTACGACTAGTACTGCGCTTACTGCCTGTGGCGTGGCAGCTAGGTAAATTAAGAGCGTTTCTTCTGGCCTCGGAGAGACCAGAATAGGAGCACTCATAAGGTACCTCTTGACATCCTCAAAGGCAGCGTTTGCCTCTTTCGACCACTCAAAACCTTCGTATTTCCTTAGAAGCTTAAAGAAAGGTAGTCCCTTTTCTCCTAGTCGTGCGATGAAACGACTTAAAGCCGCCATGCACCCCGTGAGTTTCTGGACTTCTTTCCTTGTGGTTGGAGGGCGCATTTGGAGAATGGCCTTTATCTTTTCGGGATTTGCTTCGATTTCTCGTATAGATACTAGGAATCCAAGCAATTTTCCTGAAGAGATTCCGAACACACACTTCTCAGGATTGAGTTTTAAGCAATATTTTCTGAGGTTGTCGAATGTTTCTTGTAGGTCAGTGATATGATTAAGTCTCTTCATGCTTTTAATGACTAGATCATCAACATAGGCCTCTAGATTTCGGCCTAGTTGAGATAAAAAAGTCGATTGCATCAAGCGTTGAAAAGAAGCACCGGCATTTTTTAGACCAAATGGCATTTTGACATAGCAAAATATACCAAATGGTGTAATAAATGCGATCTTTTCTTCATCGTCTAGACACATATTGATCTGGTGGTATCCAGAATATGCATCTAAAAAACTTAACATTTCACAACCTGCAGTAGAATCAACCAACTGATCGATGCGAGGTAAAGGAAAATCGTCTTTTGGATAAGCTTTATTAAGATCAGTAAAGTCTACGCACATACGCCATTTGCCGTTTGACTTTTCTAACCATTACAGGATTAGTCAACCATTCTGGGTGGTTGACCTCTCTTATAAAGCCTGCTTTAAGTAGCTTATCCAATTGATAGCATCTCGTCTATCAGGGGCAAATCTCTGTAATTTTTGTTTTACGGGTACTTTGTCAGGCTGTAAAGCTAGCCTGTGCTCGATCACCTCCCTAGGGACTCCGGGCATGTCGGATGCTTGCCACGCGAAGACATCTGCGTTAGCTCGGAGGAAGGTGATGAGGGCATCTTCCTACTTGGGGTCGGAAGTATCCCCGATGCGAACGGTCTTCGAGGGCTCCCCTGCGTCCAGAGGAACCTCTTTGACCTTGTCGTTCGGCTTTGGTGCAGCTTTAGGCTTTGACTTGCTGGTCGAACGCTGACTTTCTTCTCGAGTTGGTATTTGTCCAACCATGTCGAGGGATCGACGGTCGCAGGTGTGCGCCATCTTCTTGTCACAATGAATTGTGATTACTCCTTTGGGACCTGGCATCTTAATACATTGATATCCGTAATGAGTAGCCATTAGGAATTTTGCCAAAGTTGGTCGTTCGAGTATGGCGTTATATGCCGTATCGAAATCGACCACATCAAAGGAGATTTTCTTTGTCCTGAAATTACTTGGTGAACCAAATGTTAAAGGAAGAGTGACTTGGCCAATTGGTTTGGCTGAAGATCCTGGTACGATCCCATGGAAAGAGTATCGTACCGGTCTTACCTTAGTCCTGGGTACTTGCATGTCATCCAGGGCACTCGTAAACAAAATGTTTAACGAGCTACCACCATCAACCAAAACTCGATTGACCCAACAATTATTGATGGTGGGTTCGACCACGATCGAATACCGACCTGGTCGAGTCGAAGGAATCGGGCAGTCACCCTTCTCAAAGGAGATGGTGACTTCCGACCACTTCGGTAATTTATTGACGAGAGGAGGATCTATGGAGTTTACCTCACGTTCAGTAGCCTTAAGATGTCGCTTTGATTCATATGCCGATGATCCCCTGTAGATGTGCTCGATGGTGTGTTGCGGATCCTAGAACGGCATCTCCTCCTCGTCATCTGAGGACTTATGACCACTCGTTTGTCCTACCTGCTCGAGAGTGGAAAGTGGTCCTTTGCCGTTGTAGTAGTCTTCAAGCTTTCGTTGAAATACCCGGCAGTTGCGAAGGTCATCTCCTTCCTTTTTATGGAAAGGACACCACCTAGGCTTATCATTTTTCCGATTGGGGCCCTTACCTTTGCCTCGGTCGGAGTGCAGCTTGGAGGTGCGTGGCTCTTTATCATTTACAGCCAAAACCTCCTTGGAACTGCTGGCTTGGAGTTTTTGACCCTTCGCCTAGTTCTTGGATTTTTTTGCTTTCTTATCTTTCTTCTTACCAATGTCACCTGGCTCTCGAGAGGTATTGTCTTCTTGATCGATTGTGTTGTTCCACTCGACCGCCTTAGAGACAGTCACATATCGATCAACCATCTCAAAGAGTTCGGTGACAGTGGTAGGCGGATTTAAAGCAATATCTTTAGTTATCCTTCTACTACGGACTCCTTGCTTGAAAGCCCTGATGACAGATGAGTCAGAAACTTCCGGAATTGAATTATGAACCTGACTAAAGTGCTTGATGAATTGGCGCAAGGTCTCGTTGTCGTTCTGTCTCATCCGGTGCAAGTTGTCCTCCTTCCCAGGGCGATTGTAAGTGCCTTGGAAATTCGCCAGTAGAAGGTCGCAGAGGTGTTGCCAAGAATAGATCGACTCGAGTGGTTGGTTTAGTAACCACGATCGAGTAGACCCTTCTAGCACAGTTGGGAGGTAATTTGCCATCACATGTTCTCCTCCTCCTGCCACTCGGACAGCTGTTGTGTAGATTTGAAGGAATTCGATGGGATTTTGGGATTCATCGAACTTTTCCATGTTCACTGGTCGAAAGCGAGGTGGCTAGCGAACAGCTCGGAGATCAAGCGAGAATGCCCAACATCCAGTAATAACTTCTTGATGCGTCCTTTGCAGGAAAGAAGGGTTGATATCATCAGGTGGTCGTACTCAACGATACCCAGTAACAGGTTGACCCGACCTATGATAGGTCTCGGTCGTACGAGGGGAATACTCCTCGTAGTTCATCTGCTGCTGCAGATCTCCATGCCGGAATGGTGAGCGATCACCTCTTCGATGGGTTTGTTGATCATTAGTCATTCGAAAGACATTTCTCCGAGTTGGAGATCGATCGACTTCTTCGTTGCGTCGATTTCTCCATGGTGATATGTTCGATCGATCAGAATAAGAAGTCGTATTACTCGACTTCTGAATGATGTCAGTGAGGTGCTTCCAGTCTTGCCATCGTGGACCGAAGCCTTTGTGCGATCTCCTCGATGAAGAGATCATATCCTAGCGCTTGGGCAAGTTCCCGAGTTGGATTCTCGAGTAGGTCATTGATGTGCTGGAGTTCTTGAGCTTCCTCTGATTGATAATGAATGCGCCCAGGCAAATTCTTCTGGGCTATAATCTTCTTTCGTCGAATAGCCTCAAGATCTTCCATATCAGACTCTTGAGACTGCCTCAATGGAGTGCGAGTATGTCAAGGATTTCCCTCGCGTTCATGAAGGTGTTGGTCGTGTCCGCCACCGGTGGTGCCCTTGCCATTGCCACGAGGGGGCGCAGTGCGTGATCTTCGGGGAGTGTTGTGAGGACCCCGGTTTATTAGGCTTGTAATACTTAGTCATCCATTGACCCTAGAATCACAAACATAATAATTCGTGTCTTCGAGATATGTATACTTCCCAGAATGCAGTATACACACCCCTTTACAAAATCATGCATCAATTCCATTCAAGACATAGAACCAAAGCACGAACTAAAATAAAAGACATACATATAATAGAGCTATTACAAAAGGGGCCGACCGGCCAAATACAACTACTAAAGACAACACAGCGGAAGCAAAAGCCATAAAATGGCGATAAACAAAAGAGAGCCACAAGGTTTGCCTTTAGCCCACAAGGCAACCAACCAAGCCGCCTAGCTAGATTCCCAACCGCAGCATATCTCACAAAAGTAAAGCCCTTTGGGCTCTACCTCCTCTGCAACAAAGTTATTAAGCAAAGCAAATGAGTACAAATAATGTACTCGCAAGACTGACGTGTAGTATAACAGAACTATAAATAGCTACATGCAAGCTTTATTAAGTGGATGAGGCTTTGGACTCATTTTAGCATAAAGCAAGTTTTCCTTTGCAATAATGTAATAGATTGAAAGCAATTTGACAAAGCATTTTTAATTGTTGAAGTAACAACGAGATAATAACATAATAACAAGAACAAGAACAACCTGGAAGTGACTAACCCAAGTCACCACAACAATAGCATGAATTACCCAATTCATACCACCCATCAAGTTTTAATTAAGTGTTTAGTCTAGTTCTTGCACGACCTTACCAAGCATGTCCATAACCTAGGACGAGGCTATTCGAATAGTTTTAACCCTGTAGGGGTGTACCAATGTACCCACACGTCAGACCGCCTTTTCGCCAAGCTATTTAGCACACTACCTTTGGTGGGCCGGCACGGCTAAGTCCTACGAGACATTTCCAATGGACGATGCTAATTAAGAGCCGCCTCCCACGGGGATAAGGACACATTAGACAGCCTAACCGGTCTGCTAATGCTCCTTTCCCACACCACACACACACATTTTATTTTTAACACACCCACCGACCAGCTCATAATTAACACCTCCCAAAGTACTTAGTCAAGAGAGGTCCCATATCCCCCTCGTGTGGTTAGCACGGAAAAGCGCTTGGCTTAGTGACACAAGTAACTCGGTCCTTGGGGACTTAGGCACCATTCCGTTCACACCCAACAAATCACACCAACATCCATTGTGCCCAAGTCAATAACAATTTTGTTTTCATTTTTTTCGTTTATTTACAAAGTAACATGCACAAGATGGACATAATGGAGTAATAGTTTTTGTGTGATCAAGGCCATCGACATAATGTCGACAACCGCCCATTTCTACCGTTATCTAAGCATTGCTAAGCATTACCAACGTAAACTACTAAGTGATAAGAGTCCATCCATTGAACTCTAAATCACAGCAAGATAGTCCTAGGCTTAATAGTAGAGAATGAACATTTACCTATAGAATATGCATCTATAGGAACTAACGACATTTTAACACAAAGTAGCATGCATACATATAAGTGAAACAAGGTATTAAGCTTTAAAGTAATGGGACAATAGTGGGATATGATCAAACTGCTTGCCTTGCTGGTTTTGCTCAAAATGTTGCTGAGGATCACTCGCGGGGTCAACACACTCGTCAACACCTAATCGAACAGGCGAAAAGAATCAATAAGAACGACGAAAATCCAAAAGACAGCATAGCAAACAAACTCCAAATGCTCTGAAATTTCTACAGAAGCAAGAGGATGATTTTTAGGGAATTTAGCAACAAGAACTAATTGATTTGGATTCTCAATGCAAAAGATATGATCAAAACAATTCTGCTCAGCCCTGAAAATCAAAACTGCTACTATTCACTAATTTAATTGTTTGGCAACATTTTCTGGAAAAGTGGTGCAACTGAGATTTTTACAGTAAAACAAGCACCTCATGAGATGAATAACACAATTGAGTTCACCTCATTTGGAGCTATTATGCATTTTCTATAATTTTTCAAAGATATGAAAATGAGCACAACTAAAATGCATAAGTAAGCTTTTTGAAAACATTAACATGTTCAAAACCATTTTTAACAGCAATTTCATTAATACAGGAAACCAACAAAGTTGGTTTCACTCAAAAATAGTTTATAGAGAATTACTTGTGCATTTTCTAAGTTAATTGGATTTTTAGTAAAGCCATTAAAGCCTACACCTGGTTATAGCTATTTCTAGATTTTTCTGCAGCTATATCAAGATTAAAACCATTTTTAGATTAAAGTTTAGCTAATATCAGAATTAGAAAAATTTATTTCAACAAAAAAGGAGTTGAAATGAATTTGTTATGCATTTTTCAATTTATCTGGGATTTTTAATATATTAAATAAAGCTGAAAGGGCTTTAAATGCATTTACAGATTTTTCTGGAGTTAAACCAAGCTTGAAACTATTTTTAGATTAAAGTTTAGTTCATAATAGATTTAACAAAATTGGAATCACCCGAAAATGAATTAATATGAATTAGTTATACCTTTTCAAAGTTTATTGCATTTTCCAGCTGTGAAATAAATCTACCGGGAATTACTAAAGCCTTTACCGAAAGGAAAAGGAGTGGCGCAACATTGGCCGTAGATCAAAGATCTAACGGCCCACGCGCGCGTGGCCCACAGTGCAAGGATTTCACGAAACGGCAACTCACCGTTGAGATCGAGATCAACGGCTGGGATTCAACGGGGTTCGGGGTGGTCTGAACAGCCCAATGAATCCTGGCCGTTGATTTAGAGATGGAGGGCTGGGATTGAAAGGGCATTCGGAGTGGTCCGAACGTCTCTTCAATCTCAGCCGCAGATCTGAATTTGGACGGTCGACGTGGATTGGGGCATTCGGAGCGGTCCAAACGGCGCAACGATTTGAGCCACTGATCTAAAAAATGAACGGGTGATATTGATTGATCCAATCGGCCCGTGCACAGTGAAATCTGGCAAGCGGGGCCTGCTGCCAGTGACGTGGAGTCACGCCCGTGCGAGGTTAACGCACGTGCACAGTGCACGCAGGCCCACTCGTTAGTGACTGAGGCCTACGGGGTGATTTAAGTGCACAGTGCACATGGGTCCACCCATCAGCGGTACAAAGCACTGTGCGCACTTAACGCTTCGGGGTGTTTAATTAAGCCACGGGCCCACATGTAAGTGGCTCATTAGTGACGGCTAAGGACAGATTTATTACTAAGCAATGATTAGATATTAATGACTGTCATTAGTGTGTCTAAACGGCGACAACGCGCCCTGTTTACATCCGGCAAACTATCCCGACGTGTTCAACGGCGGCTCATCGGCGATTCACGCCACCGCAGTGCAAACCGAGGGCACCTACAGGTGCGCAATAGCGATGCGCACCTGCTGGTACCACCGTCATCTCCGGCGAGGGCCTGGAGCGGCGGCGTGACGGCGAGGTGTGGCGGTGCAACACACGGCAATGACAACAAAGAAAGGAAGCTCCGCAACAAGGCCATTCAGCGGGTGCCTGAGCTACCAGAAGCTACAAGGGACCAACCTGAGTGACACGGAGGAACGGAGGACGCTTGAGCAGCTCCGGCGACGAAGCTCCGCGGCGGCAACAATGGCGGCAGCGCGGCGAAGCTACCCTGGACAACCAGAGAGAGGCCGCATCATAAAAATGAGTTCCACACCTCCCACTGATGCTACCAGAGAGAGGGATTGGAGAGAGGACCACTCACCGGACTTGGAGACGATAAACGAGTTTTGCGGCCGAAAATGGGGAATTTGCAATTCAGCTCCACCCTGTAGAGATGAATCCAAATAGAGTGAGGGGATTTACTCTTGGAGGTTAGAGGGTGACTCCAGAGCGAAAAGAAAGATAGGAGAGGGACAGGACCACCGCCTTCACTGTGAGCTCCAAGCTCGGCAATGGCGGCAGGAGTGGCCCGGGTGGTTGCAGCTCAAACGAACACCGTGGGTGCTAGCAAGAGGTGCGGAAGTGTTAAAGGAAACCAAAGAAGGAGCGCCGGGGCTTAAGTAGCAGAGATGGCAGAGAGCAACGGCAGGACTCTCCCTCGGGTCAAGCCTGCCATGGGAGCACCGATGGCGATGGGAGCAGTTGAACCGAAGACTTTCGGGGGCGGTGCACGACGGGCATTAAATGCGCACAGAGCCATTGGCGAGGATGCGGAGTGGACAGGGCACTGTGCTGCCCATGATCTCCACTATCCATGGTGCAGAGCGCGTGCGAGAGCGGGCGAGCGCGAGGAAGAGGACGAAGTGGCCACCGTCGGATTTTGATCGAGCAGCTGAGAAAAGATCGAGTGGGCATAGGGTTGCGCAAACGTGGGCCGTGCGATTATAATCCAACGGCCCAGAGCGAGAGCGCCAGCGTGAGCCCCCCGGGTGCAACTAGTTGGTTGGACCGAGTCAATTGACTCGAGCCTGAGTCCGACTCAGACCCAAGGAACAGTGAACCAGTTTGAGTTTTGAATTTTGAGCTGAGGTTTTGAGGATTTAAATGAGGTATCAAAACAACTCCAAAATTTATGAAAATTTAACTGGAGCTTGCTAACAAAAGGATTATCCTCGCATAAAATTTCCAGAGGTTTTTATGCACTGCAATTTTCTCAAGAAATTTCAGAAGGTTGGAATTAGGGTTTGACCCAGCTTTGACTTGGTTTGACTTGCCTCCAAAAATTATCAAATAATTTCTAAAAATTATGAAATAATTCAGGGGTGCTACAAGTCATCCAAAGAACCCAGGAAAAATAATTTACAGAAGCTTGGCACAAGATTTTTACCAAGGAGGTTTTTGACTTTAGTCAATTGAGAATTTTGATTTTTGAGTTTTGACTTTCCATAATTCCTTTGCAAGAATTACAGATTTGGTCAAGTACTTCCAAATGAAGAAAAAGTTTTAATTTCTACTCATTTTCTTACATTTGAAACACAAACCTAAATTTGGGATGTTACAAGTGTCCCTAGCTCGGTCTCTAGCAGAGTGACCTTGATCCGAGGGAAGGACGAAGATCTCCCGTTGATGATTCTCACTTGTGCTTGAGGCCTCCCCGCTTGAGGAGTAGTCGAGAGAAACCATCTGGCGACTTAGAGCAATCCCCTCCAGGTAGGGGAACTCTGGGTTATAACCATCTCCGTCCGCAGGTGTGATCTGCGGAGAGATGGTCGAATTTGCAGGAAAAGCATGCTTGATCCCGCTCTCTCTGGCGTCATCCGGAGAGAGAGGATCACCAGATGCTGGTGAAGTCCTGGAATTGTGGCTTCCAGAACTTGCCTCACCAAGTCGGACCGCCTTAGGGGGATTCGGACACTTGGAGGAAAAACTCTCGTCGTGTTGTGAGTCCACCTGGGTGTAGTCCTGGCCAGATTGACCCTTGTCCTTTGATAGGGTAGATTCCTCCCTTGGACGTACTGTTGTGGGGGATAGGGATCCCTCCTCAACTCCATCTGCAGCATTGTCTCCTGGATCTGCGGGAAGATCCCCAGAGGCAGCAGCACCATCGGATGAGTCAATACTCGGCTTGTAATCGAAACCGGCATCCATGTCGACGTCTGCGTAATCTGCCAAGTCGAACCAGTTCTCCTCATTCCATTCTCCTGCCATGAGTGCATGAGATTTGGGAAAAAGAGAGTATGTTGACAAGAGATTACCGGAAGATCCCCACGGTCGGCGCCAACTGTCGGTGTTTTAGAACCGATCTTACGTAAAGATTGTTTGATTCGGGGGTCTCCTAGAATAGAATCACGCAGAGAGATTGACACGGGTATTTTTATACAGGTTCAGGCCTTCTCCGGAGAGAATAACAACCCTACTCCTGTGTGTTTATGGTATTCAGTGTATTCTGAACAACCAGGAGAAAAACTAAGACTATTACAGATGATAGTGCTTGTCTTCCTGATAGCCCTCAATAGCGTGTGTGTACGCCTCGATTGCCCTCTCCCTTTCCTCTCTGACCGTTGCCTTTTATATAGTCGTGAAGGAATAGCCGTTTTCCCCTACTGAAGAGACGCCTCATCAAATCCAGTAATGGGCGCACGTTTGCAGTAATCATCGGGCTGGTAACTCCTTCACGCCGCCTGGCAGTTACTAGTCAGAGATAATAGGGTATTGTGTGTTATTATTTTGCATAATAACAGCGCATATTGACTGTTTAGATTCCTTAATCAATTGGACCCACTTGCCTGTAGGTTTTATTGATCATACGGTGGTCGTAGCTGACCTGGTTGTAGAAGAACTTACGACCATAAGATAGTCGTAACAAGACTTACGACTATGTGGTAATCGTAGAATATCTTACGACTGGGTGGTGATCGTAGAAGAACTTACGACCATAAGGTAGTCGTAGCAAGACTTACGACTATAGGGGTGGTCGTAGAAGAACTTACGACCACCTAGTAGGCTTCTCCCTTATAAAATTAAGGGGTATACCCAGGGACCATATGATGTCATATTTACTTATAATAAGAATTATAAATAAAAGATAAAATGAGGATTATTAGATCCTCGTCACCTCCCCTTTTGCTTCCGCTGTAGATTTCGTTATCTTCATGTAATGTAATCAAGTTGGCCTTGTGCGGCCCCTTTTGTAAAACTTGACCCGTTGAGGTCTACGTTACTCTGTGTTGTAATATATTTGTGTTAGTTCACGACTTGTGTGTTTGATTCAGCAATGTGCCTGTGAGTGCTATCTACTGATCCAGGGAATAGCACAGTGTTTTCATAGAGGATTTGGATTCTCGGAATCCAGGTCCGACAGAGCTAGTATTATAGCATATGACTGTAGAACCCCTAGTTGGATTGGTCGATTGCCCTAAGGACTTGGATCTTATTTCTAAAAAGTTAAGAAAAGTTTTTTTAAAAAAATATAGAGTATTTATTGCTTCTACTCATCATTTCTAGTTCCATACTTATCCTTAATTTCTTTAAGTGTTACTAATCTTTTCTCCTGTTTCAAAATTTGTAGATGGCTGCCCCGTCTTCCGAAGGACTGTGGGACCATTGCTCACATGGAGAGCGTGATGGTGGTTTCGCTGACCTCCTTCGCCAGTTGATGCAGTACCTTGGTTTCCCCCATCCTCTGCTCTTCAGAGGCCGGATGAAGAAGATCATCGCTCATGAATCTTGGACAATGGAGGTGTACCTCTACCCTAGGAGAAGCGAGTTCTTGACTATGAGAACCCGGGGTATTTAACTTGTAATACTTAACCATTAAGATGATTCAAGCATTACAAATCAAATATCACGACTCTCGCCGTAGATGTACTTCCCAGAAGTGCAGTACACATACTCCATACAAAAATTATGCATCAATTCCATTCGACACATAGAATCCAAAGTACAACTAAACAATTCAAAAGACATACAATATAGAGTTATTACAAAAGGGGCCGACCGGCCAAATACAACTAAAGAGTTAAATAACAGCGGAAGCAAATAGCCATAAGATGGTGATAACAAAAGCCAATTAGTGTGCCTTAAACCCACAAGGCAACTAACCGAGCCACCAACCTAGTCCTCGAAACCAGCGCACATCTCGCAGAAGTATAACCCTTGGGGTTCACCTTCCTCCTGCAACAATTTAATTAAAGCATAGCAAATGAGTACAAAAATGTACTCGCAAGACTTACGTGTAGAGTAACAGGACTATATAAATAGCTACATGCCAGCTTATTTAAGTGGAGCAGGCTCAAGACTCATTTTTAGCATAAAGCAAGTTTTCATTTGCAATAATGTAATAGATTGAAGGCAGTTTTACAATCTGATTTTATTTGATAAAAACAGCGATAAAAAGAGTAACAAAAATAACAGAACATGCTGGAAGTGGCTAACCCAATAGCCACCACAACAATAGCATGAATTCCCCATTCATACCACCCACATCAAGTTTTAATTAAATCTTGTAGTCTAACTCTTGTAGAGACCCTACTAAGCATGTCCATAACCTAGGACGAGGCTATTCGAATAGTTTGAACCTGCGCAGGGTGTACCAATGTACCCACACGCATCCGCCTCTTTTGCCACTAGATTAAGCACACTTCCTTTGGTATGCCGGCAAGGCTAAGTCCTACGAGACCTTTCCAATATTGTGTATTAACTACGAGTCGCCCATATGGGAGGAAGCCCCATACGTTGATGCGGAGTCATCAAAGATGCTCATCTCCCTATAAAGGACGATCCTCCTAGCAGTGGATAACCTCCACTACTGCTCACCCAATAACCCACCATGCAACTCGGAGCTAACACACGCCAAAGTACTAAGTCAAGAGAGGTCCCATATCCCTCTCATGTGGTTACCACGCAATAAGCGCTTGGCTTAGTGTCCAAGATGTTCGGTCCTTGTTGACTCGGGCACCATTCCAGTCACACCATAAATTCACACCAACAACCATTATGCCCAAGTCTAAAACGTTTCATTTTTATTGTTTTTCAGTTTTTGACTTTATAAAGTAACAAAGCACAAGGTGCTGAGCATAATAATCATAATAATTTTGTGTGATCACAGTTATCGACTAAGTCGATAACCGCCCAATTCTACTGGTAACTAAGCATTTCTAAGCATGACGAAAAAGACAATAAAAGAGCATAATTAAATCACCGGCTCTAATTCACCAGCTTATATTATTAACTTATGTTTTGTGGCAGGGATAACAATTTAAGGGCAACCATGCAATAGGAATAGCTACCTCTAATCGGGAAAATTACTTTGACACAAAAGCATGCATACATACAATTTGTAAACAAAGTATTAGACTTGCAAATAATGGGACATTTATGATCAAACTACTTGCCTTGCTGAGGTTGACTATCTTGCTGCAGAGGGTCACTCACGCAATCAATAATATCGTTGGAACCTAGCAAAAGAATCGAAAAAACAATAAGAAGCGAATAAAACCGAAAGGACTCAAAAATTCAAAGTCATCCAAAAATTATGAAAGCATTACAAAAGGTAGAGCATGATTTTATATGAATTAAGCAACAAGAATCAATTCATTTGGACGTTCTATGCAAAAGATATAACAGTTAGAAGATCAGTTTTCTGGAAAATCCAACAAAAATGCCACTGGTTACTGTTCATCCTAATTAATTATTTTGGTGAACATTTCCAGAACAGTGGTGCACTTGAAATTTTTATGGTAGGAAGAGCACCACTTGATATGAACAATGGAATTTTATTCACCTCATTTGGAGCTAAGATGAATTTTCTATGATTTTTCAAAGTTATGAAAGTAGTACTCAAGTTACATGCAAAACAGGATTTTTAGTAACAGTATCATGCTCACAACCTATTTTATAATAAACTATACTAACAGAGTATTCTAACAAAATTGAGTTTACTCTTTTTGGAGTTACAGAGAAATACTTATGCGTTTTTAAAGTTAGAGCAATTTTTAGTGCAACAATAATACTAAACCTAAAGTGATTTTGCCAAATGTGATTTCTGGAACAGCAACATGGTTCAATTCATTTTTATATTAAAGTACATTCAAAAATGAAACTAACAAAATTTGAATCATCTATTTTGGAGCTAATATGAATTACTTATGCAATTTTGAAGTTTAACCAATTTTCAGTTCACAAATAAAGCATTTCGGAAATTATATAATCAAACAATACTTTTTATACCCAGCTCAACTTAGCCCAACACACTGACCAGTGGGGTCACAGTCAAACATGACCTGGTCAACTTTGACCCAGCCCCAAGGGAGATGACACCGAAAGCGTGTTTCTCGAACTACGCCTTCCAAGTCTAAAAACGTATTTCTGATTTAAGCGCTAAGGAAATATGTTTTGCTTTAAGAGAAAGCGAAATCTACAACTACACCGTCCCTAACCAGAATACAAGGGCCCACTTGTCATCTACTCTAACCAAACCAGGCCATTAATTCCTCTAGATTTCTGTTCACGGGCCCGCGTGTAAGCCAGACAAGGAATTGCTAATCAATGATTTGCCGACAAAGATACGACATTAAATACTAATCATTGTCATTAACGCTAATCATTATCGCTATAGTGCTGGCCTAACGCCATCACGCGCCGGCAAGCGGCGCGAAGTTTTACTGCAAGACGCCACCGTGAAGGAGACGACAACGGTGCTTAAAATCTTCTGAAATGGAACCTCGGCCCTATTATGCGCACTGGCAAGCACCGGCCATGAGGTCGGAGGTGACCCGATGCGGCGGCACGACGAGGTGAAGCGGAGTGGCAAGTATAGGAAAACGAAAATGGTGATACGACAACGCATTGCCCGATCTAGCGCGAGCATGAGCATCAGTAAGGGTCAGGGACCTTACCAGGATGACGTGGATAGGGAGGGCTTGCCGGAGACGAGCCAGCGGTGGAGGACTGAGGCGGCGCGGTGAAGCCAACGAGGGGAGCTCGGCCTGGGCAACAACAAGAACGAAGGGAGGTAGGGATAGCTTTAGTGAGGTCATAAGATGATGCCAGAGGAAGGAATTAGGAAACAGAGCCCCTTACCAGAGATGGGGAAGATGAACACTGCCCACGGCTGATTTTGGGGAAAACCAAATTCCGACAATACCTGAAGAGGAACAATGCAATTGAGTGACGCGAAATGTTCCTAGGATCTAGTGGCACGCTATGACGCGAAAGGACGAGGACACAAGAATGCGGTGGTGCTTACCGAGGCGGAGGCGGAGCTAGAGCTTCCCCCTCTTCAACACCGAGGAAGAGAAGTGAGTGAAAGAGAGGGCTCGAGGGGGTTTTGTGCGGGCCTGGAGACGGCAAGGGAAGCGGCGTTAGAAGGGGATGCTCAGGGTTGGTCGTGGAGGGCGGTGGATTGACGCCGTCGCAGGGCTCGGACGGAGTGTGACAGAGCGGCGCAGCCGCGTGGAGAAGATGCACAAACGAGTGGGGTCGGCATGGGCGCGCGCATTCGATGTGGTCGAGGGCGAGAAAACCAGGGGCGACGGTCTAAAACCGGGGACGGGACCATTGAAGCTGATGCGGTGACGACGACGCCATGGCGCTGCAAGGGGGAGCTGGCGCGGGAGCGGCGTCCGCGTGGAGAAGAAGCACAGGCAAAGGGGCCCCACTTGACAGCGGCTGAGGGAGAGAGCGATGCGGAGCCGTTGATTCGAGATCGGACAGCCAGCAGCGACAGTGCAATTAGTTGGTTAGGCCAAGCCAGGTCGACTTGGGTTTGAGTCGGGCTCGGGTCTGAGCCCGATGAACAATGTTTTCAGGTTTTGTTTTAAAAGGCTGAGAAGATAGGGAATTTTTGGAGGTAGCTCCGAAGCTCAAAAATTCCTGAAATTTTTATGAAAGCTTGATGGTTCAGTGAACAGCCTTTTGTAAATTTTTCCAGAAATTTTTATGCAATGTATTGTTCTCCCGAAAATTCACAAGCTGCTGGGCTAGGGGTTTGACCAGAATTCAAACTGGTTTGACTTGCTCTTTTGAAATAGCAAATAAAATCTAAAAATTATGGGATTTTTTAGAGAGGTTACTAGGATGATCTATATGATAGGAAAAATATTTCTAGAGGATGATCCCAAGATTTGATCATGGAGTTTTTAAGGTTAACCATTTCCATCAATAGAAACATTGTTCTTTGGAAATAGGAATTACTAGGGGAAAATTTCTAGAAAATTTCAAATGACATCATGAGGCATCAAAAGTTTTAATTTATCCTCATTTTATTACATTTGAAACACACACCATTGTTTGGGATGTTACATTGACCCACACCTTCCAGGCTGAGGCAGCTCACCACAGTAGTCTCGACGCCATCCAGGATGCAGCCCGTGTCGCCATCACTCGCCTGTGCTGGATACACGAGGACCTCCTGCTCGAGTCACCGTTCTGCTTCTTCCCGTACCTCACCGACGGAGCGCGCATCCCGGAGGCCTTCGACGGCAGAGTCGACAACCCTCGCCTGACCCACCAGGTGCAGCTGACCCAGGCAATGATCACTTCCACCTACTCACACACTAACGAGATCCGACAGCTTCGGATGCTTCTCATCAGCAGCGACGCCCACTCCGACACCCTCCGTGTCAACCTGATGAGGAGTGATCAGGCTCGCGATGCCGCTGTCCAGGAGAGAGATGCTGCCGTACAGGAGAGAGATGCTGCTGTCACAAAGGTGGCACGTCTCACAACCGCCCTTGCGATCACCGCTTCAGCCCTAGTTCCAGTTCCTCCTCCAGCCATCCCTCCAGCGACAAGCCGCTCGACCGACCTCTTCGCCCCCGAGGAGCCCGCACTAGGATGACAGCACGCAAGAGCGTGTGACGCCCCAGTCTGCCGCTGTAACACCCTGATTTTCTGAGTCTTTTTGAAAATTTTCAAAATAAAAAGAACCATTTGGTTTTGTTGAGAGTTCAAAGCTTAACTTGAGATTTTTAGAACTTGAGTGTTTAAAATGACTAAACCGAACTTCAACTAATCCTAAAGCTTCGTTTATTTGGTGTTGTTCGAGCTCTGGAGTAGTCCCTCCCTTTCTCTGCTAGTTCTACTCTCCTCTTAGCCCTGCTCTTTCTGTCCAGACCTCCTTGAGTTTGGACCTCTCCTCGTGTCCAGACTTCCTTTGTAACCAGACCCCCCTTTCTTGTTTGTCTGGACATTCTCCTATGTACAGACCTCTCTCTTGTTTGAGCATTCCTTTATGCCCAGACCTCCCTCTTGCTTGGCCATCTCTTGGAGTCCAGGTCTCCTTGTGTCTGGAACTCTCTTATGTGTCTAGACCTCTTTTGTGTCTAGACTACCCTTGTATTTTGATCTCTTTGTTGGTTTGAATCCCTTTGTGGTTCAGACCTCCTCTTTGTTGGTTTGGATCTCTCTGTGATATAGACCACCTTTCGGTCCAAACCTCCTTCTTCACTTGAACCACCTTTGTGTTCCTTTGAACCTCCCTTGTGTTCATCTGAACCTCTCTGTGTTCAATTGGACCTTTCTTGTGTTCATTTGGACCTCCCTGTATCCCTTTGGACATCCCTGTGTCCTTTTGGGCCTCCCCGGGTCCGTTAGGACCTCCTTGGCCCTTCATCTTGGTCGTCAGGACCTCTTCGGGTTCATCTTGACCGCCAAGACCTCCTTTAGCTCCATCTTGACCGTTGAGACCTCCCCGTGTTGGTCTTGACCGTCAAGATCTCCCTTTGCTTTCATCTTGACCGTTGAGACCTCCCCGTGTTGGTCTTGACCGTCAAGATCTCCCTCTACTTTCATCTTGACCGTTAAGATCTTCCCTGTGTCAGTCTTGACCGTTGAGATCTCCTTTGGCTTCATCTTGATCGTTGAGACCTCCCCTGTGTTGGTCTTGACCGTCAAGGTCTCCTTTGATCTCCATCTTGACCGCTGAGACCTTCCCTGTGTTGGTCTTGACCATCGAGATCTCCTTTGGTTCCATCTTGACTGTTGAGACCTCCCCTGTGTTGGCCTTGACCGTTAGGATCTCCTTTGAGTGCATCTTGACCGTCAGGACCTCCCCTTGATTCCATCTTGACCGTCGGGACCTCCCTCGAGTCATCCTGGCCGTCGAGATCTCCCTTTGATTCATCTGAACCATTCAGGTCCTTTGACTCCATCTTGACTGTTGAGACCTCCCCTGTGTTGGTCTTGACCATCGAGATCTCCTTCGCTTCCATCTTGGCCGTCAGGACCTCCCTCGAGCTCATCCTGGCCGTCAAGATTTCCTTTCTACTCGTCTGAACCGTTCAGGAACTCCTTTGAGTTCATCTTGACCGGTAAGACCTCCTTTGATCTCATCTGACCATCAGGACCTCTCTCTGAGTTGATCTGACCGTCAGGACCTCCCTTGAGTTGATCTTGACCTTGAGGTCCTCTCCTGGTCCTTTTTGCAAAGACCACCTCTACGGGTCAGACCACCCTTGTGGTCTGGACCTCGTGGTCTTTTTGCAAAGACCACCCTTGTGGTCTTTTTGTGAAGACCACCCTCCAGGTCACGACCACCTCTTGTGATCAAGACCTCCCCTTAGAGTCGCGACCTCCTCTTTTGTCCTTTAGCTGTGACCTCCCCTTGAGGCTGCAACCTCCTCTTTTGTCCTTTAGCCGCGACCTCCCCTTGAGGCCGCAACCTCCTCTCTTTTGTCCTTTAGCCGCGACCTCCCCTTGAGGCCGCAACCTCCTCCTCTTTTGTCGTTTTGCCATGACCTCCTTTGGTCATGACCACCCTATTGGTTTGACCACCTCACCCGTGTAGTTGACTGGTCCCACCTGTCAGCTCAGCTCGTTTCCTCCTTCTCCCCACCACAGAAGTATGTGCGCATTGAATGCTATCACTATTGTGGTACCGTGTATCCCTCTTTTTGTCTTTTCCTTTACCTGCCCCATCTTTTCCTTCTTTTCAGGCCATGCCTTGTCTTGTCCTTCACCTGCCTTTGACTTGTGGGTCACTAATTCTCTCAGTGACTCTCTTTCCTTCTTCCTTGGCTATAAATAGCCTGAGCAGCCCTCCTTTCCTCACCTTTGGCCACTTAACTCTCCAATTCTTTTCCTTCTTGCTCTGTGCTTGAAGCTTCGCCAAGAAGTATGTTGAGGCGGTGCTGTCGCCTCCTCGTCAACAAGGAGACCACCAAAGTTGGCGTCGCCACTTCACCACCGTAGGGGTTCGCTGGAGTGCCAGCATCACCTTCAACCGTCATCGCCGAGCCCTCAACCTCCTCCCTCTCCTCTTCTATCTCCCTCTCGGCCTTGGTGAGTACCTCCGTATCCTTTTTGCATTCCTTGCATGACTATGTTGCGTAGTCGTATTTGTCTTACGACCACGCAGCATAGTTGTGGCCCTTGTTGAACCTCCTCCTTTGGAGCTCCTGAGGGCCCCTTTTTGCAAAGATGACCTTCTTGGTCTTCTTGCAAAGACGACCTTCTCAGGACCTCCTGAAAGACCTCCTTGACCTCCTCGGGACATCCTCCTCAGGACGTCCCTTGAGCTCCTCTAAGATCTCACTTGGCAAAGACCACCCTATTGGTCTTTGCTGGCCTTCTTGCAAAGATGACCCTCTCGGTCTTCTTGCAGAGACCACCCTCTTGGGTCCTCCTCTGGACCTCCTCCTCTGAGACCTCCCGTTTGCCCTCTCGGGACTCTCTCAGGACCTCCCTTTTTGCAAAGACCACCTTCTTGGTCTTTGCCACCCTTTTGGTCTTTTACAAAGACCACCCTCTCCTGAGGACTCCTCCAACTCGTTGGACCTCCCTTCAACCTCTTGGACCTCCTCCTGAGAGCCCTTTCTTAGTTCATCTTGTTATGTTCTTTGCTATTTGGGTTTGTTTGGAGTTCATTTGGATCTTATTGGCTGTTATTTGATTTTGCTTTGCTTTGTCTCGTGTAGATCGCGACTCTTCGGGGAGCCCAAGTTCTCCCAATTAGTTCCTCAAGCTTTCGGACCAGGCAAGTTACACTCTTGATCATGTTGCGTCCAGTATCTCAAATTATTTAAGTTCTGTTTCAAAATTATTGCATGTTTATTTATGCTAAGTATTTCAATACCTGTTTTAAATTCATAGCTATGCCGAATCCTTTGTATGGCCCATGTTGACATTGATTCCACTCTGTTGTCACCCTAGTTAAAATCTGGTTGATGCAATAGTGTGAACCAGGATCTCTTGAAAAATGTATGCTTAGTCATGCTTAGACCAAAATCTTGTTTTGGGAGTTTTACTACCAAAAGACCAATGTTGTCTAATGTTTTAATCCATGACATTGGGTTGTCATGGTAGCTTGTAAATGTTTTCAAAAATTAAAGGAAAAGGAAAATGGTTTGGACTTGGGTGAATTTGGTTGTTTGGTTGGTGCATGTCTATGCACGGGGATCGTGTTATCCGATGCCCCAGGGTTGAGGTTGTCGCCCAAGTTAGTTAAGGACCGGTCTGCGAGCGTTACTTTGCTATGCCTATAATGGGCTATACCTCACCGTGCAACCACATGTCCTGAGTATGGGTAGGAGACCTGGCTGACTAATTTTCAAAGTTACCATCGCGGTCGATCCTGTGGATGTGGTGGGAGGTCTTTCATGACCTGTCTTTTATGACTTGGTTTTTCCCACCTGGCGCAAGAGGGGGCCCTTGATCTCTACGGGTTTCTATCCGTAGGGTGGGGCGAAACCTTAGCGAGGGTGGACTGCGGTGGAATGATGCATTGTAAAGGCCTTGTCATGAGCTCTAGACCACTTACCCTCAGAAGTGAGTGGTGGCATCGACGGTTGCCAAACAAACTAGAGAAATCATGTCATGTGGGTAAAGTGTACAACCTCTACAGAGTGTAAAACTATTCAAATAGCCATGTCCACGGTCATGGACGTGCTGGCAAAGCCTCTCACAATTAGATGTTGGTTTTGTTTTCAAAAGGACTAGATAAATTGGTTTTGGATTTCTATCCAATGGGTTTCGGGCAGGGAGCCTTGTGACAGGAGCGTATCCTTCACCACTTGTTGATGAATATTATCCAACTGAAAATTGAAATTTAGAAAAATGAATTTTAATTATTGTTATCTGCCCTGGAACTTAGTACTGGTATTTGAAATAAACTTGGCTTTGAGATATCCATTTATGCATGTCATTCTGTTATTTGACGGGTGTAACTTACGAGCACGGTTGTTGTGCTCACTCTTGCTTGATATCCTTATTGAGCAGGAAAAGAAAGCTTGATTGTAACAACCTCAGCCCTAATATACAGTAATACAGTACTGTTCATGTCATTACTGTTCATTTTGGCAATTTAGGCAACTTGTTACAAACCTTTTTCCCAAATTTCTTTTGCAAACTCCAACTTGATCAGAATTTTAAAAGGAAATACCATCTAATGTTGGTATTATGACTGGGATATATTTTAATTAAAAATCAGATGAAATATTATGGCCAAAAATAATTTTGGTTGAATTTTTAGAAATTATTTTGATTTTCAGAAAAATAATTGTCCTTAAATAAACCTTAGTTGGTCTAAATAAATTATTTATGTATTTATAAAGAAGAAACTGTGATTTCAAAATTTATTTGGGAAGAATATCATTCCAGTAGCAAGTCTGCAAAATTTCAAGATTTTACAAATTTATTTGCTATATTTAAAAGCCACCAAACATTTTGACAATTTAGACGATCTGGTCAAATCTTCCGACCTAAACCCTCTCGCATCAGAGCGAATCGGACCAGAGTTCGAACCATGCGGTGAGCCCAACCTAGTCGCCAGTCCGGCTCGGCCCCCACTCGCCGCGTCAACCCTAGCCCAATCTTCGCCATTCATTTCGCGGGTGGTCCTGATTGCATGTGACGTTGGACCAACTTTAACACCCACGTGACTTCAACCGTTGGATGCGCAATGGACCACCCAGATTCAATGGGACGTTCGACCACCGGCCGCTTTGATCCCGAAGCGTTGGCTTGAAATCAACGGCGATGGAGCCCTTGGTCCGAAGAGCTCCCGCGAAGCGCCTCATCTTGGGCCGTTGGTTCGCGACGGACGACTCTTGTTGATTGGGCCGACGGACCACTTCAGCGCCACCGAATCGCGGCCGTTAAAACACGATCGCATGGCTCTGTTGAGTGGGCCGCTCGACCACTTCATGTGCGCTGATCGTGGTGTCCGCCGAGGATCGGACGGTGGTCAGGCGTCGCCGTTCATTGCGGTCTTGCACATGGCGCGTTGCCCTGGGGCCCAGCTTGTCGTGGCGATTTTGCTCCCCTTCGCTATGCTACACTTCAGTGTGCGTTGCATGCGGTGGTTATCTCTGGGGCCCGCACGTCGTGGAAGGGTTTTGCTCTCTGTGTGCGTTGGTCGGTGTGATACCCACAGGACCCACGCGCAAAGGACTTAAATTGTGTTTTCTCTCTGGTTTTCCACCGTAAGCACTGTGGTGGCCGAAATGGGGGTAGAGCACAGTATTTTGAGGATATTTATCCCTTAATATCTATCCTAAGTGCCACCTCTTGATCTCTAGACCCGTCTCGGTTGCTCTACACATTTTGTACACTATATAAACCCTAGTTCTTGAGCTTCTGCCATTGTTGACCACAGAGGAGTCCTCTCATTTGGTCATCTCCTTCCAGTGAAGCTCTCTGGTCTTTCTTCCATTATTCAGCTGCAAGAAGGCCTAACTCTCATGCTAATATGATGTTGGTCATTTCTTGTAGGTTGAACTTGTGGTTCTTTTCTCTGTCATCTTGACCCTGTGAAACTTCATCTTGGAAAACCTCACCTGGGTGAGTTAAATTCCATCATTCCTTTAGCAAGAATGCACCTACTAATATTTAGAGCTAAGTTACACTTTCTTTTTGGTCAGCACAAGGAAAAGGGTTTCTGGACCTCTTTTGTTGACCAAGATCTTGACTGTTCTTTTCCAAACCCTAGCTGGTGAGTTAAACCTTAAGTCTTATCATCTAAATATCCTTAAGAACATCTTTAGTTTCCATAGACCACTCACTGGTTCTTGTGATACTCCAAACTTCTTTCAACTGAAAAGTTATTTTTATAACTTTTCGGTCTTTCATATCGTTTTCAAGAAATAGAGTTTCTCTTGTCAAGATACTAGTCTATCAGGTCATAAGTAAACCCTAGTATCATTAGGCCTCCTTTTGCTTTTTATGAGCACTGGAGTATTTATTAATGCAAACCCCTTCTCCTATGGTTTTGTCGGGTTAACCGACAAAATAGCCTCTTTTTCCTCTTTCTTTAGGTAACTAGACAATTAAGGTTCGCATGAATGTGTTGTAGTATTAGTGGCTTTCTAGTTAGTTCTTACTCCAAAGTAGCCGAAATCTGGGCAAAACTCTTTTGCTGTTTTAGTCTAAACCGACAAATAGCAAAAGTCTCTATTTCCTTCTGTAATCTAGCCGGTTAGGATTAGCATTAATAAATGGTGATATTTGTAACTTTTCAGTTAGTTCTAACTTTTAATTAAGTTTACCATTCTATGTATTTCTGACATCACCGAATTCGGAAAAAGAAGTCTTTATCTTGTTTTGGAGTAAACCGACAAAGTCACCTTTTGTCTTTTTCTTCTTTAAACCGGTGGTTAAGTTCAAAGACTAGGAAGTAATGACATTTATTGCCTTTTGGTAGTATTAGATCTCCTTTAAAGCCCTAGTGTTACAGAGTCTCGTTAATCACTCGAAAGTGGTTTAGTGTCATTCTCGCTTTTTGGATGTTAATCCAACCGACCCAACCAACAACAAAAATCTAAAGTCATAAATTGCTATTAATGGCACTAATTGATTAGCTAGTACACGGCACTAGTTTTATACACTTAGTTATCCTATAGTATCCCATTTATACAGAGTTAAGCCAAGAAATTAAATTATTTATAGTTGTCCTGTTCCAGTGTATAGAATCTGTTACTGTAGCTATTTTCTAATTATAAAATCTGGTTATCAAATGTCAGTAGATGATATATATGGGATATTACCCTTAATAAATTAGATATAGCTTAAGCATACTATTACCCATGCATTATCATTTGATCATGCATTCTTTTATGCATTTTGCTCTCTGTTTTTCCTGTGTTCATTGGAATTCTTGTATTCTCTTTTAGATACTGGTTCTTCTGAGTTTGTTGAACCTTTTGTTGAGCCACAAGAACTTGAGCAAGAGGTTATATACTACTATCAAGGCAAGCTTCCTCTCTGCACCATGTTGAGCCTAATCTTTTGAACTGTAGATTTACAAAATACAGTGACACTGTGCATGCAACTTTCTAAAAATTTATTTGTGCCCTGTTCCTAGTTAGTTATACCCTGAACTTGTGGCTTATCTTTAATTTAACCATACACTCAACCTAAGGTAGTTTGTGATGTTATTATATTTAATTTTAACTTTTGCTTAGCCATGCAAATCCATAGAGCGGTAGTGTTTGACAAGCTTAACTTGTCAAACACAGGAACAACAAATAATTTGTATTTATCTTTGATCCTTGTTCAGTTTATTTGATTTGGAAATGCTTCTAAATCCTGTTATCACTTAATTCAAATCTGGACAAGTGGATGCTAGTGATGGTGCCTTTGTGCACGAGATTTGGGAAATGTGGATGTCTTGTCTGGGTTGATTAAGGACTGAACTCTGACCATTTAATTCAAGTCCCAATGTACTTCCACACGCAGTGTATGGGCGCTGTTTGGTTAAGTAAAGGGTTAATATTATTGAGTTGGATACTGGAGAGTAAGGACATGTGTATTGATTTCATATGGCATAGATGCTTAAGTCTTCGGGCCGTGTCGTATGCCATGTGGAGCTTATATTGATATCAGATGTTCTTAGAAGGGTAAGGGCGTAGATGTGTTACATCGCATGTACGTTCCTTCAGGGCCCCGACTGCGGTGTAAAATGTGTGGCTAACACGAGTTTGCATTTAATTGACTGGGTCGGCATTCCCGGTACAACATGTGAGCCTCGGTTGAATATATGCTATCAGTCGTTGTTTAAGCGGGATCAGTCTCACATGGGTCATCCAACTCAATAGTGTTAACTTGTTGAAAAATACCAAATCTTAGTTTACCCGGCCGGCACACCAAAGGCAGTGTGTTATTATTCCGGAGGCTTACGGGCTAACTAAGTCATGTGGGTAAAGATGTACACCCTTGCAAGGTATAAAACTATTCGAATAGCCGTGTCCACGGTTACGGACGACACTTGAATTAATGTCATCTGTATAGATTTTGCTCTAAGTTTGGTTTGGGAATTGGTTCGGCATGATGGTTGTCATGCACATGTAATTGTGAGTTGTTATTTACTCTTGTTACTGTTTATGCTTATAATTACATTTATTCATTGTTTTAGTCCAAGTCAATTTATTAAAATTGCTTTATCAAAACATAGCAATTGTAGGTTAAGATGTATTGCTTTATGCAAAATTGAACCAATTAAGCCTCCTGTTGATAACCTTATGCATATAAAATTCTATTCCTTTGTATAGGTTCTAACAAACACTTTCTTTTATTAGTTTGTGTAAGACTTGCTGAGTACCTTTCGTACTCAGGGTTTTATGACCTCTTGTTGCAGGTGAGGATGGATATCTTTATGAAATGCCCGTTAGCGCCGATCTGGGTGACGCTAACGAGTGATGCTAGTTCTAGCCTCCACGCAATAGCCTGCGGGATGATGGGGCCATTGGTGGTTTTTATCGTTTATTTTGCTTCCGCTGTTGTTCTTTTTGTTAATGACCCAAGGTCATTTGTTCTTGTATATGTTTCGGTTACTGTAGCAGACCTGACACTGTAGCAACCGAATTTGAGATGTAATTACTAATGTATAATTATGTGAATGTATGACTTGTATGTGATTGATGCAATGTTGATTAAGGATATATGTGCAATAGTCACTAATCCTGGGAACTATTGCATGGCATATATCCGGGAACCTAAATGTTGGATTGTTACTTATTATGATTATGCTTCTAGTATGATTTTTATTAAGGACATTACACTGTTCCTTAATTAAGAATTATGCTACCAGTATAATTTATAATTCGGCACGGTCCAATATTTGAGGGTCTCACATTGAGGAGGTCTTCGCAGTGGACCTAGAGGTCCTGGCCGTCTAGGATGCGCCCTCCAGCCGATTGCCTGTGGTGTATCGGGTGGTCTACTCATTTACCTTCCGCCGTATTTTGTTTGTAGGTTTGTAAGCCCTCTTGTAATCAACTCCTTTGTTATTAATAAAGCTTGTGTTTGATGTATGTTACCACTTTTGTATGCGGTGATGAGCTAGCTATTGATCCTTGGGACTAGCTCGGTTCACACAGAGGACCATGGGGTGATCCCTGACCACCACAACCACCCTCGGGTCTGGTCGTGGGAGGTCTTCGGGGTGATCCCAGCCCTCCACGATCTCCCTTGGGTCTGGTCATGGGAGGACTTGGGTCACCTCAGGTCTCACGACCTCCTCGGGATTGGTCTCTCGACCTCTCCTGGGTTGAGTCGTGGCACTGGGGTCATCTCGTGGCTGTCTCGAGCTCACCTTGGGGACATCTGGGCGGTCTTGAAGGACCTTTCGAGAGGTCTTGAAGGACCTCTGGGTGGTCTTAAGGGACTTCCCCGGGTGACCCCATGTGAGAACCCGGGGTATTTAACTTGTAATACTTAACCATCCAATTGGCCCTAGCATTACAAATCAAATATCCTGACTCTCGGCGCATATGTACTTCCCAGAATTGCAGTATACATGCCCCATACAAAAATTAAGCATCCATTCCATACACAAGTCATTACAAGCATACAACTTAAAGGACATACAAGTTCATATTACAAAAGTAGGGCCGGCCAGCCAAATAACAAGGTAAATAACCAAAGTAGCAGCGGAAACATAAGCCATAAGATGGCGATAAAAAAAAGCCAAACGGTTTGCCATTACCCACAAGGCAACCGACCGGGCCACCAAGCTAGCCGTCCTGTACGAAGTCGGTCACACAAAAGTCGATCCCTTGGGGATCAACCTCCTCTGCAACAATCAATTAAGCAAAGCAAATGAGTACAAAAATGTACTCAAAAGACTTACGTGTAGTGTAACAGCCTATCCATAGCTACATGCAAGCTTATTTAAGTGGAGGAGGCTCTAGACTCATTTTCAGCATAAAGCAAGTTTTCATTTGCAATAATGTAATAGATTTAAAGTAGTTTTACAATCTGTTTTTATTTGACAAAAACAGCGAGATACAAGTAACAATAATAACAAGACATCTTGGAAGTGGCTAACCCAATAGCCACCACAACAATAGCATGAATTCCCTATTCATACCACCCACATCAAGTTTTAATTAAATGTTATAGTCTAGTTCTCACGGGGCGTATCCAAGCGTGTCCATAACCTAGGACGAGGCTATTCGAATAGATTATACCCTACAGGGTTGTAAAACTTTACCCACATGTCAGACTGCCTTTTCGCCAAGCTATTAGCACACTTCCTTTGGTATGCCGGTACGGCTAAGTCCTACGAGACATTTCCAATATTGTGCATTAACTACGAGTCGCCCATATGGAAGAAGCCCATATGTTGATATGGAGTCATCAAAGGTGCTCACCGCCTTTATAAAAGGACGATGCTCCTTGCAGTGGATAACCTCCACCACTGCTCACCCAAACACACACAAGTTTCTTTTTCCACACCACGCACACAACCACCATGCGACCCGGAGCTAACACACGCCAAAGTACTAAGTCAAGAGAGGTCCTATATCCCCCTCATGTGGTTGCACGCATTAGTGCTTTGTACGGTGGCGCAAGTAACTCGGTCCTTGATTGACTTGGGCACCATTCCAGTCACACCATAAGATCACACCATCAACCATTGTGCCCAAGTCTCAAACATTTCATTTTCAGTTTCAGTTTTTGACTTTACAAAGTAACAAAGCACAAATTGTTGAGCATAATGATAATAATAATTTTGTGTGATCAAAGTTATTGACTAAGTCGATAATCGCCCAATTCTACCAGTAGCTAAGCATTTCTAAGCATGACACCGTAAAGACAAGAAAAGAGCATAACTCAACCACCGGGCTCTAATTCACCGACGAGATTAATACCTTATATTTAGTGGCAGGGGATAATAATTTAAGGGCAACCATGCAATAGGAATAACTACCTCTAATTGGGAAAATAAACTTTGACACAAGAGCATGCATAATACAATTTGTAAACAAAATATTAGACTTTGAAAGTAATGGGATTATTATGATCAAACTGCTTGCCTTTACTTGCTGGTACTCTGGACATTCTCAAGACCATTGCGGTTGCACACCCGAATCACCATCAAAGAATCGACAAAGCAAAAACACCGAATAAACACCAAATTCCAAAAGTCTTCAAAAATTATGAAATTAATACAGTAGTTAGATTATGATTTAATATGAATTTATAAACAAAAATTATTTGATTTTGAGTTTGTATGTGAAAGTTATAGTAGTTTGAATCTCAGATTTCAGAAAAATCCAATTTTTATTAGATTTGATTACTGTTCACCAAATTTAATTATTTGTTGAAATTTTGCAGAATACTTGTGGAGATATGTATTACATGGTTAGGTAGAGAATAAAATTTTAACACTAACACAATTTTGGTTCACCTCATTTGGAGTTCATATGAATTTCTTATGAATTGTTGAAGTTAATTCAATTTCTAGTGTAAAAATAATTCCTTCCAGAAATTAATTCTAATTTCAAAATTTTCTAGGACAATAACATGTTTCAAACCTATTCCAAGTTAAAGTACATTAAGAATGAAAACCAACAAAATTGGTTTCACTCAATTTGGAGTTGATTTAATAATGTTTTATTGAGAGATTATCTAAGTGAGTATTCTCTTGATTGATACTAACCATTTTCTAATACCTGTTTCTAGATTGATTTTCCTCTGTTGACTTAATGACCAAAATTAACTGAAACAAGGAACTTTCCAAGTACTTGCATTAGAAAATTCATTAGCCTATTGTTATTTAATTATCCTCATATGGTCCTCTCTGTTCCTATACCTTTACAAAAGAAAATTCTTTTGTACTTAAGTGTTGCTAGTTAAACTTCCTCCAAAAAAAAAATCAAACTCCCAATTTGTTAATTCACTTGAGTGTCCTGAATAACATTTATAATACTTGTTAGCATTAGAAGGTTGGTTTTTGTAAGAGGGTTCCACTGACAGTCCAATTTTTCTCTTAATCAAAATCTTCTCTCTGCCTGACACTTCACTAGAAAAAGCTGATGGTGTCTGTTGGTTCTCGAAGTTCACAACCCTAAATATTCTCAGATTTAAGTGTTGCTGAAAGCTAATTGCCAACTGGCTAGTAGTATTAAGACAAACCTTAACTACATGAGGTAGGCAAGCTATTAGCCACTGACAATACAACTTTTCAGCTAACACCTTCTCTGATCAAACATCTTGTTAAGTGAAAATGTCTGAAATGAACAGTTGTTAACTAAGCTTCTTTACAAGTTCAAAATTAAAATTTTGATAACTCATTGAGTGATTCAATGGCATTCATCAGGTTTGTTAGCAAAAGATGTTTGATTCTATAAGTGGTTTCAACTGACAATTCAAGTCTTCTTCTAATCCTTCCTCTTCTCTGTTCAAGTAACCTACAATAGCAGCATCCTCTGAACTAAAGCGCTGATGACTGGCTATTGTCTGAATTTTCTTTAACTCAACTTCAAATTTGCTAACTCTCTGTTGGTTTTTAAAAGTTCCCCTTTTCACTGCTGATTTTCAGATTTCGCCATTTTACTGGTCTGTTGACAAAAACTGAAATCCTTCAGACTTCTATTCAAACAACCTACCCAACAAGATTTTTCAGAACTAAAAGCTATGAACTAAACTTCCTTCAAAACTTAAACATCAAATCTATTTACTCATTTGCTTGACTTAAATGACAGCCATGATGTTTGATAGCAGCACTATGTTGACTTTACACATTGCTTTCATTTTCAGTTGTAGAGAAGGTTCACACCGTGACCACAGAGAACAAAAGGAACAAAACAAGGAGTTGCAACCGATTTGGAGACGACGCATGCCACCGGCGATGGATGCAAGGAGGTGGCTGGGAGTAGCAAAAATGGAACCATGAGACTCTTGGCTACCTTCCAGTGGCGAAGTTGAGGATGACGGTGGCCGGAAACCCGCCGGTGACAATGTGAAGCGGAGAGGGGGCGTCGGGTCTGTGATGAAGTGTGCGCACGAGGTCTCCTCCATGAACTGGGCGTCGGGTCTTGGCATCCAAGGGCTAGGGTGACACCGAAGGGGGTCGATGGTCTTTGGCCTCAGCTCCGGCAACACCCGGATATGGCGGCGACGAGTTCCTCTCACACAGACGAGAAAGAAAGGGGTCAGGAATGTGTACTGAGACTCGGAGAACTTGATAGAAGCACCGAGTTGAAGCTAGGCTTACCGAGGGTGATGAGACGGCCATGGCGGTGCTACATCGGAGATGAGGAAGAAGGCATGACTTGGCCTTCCCAGTTCACCGAACGCGAGATTGGACGTAGAGGCTCCATTGCCCGGGCGGAGAGCGGCGCAAGCGTTCTAGGCGGTGGCTCGGGATGTTGGGGTGTGGCGGCATGGGCTGGAGCCGAGGGAGACGGGACCGGCGCGGTGCTGAGGGGCGAGCCGGAAGGAGGCGGCGGCACCAGCGGAGCCATAGGAGCCGGGCCGAGCGGAGGGAGCAGTCGAGCTGGGCACGGGCCAACCAGAGGAGGAGCCGCGCCGCGTAGAAGCACCGGGGGCGGCGCCATTCACCGGACCAGGGGGAGGCGAGCTCAGCGGTGGAGGTGAAGGGGCCAGCTCTTGGCTCTCGGTGGATAAGAATGAGGAAGGGGAGGAATGAACCGGGGCAAAGGGGCTGCAGCACTTGAAAGCCAAGGAAAAGACGGAGTGCTCAATACAATGATGCGCTCGGGATGGCATGGGCATGCGAAATTGTGGGCGAGGCGAGGAACTGTGGGCGGAATGGTCCGAGACCGGGGGCGGAGCTGGGCAAATGCAGAGACGATTGGCCGCGTGGACATGGCCGGGTGTGGAGGTTTGATGCGGTGGAGAAGAAGGTCTGAGCGATGGGGCCAGGCGCTCAGCGGTGGAGGGAGAAGTGGCATGGTGAGCTGGCTCGGCTGAGCCAAAACAGGAGTCAGTCCGAAAGAGTTCGGTCGGTCCGAAAGATCGGTTCCGACCGGATGAATAGTAATGGCCTTGATTTTGTGGAAAAGGCTGAGAACTAAAGTGAATTTTTGATGGTAGAAGATTGGCTCCAAATTGGATGAAACTTTTAGGGAAAAACTCTGACACTAATTAGATCATTCAATAATTTTTCTAGGGTTTTACAATCTCTACAATTTTCTCTAAAATTATTTTAAGTTGTTGTTGTGGTGTTTGACTTTTGATTTACAATTTTGGCTTGCTGTTTTAAATTAGAAATTTAGTCCTTAAAATGGTAAAATTTTGTAGGTGGGTTTATAAGGTGTCACAGAACCTAGGAAAAATATTTCCAAGCACTGTTCACAAGATTTGCTTGTATTTTAAATTCAGGTTCAAATTTGAACATGCAAATAAAATAGAAACCAAATAACCTCCAAAAATTCCAGAAAATTCCAAATAAGCATAACAAAGCATATCAAATATAAATAACATATCCCCACTATATTTTCAAAATAGAAATCAGTTTGTATTTCTGAGCTACAGAAAATATATTTTCGAGTTTGAAATGGAGGAGGATTGGATTACTCGGTTTTTAACACACTTGCTTTGAAACAAAAAGTTTTTAAAAGGTCAAAAATTTCATAAATGCATAGTAGATGCATAACTAATCCAACTTAAGGATTTTGGGCTGTTACACCCTGTGCTCAAGCGTTCATACCACCCTTCTCGACGACCTTCCTGTCGGGGCCAGGACGCAATCTCACTGCCTCGCTCCTGCTCCCACTCGCTGAGCTTCAGCCCGAGTCATTCCCGCTCCTGCTCCCCAGTGGAGTAGTCAAGATAGTCTAGTTTAGCTAGCAGTGCTTGCTAGGCAGTCTTTTGGGTTGCAAGCACCTTTGTTTCTTTCTTTTATAGACGATGTGTTTGTATCCTGTGTCATGACTTAGCTTAGCGTATAAGCTTTGTTCGAGAGTCATGTAACACCTAATCCCTTAATATATTACAGCCATTCTAGGCTTTGTATTGTATTTATTTGATCTTCCTACTTGGTTTAAGTTCTTCTGTGTGTGCCTTAGAGGGCTAGTGAACCCTCATATACTCCTCCCTGGTTCCCTCTAGTTCTAAGCCTCAGCCTTTCTTGACGATGCCGCCAAGAAGAGCCGCTGCCCTAGCCCGCGGAACTTATGCAACTCCAAACTCACTAACTTCCTCAGGACGAGACCTCTCACCTTTGCTGCAGCTAATGAAGCTCTTGAAGCTGAAGATTGGCTCAGGGACACTAAGAAAAAGCTTCGACTTGCTTGTTGTTCTAATGAAGACAAGGTGAACTATGCTACCCACCAACTGAAAGGCGCCGCAGCCACATGGTGGGAGAATTACCTTGCTGCCAGAGGTAATGAAAGTCTAGTGTCAGAAGAAGAGGAGGAAGAAGAAGTAGTAGCGCCAGAAGTCGCAGCATCTGCAACTGGAGAACCAGCAGCCCCCACCGCTGGAGCCGCCATAGAAGAAGTAGCTGAAACAACGCTAGATGAAGATGAACCAGCATGGTAGTCAATCCCTTGGGCAGAATTCAAAGACGCCTTTACAACCAACTTTGTACCAGCCGATACCATGAGGCTGAAGAAAAATGAGTTCAGAGCTCTTAAGCAAGGCCATATGACAGTCAATGAGTATGTAACCAAGTTTAACCAACTTGCCCGCTACGCCCCCAATGACGTAGAAGATGAAGAAGAGAAGATAGATCGTTTTGTGGAAGGCATGCGCGAGGACATGCGTGTACAGCTCATCCTCCATGACTTTGGCAACTTCCATCAATTGGTCAACAAAGCCCTAGTGCTAGAGAATGAGAAGAAGACAGCAGAAGCTAGCCGCAAGAGGAAGATGTCTTTCCAGAGGCCACAATGCAACTTTCCCCAGAAGTCAACATTCTAAGGTAGTTCCTCCTTCAGATCATCTGCCGTCACGCCACAGAAAAGCTCAGCTCCAGCTCCAAGACCTCAAGGAAGTGGTTTCCACACTCTCCGCCCCGTTGGACAACCTGCCACAGTTAACCCAGCAGCTCATCTCCACTGCTTTGCCTACGGAGAAAAAGGACACTTTGCTAATCAGTGCCCTCATCGCCGCAACCCTGCTCCAAAGATCAACCCAGGGGCTGCTCCAATTCAAGGTCGGACTTCAGCTCCATGTAAGAGCCATCAGACTTCTCAAGCTTCAAGGTCTACCCCGACACAAAGCCACGGTCATGTGAATCATGTCACCGCTGAGGAGGCACAAGATGCTACAGGAGTGCTAATGGGTACGTTCTCTGTCAATTCAGTATCCGCACAAGTTTTGTTTGATTCTCGAGCTTCGCACTCTTTCGTTTCAAGAAAGTTTGTTGAAAGGCCTAAGTTATCGACCTATAAGTTAAAGAAACCCATGGTACTTAGTTCACCCGGGGGACCCCTATATGCTACTTCAGTTAGTCCCAGAGTAGAGATTGCTTTGGAAGATTTTGGATTCCTAGCTACCCTTCTTGTGCTAGAATCTCAAACACTGGATATCATCCTAGGGATGGATTGGTTGGCTGCTTATCACAGATTAATAGATTGCACCAACAAAAAAGTGGTACTTGCCAAGGAACCTGAAACCACGAAAAGGATTAGTGTGGATCATTCCTCTCCTTTGGTTCGAACAATCCGCCACCTTGGAGAGTTGTCCCTAGAGACAACGCCTGTAGTTCAAGCTTACCCCGATGTCTTCCCAGAATAATTGCCAGGCATGCCCCCAGACTGAGAGGTCAAATTTGTAATCAATTTGAAGCCAGGGACAGCCGCAATTGCCAAGAGACCATACAGAATGGCCACTGACAAACTTGAAGAGTTGAAGACACAACTTGAAGACTTGCAAGAAAAAGGATTCATTAGACCTAGTTCTTGTCCCTAGGGTTTGCCAGTTCTCTTTGTGAAGAAGAAAGATGGTTTTGCCAGATTGTGTGAGGATTACAGATCACTCAATGAGGTGACCATAAAGAACAAGTATCCCTTGCCTCGCATTGATGACCTGTTTGATCAGTTGACAGGAGCCTCAGTTTTCTCCAAGATAGACCTAAGGTCAGGGTACCACCAACTCAAGATCAGGAATGAGGATATTCCTAAAACAGCCTTTACCACTCGGTATGGCTTGTATGAGTTTACAGTCATGTCGTTTGGCTTAACTAATGCACCAGCCTACTTCATGAATCTGATGAACAAGGTATTTATGGAATACCTGGACAAGTTTGTAGTCATGTTCATGGACGACATCTTGATCTATTCTAAGACCAATGAAGAGCATGCTGAACATCTGCAATTGGTCCTGGAAAAGCTTAAAGAGCATGAGCTCTATGCCAAGTACAGTGAATGTGAATTTTGGCTTCAAGAAATCAGTTTCCTCGGACATATTGTATCCGCTGGAGGAATAGCAGTTGATCCAGCCAAGGTAGAAGCTGTGATGGATTGGAAATAGCCTACATTAGTGATAGAAGTTTGTAGTTTTCTCGGTTTGGCCAGATACTATAGACGCTTCATAGAAGGATTCTCGAAGCTTTCTAAACCGATGACCCATCTGCTCAAGAAAGAAAAGAAGTATGATTGGACAGAGGCTTGTGAGAAAAGTTTCCAAGAATTGAAGAAGAAGTTAACTTCTGCACCAGTATTGATCCTACTGGACATTCATCAAGACTTTGAAGTCTATTGTGATGCATCGCGCCATGGTTTTGGTTGCATACTTATGCAAGGAGGAAAAGTTGTAGCTTATGCATCCAGACAGCTCCGTCCTCATGAAGACAATTATCCAACTCATGACTTGGAGTTAGCAGCAGTAGTGCACACCCTCAAAATTTGGCGGCATTACTTGATTGGAAATCATTGTAATATCTACACAAACCACAAGAGTTTCAAGTACATTTTCACCCAATCCGATCTCAACCTTCGACAAAGAAGGTGGTTAGAGTTGATAAAGGATTACAACTTGGATGTTCATTATCATCCCGGAAAGGCTCATGTAGTTGCTGACGCATTAAGCCACAAGTCTTACTATAGTAATGTTATGATTCAAGAGCATCAGCCTGAGCTCTATAAGGAATTCGAAGCCCTCAACCTTTGTTTGATAGAACAAGGCACTGCAGATACTATGGAAGCACATCCAACTTTAGAAGAGCAGATCAAGACAACTCAACAAGGACACTCTAGAGTCCAGAGATTCAAACATCTCATGGCAAAAGGAAAAGCCCCAAAGATGATTGAAGATCAGCAAGGAATCCTATGGTATGGGAAACATCTCTTTGTTCCCCACTAGAAGGAACTCAAGGATTTGATTCTGAAAGAAGCCCACACCAACAGATACCTCGCACTCAGCAAAGACCAAGATGTATCAAGATATGAAGATTCTGTATTGGTGGACACGAATAAAAAGAGATATCACCGAGTATGTAGCCTGTTGTGATGTATGTCAATGAATCAAAGCCGAACATCAGAAGCAAGTAGGATTGCTTCAACCCCTGCAAATCCCTTAGTGGAAATGGGAAGAGATTGGAACGGATTTCATTACCGGACTACCACGAACCAAGTCCGGATGTGACTCAGTATGGGTTATAGTGGATAGACTGACCAAAGTAGCCCATTTCATCCCAGTAAAGACAACTTACAAGGGAGACGAGTTAGCCAAGTTGTATATGGCTCGTATTGTGTGTTTACACGGAGTACCCAAGTGGATAGTCTCCGATCGAGGATCTCAATTCACCTCGCATTTCTGGGCTAGTTTGCATGATGCCCTTCAAACACACCTTGATTTTAGCACAGCTTATCATCCACAGACTGATGGTCAGACAGAAAGAACAAATCAGATTCTAGAATACATGCTTCGAGCTTGTGCTTTGGAATTCACCGTAGACTGGTAAAAGTGTTTGTCATATGCTGAGTTTGCATACAATAACAGTTATCAGTCAAGTTTGAAAATGTCCCCATTTGAAGCACTCTATGGAAGAAAATGTAGAAGTCCTCTACATTGGTCAAAATCAGGTGAAGGATATATCTTCGGACCAGATACTCTCAGGCAAGCTAAAGAGAAAGTTCGACTGATCAGAGATCGCCTCCAAGCAGCTCAGTCAAGACAAAAGAGTTATGCTGACAACCGTCAAAGAAAGTTAACTTTTGAAGTTGGAGACGCTGTGTACCTCAAGGTATCGCCGCTTCGTGGAACTCGAAGATTCAGAGTGAAAGGCAAGCTTGCCCCAAGATACATAGGCCCATTCCCGATCACTGCCAAGCGTGGAGAAGTTGCCTATCAGCTAGAGCTACCGAAAAATTTGTCAGAAGTTCACGATGTGTTTCATGTCTCCCAGCTCAAGAAGTGTCTCAGAGTACCTGAAGAGCAAACGCCCGTTGAAGCCATCGCCCTTCAGCAGGACTTGACTTATCCAGAGCATCCGATCAAGATCCTCGACGTCATCGAGAAATGAACTAGACGCCAAGTCTTCTGCCTTTGCAAAGTCTAGTGGAGCCACCACTCAGGAAAAGGAGCCACCTGGGAACGCGAAGATCAACTGAAGCAAGACTACCTGTCCCTGTTCTCGGAGCAGCTCAAATCTCGGGGTCGAGATTCTGTTTAAGGTGAGTAGGATTTGTAGCGTCCCATTTTTGGACGGCGCATAGTATTTACCATTCTGGTTTTCGTTCTTCGCCGTAATTCAAATTATCGAGCTAATTTCGAAAACTTCCTTTCTTTTCTCTCCGGTGTGTGTTTCAAATGTAATGTTCTTAACATTTGAAATTCAAATTCCGGGTTGGAGTTTCCCCTCTCCTTTGACTTCCCGGGCCTTTTTCAAGTTGGGCCTCCTTCTTTCGGGCTCAGCCCATTCTCCCTCTGGGCCACCCCCAAGCCACTGCGATGTTGCTGCACCCTCGCGTGCTCTCTGCGACGCCGCGCCAGCACGCCATCCCTCTGACGCCCTGGCCGCCTCACCAACACGACGCCCCGAGCTCCTCTGTGCGCCGCACCTACCTGTAACATCCCAATTTTCTGAGCTTTAAAAAAATCTTTTGAATAGTTAGTAGGAGAAAATTCACCATTTGGGTTTTATTTGAAGTTAATTCAAAAGCTTAAACATGGACTTTATACATCAAAACAATTTAATATGACTAAAGTCAACATCAACAATGGTCAAAACTATTTTATTTGGATTCTATGTGCTTGGATATATTTTCTAGAATTTTCTAGAATTTTTCCAAGTTCATTTGCTATTTTCTATTGCTTATTTGAATTTCTGGTATTTTATTAAAAAAAATGTATTAAAATCTTAGATAAAAGCTTTGGGTCGAATCTTAATTCGATCCGCCTGCTTCCTCGTTTCATTGATCCGCTTGCCGCTCCTTGGCAGCACAAGGTTAATCAGTGAGCCGCTCGCGTGTGGGCCATCTTCTTTCACTCGCTACGCGTGGGACCGCCTTTGCGTTGTCGTCCTCCTCGCGTCTTCTTCCTCGCGCGAAGCAACACCCACGTCGCCATTGAAACTCTTCAAAGCTTCATCCGACAATGCATTATCTTAACTAATTCACCCCGGATTTGGTTACCAAATTCTATCCCTTGCTATCTCGTACCCATCTCGGTTGATATCTTATCTCCAATCGATTTCTATCTCCTAGAATCCGAGCTTTCCCTTTCGTGTTCAACACGGACTTGTTTTTGGATCTCCCTAATCCGTGCTTCCCTGGCCCTATAAATAGGACCCCTGGGTTCACAATCGCGCCCGCACCTCAAACCCTCAAGCCACCGCCCCTCGCGAGCTTCAGCGCCGCCGCAATCTAGTTTTTAGGGTTTCTACGCTGCCAGCCTTTTTCTTCAATTGCGCCGCCGCCGTTGCTGCCGTGTCGTCGTGGAGCATGCCATCGGGACCACCGTCTCCGTATCTACCTCCAGAGACCATCCACATCGTCGGAGATTCGTCGGAGCCCTCGTCTGACAATAACCGCAGCCTTCCTCCGCTCGGAGCTCGCCGCCGGTCACCACCATCCACCTCAACCACCCGGAGTTGCACCCAAAGGTTTGCAATAGCCTTAACTTCACTCCTGTACCACCCATCTCCGGCAAGGAGCCGCCGTTCGCCATTGTCGGGTGAGCCCATGAGCGTCACCACCGACGTCGATGTGGTCATCCGTGTGTGCGTCCAGGTTAGGCGGCCACCTCAGCCTTTGATCCTGCGTGGCGCATGCGTGTCGGTCCAATTACCGCCACATCAGTGTCTGCGTGTCCAGTACTCCAAACTCTAGATCTATTGGTTCGGTGAACCCAGCTCACCGTGGACCATGTCGCTGACAGTGGGTCTCACATGTCAGATCAAATTCTTTTTATTCATTTCAGCTGAATTCCTTCGCTGACGTCATAAACCCGGAATTTTCAATTGGAAAATAATTCGGGATATTTCAATAATCCTAATTAGGGTTTTCTTTTAGATTTCAAACTTCCCAAGCTCATATCTTTTGCATCCGAACTCCGTTTGAGCCCATTCAAATTTCTAAATTCATCTAAATCCGGGATCTATTTATCTGAGATTTTTATTTAATTTTTGGAGTTGGTTTTGCCTCTATTATTTATTTGTTTTGTTTATTTGCTTTCGTTTGCGAGTAGACGTCGATACTTCGGGAAGATTTGAAGAAGAAGGAGCACCTCAAGAGCAAGATCAGTACTTAGACCTATTTCAAGGGAAGTTATACCTTTGATCATATTGAACCCAGTTTTCAAAAGTTATATTGACTCAAAGTATTGCATTTACTTTAATTATTTATTTCAATGCTTTTGGGATTAGTTAATATCCAATTTTTTATGACCTCCTTGTCTAATTGTATGCCATAATCTTTTGTCACCCTAGTTTGGTTCATTTAGTTGGTGCTATTGTATTACCAACGTGGGTTGGTTAGATACGATTAGTTTACTTAGCCATGCTACGAGTCATCATTCCATGTGAGTCACAATAATAAACTTGACTAAGTGACTATGGAACCATTTGATAAAGTCGTGTGTACTATGTGCTATTACTCGTTGATGGCATATGTTGCACTTAACCAACAGGGTGGGAAAAGGTTTTCGATGGGGGCAAGTGGTTTGGTATACTTTTATGGTGGATCTGTGTTGGCGGGAATGATAGGTTAGAATTTGGAAGTCTTGCCTCGGTCAATTAAGGACTTAACCTTGTGCGCCATTGAACTAGGCCTTTCGTACAACCACATGCCTGGTATGGGATGGGCCTAACTTAGTAAGTTATGGATTCTTGGCACTGACTACTCGGGTTGTAGCTTAGCTGTGTCGGATTGGGTGGAGGTGTGTACTACCAAGTAGTCGCATCGCGGGGCAGTTCGCCGTTTCCCTATCCAACGGTGTGCATCTGTGGTGGCTAAGCATACCGGGAGTGTCAATGTCGAGATGAAGTTTCTGAACTGTTTTTTTACGGCTAGTGCTAGCTACACTAGTTGTATCTTGTAGGTAAAGTGTACAACCTCTGCAGAGTGTTAAATCAATCTATTCGAATAGCCCCGTCCGTGGTCATGGACATGCTCGGGGATTTCACACAAGGGGTAGATTTTCGTGAAAACCTTGGGAAGGGAGCTGTGTGACTTAAGTCATATGGCTATGTGAATAACTTATATAGGCTATGTGTCTTTGTGAAATAAAACTGTCAAATTATTATTGTCTATTTGTTTTGAATTATGCTTTCAATCTATTACTTGTATTCAAACTACAAAAGTCAGATTTACGCAAAAGAGCCACGTAATCCATTCCTTTGGAATAAGCCATCATGTATAATTGCATGTCTGTGGTATGACTTGCGAGTACGGTTGTGTACTCATGCTTGTTGTAAAACATGCAACAGAAGAGGAGGAGTCATCGCCTGCTTTCGAGGAGGAGTTCATCGAAGGTGCTTGATCGTAGGGTCTTGATCCCAGTCGGTTGCCTGTGATGAATTGATGGGATGCCACTACCGTTTCTGTTTCCGCTGCTGTTTATTTTCTTTGTCAGCCTTGCGTGGCTTAATAATTGTAAACTCGACCATAAGGTCAAAACCCTTATTTGTTAATCAAATTACACGTTTATGTTATTAATCGCTCGTGTGGATCGATATTCACCTGTGTTGACACTGTGTGCACTAGCATGATCCTGGACTAGTGCATTATACACAGAGGGTCCAAAATTGTATTTTTGGGTCTCGACACTACCCTTGCTGCCACCCGCGACTTCCCGAGCCACCTTCGCCTTGTCACCTCGGAGCGCCCACACCGCGCATGCCATCGCCGTCCTTACTCCTGGACTGAGCCGCGCGCTGCGTAGTGCACGCGTGCTCCCGCGTCAGCGTGGACACCCGAGTCGCCGCTCTTCGCTGCGCCACACCTGCTGTGAGGACCCCCGAGTTATCTCCGTAAGACTGAGACTAAGCATGGTCTTATGGACATAACTCTGGACCTCAAGTGAATGGATTCCAACTTAACTCCATCTAAGTGACTAAAAACTAGAGCCCCGACGATCATGTGCGCTGCTCCTCTGCGAGCACTACATGATTGTCGGTTCTCTAATAAGCCAAGCACTACACTTAGTGAGTTAAATGGGAAGCCACAAATAGCGAGCATGAGGTCATATTGGCTCCCAAAATCAGCGACCAACATGCCCCAAACTCACATATAGCATTGATCACATCCATACAACATTCATACATTCATAGGTCAAAAGACATACGACATAATAGTTCAAGTCTACAACTATTACAAGTGGCCAACCGGCCAAATTCAAATAAGATCATAAAGTAACAGCGGAAGCAAGTAAATAAACCAAAATATCCAGCATGGTATGCCCCATAACCCATCGGCAACTGACTGGGAGTTAAATGATAGCACTACTCGTCAATGTCACCTAAATCGACACTGACGAGCTCAACGGGCTCAAAGTCTTCCTCACCTGAAATTGCAGCAACTGGGTTGAGTACAAAGGAACTTGCAAGTCTTACACAAATAAAAATTAGTTATGCTAGAGGTTGTTCCAAAGGATGGCTCATATTGGCTTAGTTTTGCAAAAGAGACGCAACAATTTACAACCTACACATACTAGTTTTTCAAGTGTCATTTCAAAATCAGATTTGAAGTAGAAGTAAAGCATGTGAATAAGTAGTAAATTGAATAACAAATAAATCATACAAATAACAAAGTGGCTGTCCACTTTGATACAACAGCAAGCATGAACATCCCATTCATGACGAATACCAAGTTATAACCACAATTTTAATTCCAAGTCTAACAATGGAAACCATGTAACTCAAGTGGTCGTCCATAACCGTGGACACGGCTATTCGAATAGATTTATACCCTACAGTGGTGTACTATATTACCCACACGACTTGATTAGCCCGTAAGCCTCCAGATGCCTCCGAATATAGCATACTTCCTATGGTATGCCGGCCGGGTAAACTAAGACTTAGTATTTTTCAGCAAGTTGACATTATTGAGCTGAATCACCCATGTGTGACGTAATCCCACTTAGGATAGGCTATATCACCTACCAACCAAATGGACACGCAAGTTGTGCCGGGAACACCGACCCAATGAATAAAGTTTAAATAGTGCCCACCCGCACATTATAGAATTGCAATCGGCACCCTACGAAGCATATATGCGATGGAACACATATACATCCTCACACCACCAGTCATCAACTCAACAACACCAACCCCTTACTTAACCAAGCAGTGCCCATACACCGTGTGTGGAAGCACGATTTTTACTTGAATCAAAGATGTTACCAAAGTTCGGTCCTTAAGTGCCTAGACAAGTCAACCACTTACCCAAATCTCGTGCACAAAGGTACCATCACTAACCATCACTTGTCCAGACCCAAAAGCTCATTTAAAATGATAAAATTTGACTCATAAAACAGATACGAAGATCTGAAACAAAAATATATAATGATAGTTGTGTTTATCCCATAATTGTCGGGTTATTCCCAACAATCAACTACCGGTTCTAGACTTGCATGGCTAAGCAAACCCGAACAATATATTTCAACCATTCTAACTTAAGCATGTGGTACTGGAATAATTCAAGTATAACCTCAATGAATTAGGAGATAACTAATCTACACATTACAAAAATAGCGACATTATCAAAAATAGCATGCAAGCAATTATCATTGCACTAACTTAACAAAACTAGGATCAAATATGATGCAAAAGAGAGTTCAAATGATGCTTGCCTTTCAGGGAGTTCACTTGCTCACTCTCGGTTACGTACTCACTTACTTCCGGCTACTCGGAATCTACAGAAAGACGATATCGAATAAACATCGAGAAAAGCCGAAAAATTCAAAGTGCTCAAAAATGCGTGAATTTTCTACATTAGCTAGATGATGATTTTATATTAATTTAGGTGAAATAATTATTCCATTTGGACTTAGTATGTGAGAGTTATGAAGGTTTGAAAATCAGTTTTCAGGAAATTCCAATTTAATTCAATTCAGTTACTGTTCACTTAATTTAATTATTTGGCCAAAATTTGCAAAGCAGTGGTGAGGATGAGGATTATATGGATGGATAGAGAATACTAATATAAGACCAAAATAACTTGGTTCATCCTATTTGGAGGTCTTATGAAATAGTTATGAATTTTTAAAGTTAAAAGCATTTTCTAGTTAAAAAATAAAACAACTTTGGATCACTTTCCAAAAACTATATTCTCTGTAGCAGAGACATATTTCAAAGCTATTTCAAATTAAAATACATTTAAAAATAAAATTATCAAACTCGGTTTCACTTGATTTGAAGTTGGTTTGCACTAGTTATGAATTTACGTATTTCCTTTTATTTTCCATTTAATTCCTAAAGTCAAACATCTACCGGCAAATCTAATATTCTCAATATCATTGACTTAAACAATTCTTCGGTGTTGAATCCCATCACATGCATAACACTCCCTGATCATATTCTCATATCTTGATCTAAATCTCATACTAACCTTCACAAAGGCATAATCAAGATAGTCAGTCCAACAAATAATTCCCGGACTCATAAACTTTCATCTACACAATCCTTCTAGTAGTTATATGAAATCCACCAAGTGATAAGCACATGACCATGACTAAATCTATCAATTTCTATTTACTAGACTAATTAAGCTAATACTAAGTATTCAACTCTACTAGTTTCACCTTGGCAAAACAATCGTATGCACCAAAATTTTCACCGATCGAGATTTATTTGACTTACCGACACCTAATGAGCTTTACAATTTAATAGCACATCCAACATTTAATAGCTCACTAATAATTCATCTTACATCCATTTCACCGGACTAGTCGTGTATGACAACTACTAATCCAATCACATATGCGCCTCTACGATCAACTAAAAATCATTTAGCTACTAATCCAATAGAGAGTACAATTTCCACCGACTCGGCACATGGGACTTACCTACTAAGTACACGGCAATCCAAATATTTATCCATAATCAAATAATCCATTCCTACCTTCTCCTAACTCTAGCATGTATAACTCACATAGATATTACTTAAGACATCCGACCGATTTGGTCACGATTAAATAATTCATCCGATTCAACATCCATATCTCATTAAATATCATCACACAAGCTATTCATCAAGTAATAAATCATAAAAATCCTTATGCATCCTATCTCCTAAAATTACTAATCCAACAAGAGGAAAAATCTCCAATTAATGTATTATCCAAAGATCACCATGCAACTTCAAAATAATATCATCCGATCAAATAATCAACTCATATATTTAATCTAGCATCTACCGATGAACAATACACATATCCCGCCACAACAATCTAATTATTCACATCCACCAATATATCGATACATAATCATGCCTACGCACAAATACGACCTAACCGGAGAATTGTACCGGTCTTAAGTTACCAAAATATTTTTATAATTAAACATGCATAAATAGATGACATGCACATGACTAATATGCAACATGCACGACTAATCGTAGCGCGGTAACAAAATAATGCTAAAGATTTTACCGCAACGCTAGGCGTGCGAATCGTCACCGGACGTCGTCGCCGTTTCCACGTCCGCCGGAGTCATCGCCGAGCTCGTCCGCATCCACGTCCGGCTCCTCGTCCATGTCCATCATCTCGGTACCGCCATGCCACAGCGAGCCTCCGCTGTCTGCATCCGTGTCCTGCTGTGCATCGTCGCCGTCGCTCTCGGCCACACCCACGGAGCTACCTTCCGACGCCGCACCGCACATCATCAAGCCACCACTGCTGCTCGCTGCTTTCTCCTAGCTGCTGCATATCTTTGGCTTGCCAATCCTCAGTAGTGGAGACTTCATCGCTAAAGGCAGTGACAGAGCAAATGTGCACCCAGCCAGCCACCGCTACAGTATGCATGCCCTACTGCATGGAGCCGCCGGCCGTGCCACCTTGCGCCAGCCCTCCAGCGCCCTTGATGCCCACATCACCGACTTGGCGCAGGCCGCCGCTGGACCTTGCCTCGGTGCTGCACCTCCTCGACCTCGTCTTCGCGCCGGCGCTGTCGCTACAGCGCCGCCGCGTCGTCCACCATGCTCCACCATGCCGAGCTGCCACTCGGCCACCTCCGGGCTGCACCGCCGTCACCGTCGATGCCGTCGCTGGCCGCTGCTCGCCTCGGCTCCCTCCGCAGCGCATTTCCACGCCACCACGCTGCTTCACCGGGCTACTGTGCCACCAAGCCGAGTCGTCAAGCGGCTGCTCCAACACTGCAGCAAGCACCCTCCACCATTCCTCCTCCTCTTCTTCCAAAACACTCAAAAGTGCTTGCATGTGAAAACTAGCTACATGGGTGGGATGCTCATGAGATGGAGAACGTGATGGTATGACATGCAGATGAGGATTTTTGGTTTCTTGCTTGGATTGGGAGGAGAGATAGGTGGTGCTGTTCGGTTTGAGGGGGAAAAGAGAAATGGCGTGAGGAAGATGGCAGTGGGCAGCTATAAAGAATTGGGCAGAGGGGAGTGTGTGTCTCGGCTGGGTATAAAGAAAAGAGGAGCTGCTGTGCTTTGTTGGGTAAAGAAAGAGATGGTAGAGTAGGGGAGAAATGAAGTTGGCATGTGACTTGTGTTCGGATTTCTCATGGCATGCAAGCTGGTTGCTTTGGTTCAGCTGCATAAAGGAAATGGCAGTGGGGTGCTCTCTCTGCTGGGATGAAGTGACGAGGGGAGGAAAAGTGGCTGCTGGCCTGCTGTAGTTGGAGAGAAAACAAATGAATGGCAGAGGTGTGGGTAGTTGTAATAGAAAGGAAAATAGGCAGTGGGCTATGTCCTATCGGCTGGGAAGGAATGGAGTGCTTCGGTTGTGACAAGGCAAATGACAATGGAGTTGAACTTTGATTGGTTGGAGAGTAAAATTTTTGAATGAACAGTGTTCGTTTTGGGGGAAAAACAAATAGCAGCGTAGAGTTTGATAATTTTTAGACATAGTTGCCTAGCTCCTAAAATCACGAAATTTTTATGGAAGGTTCCTGACACAGCGATGCACATTGTATAATTTTTCCAGGGTTTTTCTTGCTATGAATTTTTCCCTATAATTATTTTAAGTACTAGTTTTGTTGGTTGTGTTTTGTTGGGGAGGAGATAAATAGCAGTGCAGTTCTTCCTCCTTTTCTCCAACTCATCCAAGTGACCTCGCATGTGCGGACTAGTCACTAAAATGGAATGATCTTGAGATGACGATCGCAACGGTATAATATGCGTTGCACGATTTTTAGTTTTTGGTTGTGATTGTGAAGAGAGAAGTTAGGGAAAAGAATGGGCATGCAGGCGTTTCCTCTGCTACTTCTTTTCGTCTGTTTGCGAATTCGCTCAAACTGCCGTACATGCGAAAATGAAATTTAGAATTGGGTTGTTCGTGCGATAACGATCACGGTGATATGACATGCATGGCTTGGTTTTGAGTTATTGGATGATATTTGAAGGAGAGAAGCGAAAGGAGTTAGCAGGATCGAAAAATGGGAGAGATGACCAGAAAAGAAGGGACACACGGGCGTTTTGCCTATGGTCTATTGAACCGAAAAATAAAACGACAATACTAATGCATGCATGACGACATGATTTTTGAAATGCATGCAAAAACATAAAATCAAAATAATTAAAATTTTAATTGCAGTTTTTCAAACAATTTGATTTTAAAAACAACATTTGAATTAAACACCAGAAAAATTTTAAAACGCAGTCATAAAATTAATAGATCGCTAAAATAAATATTAACAGCCCAATTATGAAAATTGGGATGTTACACCTGCTCCCATGCGTTGTCCCCTCCACGTGCAGGCCGCCCATGCCGCGCCGCATTGGGACTCCGCGCAACGCCAATGGCTCTCCTCCCTCCCGTTGGTCTTCCTCACCCCCGTGGCCTATAAAGCCCCCTCAGCACCCCCTTGAACTCCCCACACTGCCCCCGAGCTCTGGTAAGACCACCAAGCAAAAGCCACCCCTTTTTCGTTTTCGGCCACCGCCACCTCCACCGCCGTCTCACCGCTCCGGCCATCTTCCGGCGCCGCTGACCCCATCACCGTGAGCCCCTGGCCACCAGGAGCCTTTCCCCTCAAACTCCCTCGAGGATTATCCACCGTCGCCGCCGTATTTGAGCTTCTTCCCCACCTCCAGCCGCCGCCTTCATCACCATGCGCCGCCGCCTGCAGACCTCCTCCGGCCTCCCCGTCAAGCCCGTTGGCTTCGCCATGTCGAGAGCTACCCGGTGCTCACCCTCCCTAGCTCAAGCCACCGCCGGACCGCCTTCTCCACCATCACCGAGCTGCCGCCACCGCTTTGCGCCACCCGCCACTGGCGACATCCACCCTTCTGACGCCGCCACCCCTTCACCGACACCGCCTCCTCGCCAGCTCCCCATTCCCGTGCTCAAGTCACTCCACCGTGCCCTAGGCCGCCGGCGACGACCCCGTGCCACACTCGCCGCGCGCGCCGTACGTGGCCTGTTCGGACCAAGCCATTGTTCCCTCGTCATTAGCATTAATGGCGGTGTTTAATCCCTAATCAATGATTAGTTAGTTAATGTGTCCTAAACCCCCCTTGCTCTCACTGCCCTGTGGGCCCCCGCGCCACAATAATCCCCAGCCCTCCCCTTGCTCTCACTGACCAGTGGGCCCCCTCTGTGCCACTGTGTTGTGAACCGGCACCCTGTGCGCATAAACCAGGCCCATGACACTGTGTTGTGGACCTTTTACTCTCTCTCTCTCTCTCTCAATTCATTTAATCTTTGTTAATTCCGTTCTCCTCCGTTATAACTAAAAAAAATTATGAAATAAATTTCTACAAATTTGTTAAATCAAGATCTTGCTATTGGCATAAGACTTGATTAATTTGAAGTTCATTTGTGTATTTATTTGCTCTCTTTGCCGTTGTGCCTTTTTCCAGTATTTTCGCCCGTTTAGGATTTGAAGACACCGGAGATCCTCAAGTTGATCAAGACCAAGAGTATCAAGATCCCCTTGCCTTTAACCAAGGTGAGCCAATACTTTGATCATTTTGAGCCTACATTTTATGCAAATTATATTCATTTAAATTAGCAAAAAATGCATGCTTTAATTCTTTAATCAAATGTATGTTAAAGCTTAAGGTAGTTAAACACCCATTTGTTTCTTAATTAATTAATATGCCATCCTTGACAATTTGAATCCATTAATCCTTGTCACCTTAGTAAATATATGGCAATACTAGTTATTGGTTGTACTTAAGCGATATGCTAAACTTGCTTAAGTACTGGGGTAATAAAATACCCCAATCATCATTCTTCAAACATGAAATGATTTGGGTAGTCATTGGAGGTCCATTGACTAAAAGGTTTTGAATAATTTGGTTTACTCCTCCAAAACCCCAATAATTGCCAGTACTATCTGGGCGGATGGTGAGGCGGCGGGTGCTAACGGAGTACATGGTATGTGGAATGAACCGCCTAGATAACCCTAAGAACTTAATCTTGTCACGACCTCCCGTGTTAAACAAGTACAACCACAAGTCTGCAAAGTGCAACTTGGCTTAGTAAAATTATTAAACCCTGAATGTGTCTCACACGGTGGAGAAAGGAAAAACGTGCAAGCTTGGGTACATCCAGCTTGAATGGGTGAGGTTGCCAGTGATTGTCAGTAGTCCAAAACTACACCCAACACTAGGGTTACAACGATCCCGCGCAACGTATGGGCGCAACCCCATATGGGTAAGATGACGAAAAGGGCAAGGTGGCTTGAAAGGTTACTGTGACGGTTGCCCAACTACATGACTACGGAATCATATGGGGTAACGAGTATGACTATCTCTTGTGGGTAAAGTATACAACCTCTGCAGAGTCTAAACTATTTAAACAGTCATGCCTGCGGTCAAAGGCGGACATGGGAATCATAACTTGAGTTAGTTCTATTTCAAAACTTTGTGGGTGGTATGATAATGGTGGAAGGGCTCACCTAGCCATGTGTTGGATTTTCCCTGAGTCTTCGAGCTCAGTGGGTGTGGTAATTGGAGGTAGCTCCAATTGAAAAGATGCATGTGTAGAGTTTCCGACGGATGGAACCTCTACTGTTTTTAAATATTGCACATTACTCTCTTTAATAAAATGCAATTTGTTAAAATGCTAAGTGGTAGGATTTGTAATTATGATAATTGAAAAGATTGCTTTAGCAGATAAAAGAACCAAGCCATCCTTGTTTAACCATGCATATATATATATTATTGCATTGTGTATTGGCTCGCGAGCATGGTAGTTGTGCTCATTCTCGCTCCTCTCCCCAACCCTTCAGATAATGAAGACGAAGGTGACTACGCTTTCTACGAAGGCCTAGAAGATGATGGACAAGGAAATGACGAGGAGTAGTATAGTTTTGTAGTTTAGGTCTCGCCCAGTCTAAGTAGACTCGTTGGTTCTCGCGTACAACCGATATTATCTAGCTCTTGGTTAATATCCGTCGTACACGGATCACCCCAGTTGCTTGCCTATGTGAGATGAGCCTTACCTCCCCTTTTGCTTTTGCCGTAGATTTCGTTATCTTCATGTAATGTAATCAAGTTGGCCTTGTGCGGTCCCTTTTGTAAAACTCGACCCGTTGAGGTCTATGTTACTCTATGTTGTAATATATTTCTGTTAGTTCACGACTTGTGTGTTTGATTCAGCAATGTGCCTGTGAGTGTTATCTACTGATCCAGGGAATAGCAAAGTATTTTCACAGTGAATTTGGATTCTCAGAATCCGGGTCAGACACTATTCATCTCCTAAGATTCTTTGCTATAGAGTACCATCATACATGTCCTTTTTTCCAGTTTTTCATACCATATATGGTACTTTTGTTGTTCGTTATATCTTCACACATGTATTATCTATCTTTCGTTCAATAGCTTTGTCCTATTCTAGCACATGCACACTCTCGAGCTGTATATATTTTATTCCATTTAGGTCTACACTACGCCTATACAGTCCCTTTGATATTGCAGTCTGTAACGTCCCATTTTTCCGGAGTTTTGAAAAGCTTTTAAAATTAATAACCATTTGGTTTTGATGAGAGTTCAAAGCTTAATCTGAAGATTTCAGAAATTTAGAGATTTAACTTGAAATAATCAAACTTCAACTAATCCCTTTTTGGTTGATCTGGAGTTATTCTTGTTCTTTGGCTTTTAGCCTCTTTTTCTCTGTTGGCCTTGTTTGTCCTCCAGGACCTCCTTTCTTTCTTTAGACCTCCCTCTCGCTGGTCATTTCTCTTATGCCCAGATCCTCCTTTTGTTGGACATCTCCTGATGCCCAGATCCATCTCCTCTTTCTGACTTTCCCTTCTCTTCTTCTTCTCTCAGGACTTCTCTTGAGTTCTCCTTTGTGGACCTCTTACCTCTGATCTCCTCCCTTTTGGAGATATCCTCCCTTGGGTCCTCCCTTTCACCCAGACCTCCCTTCAATCGGACCACCTGGTAGTCTCAACTTCGTTTGTCCTCTGGACCTCTCCTTGTAATCTTTGTTTGGACTTCTTTTAGTCCAGACCTCCCCTTTGTCAATTTGAATCTCTTTGTGCTTAGACCTTCCCTTGAGTCTAAGCTTTCATCTTTGACTAGATCTCCCTTGATCTAGACTCCTTTCTCTTTTGGACCTCCCCGTGGATCTCTCTACGTTCATTTGTAACCCCTGAGTTCATTTGGGCGTCCCAGAGTTCCTCTGGACCTCCCAGCGCCCTTTTGGAACCCCCCCCTCGAACTCCCCTCATGCCCAGTCGGATCTCCCCTTGTCTATTTGGACCTCCCCTGCGTTCAAATAGTTCTCCCCTTGTCTATTTGGACCTCCCCTGCGTTCAAATAGTTCTCCCCTTGTCTATTTGGACCTCCCCTGCGTTCAAATAGTTCTCCCCTTGTCTATTTAGACCTCCCCTGTGGTCTAATAGACCTCCATGTATCCTTTAGGACCTCCCCGAGTCCTTTAGGACCTTCTCTGGCCGTTAGGACCTCCTCTCTGGAGATCTTAACCGCTTAGACCTCCCCCTTGTTGAGATCTGGCCGTTAGGACCTTCTCTTTGGAGATCTTAGCCGCTCAGACCCCCCTTGTTGAGATCTGGCCGTTAGGACCTCCTCTCTGGAGATCTTAGCCGCTCAGACCTCCCCATTGTTGAGATCTGGCCGTTAGGACCTCCTCTCTGGAGATCTTAGCCGCTCAGACCTCCCCCTTGTGTAGCTCTGTCCATTAGGATCTCCCTTTTGGAGATCTTAGCCGTTCAGATCCTTCCTCTGTTGGATCTAAAGGTCCAGACCTCCTTAGGTCTAAGACCTCCCTAGCGCTTGGACCCGCCGTTGGCTCCTGCGGTTGTACCGCTTGAGGCTTTGCCTTCATCACCTAAGGACCGTTCGATGCTGTTTGGATGGCCCGAACCTGAGGGCACGTTCGCTGGTCTGAACGTCCCCTTTCCCTCCCAGCCGCCCGATCTAAATCAGACGGCTTGGTCCTGTTGACCCGTTCGCTCGGCCCGAACGGCCCCTTTGTTTTGTGCCATCCGATCTTGATCTAACAGCCTCAACCTTTCTCCACGTATCCTTGTCTCCGCGGACCTCCCTTGGCTTGAGATCTTGTCCGTCGGATCTCCCCTTTTGGAAATCTGACCGTCAGGACCTCCCTTTGTTTGAGATCTTGACCGTCGGACCTCCCCTTTGGAGATCCGAGTGTTAGGACCTCCTCATTACCTTTAAATCTTGACCGTTCAGGTCCTCCCCTTTTGAGATCTTGGCCGTCGGATTTTCCCTTTTGGAGACTTTGACCGTCAGGACCTCTTTGCTCTTAGGACCTCCTCGAGCGCCATACCCCTTGTGCTTTGGACCTCTTTTGAGGTCTAGTTTTCTTGTGTTTTAGACCTCTTTGTGGTCTAGACCTCCCTGTTGCGTTTGGACCTCCTTTAGGTTCAAACCTCCCTGTGTTGTGTTTGGACCTCCTTTAGGTTCAAACCTTCCTGTTGCGTTTGGACCTCCTTTAGGTTCAGACCTCCTTGTGTTGTGTTTGGACCTCCTTTAGGTTCAGACCTCCCTGTTGCGTTTGGACCTCCTTTAGGTTCAGACCTCCCTGTGTTGTGTTTGGACCTCCTTTAGGTTCAGACCTCCCTATTGCGTTTGGACCTCCTTTAGGTTCAGACCCCCCCTGTGTTGCATTTGGACCTCCTTTAGGTTCAGACCTCCCTGTGTTGTGTTTGGACCTCCTTTAGGTTCAGACCTCCCTATTGCGTTTGGACCTCCTTTAGGTTCAGACCCCCCCTGTGTTGCATTTGGACCTCCTTTAGGTTCAGACCTCCCTGTATTGTGTTTGGACCTCCTTTAGGTTTAGACCTCCCTGTTGCGTTTGGACCTCCTTTAGGTTCAGACCTCCCTGTGTTGTGTTTGGACCTCCTTTAGGTTTAGACCTCCCTGTGTTGTGTTTGGACCTCCGTTAGGTTCAGACCTCCCTGTATTGTGTTTGGACCTTCTTTAGGTTCAGACCTCCCTGTGTTGTGTTTGGACCTCCTTTAGGTTCAGACCTCCCTGTGTTGTGTTTGGACCTCCTTTAGGTTCAGACCTCTCTGTTGCGTTTGGTCCTCCTTTAGGTTCAGACCTCCCTGTGTTGTGTTTGGACCTCCTTTAGGTTCAGACCTCCCTGTGTTGTGTTTGGACCTCCCTTAGGTTCAGACCTCCTCTTTTGTGTTTAGACCTCCCTGTTTGTCCTTTGGACCTCCTCGTTGGACCTCCTCGCAGGATCTCCTCCTTAGACCTCCTCCTTGGGTTTCCTCTTTGGACCGTGGACCATGCCCTTTGACTGGTCTGTGCACCTTTTGACTGGCTCCTTTGGCAGTCTTAAGTGCATTTGATGTGGGCTGAGTCACATTAAATGCTGCCACCTACCTTTGTACTCTTCTCTACTTTTTGTCACATCCCTTGTTTTCTTTATCTCCTTTCGTACCTTGTGGCAGTGTGCCTTTGTACCAATACATTGAATTTGGTTACCTTCTGTTTACAGTGCTTCTATTTCCTTTTTCCTTTAAATAGAGCACCAAGGACACCCACTGTCTCCCTATTCTTCATTTCGACCTCTGCTCCTAGCTCTTTCGGTTTTGAGGAGCTCTCCAAGCTCCTCTGGTTCGGACCTCTTTGAGTCTGAGCCCTTCACTCGTTGGACCTCCCTCCCGTGGGATTCCTTCCTCTCGGACCTCCTCCTCCCTGTGGACCTCCTCTTCTCTTTTGGTTTCGAGTAGTTCTTTTGGCTTTTGTGGAGTTTCTTTTGCTTATTTGGTTTCTTTTGCGAACGTATAGATTTCGGTTGAATCGTCGAGAAGCTCGTGAATCAAGCTCCATCAGCCAAAGCTTTTTCTTTCTCCAACAGAGGCAAGTCGTGGACCTTGATCATCTTGATCCCTTTTTGCAAAGCTATTTTGATTTACTAAACTTGCATGGCTATCTTTACAGAAACTGGTTTGGGCAGTAGCTATCTTCCCTATTTGACATTATGCCTCCTTTGAATGCTTGAACTCAACATGTTGACATGAACTCTTTGGATACCTTAGGATGGATACTTTAGTTGGCATCTTTTACTATAGCCAACATGGGACCGTATACTTATTGCTTAGCCTTGCTTTTAGAGTCGTGGGTCTGTGGATCATGCCTCATCTTTAATAATCTGAACTAATGAATTATGGAATCTGTGGTCGGTGCCACTGTTAAGCAGCTATGGCAGGATGCCTAAGTTGTGTTGATTGTGGTGCGAGATCACCCTAATAATCTGTTGTGCCAAGACTGGGTGGTCTTTTGGCAGGATTAATTACAAAATGTTTTGCTGAGGCAAGAAGGCCGGAAGTGAGTAGTGGGTGCTTTGTACATTGGGATGTGGAAGTCTTGCCTTAGCACAATTAAGGACTTAACTTTGTGTTCTGTTGATCTGGGCCAATTAGTGCAACCACAAGATCACTTTATGGGGGTGGTCTGGGCTGAATAATTAGCAATGAGATGGCTTGGGGCTGTTGTGGTTGAGCGTCTTGATTCGTTGGCGCAGAGGGCACCCCATAACCTCATGGACTTCTAGACCAAAGGGGGGGAATTATGAAACCTTAGCGGGCAGCTCCGAGCCAGTTCAAAGCTTTGTAAAGGTCTTGCCGCGCTCTCTAGACTGCTCACCATCGGAAGTGAGCAAGGGTCTTTCCGGAACCCGTCCCTCTAGAGAGATCATGGATTGTGGGTAAAGTTGTACACCTCTGCAGAGTTTTAAATCTATTCGAATAGCCAAGTCCTTGGTTATGGACATGCCCAGTGAAAACGGTGCAAGGGGTAGTTTTGTGAACTTGTGCTTCCTGGACACTTTTGTGAGAGGTCATGGCTTTGCCTTGAAGAGACCTTGGCTGGCTCTAGAGGGGTCATGGCTGGCTCACTAGGTGGTCCAAGGGCTGGTTGGGGAGCTCTGGAGTGGGTGCTCCTGAGTGGCGTGGTTGAGGTCCTGGTCATGGGTGTGACCGGACCTCTCACTGGTTAACTTTGGTAGTCTGGAGTGGGTGCTCGGGGTGGCTTTGGATGTGAGTGGGTGCTCACAGCCTCTTTTGAAATCAAATGTATCTATGTACTAATGTTTTAACTTGAGCTTTTCAATCTACTTATTACTTATTGTCAAATACTGCTTTGTGCAACTAACCATACAGCTCTCTTTTGGCAAGCCTTGCATAATTATTTATTGTATGCTCTCCCCATGGTTTGCTGAGTACATTCAATGTACTCATGGCTTTTGACCTCTGTTTTATCAGCAGTTGCAGGAAGTTCCAGGGAGCTCAAATCTCAGTGAAGAAGAGGTCTTTGGAGACCTTGCAACCTAGGGGACGTCCTCCACTCGATAGCTGGTGGGCTGATCGGTTGGACCTATCATTGACGTATTGCTTTCCGCTGTTCTTGCTCTTTTGTTGTAGCTATTGAGGCAAACTCCTGTAAGAAGCTTGGCGGTTTGGTCTTTAATATATTTATTGTTTTGTCTCTTGCTCCTCTTAGCTTGTCTATGGATTTAATTACACTTGTGTTTGATCTGTGCGAGCTAGCCAATCTGTTCCTGGGACTAGCTCGGTGCACAAGGGCAGGACCTCCAGGAGGTCCTACGGGACTTAGCCTGGGAGATCCTGTCGGACCTCTCTGAAGATATACCTAGAGGGGTGCCACCCGTGGGATGTTGGCCAAGACCTCCAGGAGGTCTTGAAAACCTCCTGGGAGGTCCTGGAAGACCTCCCTCGGGAAGTGCCGAGCGGTACTACCGCTCCTCCTTGCAGCTCAAAAAAAAATGATCCTCCCAGACTTTTGATGTATATCAAAGGGTGGGTCGTCACACAGTCATACATTTAGAGTACATCCTTGCATCTTCTTCTTTGAGATCCACCTTTTACACTACCTTCAGGTTATAATCGTACTAGTCGTAGCCCCGCCGTTGGCGCGCGTTACTTTCTAGTGGATTGAATGGGACAAGGAAGAAACGATTCCTTACATACATTTCATACTGCTGCATGTTCACGGCATTACATTCGTGAGAAAATCAACTCAGATACACTGGAAATTACTTCTTTTTTACTTCAATTCCACAAAGTGTATTCTACAAAAAACAAAAAAAAAAAAAAACTGCAGGGTGACCACAACTTAAAGTTTATTACATAAAATCCAAGTAAAGGAGTTACAAACTTACAATTAACAACAAGAGAACGCTGTCTAATCAAGCATTCCCCTCTTTGGTAGACACCATGACGTATTCAGTAGACTCAGCCTCGGTGCTCTGCTTGCACTCGTAGTAGAACGCGGTGATGGCGCAAACGGCGAACAACCCCACGGCGGCCATCAGAATCGCGTACACAAGTTCAAGGAGCAACCCAGATGCCACGGTATTACGCGCGCATGTTGTAGCGAGCGTGTGCACCGGCGAGACGGCTTTTGCGAGGGCGCCGGAAACGGCGATGAATAGCATTGCCCGCCTCTTCTTCTCCTTCACGAGCCTCCACGCCTGCCCGACCGCGCCGGCGCCGTGGCACCCGGGCTCGGCCACCGATACGACGACGCTGAAAGAACATAGGAGGGAGAAGTAGAGGAGGAAGATGAAACCTGCAAGGACAAGCAGCGACCCCAGCAGGAACAGCACGAAGTATTGCTTCACCATTACGAAGACAAGGACTGCAGCCATGGCCGCCAGAAGCGCGATGTAGGCGACCTCCAGGACGTAGACGAAGGCCAGCGTAAGCAAAGGCCCCTTGAGCTGCGCCTTGGCTTTTATGAGGAGCGTGCCAAAGGTGTGCAGCTCACCGGAGTACGTCGCGACGGCAGCGAACAACACGACGATCCGAACGGCGGAGCCGACGACGACGGCGAACAGGAGGTAGGCAGCGACGACAATCATGAGTTTTCGGGTGTCATCCTGGATATCTTTGAGGAGCTCGGCGTAGTCCAGGCTCATGGGGTCGGTGCTGTTGAGCGCCTTGAAATCGAGGCGGATCTCGTCAGCGAGGGGCTGGACGGCAAGGTCGTTTGTGAGGAGTAGGAGCGAGATGGCGGCGATGAAGAGCGCAAAGATTACCACGAAAAGGCACCGGTTGCGGTTGGGCAGGAGGAGGCCTTCCTTTAGGAAGTTGAAGAATGACGGGGTCGAGCTTTGCCTGGTGGCCATGGCCATGGTTGGAGCTAGCAAGAGACGAGGATGGAATGAAGTGATGAGAAGACACAGGACGGTTTTAAAGAGAAGGTTTAGGGATAGATAACGCGTTCTCAATTTTGACAAGCGAAAGCTGATGTTTACATGTAATAGCGCTTTGAATTGTTCATTGCTGGTGCCTAGCTTACATAGGGATAGCAGGACATGGTCATGGACAGTTTCTCTCTTACAGTGTCACATCCCCAAATTAATAAAGAGAATTACTATGCATCTCATGAGCATGTATCATTGTTTTCAAGCATTTACATTATATATTGCACATGGAAAACGTTAAACAAAGTTAAACCTACAACTCAATTATAAGCTCTAAAAGAAAAACAAGAACAGAAACTCTTGCTCATCTTCGGGAAATAATTTATTCAAATACTAGAACAATTATAATGAATTAGCACAATTTTTCACAAATTTTTGGGACTGGTTTAAACCCTAAGAAAATTCAAACACAATTTAATGACCTACATTAAGTTTGAATTTAAATTATACACATTATATTATGAACAGTAGTGTTCAATAATTTTTATGGACACTAGACCTTCCCAAGAACCCCTGTGATTTATTTCACATTTTTAGGAAATTTATTTCTATTTTTGGCACCTTGGTCAAAGTGGAGAAACCATTTTAATTTTTAGTCAAACCCTTAGACCTAACCGGCTGCACTATTCCTTGGTCTCGAGTCCGACCCGGCAAACCGACTCGACCGAACCACCTAAGTGCTCAGCGTGTGAGCCGTCCGATCAGAAATCAATGGCCCAGATTGCGTAACCCTTCAGCCCAGTCCGAACGTTCACGCTTAATGTTGACCGTTCGATCAAGATCCAACGGTCCATGTGAACTCACTTAACGCGAGCTCTCGCGCGCGCGTTGAGACGCTGACGAAGAGGGCCCACTCGTCAGGTCCATCTCCCACCTCTCGTTGACGCTCGCGCAGGAGTCCCTCGCCACGCGGCCGGCGATTCCTTCCACACTCCATCGATGCCATCAATCCACCGCATCCGTTGGCCACTCCTGGAGCTTCCTCATCTAACACTGCCTCCACTCCGTCCATTTCCTGGGGATAATACCCCCTCTATGCCTTCAACTGAGCTCACTTCTCCTCTGTTGACTGAGGAGAGGGAGGCTGGCTTGAGCTCATCTCTCCGGTAAGCTTCCACCTGGTGGTAGCCCTAGACTCCATGTTCAACGCCCTCTCCATTTTTGCTAAGCTCAACTCTTGTCTTTGCTTGTAGCATCTGTTTCATCTTCGTGCTCCGGTTCACGTCTAGAGCGCGCACCCGAGGACCTCACCTTGTCATCCTCGACTCCGGTGAGTATTATCCTCCCGTTTTCGTGTCACATTGTGCCTCTTTACTTAGTAATCAAAACCCGTCAACTTATTTCACCAATGCACGACAGGGTTTCGTTGATTTGAAGAAATCGTGCTTTCAGCCTTAGGACCAACCCTTCGTCTCCTACTTTGCTTGGGTAAGGTATTTGTCAATTCCTTGGTTCCTCAGCATCCTCTTATGGTCCTTAATCCTTTCCTCCCATTCACTCCCTGTTATTCTGCTCAGGGACTCCTCTCCTTTTTGAAGCTTGTCGCTGCCATCTTCTTCTCCGACGCCGATAGTGCTCCAGCTGCTCCAGGCTTCCCCGAGCGCTCACCTCCGCTAAGGTAACCCCCTAGTATCCCCTAGATGCCTTAGCACCCGCTTACCTAGATGCTGCGAAGCTCTTATAGCTGTTTGCATGTTGACCATTGTTGTGCCGCCGCTTAGCTCCAGCTAGCCACCGGTACGGGCCACCTCTGGTGTCGCCACCACCACCAATAGGTGCGCAGCACTCATGCGAACCTATCGCGGGCCTTGGCCGGTTCTGCCGTGGTGCGTAGCGTTGGCGAGCCGCCGGGCAACCACGCGGGGGCGTTGTCGGACGCGGGCAGCTACTGTAGCTATCCGTTTACGACAAATGACCGTCATTAATGCTAATGATTGAGTTAAGCATTTAAGCCCTGTCTTAGCTGCTCTTATGTGTCGCTTACAGACAGACCCCACACACAGTAAACAGGCGCGTTAGTTTAAACCCCGCAAAGGCTGATGGGTGGGCCTAGCCCTTAAACCCTGTGCGCAAGCCGTGCACGCGCGTGGACCTAGTCCAATGGACCGTGTCGCTGACATCGGGTCCCACCTGTCAGATCGGCTTTTAAAATCTGAGTTAAAACGGAAAACACACTATTCACCAGGCCCGCTAGTCAGCGTCGGTGGCTAGCGCCGCGTTCAATGAGAAAATTCGAAATCCAATTCTTTATACACTGTAAAATATGTATAACTTCAAAAATACATAACTAATTCATCTCAACTCCAAAATGGATGAAACCACTTCTGGTAATTTTCATTTTTAATGAACTTTATATTAAAATTGGTTTCAAACATGTCTCTATAGCAGGGAGTATTATTTTGGAGATTGATCCATTAACACTATTATTTTTACAATAGAGAAAGTCTGATAGCTTTAAAAATTCATAACTAAATCTTGAAAACCCCAATTGAAGCAAACTCAACTGTTTTGGACTTGTATTAATATTCTATAATTATCCATATAATCCTTTGTCCCACTACTGTTCAGCAAATTTCGCCCAAATAATTAAATTAAATGAACAGTAACCGGTGGGATTTAAATTGGATTTTCTGGAAATCTGAAATTCGAACTGCTATAACTCTCACATACTAAATCCAAATGGAATAATTCTTTCACCTAAATTCATCTAAAATCATGACTTTGCTACTGTAGAAAAATCATGCATTTTTTAGCATTTTGAATTTTGAAGTATTTCTCGATGTTTATTCGGTATTATATTTATATAGATTCCGAGTCTATCGATATTGACCTATACGCTATTGAGGGAGAGCAACTAAGCTACCAGCAAGGCAAGCATCATTTGAACTTTCTTTTGCATCATATTTGATCCCAGTTTTGTTAAGTTAGTGCAATGATAATTGCTTGCATGCTATTTTGATAATATCGCTATTTTTGTGATGAGTAGATTAGTTATCTCCTATTCATTGAGGTTAATCTTGAATTATTCCAGTACCACATGCTTGAGTTAGGATGTTTGAATTATATTGTCCGGGTTTGCTTAGTCATGCAAGTCTAGAACCGATAGATGATTGTTAGGAATAACCCGACAATTATGGGATAAACACAACTATCATTATATGCTTTTGTTTCAGATCTTCGTATCTGTTTTATGAGTTAAATTTTGTCATTTTAAATGAGCTTTTGGTCTGGACATGTGATGGTTAGTGATGGTGTCTTTGTGCACGAGCTTGGGTAAGTGTTTGACTTGTCTGGACAATTAAGGACCGAACTTTGGTAACATCTTTGATTCAAGTAAAACTCGTGCTTGCACACGCGGTGTATGGGCACTGCTTGGTTAAGTAAGGGGTTGGTGTTGTTGATTTGATGACTGGTAGTGTGAGGACGTATATGTGTTCCATCGCATATATGTTTCGTAGGGTGCCGATTGCAATTCTTTAATGTGAGGGTGAGCCCTATTTAAGCTTTATTAATTGGGTCGGTATTCCCGGCACAACTTGCGTGCCCATTTGGTTAGTAGGTGGTATAACCTACCCTAAGTGGGATTACATCGCGCATGGGTGATTCAACTCAATAATATCAACTTGCTGAAAAATACTGAGTCTTGGTTTACCCGGCCGGCATACCTTAGGAAGTATGCTATTTTCGGAGGCATCTAGAGGCATACAGGCTAATCAAGTCATGTGGGTAAAGTAGTACACACCTGCAGGGTATAAATCTATTCGAATAGCCGTGTCCACGATTATGGACGACCACTTGAGTTACATGGTTGCTATTGTTAGACTTGGAATTAAAATTTGTGGTTATAACTTGGTATTTGTCATGAATGGGATGTTCATGTATTTTGTTGTATCAAAGTGGACAACCACTTTGTTATTTGTTTGATTCTTTGGTTATTCAATTTACTACTTATTCACATGCTTTACTTCTACTTCAAATCTGATTTTGAAATGGCACATGAAAAACTAGTATGTGTAGGTTGAAAATTGTTGTGTCTCTTTTGCAAAACTAAGCCAATATGAGCCATCCTTTGGAACAACCTCTAGCATAACTAATTTTTATTTGTGTAAGACTTGCGAGTACCTTTGTACTCAACTCGGTTGCTGCAATTTCAGGTGAGGAAGGGTATGAGCCCATTGAGCTTGTTAGCGCCGATTTTGGCAACGCTGACGAGTAATGCTATCATTTAACTCCCAGTCGGTTGCCGATGGGATATGGGCATACCACTGCTGGTCTTTTGGTTTATTTACTTGTTTCCGCTGCTACTTAATACTCTTATTTGAATTTGGCCGGTCGGCCGTTTGTAATAGTTGTAGACTTTAACTATTACGTTGTATGTCTTTTGGACTACTAATGTATAATTGTTGTATGGATGTGATCAACGTTGTATGAGAGTATGAGCATATTGGTCGCTGATCTTGGGAGCCAATATGAGTTCATGCTCGCTGTTCGTGGCTTCCCATTTAACACACTAAGTGTAGTGCTTGGCATGTTGGAGAACCAACAATCATGCAGTGCTCGTAGAGGAGCAGCGCACATGATCGTTGGGGCTCTAGTTTGCAGTTAAGCCTCTCGCTTAGATGGAGTTAAGTTGGAATCCATTTACTTGAGGTCTAGAGTTATGTCCATAAGACCATTCTTAGTCTCGGTCTTAAGGAGATAACCCGGGGGTCCTCACATACAGATTGTGTTTTAAGAGTACATGGAGGACGCCCGCGCACCCCACTCACATCACGCATACGCGCACACACGGGCGTGTTCACTACACATGCTAGAAAATTTTCATAGGCCCTAGGCATGTGTGCATTCTAATAAAATAAGGCACACCGCGACGATCATAGGGATATGACACAGAGGGGATGAATAAACTCTAACTCTCGGCTTGGTTCTAATAGTCATCTTTAAGGTTTAGCAACCAAGGGTCACGTGATCAAATCCAAAACAATACACAAGTCAACCCACCTAAGTGGGCACTACAATTTGTTGAAATAATCTTGTTGTTTTCTTTTCCAACTGCATGGAGCGGTTTTCTGTTACCAAATGATGTACCGGGAGCTCCAATTTGTTGAAATAATTTTGTTGTTTTCTTTTCTAACTGCATGGAGCAGTTTTCTGTCACCGAGTGGGCGCTTGTAATGCGCGTCAATCTCTAGGCGCAAGGGCTCTGGGAGGTGATCGACCCCAAGGATGCTTCTTTCTGCGATGATCGCATGGTGCTCTCAGCCATCCTCCACGCTATCACACCTGACATGCTCGCGACACTCGCCGTGAAGGACACGGCAAAGCAAGCATGGAACACCATCAAGTTGATGAGGATTGGGGTGGAGCGCGTGCGCGAGGCTAACTCCTAGAAGTTGTGGAAGGAATTCGAGGCCATCTCTTTCAAGGATGGGGAGTCCGTGGATGCGTTCGCAATGCACTTCACTGGGCTAGTTAACAATCCGCGCACGCTCAGAGACGCCATCGCCGAGAAGAAGGTGGTCCAGAAATTTCTCCGGGTAGTGCCCCCGCGTTACACGCAGGTAGCGATCACGATCGAGACACTGCTCGACCTGAGCACAATGATGATTGAGGCGTTGACAGGCCAGCTGCGCTCAGTGGAGCAACACTACGGCCTTGATGACAACGACGCACAAGAGTTAGGGAGCCGTCTGCTCCACATGGAGGAGGAGTGGGTTGCACGCGTACGACAGCACGAGTAGGCCCAGGGCTCATCTAGGAGCGGTTACAACGACAACTGAGGCCACGAAATCAAGGACAGTTCCAACTGTGGAGAACACGATATGACCAAGGTAAAATATTACAATTGTAACAAGATAGGTCATTTCTCTAGGGATTGTCATGCGCCGCGCCGTGAGCGCAAGGAATGTGCCAATTTGGTAGAGGTTCATGATGACGAGCCGACACTGCTGTTGGCACGAGCGAGCACGCTCGACGATGAAGTACTAGCAGTGCTGATGGCGCATGTGAGCACCATCACCGAGGTCACAACGGGTGCCACCGAGCATGTCACGTTGAATGAGGAACGAGCTCTGAACGAGCGCATGAAAGGGAAGGAGCAAGAAGCTTCAACCAGGAAGGGAGGAGTGTCATATGATGGCACTCGAGACAAATCCAAGATAAAGTGTTTTAATAGTGGGATCAAGTGGTACTTTGATACAGGGACAAGAAACCTCGGATGTAAGGAGAACTTCGTTGAGTTGGATTCCAATGTAAAGGGATCTGTCAAGTTTGGGGACGGCTCCGTTATTTGAGATCAACAAGATTAGGGAGTGATTTGTTGAAATAATCTTGTTGTTTTCTTTTCTAACTGCATGGAGCAGTTTTTTGTTACCAAATGATGCGGTGTTTTGGAAGTGACGTGTTGATTCTTAGTGTCACGTTGTTTCTCTACATAGCAATTTTGTTTGTAACTGCATGTAGTCAGATAGTATAAATAGGAATGTTCGGCACAAACAAAAGTACCATGATTTTTAGAAGAATGGAACTCGCGTAGCAAGTGTTTTCTGTCTTTCCCTGTGCTTTCCCTATGTGTCTACTCATTGCATTGCACAGGAAGCCAGGTGATTGCTAACAATGTAGTTAGCGCGACATGAACCGCGGTCTCTAGCCACACACATAGATACCATAAAGTTAGACTAGCCACTAGTTGGCTATTATTATCATCATTGGTGCCACCTCATTCATAATATATATATATATATATATATATATATATATATATATATATATATATATATATATATATTAGAATTTTTCATGTTAATTTTGTTACAAAGGGATATTGTTTCTATGCTTCCACCAATTTGTTGGTTTGTACTTGACATCATTCCATATATAAAATAGCATTCATTAGAGCTAGGCCATCACTTGAGAGTAGGCGGCTTGGCTCTACTCAGCTTGTAAGGAGGCTTGAGCTCGAGGGCTCGTGAGCCAAGCTACCATGAACTAGTTCCTCACGAGCCGAGCTACCACGAACTAGTTCCTCACGAGCCGAGCTGCCATGAACTAATTTCCATATGTTAATCCAAGCTATTAAACATGAATTACTTGCTGTTAGCATAAAATGAGATGCGACAACTTTCCACGATAATTCCACGATGACAGCACGAACATAATTAGCTGCACTAATGGCTAGAGACAATCGACCATAAGAACTAAGTAATCAAATAAAGGATGATAGGAAATGACATAATCACATAACCTTGGAAATCCACATGACCAAAATAGTTTAACGGTTCATGTACAGTCCATGCTTAACACTAAATATGTAATTAAGAGTTCTAACTTCTAATTCATCAATACTCAACACAGGAACAATTTTCAATGCAAGTGATCTATAGATTTCTAAGAATTTGTGCATATGAGATGAAGACTTATTTATATACTTGATTGTTTTCTGAGCTTGTTTATCAAGGTGCTAATGGTTCTTGGACATCATTGACTACCAAATTCACTATGTGAGAACAACAACGGGCATGAAAATATTCAGCAATGAAATGAGCCAATCCTCTAGCAGCAAACTTGGCCATTAAACTACATACAACAACAGCATTTGAAGAAACATTATCAAGAGTGATCGTGATAATCTTATCTTCTATATTCCTTTCAGCAATGCAATCAAAGGTGGACTGAGCAATAACAATCCTGTAGTGTGGAGGATCCAACTCAATAAAGTTCAGCACATAGCATTGCATAGCCCAATTTTTATTTATGTAATGCGCTACCAAACTCATGTAGCAGAGGTTTTGGTTAGATGTTCATAAATCACATGTTAAACTTATATTAAACTTATATGGTTGACACTTACATAGTTAGATGCATTTAGTTCTTATTGCTTTTCTACCAGTGAATTGATATGCATTCAGTTCTTATTGCTTTTCTACCAGTGAATTGATATGCAGGATTTAAATACCTCATGAAAACATTAAACCAAGTGTGCTCCACCATCCTAAACGGATAATCATGGGCAATTATCATCTAGCAATTATTCAACGAGTTTCATCTTAATCATATTCACTAGGAGTGGCAACAAGAGGTAAACCAGAATCACATGTTTCAGACTCCCCTTTCTTCTTGTTTGATACAACAGTCATGACCTTAAAAATCTTCCAACAATTTGATCATTTTGATCAGCCACTTGTGGAGGGAGCCTTTGGAGAACCATTCTTCCTTTTTACCCCTCTCTTTGATATTTGAGACACAGTAGCATCATCTGCCTGTTAGGCCACGGGATAGGCTACGATAGCTACAAATCAAAATTTTCTACCACGCAAACCAAGAAACCAAGCAAGTAGATGATCACAGATCGTTACCACCAGACGCGCAGAGCAGCGGAAGAAGGGTTGGAGCAGCCTGGTCCAACGTAGAGCGCGTTGATGTAGTGGTCATAGTCGATCGTCCAGCGTCCTCACAAGTCGATCGTCTCCTCCAGCAATGTCTACAGTTCCTTGTGAAGATCGCGGATCGTCCTCAAGCGTAACAGTCGCAGTAGCGCCTCTACGGTATCCACACGTCCAGGGAAGGAACAACCGTACGTCGGTGTACTAGCACCAAGTCGCACGGCAGAGCTCTCAGAAAGATGGCGGCTAGGGTTTCGGTGGTGATTCACGCGTCCCTCCCAACAGCCTCATGCATCTCCTTATATAGTGATCGTGACGGATCCTATCCGAACACGTTTGACGAATCGTATTCGTACTAGTTTGTTCCAACCCGTTAAGTGTGTGACCCTGTAGGTTCATGTGTAATCAGTTGTGACTCGGAAACCCTTTCCGATCACGAGTCGTAGCGGCTCCTAGCAGAACATAGCGATTCTTGAATACACACAAATTATATCGGACGAACCTTAATGCAATATGATCGACGATCAGGTCCTCATCACTTATGACTAGGTCCTATCTCTATATGACCAGTTCGTATTTGGTCACGACCAGTTCATAAGTCCTTACGACCAGGTTTCGACCACTCTGTGATTACGTTAGACCAGTCTACGACTAGCTCGTAACTCCATACGACCAGTCTATAACTGTTCGAACTAAGCGACCTACTCATGTATACTCCCTTTGCCTCACAATATCTGGTTGAACTCCAGGTGAGATGTTGTGTCATCCATGGACTGTTCAATACTTTCTCGATCGAGTGTCGGATTACTTCACGTGGTCGAACACTTCGACTACTAGTGGCATGGCCATGCACTTTCTTTATCCGACCACAACGAGGGGCCCAAAGACATCTCTCCTGTTATGTTAGGAGGGGCAAATCCCATATCCGACCAGTCACATTCCTCTGCATGTTTCATAGCATACCCGAAAGCTACCTTTATAACTACCCAGTTACAGTGTAGCGTTTGGCAACCCCTAAGAGTGCTATTACATATGTAGGAAACCATGCTGATCTCAGGTCTAAGGATTATACATCAACATTGCTTGAGACCAACTAACGACACATAGAATCATAACAATCTCAATAGTGTCTCAAGGTGGGTGTAATCCAACATCATGTTCTCTAACATGTGTCCATATTATTGGTTTGATATCTCCATATCCATAACCCGTGAAACATAGTCATCAACCAATACATATGCTAGCACTACAAAAAGAACATACATAAAACAACACATAACTCGCAACGGAAAATACATGTGTTTGCGGAGCCAACTTATGCACCACTTGACCCACTACCTCCCGCTTCTAAACAAAACTGCTCGGTTGGTCCTGCATAAACCCATCTTATCCTAGATGTTTGAGATGCCTCGCTCTCGTCGCCTCCCCTCCCAGGAAACTCCACGGTGACCTCCCCGCCGTCGCCAGCCTAGCCACAGATCCGACGCCTCCTCCTTCCCCGGCTTCACCCCCATGCGGATCTGCTGTCGTCGCCTCCTCCCCGCGGCTACGTCCACGCGTGGAACCAGCGCTACCTCCTCCCCTGCCACTCCCCGTGCGGAGACACCCCTTGGCCTCCTCCCCCGCATCGTGAAGTCAACTCTAGAGAACACCATGAGACGCTCCCCCTCGGCGTGAAGACAACCCCGACCGGATCTGAACCTCCTTCTCCTTCACGCCGCTCAAGTTCCCCCTTCCCCAGGCCGGTTGGTCTCCTCCTCCACGCTGTGAAGCCGCCTTCGATTGGATCTGGGCTTCCTTGTCCTCGATGCAGCACCGCGAAGCCGCCTCTCACCGGATCCTCGCAGAGGGGCCGTGGCGGCGGCGGATCCAGCTGGTGGTAGCACGTCACCGTGGAGGAGGACCATGCCGCCGCCCGCGGCTGGCAAGGCAGCTGTCATGGGGGCCGAGTCATGGCCTACGCTGGAGGAGGCGAGGCAGAAGGTCGCGATGGAGGCCGCGGTGAAGCCCACGGTGGGCAATGTTGGCGGCGGCCACCCAGCGAGGGGAGCCCTGGTGCAGCAGGTGACCCCTCCTCCGCCTCCATCGTAGGTATAATCCGGCGCCGTGACTACTCGATACATTCATCAACACATAGGAGTACCGAGTACATGCATGCATGATCTTCTCCTCTCCTCTCTCTCTCGTTATTCGCATCATATTGATCTCAGGAGCTCTCTTCGTGCATTCTAATTTTAGCTGTGAATGGATATATTGTCTAATTTTGGAGTTCATTGTTGATTTTTGTGTGTTCAAGGTGGCCGCTTGGACCGTATTCGATGCCTGCTCATGCCCTGCTTGGTGGCTTGACACCTACATGATTTCACGTGTGCTCCAATTTCTTAGATGAAGCTGGAATTCATGTACCAAAAGAGTTGAGGCAGTGATGGTATCATGTCATAGTCTATGGTCATTGCTTCCTTAGTTTTCTGTATCTTTAGCCTATTTTGGTGTTGTCTCTAATTCAGTTTGATTCTTACATATTAATATCAGATGTTTATTTGGCTCTTTTGTGAAGCTATGGTACTATGCTAATGGCCTAGTTGGAAATGCCTATATGTTCAACTCAGCTCTCATGTTTAGGTGTTGCTGCCACTACAAGAAGCCAAAAGAACTACATTGCTTGAATCTCCTGCAAATCAGGTGAATTCTTAGCGGAAAGATGTGCCCCTTCCTTTCTTTTCCAGTAAATCATATACTTAATTGCTTAGTGACATGACCACTATATGTTTGATAGAACGACTAAGTGGTGTATGCACGATGTTTCTTGTAGACAACCTTATTTCGATTGTTGTTGATGCAAGTTGTGTGCATGAGGCTAAAACATCATTTGTAAAAGAACAGAGGAAGTATAAAGAAAATAAATAGCAATAGTTATATAAGGTATGTAATAACATGTGGATACTGCAATAGCTGTAGAAGGTTTAAAATAATATGGAGCAAACTAAATGCTAATATATGAAACAACTAAATGTTAAACTCTGAAGCCACATAGCTTGATGGTTGAAACAGTGGTACCAAGACACTCATAAGTATTAGTGGCCAAAACATTTGCCTTGCTAAACAAAGCACATTTGTGTGACGATGGCAACCAACGAAGTGCAGAAGGTCATCTCAGCCGTCTGATTTGAAAGAAGTGGTCATGGTCAAACATTGTTTGGCAAGCAGGTCTGACCATTCCGAGTGATGAGGACATCCCGATTGGACTGATTACACGAGCAAGGGCTACATTAATTAACCCACAGGTGAACTCACTCTTAAATGATTTTAATCTTACTAATGAGAATATGTCACTACCTAATAGTTCCATGTTTTGTTTGTGCAGTTATACACATATAGAAGCATGCGAGACCGAGAACAATGGAGCTAGAAGCATTGAATAAAATCTTTGATAGCTGCAGCATACAGTTTCGGCTGTGGTTGTGCCATACAAAGTCTACATGCATGCATCAAGCATGCATGTGTATTACGGATGTGCCATGCAAGGTGCATGTGCTACGTGACATCATTGTGCATGCATGGTGCATGTGCTACGTGACATCATTGTGCATGCATGTGTATTACTTGTCTCATGCATGAGCTACGTGTCTTGGAGTTGGATTGCAAGGAAAGCATTAAAATAATCGGCACATATGCATGGAAACCGAAGCTGCTGCATGCAACCAATGAAAGAAGATGCATGCAACCAAAAAAATAGAAGGTGTTGCATGCAAGTAGACATGCGTGCTTGGACCAACCTGAAGCGCACCAGACACACACGCAGTGCGTGGACCAACTCGCACATGCACAAGGAAGGAAAGGATAGGAACGCTGTGCATCCAATAAAGAAAGAAGGGGGTAAGCCGGATTACGCGTGAAGGCAAAATTAGATTGGTTGTATTTTTTGGGTCCGTGTCGAACTGGATGGCCGAAGCCGCCGGCCCTAGACCTTCCGTGGAGGGGAGTTAAATACGCATCACCGTCTATGTAAAAAAGTACCACGAATATGAATCTATTATTTTGAGAGAAAGCTATACGCTTGTTTCTTCCTAGGGTTTGACACACAGTGCAACCTAGAGGGGAATTGGGCGTTCTCAACCCTATTGTTTTTGTGATTCCTTGTGTTTTGCAGGAGCAACGACACGTCTGCTTTGTGTGGTCAGGTAGACGGGATCACGAGCGTGTGGTTGGGCGAATTCTTTTGTCGCAGGTTACTGTTTTGACAGTGGTTGGCGCCATCGGTTCATCAGGTTGCACGGATCCAAAGTTATCAACGATTCTACGTCGTGAAGATCGGGCATCCCCCCGCATCACCGAGGCTCCGAGCAGTGCACTACATTGCAATCATACTGTGGTTCATTTGCAATAGTGTTTCACTTTTCTTTGTCCATGGTACTTTCTGAACAGGGGAATGCTCCATCTTGCAATGTAAAACAAGTTGGTTACAGAGCTGTGTCAAACTAAACAATGCAAGCTATACATTCAGAGTGTTCCTTTTGGTTTTCTGAAACAAAAAAATGCCCGATAATGATAGTGTTGTGTGCTAACTTCAGGTTGCTAGATTGCCTGCTGGGGTTCTCAATGGAATGCATCAACTCTCCAGCAAACTAACGAGATTTAAGACGGTAAGCATTTATGTTTCCTTTTGGCTGTGATTAAGCTCCATATACAAATACTTTGGATTGAACTACTGCCGCATTAGAACTAATGTTTCCTATTCATTTAGAAGATTCATGGTTTCACAGTGTTAGTTTCTTGTACAATTATTACTCATGAATGTTGGTATATACATTGTCAGTTTTTGCATCTACTGAGTACTTACCAATCTATTTGTCTTTAGGCCATTTATCTATGCCTTCGTGTAGTTATCATTTGTGAATCGACAGCGTATGCCTCATGCATTGTTGCTATTTGTGATAATTTTATTTCCATGCATCTATCGTCATTTTGTCTGTATTTACATTGACCTTTCTTTATATCAAACCACGCTAGGGGTTTCAATTGTAAGAAGGAACAAAATGGAAGCTAAGTGAATTAGATGTGTTATGATTTGTCTAAGTACCAACACAGGATAGCATATGTCATGATTCTTGATGACCGAAAGAATCAATACATCTCCATGTTCTTTTGTGACTAATTGCCTGTTTTCGTGATCTGAATATGTTTGACGTACTAAATTTATTTTGTATGGTTGTTTAGTCAAACCTACAGCAAGAAAACCTTCTTGGCTCTACTGCAAGACATGAAAGTTTTAACTTATGAATGGCAATAGGGAGATTGGTGAGCCGCAACAACATATTCTATATAAAAATTGATTTTTCGTTGCAACGCACGTGCACATGACTAGTACTTTAATAATGCACTAAAAGAACTTTATTTCTCTTTTCAGATTGAGAAGATATGTTGATGGTTTGGACTGTTCGGCAAACTTGTGTGTAGAATGGAGAATGCTGAGGAATGAAGAATTTTTTTATAGAACAGGGGCATAAAGATTGAAGATTTTCCACTAAAAGCATAGACATGTACTTAAATTTATGTTTTAGGGCGTATTATATTATTAGATAACGATGGTACCAACTGTGCATACCACGAGTCTAGACTTGTGAAGCCAGTTGAAAATTCTTTGTAATGAAACAATTTTTTGTTGATGTCAATGAATTTTTTTGTTATACACTTTGATATGTGTGTTTTGTTTAACCATGTGGGCCCTAATTAATAAGTCCAGCCTGGACATGAAAATGACACCTTTTACAATGATTAGATGCGTTGTAAACAATCCTAGAAGCGATTTGCTAGTGTCCAATGCCAATGCATATATATATATATATATATATATATATATATGTTGCCACTATATCAAAATATGCGTTGCAACCTTAGAACACTTTTATTTACATATTACCAACACTTGTATATGTGTTGTCACAGACCTTGGCAATGGCCTCAATGGCAACGTATACTAAATACGTTAGTATAGACCCTAACAACATTTATTTGGACTTCTACCAACGCATATATACGTTGCTAAAGGGGTTTTCATGTTGTAGTGTAGTCTATTCATATGTTTCCGACCAGAGATCGTATAAGAATAATTATCGCAGAAATATAGAGTGTCACAATCAAGTCACATACTTGATAATCAATATTAACAATATTATTCTTGGAACAAGATAACATTTTATCCAATATTATGAACATAAGGAAATATAATCATCTCTATGATTGCCTCTAGGGCATATTTCCAACACTGCCTCAACTGCTTCCTCATCCTCACTTGAAGAATCCACCGAAACATGTGAAGGTTCCCCATCGCATGAGCCATGTCCAAATAGCCATCGGATTCCTCACCCGATGATGATGAAGGTAAAATCAACACAACAAATGAAGTATATTAATAACCCAAGGAAAAAGAGAACTTGCATAGGCATTACTGCAATAGGCGACAATTGAACTCGCCCTAAAATTGAACCAGAACTTGCCCATAAATTTTAAAACAACATTTGAGCTGCAACAATAATTGACAAGCTATAAAGCTAGGTCAGGGGACATGAGAATGGATAGTAGAGAACCGGAGACTCACCAAGGCCTCGGTCACGGTCAAGCAGGGTGAGGAGGTGGCTGTAAAGGGGAGCTTAGGAGGCGGTGACTGCTTGCGCGGTTGACCGCTAGTGCCGATGTGGAGGCCCTGTAGTTAGCAACGAAGGACCTCTTCCCTTAGTGCACACGAGATTCCATGCTCAGTTGGCACTCCATGCAGTGAAAGTGGGCAAGGACAACGAGGACGCGACACGGCGTGACGAATGGCAAGGAGACGGTGTGACGGATGGAGAGGAGATGGCACAACAGATGACTTAGGGCATGTACAATGGTATAGACAGCTGCTGTCTATAGCAACTCTCCATGTCACCTGTAGACAGCACTAAAGACAACTCATACAATGGGTTGTGGTGATACAGTCGGCTACAGGATTGTAGGCAACACACAATCTTTTAATGCTTTTCTTGGTTCTGGTGCTATAGTTGGCTATAGAATTGTAGACAACACATTTCTCTCTCTTTATTCTTTTTCATCCATATCAGCTTAAATCCTACGTGGCAGAAGCTATAGACAGCTGATGTAAGCCCTTTGTACATGACCTTATGCCTCTTGCACTGTGCTATGGCGGTGCTGAATTGCTGGTCTCCTGACTGGTGCTAACCCTCTAGGGTTAAGGCTAAGGGGATAATGGGATGGGATGGGCCATACTCACCATCCTACTCTGAGCCTATTTCCCTTCAAGACTAACGGGCAACTTGGGTTCGGCTTGTTAACAAACGAGTTGGGAATGAGGCTCGGCTTGCCTATGTCACGAGTCCGAGCCAAGTCGGCTCGAGCCATTTTGAACCGAGCTAGCTTACGAGTCTCAAGCTTTTTTTCGGCCCTACTATAGAGGGTAGAAGTTCAAATATTAGTTGTTAGTAATAAAATAACAAAAGTCCCTTCCTATTAATCAAACTAGAATTATACCCGCGCCATTGGTGCGGGCTGTTTCATGCCCATTCAAGACACACGTGAGTTCAAGACATGCGTGTGCGCCAAGGCGTAGTCACTGGTGTAGTAAAAACGGCTCATGCTGAAGGCGAGAGGGCACATGGCACAAAAAAATGGGCATTAATGGTGGCATGTCGATAAAGACATGGTCATGTACTATGACCAGCAGCAGTAAGACAGGAATAACAAAATCAAAAAATATGTGTAATACTGATGGCATGCTTAACAGTATATGGTCATGGACTTCGATTTATTTTGGAAAGGTAAGTAGTGCCATTACACTGAAAACTTTCAGAAGAGAGAGATAAGGATCGAAGGGGCAGGCACTAGAAGCAGTGTCAACAATGATATTTGCCTTAAAAAAATATAGAATGCTCATTCAGGATATAGTCGAAGCATATGAGATGATAAAACATATTGTATAATAAGCAGTACCACCATCTGTTTTTTCATCTCATGATATCACAAAAATATATGTTCAAAGAAGGCTGATAGTTTATTTTCTCTTTGATTCACATGTAGTAAAAAAATGTGACCTTTAGTGCAAAGGCTTGTCCAAATTTTATTGCCACGTGATCCAAGTCACCAAGTCCAATGATGCCAAGTGACTTCCCCGGCTAGTTCATGTTATGTCGTATTATTGAAGTATACACAATAATTTTAGCCAAAAAAAAAATAGAGGTGCCACCTTCGACAAAGGGTAGACATCGGTTATTTAAAAGTAGTACCTGTCAAGCATATGAATCAAGAGGACATGCAAGTTTGTTATATCAGTTTTTTTTTTGGTTAACTTAAATAAGAGACAACAGTTAACAGTTCTTCGAACTATTCATAGCACAAATATTGATTCTAACATAATTCTTATCATCATAAGAGAAACAAAGTATCAGTGCACACTGAAAATGACACATAACAAACTAAAAAATGTGAATGAAGCTAGTCTTAAACATAAGTGCATTATGTTCTTTGAGAATAGTCTATCATGTCAGTAGAGTACCCATTCATGGACTACTAACGCAATCATACCTTTCATGGATTAACATAACAAAATTAAACAGTGTGGATGAATCTAGCATTAAACATAAGTGCATTATGTTCTTTGAGAATAGTTCGTGCTGTCAGTAGAGTATGCTTATGAGGAATGGGAAAAATCATGCGAGAAGTGATACTAAAAAATAAATAAACTATATCAGTAGACTAAGCACCAAGAAGCAATCCCTTCTGCTTCATGCTTTCCAACAAATCCACACAGTCTTTTAAACTGGCAATAGCAAATTGATATATCAACAAAAAAATTGATAGATGCAAAGTGTGAATTAACTTGTAACGAACATTACATATAGTAACTCAAGGACTGCTGTTGGAAAAATTTTGTAGTGATTATTTATCAAACATTATATCTTCCATCCATTTGTAAAGTAACTCAAGGACTGCAATTGGAAAAATTTTGTAGTGATTATTTATCAAACATTATATCTTCCATCCATTAACAAACTATTTTATCTCCTAAAGTAACCCGATGTATCCTTTGTGCACTTTAATCCATCTCTCTTTTATAGAGTAAAGTTAACTGGAACTAATTGCCCTGAAAATAGAGTATGCTTATGAGGAATGGGAAAAATCATGCGAGAGGTGATACTAAAAAATAAATAAACTATTTCAGCAGATTAAGAAGCTAGAAGAATACATGAATGGCGGTTGCAGGAACTGGAACTAATTTATTTAGGGACATAGTACGAATGGTGGTTGCAAGATTATAATATGTCTGCATTTCTTTTACAAAATAATCGTGTGGCTTACTAAAGCATACGTGACACCATAATAGTATGAAATCTATATATATTGTTAAGAGAAAAAACAGTCAAGTACAGTGAATACAAAATAAATCGAGGCACATGTACTTTAATGATGAAGAAGACATGTAATAAAAAAAAGTCAAATAAGCTGTGAACCAAAAACATGTGCGGGTTTGCAAAAGGATAAGGAAAATTTGTTATTAACATGTCTTTCATTTCGTATATAAGTAATTTATCTACTGCATCTTTAGGTGGTGCATAGCTGGCCCTCCACACATGAGTTCAACAACAACTATTGATAAAACAGTAATATATAGGTATCTAAAAGTGAACATACAACATCTACAAATTAGCATTACACAAAGTTAACGAACACCAATCTAAAACAAAAGGAAGTCCTTTAAAATCAGAAGATGTGGCCACTTAAGCTGGTACCTCTATCACTTTTTCTCACTCATGTGCAATGGAAAACCCTATTATATATAAAAAGACAATACCAATTCTACAATAATGAAAACAGAAAGTCAAGTGACACAACAGCAACATTCATCTTAGAATGGAAAGAGAAGGAGGATTAGAGATACTCACATCGAGCTCTTCTAGGAGAAGGTTGAGTACATCAGACAGAAGATATATGTGACTGCAGTTCAATTGGTTTCACATGTTCAAGTATAATATAAAAATAAACTAACGGTACATGTATAAAATAACTAAACAACTCAAAATCGCTTGCTGCAGTTTAGAATAATTTCATGATCCCCAACCATAAGATTATTTATTAAAAAAATATTTTTTTCGAACTACATGCATGTATATAGAATCATGGGTAGTCAATTACAGCCTTTCACCATTGAGAAAATACACCACAATACAACTAAATTCCCAATGAGCCAAATAAAATATCAAATCTAGGGAGTTCAAACAACATTAGTATTACATGTACCAAACTAAATCAAATCAAAATCTGCAAACTGGCAGCATGAAATTTTAATCACACATAAGAACGTAGCTGCTTCCAGGGAAGGTTCATGATTTCTTTCTTAGAAACAAAGGGACCATCAGTCCATTGAGCAAGGGTTAGCGTTGCATCATATCCACTACTAAAGGTTACTTTGTGATGTATTACATATAGCAAAACTAACAGAAACAAACATAAAGTGTAAAAACAAATCTACATCCTACTCTCATATAGACACATGGCCTAAATTGACTGTACAGGCATATTTCGAAATAGGATTATTCAAATGGACATCAAATTCAATGGGTAAGAATAACTACCACCTCAAAGATGTCGTCAGATAATTAAGAGCTAGGGTGGGCACAATTGTAATTCAAATACTCAATTCTTAGTTACATATAGCACAATAATTTGTGTATGTGTTTTACAAATCAAAACTAACTAAAAATGATAGCTCGATAAAATGTAATCGATCATGACAGTACCAAAGCAATTTGGCTCCATGATTCAAAGAACCATACCTATTGCATTGCTTTCACACAATACAATCCACCAAGGAACCCTTCTATCAAACATAATATCTAACCTCAACACAATCAAATCAAACTAATAGCTAGGGAAAAAACAATAATCTAAATGGATTGTACCACAAATTCACACATGCCAAATTCAGAGTAGAGCCAGAACCATGCCAACATAACCACATCAACCTCAACTGAATCACAGACTAATAATTGTACTGGCTATTGTGCCACAAATTCACACATGCCAAATTCAGAGTAGAGCCAGAACCATGCCAACATAACCACATCAACCTCAACTGAATCACAGACTAATAATTTTACTGGCTAAATCTCCACGCATGCCAATTCACCGCCATTGTCACAGCTATACCAAACCAAATCTAGTCGAGGTAGTAGGGATATTCAGAGGCGACTGCTTACCACATGGAGCCGCAGTACTTGAGGGTGTACGGCCCGGACTTGAGGGAGGCCGCCGACGGCATCACTTCCCATTATCTGCAAGACCAGCGGCCGAAGGGGAGGAACTGAGCCGGAGGATGGAGGAAGGAGGAAGGTGTTGTGGGAAGAATGTTGGCCCCAACTCCCCACTGCGGCCTCGAGGCGTAGGCTACGGCGAGGTGGCGCCACACCGGAGGAACCCCGATCCAGAGCCCCTCCTCTTCCCGCCCAATCTAGATCCAGAGGCCGATGGCACCGTTCGGCGCTGGAGAAGACGTCGCCCAACTCCCCACTACGGCCTCGAGGCGCAGGCTACGGCGAGGCGGCCCTACACCAAAGGAACCCAGATCCAAAGCCCCTCCTCTTCCCGCCCAACCCAGATCCAGAGGCCAATGGCACCGTTCGGTGCCGGAGAAGACGTCGTCATGGGTGTGGCCAAGCTCATGGCACCCTCGAGGCGCAGGCTGCGGTGAGGCGTCGGCACATCGGGGGACTTCAAGCCGATCAATCCAAATCCAGAGCCCGATGAAGCAACATCCGGTGCCAAAGAAGACCCGCGGTGGGTGCAGTCAGGCCCGCGGCGCCCTCAAGGCGTAGGCTGCAGTGAGGCGGTGCCACATTGGAGGACCTGAGGGTGCCGTGGTGGGAGGGAGCGTCTACGGCGAGGAAGGAAGAGGGAAGCGGCGGCAGCGCGGGTTGAGAGGGTCGGTGGGGGAGAGGGAGGGAGGGAAAGGAGTGGCGGCGCGGGACAGATCAAGTGAAGAGGAGGGTGAGGATCAGAGGTAGAGAGCAGGGTGGAGGCGAGGCAGATGGGAGAGAGGAGGCTAGAGGCAAGACGGCGCGAGGCATGGCAGGTGGAGGCGATTGACACGGTGGCCGGGGAGGGAGATCAACGGGTTTGTCGGGGAGAAGAGGTAGGGAGCGGCGGCACTATCCGAGAGGGGCGGCGGCGCTGGCCGAGAGGGGCGACGGAGAGGGGAGGTGGCAGTCGGGGAAGGAGATCGAAGGGTCGGCAGAGGAGGGAGAGGGAGGGAGCAGTGGGGCTGGTGAAGGAGGGCGGCGTGAGTAGAGAGCGGATCGGCACGAAGCCTCGTGAAGACGCGGCTGGCTGGGTGATGTGGCCTGGGCGAGGCCGCATGTTTCCACGAAGTGCACGGGCGAGATCAGGCGGCTGTGAGCTGTGCCTCGCACGATCAAACGGCACGTGTTTTGTGGGTGACATGGCCGCGCAGGTGGAGGAGATTCTCTCCACCCATTAAATAGGTTAATATAGGCATAGTGTTGTTGCAATTGTATACTCCCTCCGTCTCATAATAATACTTACCCTTTTTATCTTGGCTTTTTTAAAATTTGAAGTACAAGGCCTATTCCACCTTATACCCCTACTAAAGGCACGGTACCTATTCGAGCTTTCTCATTATTGATAGTGGTAGGTATGCCCATATCCCCCCCCCCTTTTGTATAGATTTTGCCATTCCTTAATATGCGTGGCATGTGCAACGACCCTATATTATTACACGGAGGAAGTATTAAATATAATAATAATAATTTCAGTTACCGGTATTTGAGTCGGCCTTTTTATTTAGCCCGCTCTCTCCATTTTTCAGGCTGTCGTCATCTTATCAGTCATGCCTCGATGCCGACAAACTACACGCGCACCTCTCATATTTCCCTCTCATTGACAGGATGTTCCCCTAGTGCAAAGTGAAATAAAAGGTAAGAAGAGGTGGTGCAAAGTGAAAATTTTTGCTAAGGATGATACAAAATGGAACTATGATAAGATTACATGGTTCAAAGTAAAATTTACTTATTATTTAATCCAAGACTTTGACCACGGTTTTTTTAAATAATAATATAATATTAAAAAAGAATTTATGAAATTATTTTTCAAAAAAATATAATCAAACTATTTTCATGTTATCAATCTATATACTTCTATATGTATCAATGGTTTCGAAAGTCTAACCGCACATGATCATATGAGGACCAATATTATGTGTGACCGAGGGAGTAGTTTATAGTAGTTGTTAGTTGGAGCTACTTGTGGAGGAATTGGGATCCTCTGTCCGATTTTTTTTTTTTGAAAGAAGATTTCCCTTGTTTCTATTAAAAGAAACCAGCTTACAGAAGTTCAAAAACAATCCACAAGAAAACAACATAAAGCTAACAAGTGCTTACAAATAGATCTCCGGGGCAATATCAAACTAGGAAACAAGCTTGACAGGACAACTATCCAACTAGTGCAAAGCAAAACAATAAGCGGCTCCCGAGTTAACTAGCACTAGAGCCACACCCATTATCCAACCTCCTAATCCATGGTGTCCATCATCTTCTTGCCCCAAAAATCTCCATAGCCACTTGATTCATCACCTCAGCGCCCCTGAAGAGTAGATCTTGATCGACCTCCTTCTGCAATTTCGCCCAAAGATCAATGTTTTTGCAAATGTCTAAGACCACAAACATTGGTTCTAAAGTCCATTTCTTATTAAAACAAGCCTCATTGCGTGCTCTCCAAATGCTCCAAAACATCGCTACTAAGCCAACTAAACCCAATTTTCTTGTCCTCCCAGCAAATACTCCAATCCAGTTGGTCATTAGCTGGTGAATATTGTCAAGAGGGCAAGGCACACCAAATGCACAAGATACAACATTCCAGATGAATTTTGATAAAAGACAGGATAAGAATAAATGATTGATGCTCTCATTCACTCCACAGAAAACACAACTTTTATCACCAAACCAACCTCTATGGATAAGATTATCTTTGGTCAAAATCCTTTGTTTAAGTACTAACCACAAGAATATCTTAATCCTTAGAGACAGTTTTAATTTCCAAATGACATGATACAGGAAGATAAAATTCTGATTCCTTAAAGCAAGATAAAAAGATTTCACAGAAAATCTTCCAGATTTAGAAGGCATCCACACCAATTGGTCATTTGCATCATTTAATTTCATCCCTTCACAATCTGTTAATAAATGCTGCCACAAGACCAAGCAATCTCCCAGCAAGACTCTTCTAAACCTAATTGAACTTATTCCTTTGTCAAAAACATCTGCCACTAGGACTTGTTTATTATACACCAAGTTATACAACCTGGCATACTTTTTAGTAAAAGGAGAGTCTCCTAACCATAAATCTTCCCAAAACCTAGTTTTGGTACCATTACCCAACTTCCTTCTACAGCAAGAGAGAGAAGTATCTTTAATACTCATTACTCCTTTCCAAAAGTAAGAATCTCCATTTCTGGCTTTCACTTGTGATAGAGAATGTTTACCCAAGTACTTGTTTCTGATAATGTCTTGCCAAAGGCCCTCATTTACCCAAGTACTTGTTTCTGATAATGTCTTGCCAAAGGCCCTCACCATTTTCCAAATTTCATAACCACTTACCCAAAAGTGCTAAAGTCATATCCTTTAGATCTAGAACACCTAAACCCCCTTGGTATTTGGGTAAACACACCACTGGTCAGCTAACCAAGTGATATTTTTTATTACCCTTAGCAGAATTCCAAAGGAAATTAGATCTGAAAGAATCCAATTTTTTCCTAACCCCCACAGGTACTTTATAAAAAGACAACATATATAAGGGTAAACTGCTTAAGGAGGAGTTAACCAGAACCAATCTTCCCCCCAAAGTGAGCAATTTTCCTTGCCAACCACTCAACTTATATTGAAATTTATCCTCCACAAATTTCCAGTCCACATTCTTCACCTTCTTCTTATCAACTGGGATCCCCAAATACCTTAGAGGGAATTCACCCCCTTTGCATGTGAATATTTCTTCATAAATATTCTGTTTCTCCTTTGCTAAACCAACACAAAAAACCTCACTCTTATGAAAATTGATTTTAAGACCTGAAATATGTTCAAACAGACAAAGAATGAATTTCAAGTTTTTCGCACTCTCCTCATCATTCTGAATCAAAAAGATTGTATCATCTGCATATTGTAAAATAGTAGTCCCCCTTCCACTAAATGAGAATTTAGACTTTTGATCAAACACAATTGTTGAGCTTTATTAATGAGGATGGCTAACACATCTGCAACAAGGTCAAATAACAATGGGGACAAAGGATCCCTTTGTCTGAGACCTTAAAAGGTTCTAAAATAAGGACCTAATTCATCATTTACCTTCACACAAACATTACCTCCACTTACTACATGCATAATCCAATCAATCCATTTAGTGGGAAAACCTTTCAAAACTAGAGTTTTAAAAAGAAAATGCCACTTAACTTTGTCATAGGCTTTCTCAAAATCAACCTTAAACAAAACACCAGACTGTTTCTTTTCTTGAAGTTCATGCAAGGTAATCACACCTTCCATGATGTATGTAACGTCCCAGAATTTGGGTTTTCAAAAATCTTTTGAGTAGTTTAGGTCCTTGGAAAATTTCACCAATTTTATTTGATTTAATAAAGCTTAATTGGGAATTTCCTAAATTAAAAATATTTAATTTGACTAATCTAAACATCAATTAAATAAAAACCTGTGTTATTTGGCTTCCTTGTGTTCCAAGGAATTTTCTGGTATTTTCTGAGTTTTTTCTGGTTTTGTTTGCTATTTATTTGACCTCCTTGATTTTTGGGATTTTCTTTAATTCCGAAAATCCTAATTTTCTGCATGCTACCGTAACCATCGGTTACTGTTCACGTCGAATTCCATGCCGTCCCTCATTTCCAGCGAGAGACTCGTTCTGAACACATTCCAATTCAAACTTCCCAAAACAAACTCTCATTTTCTTTCTCCTCTCGGTTCATCCGGATCCCAACCACCTCATGCTACAGTAATTCGCGATTCACTGTTCATCCAGAGCTCCAGCCGAACAGACTTATTCCAGTCCGTGTTCATTTCAAACTCAAACTTCTAAATTCTATATCTCCCTCTACGGTGCGTAGAAAGGTAAACCGTTTGCACTCACGCGTCCGTCTTGATCTCCTCTTCCAATCCCCTAAATTGGTTTCCTCCGAACCATCCTCGTTTCATCGCAATCTGCAGAATACCGAGCTCCACCAAAAGGTCTTCTCCGGCGAGTTGCGCCTTCATCCGACGTCCGCCAGCTGAACCGTCTGTGGCGTTGGCTTCGCGTCGTCGTCCTCTACGTCATGGTACCATACACTTCGCCTGAAGATCGCCGGAGCACCGTCGGCCATTAAAGCCCAACCGCGTTCGTCGCGTCGTCCGCTTTCTCGGTGAGTTTTTCTAAAATCCGATCGCACCATTGTGTCCGGCTCGTCGTTTCCTTTCCGTTTTGCCCCTTCGCCGCTGCCACGTCGCCTCCGGCCGCCGGCCATCTCGTACGCTAGAATCAGCAGTACACTGTTCATGTTGTTTTTCCTCTCTGCGTAATTATCATCTCCGAGCCGGCCCAGTCATTTCTTTCAGTCTCGGACGGCATTTCTTTTCCTTGCCGCGCGAGAGCATCAACCGGTGGGTCGCTCCTTCCTTTTCTCACACACCCGAAGCCAGCGCTCCCCGCCGCCAACCCTAAGCGCTGCGCCGCTCCACGCTTGACCGAACCTGGCAGCGCCGCATCTTGCGTTCGCGTGTGCCCGACTCGGACGACGCCGCCGCACAGCCATCTTGGGAGTCCGCCCTCCCCATGCCGCCCCAAGCTATAAAAGTGCCGCGCCGCCGCTTCGTGTACGTCCGCCTCGCCTCGTGACGCCGCCACTGTGCCCTAGCCGCAGCTTCTGGAGAGCCGTCGAGCCCCGCCACCTCGAAGCCATCTTCTTCGCGTCCGACCGGTCGTCTTGTGAGCACCCGGATTTATTAAGCTCATAATACTTAGTCATCCAATTGACCCTAGTATTATCAACCAAATAAACCCAGTCTCGAGAGATGTATACTCCCCAGAATGCAGTATACATACCTCACAACAAAAGAATGTATCAATTCCATACAACACATAGAACATAAGCAACAAACCAGAAGTTAATACTAATAAGGAATAGGATATTACAAAAGAGGGGCCTTTTGGCCAAATAACAACAAGAACTACTAAGAATAACAATGAAGCAAAAGTGCCATAAAGATGGCTATAACACAAAGCCAATCAAGGTGCCTTAACCCCTAGGCATCTGACCGACCGCCAAGCTAGTCGTCAAGAAGTTGCAACACGTAGCACAAAAGAGAGGCTCTTGGAGCTCTCCTTCTTCCTCTGCAACAAAAGCCACAAAATTGCCACAACCACGCGATGAGTACATAAAGTACTCCGCAAGACTTACGTGTGAGATAACGTAACTATAAATAGCTACATGCAAGCTTTATTTAAGTGGATGAGGCTTTGGACTCATTTTAGCATAAAGCAACATTTATTTGCAATAACATAATAGATTGAAGGCAATTTGACAAAGCATTTTAATTGTGGAAATAACAACGAGATAAATAACATAGTAACAACAACAAGATCAACCTGGAAGTGACTAACCCAATAGTCACCACAACAATAGCATGAACTCCCCGTTCATACTAACCATGTCAAGTTTTAATTAAAGGTTGTAGTCTAGTCTTGAACGACCTTACCAAGCATGTCCATAACCTAGGACGAGGCTATTCGAATAGTTTTATCCCTGCAGGGGTGTACCAATGTACCCACACGCCAGACCGCCTTTCCTTAGGCACACTACCTTTGGTATGCCGGCACGGCTAAGTCCTACGAGACATTTCCAATGGACAATGCTAATTCTGAGTCGCACAACCCACGGAGAGAAGGAGACATCACACAACCTACCCGGAAGCTAATGCTCCCCTCCCACATCACACACACATTTTATCTTTAAAAACACACCAACCGAGCGACCCCAATTAACACCGCCCAAAGTACTTAGTCAAGAGGGGTTCCATATGCCCCTCGTGTGGTTAGCACGCAAAATCGCTTGGCTTAGTGACCCAAGTACTCGGTCCTTAGGGACCCTGCATACCACCACATTCCAAAAACCGCACCATCCATCCAATATGCCCAAGTCTAAATCAATCTTTTATTTTCAGTTTTTGATTTTACAAATTAATCAAAGCACAAGTGCTGGACATATAGGAGTAATAATCAGTTTTGAGTGATCAAGACCATCGACTAAGTCGATGATCGCCCATTTCTAACGTTACTAAGCATGTCTAAGCAATTAAATCGAAACTACTAAGTGATAAGAGCTCATCCAACGAGCTCCCACCACAGCAAATAACCTAGGCTCATGGTAGTAGAGGATAAACAATTCCTACAGATTATGCAACTATAGGATTGCTAGCGACATTTAACACAAAGTAGCATGCATACATAGAAGTAAAACAATATATTAAGCTTTAAAGTAATGGGACAATGATGGAAATGATCAAACTGCTTGCCTTGATGTTGCTGGCCAAATTGTGGCAGAGGGTCACTCTCGGGATCGCCACAAATATCGAAACCTAACGGAAAAGCGATAAAGAACCGATAAGAACGACGAAAAACAACAAAGACAGCACAACAAACGAACTCCAAATTCTCTGAATTTTCTACAGAAGCAAGAGGGTGATTTTTAGAGAATTTTGCAACAAGAACCAATTGATTTGGATTCTCAATGCAAAAGTTATGAGCAAAACAATTCTGCTCAGCCCCTAAAATACCAAACTGCACTATTCACTAATTTAATTATGAGGCAACATTTTCTAGAAAGGTGGTGATACTGAAATTTTTACTGTAAAACCAGCACCTCATGAGATGAATAACACAATTGAGTTCATCTCATTTGGAGCTATTATGCACTCTCTACAAATTTTAAAAAACAAGAACTTGAACAAAATTATAATGCACAAGTCCTCGTTTTTATAACAGCAACATGCTCAAAACTAATTTTCACAGTGAGATCATTAATAGAGGAAACCAACAAAGTTGGTCTCACCCAAAAATAATCTACAGAGCATTAGTTATGTATTTTACAAGTTAAGCATTAATTTGAGTGTATATTTAAAGTGAGTTTTAAAATCTAATGGTAAACTGTGCTCTGGGGCTGAACTCAACTTACAATCATTTTTAGATTAAAGTCAAGTCCAAGACAGAGCTAACACAATTTGAATGACCTTATTTGGGTTTAGAATGAAAAAGATATGCAATTCTTAAGTTTATACCTTATTCTGTTTATAATTAAGACTTCAATGGAATTTCTAAAAAAGAGAACACACAGGCCGGGGAGGACGTGAGCCACAGATCTCAGATCTGACGGCTCAAGACCTCCCAGGAGAACAACACACACGCGCACATGAGGTCCAGAGGTCCTGGACCTCCTAGCAACGCACATGCGCGAGGTGAGGGGAGGTCGTGGCCGCAGATGGAGAATCCAATGGACCACAACGATGAGGGGAGGTCCGGGACGGACCAGATCTAAAGGGGGAGGTCCTCAACGGTGAGATGACTTTGAGGAGGTCCTAAGGGGAGGTCCTAACGTCACAGACCTCCAGGGAGGTCTGGACGGCCACGATCGCGCAAGGGGAGGTCTTGGACGCCCATCTCCTCGAGAGAGGTCTCGATGTCTGCACCAGCCCCCACGCCGCTGGACATGGAATAAATGCGCACGGACAGCGAGGAGGTCCGCAAGAAGATCTTAAATGCGCAACAAAGGGCGGATTAAAAGGCATTTAAGACCCACCCAATGATTACAATGATTGAGATATTAAAGCGGCAAATCTTTGTCCTAAAACGACAATGAGACGGGCGGACGTCCGACAAAGATTTGAGGACGCCCCACGGCTTATCGCCGGAGATTTAGGGCACGGCGGCGCTGCGACCGAGGGCACCGCTGGACCGCAATAGCCAGCGCATCCCGAGGGCCAACTCTCACCCATGGCGGCGTTTTAAACGCCATGAGCCGGAGAGGGCAAGAATGACCAAGACGGCCAAAGACAAAATACAAAATAGAGCTCACATGACATTCAAGCGCATACCTAAAATAAAAGCTCCGCAACATGCATTCAGCGGGTGCCCAAAGACTAAGGGACTAACAGGAGGAGTACCGGAGGTCCTAAGGTGCCGGGAAGTGGAGGAAGGTGAAGACCGAGCCGAGGAAGATGAGGTTGCTCCACTGCCACAGCTCCAGCCCAAGATCCCCTTTGGCCACTTTCAGAATGCCCAAACCAAAACAAGTTAGGTCTTGGTCCCAGAGGAAAGGCACAAATGGAAGCAAGGAGAGGAGAAGAAATCTCCAATGACCCTTGCCCACCGAGGGGCTTCAAGCTCGACAATGGTCGTGGGAGAATTGGAGAGTCTCAGGATGAGGAGCTCACCACGCACAAAGTGCAAGGCCGAGATCAATTGTGTGTAAAGGAAGCCAAGTGAGGATTCCAAGGATAACTTATAGCCTGGGTGAAGGTTAGGAGTGGGGCTAAGCTCCATGGTGAGCTTAGCCCACGGGTTGGTCCATGGGGTGGCAAGGACATGAGATTGACAAGGTGCACTGAGCCACCAGAGAGAGGAAGGTCGACCGCATTAAATGCGGTCAAGAAAGAGTTGTTAAAAGTACACAAGGGACAAGTGGGCATTAACTCCTCGCTCAGAACACGCATGCGTGACCAAAGGAAGGAGAAGAACAGGGGAGGTCTTTACGACCGTTGGATAGGACCATGGGGAGGTCCTAACCATCGGATGACAATTTTGAAGCGTTATACCAATTGATCGGAGGAGGTCCCACCACACGATCAAGGATGGGGAGGTCGTGGCCTCCGATTTCCTTAATGTGTAAGCGCACGTGGGAAAATGGGACAGGAGGTCCAAAACGTTGGATCTCCATCCAACGGTGCGGACCTCCTGTGAGGTCTTAACCGCACATGAGCTTAAGAACATGAGGGGGAGGTCATGGCCTTAGGATTTAAATCCAAGGGCACACAACCAAAGGAGGTCTGAGGCTTTGCGTGAAGCGCGAGGGAGGTCAAGACCTTTGGATTTTGATCCAACGGTGTTAATCAAGACAGGAGGTCTCGAGCCTCAAGGTGGCGCAAAGGAGGTCTTGAGCTTATGCAACACACAAGGGAGGTCATGGCCATTAGATTTAGATCTAAGGGCAACGACCTCACTTGCTAGGAGATCTGATGCGATAAGACAAGGAGGAGGTCGTGATCAGGATTTTAATCCAACGTGCACAACACGAGATAGGGGAGGTCTTGTGCGCCGATATTTTGAGGGAGGTCGTGGTCGTTAGATCTCGATCCAACGGCCACGACCTCAACAAGGTGGGATGTCCTTGTCGTGATGTTTTTTCAGAGGAGGTCGTGGCCTTTGGATGTAAATCCAACGGCTGCGACCTCAAGCGAGTGCAAAGGGAGGTCTTTGCGGTTTTACACACAGGGGAGGTCATGACCGTGGATCTTTGATCCAACGGCTATGACTCGATGAGGTGGGAGGCCTTTGCGGTGTTGACCGCGAGGAGGCTCGGCGCCCACGCTGACCCGAGGAGGTCCACGAGGTCAAGAGGACTTCAAGGAGGTCCCGGGTGCGTTGGTTGAGGGGAGGTCGTGGCCTTTGGATTGATCCAACGGCTCACGACCTCATCAAGGTGGGAAAGGAGGTCGATGGGGTTGGGCTTGACCAGTTTGAATACTGCCACCCAAGGAATAGTGCCAAGTTTTAAGTTTAATTTTCTAACAAATGAGACTTTGCAAAATTGTTTGGGATAGCAATTCAACTCCAAAATTCATGAAATTTTAACTGGAGCTTGCTGACAATGAGATTAACCTTGCATAAAATTTCCAGAGGTTATTATGCAATGCATTTTTCTCAGGAAATTCATGAAGGTTGTTCAAGGATTTGTTTTACCTCCAAAATTTATCAAACAAGTTTTATAACTCATGATATTTTTCAGAGGGGTCCCACATCAGTTTTGGGACCAAGGAGAATATTTTCCAAATGTTTGGCACAAGATTTAGACAATTGGAAAATGAATTTGACTTTTGGGTCAACAAGAGCTTTGTGTTTTTGGATTACGCAACTCTTGGACAAGAATTACATGAACGTTTAGGGGTTTTCAAGATGTGAGAAAAAGTTTTAATTTCTACACATATAATTATACTTGAATAACCCTAATTATACATTTGGGATGTTACACGTCTTCTCCCGTCTCCACCGTCAAAGAGCCTCGTGCAATGTGCGGGTCCGTCCGCCATCTCGCGCCTAGTTCGCTTTTCTTGCCGCCAAGCGCCATCGCCTCGGTGCCCCAAGCGCCGCCACAGGTGGTCTTCCGTCGCTTGCGCAAGGCCGCCGGGTTGTTCCCGAGTCGCCATCACCAGTGACGCCCTCGTCTCAGACCGGTGCTCGCCGATGTCGAGCCGCCACCGGAGCTGCCGTGCCAAGCGATGCCTCCACTGCCATGGTCTCGTGGAAGCCCACTGCGCCGCCGCCCGTCGCCGTTGACACCGACCCGAGAACGCCAGGGACCGGCCGTCTCCCTCTGTTCGGAATTTTCAACAGCCATGCGCCCTGTGCACTGTTCCTATTTATGTCCAGGCATAGCTTTCTTGTCTGAGTTGTTCTCTAGTTAATCTGTTGTATGGTTCTTTCGTCCTCCAATCCAGCCGATCGCCGCTCGTCGCCGATGGGCATCACCCGAGAGCGCCATGGTTGCCCCACCATCGCGGTTCCTCTCCTTTCTTTCCTTGTCAACACCATGTCAGCATAGCCGTGCTAGTGCCACCTCGTGGCCACATGGTTATTCTGTCCTCCGTGGCCTCCACGCCTTTGTCGTGTGCATAAAACGCAGGCATCTTTGCCACCTTGTCACCCGACGCCACACCGCCATCATCTCTTGCCACCCCGACACCTCGGCACAGCCTCGTCAACCTCTAATCAGTTGCCACGTCGCTATCCCATCCTCGCCACCTCAGCGTCTGTGAACATGTGGCATGCACTGTCATCACCTACATGGCCTGTACCTAACCCAGTCCCGAACTCGAAGCAGTGTAGATAGGGTTTTTTTTTTGTGAACCTAGTCTATGACTTGCGGAGCCCCTTTCTCAGTCAACATCAGTCAAACCCTAGCTCTAAACCACACCGGTGTAGACTCGGTTCACCGTGAACCAAGCCTATGACCCGTGAACCCCGCTTGCCAGCACACTATTCCATGAACCCATTCCTCCGTGCACCATAAACCCTAGATCGTGGACTTAGTCTATGGACCAATGGCCCACTGGTCATTCTCTTTACCATATTTCTGGAATTATTTTAATTCTAGAAATTCATAAACATCAGTCGGTCCCACATGTCATTCACTATCCTTTGATCTCTTTCACTTACCAGTGGACCCCACTTGTAAGCCTCCAATTCATTCTGTTTAATCCGAAGGAATATTCTTTTCTCTATTAATTTCATCATTTCATGTGATCTTCGAAAGCTCTTATCTTTTGAATCCGAACTCCGATTGAGTTCGTTCAAATTCCTAAATTCATCTAAATTCTAGATCTATTTATCTGAGTTTACTATTTAATTTTTGGAGTTTGTTTGTTCTCTGTTAGTTATTTATTTGGTTTAATTGCTTGTTGCGAGTAGACGTTGATACCGCGAGAAGTGCTGATCAAGAAGGAGCAGAAGATCAAGGAAGTAGAAGATTAAAGTTAAATAAGATCATCATTGCTAGCAAGGCAAGTTGTACCTTTGATCATATTGAATCCCAGTGTTCTAAAAGTATCTTGATTCAAATTATTGCATTTACTTTAAGTATTTATTTAAATGCTTTTGGGTTTAGTTAACAATCCAAATTGTTATAACATCCTTGTCTAATTGATATGCCATAATCTTTTGTCACCCTAGCTTGGTTATTTAATAGTTGGTATTATTGTAGCACCAACGTGGGTTGGTTAGATGCGATTAGTTTGCTTAGCCATGCTACGAGTCACCATCTCATGTAGTTACAAATATAAACTTGACTAAGTGACTATGGAACTATGTGATAAAACTGTGTGTACTGTGTGCTATTATGGCATGTGTTGCACTTAACCAACTGGGTGGGAAAAGATTTAGACTGAGGCAAGTGGTGGATACTGTGTGAACTGGTGGATACTGTGTGAAATGGTGGATACTGTGTGAACTGGTGGAAACTGTGTGACATGGTGGCTGTGTGAATTGGTGGACTGTGTGAACTGTGTGATCTGTGTGGACAATAATCTGTGTGATCTGTGTGAATAATAATCAGGTGTGGTCAGTGTGGTTTAGTTGGCATGTGGAAGTCTTGCCTTGGTCAATTAAGGACTTCACCTTGTGCGCCATTGAACGAGCCTCAGCACGCACCACATGTCTGCTTTTGAGACGGGCCTAGCATAGTAAGATGAATTTTCAAATGCTTTGTTGTGATCACCGATCCAGCTTGATTACATCTTGTGGGTAAAGTGTACAAACTCGCAGAGTGTTAACACAATCTATTCGAATAGCTGCGTCATGGTCATGGACAATGCTCGGGATTTCACACTAGGGTAGATTTTCATAAAACCGTGGGGAAGGAACTGTGGTCTAAATCATATGGCTATGTGAATAATCTGCTTAGGCTGTGTGTGTCTTTGTGAAATCAAATTGTTAAATTATGATTATATATTTGTTTTACTTGGTTTTCAATCTATTATTGGTATTCAATTGCAAATGTTGCATTTCGCAAAATAACCACGTAATGCCATTCCTTTGGAATAAGCCCGCATGTATAATTGCATTTACGTGGTATGACTTATAGCACGGTGTGTACTCACGCTTTCTTTGACGAATCAAGCGTAATCAAGGAATCGCCACCAACAAGGTCTACTTCAAGGATCGTGGAGAACTAGGTCACAAGACTTCAAACCGATTGCTCGTGGGCATATGGATGGGCTTCACCGAGTTATCCCGCTTCGCCCGCCGCAGCCTTCATTGAACTTTTTGCCTTCGAGGCATTAATTGTAAGCTTTGACCCTAAGGTCTTTACTCTGATGTTTATGGTATTTGCCTATTTATTAGTTATCTTTGTATATGGAATTGATATTTCACTAACGTTGTCACTGTGTGCACTAGCGTGATCCTGGACTAGTGCAGTATACACAGAGGGTCCAGAATTGTAATTTTGGGTCCCGACAATGTACCTCCCTTTAAGGAAAGCAGTTTGTGACATCAGAATCATGTTATCAATCACCTTAGCCAACCTATTAGTAAGCACTTTGGTCAAAATTTTGTAACTGACATTCAACAAACAAATAGGTCTATATTTTTTAATACTATCTGCATTGATCCCTTTAGGCAACAGAGTGATAATCCCATAATTGAGTCTTGTTATATCCCCTTTACCATCCAAAAAATCATCTAAAATATTTTTCAGATCAAATTTTATGAAATGCCAAAAATTTTATAAAACTCAACTGGAACCCCATCTGGCCCCAGAGCTTTATTCAATTCCATAGAAAAAACAGCTTCTTTAAGCTCAATCATATTAACATCCTGAATCAGGAAAATTTTATCTTGTTCTTTCAGTTGAGGGACACCTTCCAAATTAAAAAGAAAAAGAGTAGAATCCGATTGCCCAAAAATATTTTTATAGAAATCAGTAATATATCGCATTAAATTCTCATTCCCTTCAATCACTCCCTTATCTTGATGTAAAACAAAGATAGTGTTTTTTCTTTTCCTCCCATTTGCTTTGGCATGATAGTATTTTGTATTGTTATCTCCCTCTAACAACTCTTTCTCTCTAGATCTTTGGAACCATTTGAGTTCTTCCTCTTTCAAAATACTTCTCAAACTGTTTTCTAAATGAGACTTGTAAACCCTTTTAGCTTTGTCCAAACCATTAATTTCACACTCCTTGTCCAATGATCAATCGACCCAAAGAGATATTGTTTATTATTTCTATAATAACTTTCAACATTCCTATTCCAACCCCTCAGAACCTTTCTAAGCTTCCTCAATTTGGATTGCCAAACATCCAAGGAAGAACCCACAGCATTGGATTGTTCCTAGGTTGTTTGCACGATCTGACACAAGTCATCTCTCAAAAACCAACAAATTTCAAATCTGAAAAGTGAATGCTTGATAATTTTTTTTCTCCAGTATCCACAAAAAGAGGAACATGATCAAAAAGCACTCGAGGTAAAGCTTTAATATTGACTAAAGGATATTTCTGCTCCCAAGAAGTACTTACCAAGACCCTATCTAACACTTCATAAGTAGGGTCTTCCTGATTATTACTCCAGTATATTTTCTACCACTAAGCTGGATTTCTCTCAGCCCTGCAATGTCTATGATAGAATAAAAAAGTGAGCTCCATTTACCACATCTTCCAGGCTTGTTTTTTTCACAAATTTTCCTAATAATATTGAAATCACTAGCCAGGAATAAAGGTAAAGTAGGCACATTGATCACCTGAGCCAGATTTACCAAGAAAGCCTCTTTACCTTCCTGCTGTGCAGCCCCATAAACAATGATCAAGTTCCACTTGAACTTGTCACTTTTATTTTGAATTGTCAATTTCACCAAAAAAAAATCATCCTAATTAGAACAAACAACATCAAAGGTAGCCAAGGCAACCCCCACCAGAATACCTCCAGATCTTCCTTTAGGGGGGGCCCATGTCCAAAAAAAATCTTTACCACCACACATTGAATTCAACTCAATCTGAGAAAATTCCTTTTTCATAGTTTCTTGAATACCAATAAAATCTAACTTCATATCGAAGATTGTTTCTCTTAGAAACCTCTTCTTTTCCAAGCTACCTAAACCTCTGCAATTCCAAACTAAACTCTTCATTATTTAACTTTCGTGTTATATCCTCCCCTCCTACTTTTTAAGGAAGGTTTAACAGAAAATAGATCAAGAGACCCTCCTTTCTTTTTCTTCTTGACAACAGAAGCCAACTAAAACAAGTTCAAATTGGGTTCAAAAGTTTCATTATCCCCTTCCACATCATCAGACAAAATATCTTGAGGTACTATAGAATCAGGATCCTCCTGATTTGCATCAACCTCATTATGTTTTTGTTCTATTTTTTCCTACTCTCTAGCAAAATATTAACTCTAGCTTGTTCTTGAGATTTTAATAGATCCAAGTTATAATCTATCATCTCCAGAGAACACCCTAAACTAATGCCTAAAGAAGAAGCAATTTGAAATAGTGAATCATTTGAAGAATTAATAACATTAGGAAATAATGAGGTTGTACCTTTCCCCTTTTCTAAATCTTTAGCTTTGGCTCTTTCTTTAGCTTTGTCAATAACATTCACCTCTTCACTATCTTTAAGTCTGGAGCTTCTTCTAGGATTGATAAATTGAAGACTACCTTGATTCTGGCCAGGCTCTTCCTCAAAGCTACCAATCTCTTGACTATCTGCCACCACCACACCAACTTGCTTAGCAAAATAATCAGGATCTGATTCATGGGTTCCATATTCTTCTCTGCCTTCACTTCTTAACAACTGAACCTTCTCTTGGCTCCCCAGCATTGTATTATCCTCTTGATCATTCATCTTGGCCCCATCCTTTTCTGTTTGCACAAGAGCAACATCTTCCTGAGGTAGCAACTTCTGCTCTAAGTTTATCTCCACATTATGTTGAAAAGACGCCTTTTTAGCAGAAGTGCCTACTACATAATTTGTGTCTCCTTGTATAGAGGCAATGTCCTTCTCCACCCTTAACTCTTTTCCTAAGTCCTTGTTGAGCAAAAGTTCATTACTCAAACTCTTCTGCCTTTTAGCATCTCTTACTGTCAAATTCTCACTTTCAGCCCCAAGAGCTTTGTCCTCAACACATAATTCGGCATTCTTCTTAGACATCTCTCGACTCTAGCCTATTTGAACCACTGATTCTACCTTGAAGTAAACATCATACAACAACATCTTAGGAGTGATTACTTCTGATTTGAAAGGGATCTTACAGGGATCCTTAACCCTCACCTTGATTCTGACCAGATCATAAGATTCAAGCAAGTCCATATCCACTTCTTGAACTATCCCCACAGAAGAACCAATCTCACATAATGCATGATAATTTTTCATTGTATCCGGAACACCATTAACTCTGATCCACACTAGATGCAACTTTCCTGCAGCCATGGTTTCAGGAGTCCATCAGGACACACTAATCTGAGCACCCGAACCTCTCAAAGTCACCCGAACCTATTCTTACAACAGAAGGAAATTTCATCAAAAACTTCCCTGGTCCATTATCCCTAGCAACCCACTCCCATTTCCAAGGAAAAGTTAATTCAAAATCATGTGCCAATTGAGAAGCATTCAGATTGCTAGAAACCACTGTCACCAAAGCCATAGAATTGTTTCTGTCTTCCAGAACCAAATCTCTAGCATGCTCTACCACAAAACACCCTAAACCCACAGCAGCATAGCCCACAAACTTAGCTGCTAGTTTGGGCTGCCTAAGCCAAGCACATCTAGAAGAAATATGAGAGTCTTTACCATAGACATTGCATAAAACCTGATTTGGACAATCTTTGAGAATATTGCCTTTTTCCTAGCATTTGTATCAAGTAAACTTAGAGAGTTCATTGGTTGCAAAAATAGTACTTACATCAGCTTTAGGAACAGCAGATGAGTGATGAGATACAATGGGATCCAGCGTTGAAACTACCTCCATTCTCATACCGATCGGATACTGAGTATACTACTGCTGTGGTTGATCAACCATCAATCCTTGTGCTCCCACATGTTGATCGACAGATTGATCCAAATCTAAAATCATCCGATGCTGCACAGTAAGACCCTGCGAAGTATCTTGAGGAAATTTCATGAAAAACCCGATGTCAGGTTTGTGAGTGACTTCAAATGAACATTTCTCATCGGTCTCGATGTAATCGAGATTGGCGCATATCCTGATATCCCCCATAAGATTTGCGGCTTTGATGAAAAGGAAAATTTTGATGCATCGGAGGACGACCGCCATCGCATTCGAGAATTGATCTTTGGTGAGATCGATTGAGGTAGATTCCCGAATCTACCTCTCTGGGGCCGACCACCCATCTGCTGCATTGGCAAGTTCTTCCCTTGTTGCGATGGAGGAACGTAGCGCCAGCCCTGCTCTTGCCGATGAAATTGCTCCCCACGTCCAGCATCGCCGAGACGTCTCGCAAATCCCCCCCCCCCCATTTCCACGGCCCGCCATAGATGGAGCTTCACCAGTTGACACCACCTCCACAAACGATCGTAGGTCCCTCTGAACTGATTCAAATCCAGCTTTCTCTCCGTCCCCTACCCCAATTCGTGGCCACTGGTCCCAAATGTGTGAGGATCCAACTCTCGATTCCTCTAAACTCCGATCAAAAGAACGCCAACCACCACAATAGCTAACCCTAGCGAGAGATTCATTTGGCCAGAGATGATACAACAGAGAGGAAAGGTGCTGGAAAATATCAGATCACTGTCCATCGGATCCACCCAAATCAGAGGACAAATCTAGTATTTCACCATTTTCATTCCTCCCGACACTGTGACAATCAATTGGGCTGAGAAAGTTCCCATGGGCTGAATCTCCACCATCATGGACCGCACCAACAAAACCACAGCCCACTTCCAAACCAATCATACCTTAAAGGAAAGCGACGATGATCGGAACTCCCAAACTGACACAGAAGAGGACCTCCGATGCCGGCTACGTCGAATGTGCATGATAATCGCGGAGGTCACGATGGAAGTCGCGGAGGTCACAGCAGAAGTCGCGGAGATCCATTTCTACAATGTTCAGTTGTGTTCGTCGTCCGGCACAGCACACAGTCACCTTCCACCGATCAAAAAAACGAAAGCTGATATCAATTGATACAGTGTTAGTGCTACAGTTGCTAGGGCGCTTTTCCCTATTGGTACAGTATTTTGCTTCCGTGCTACGGCGCGGTGATGCAGAGGAACCAGATCCCTTGTGGAGATGTACTCATTAATGGAGATAGTTGCCCAAGTCATAATTTCTTGAGAAGAACTGGCTACCATTATTTAATTTGTACAACAAGAATTGCAGTCATTGTGCAAAGTAGAAAAGATAAAAAAACCGGACGGCGGAGGTACATCGAACCAACCAACACGTACTGTCTTTGCAGCGTGCTCTAGCAAATCATTTGCTGTGCGCTTGGTGCCTTGGTCATACCGATCTTGACTTCTTGAGAGTGCCGTAGCCGAAAGAGCTTTACTTCTTGCGCAGGTGAGTCCGAGGCTACTCGATCATTGATTTCTACGCCCGCCAACAAAACTTTTTATACCCAAAAGTTTTTATGTAATGTGCGCTTGGTGCCTTGGTCATACCGATCTTGAATTCTTCAGTGCCGTAGCCGAATTAGCTTTACTTCTTGCGCCAGCGAGTCCGAGGCTACTCGATCATTGATTTCTACCCCCTCCAACAAAAGTTTTATACCCAAATTTTTTTATGTAATGTGCTCTACTTCAGGCCCGTAATTCGATCGAGTACATGGGTTTATTTGGTTAGAGCTCTAAGCTTTATGCTTGATAAAAAGTGATGTCCGAAGGTAGCACAAAATTCTAATGATTTTTTGCTTCGTCAGGATGACTGATGCTCGATAAAGAGTGATGTATGAAGGTAGCCCGAAATTCTAATGTTTTTTTGCTTCATCAGGCATGACTGATGATGACAACGTAAAATTAGAAAAAAAAAACATGTTTTGAGAATTACGAAGTGTAAAACCATGAAATATGGGTACATGAGCATGTTCTAATTAAAACCGGTCATTATACCCAAAATGCTTCTCTTCCTCATCCCCAGATCTTCCTCTGATTTCACGTCGGCGCCTCAGCAGCAGGATGCAGGCGGCGTCAGCGACGGGATGCGGGGGCTATGGCGGCGGGAGGACTCGTGCGCATGGTGGCAGCGATGGCTAGTAGCGGACCTAGGATTTCTAAAATGGGTGTTCGAAATTAAAAAAAATGTTGTTCAATGTAAAACATAAAGGTGCACGGTAGCAAAAACAATAATACAAATTATTCGTACTAATTACAACATCTCAAATAATTTAGTGAAATTGCAAAATAATCAAGAAAAGACAAGATTTACCAATCACAATTCAAACTAACGCAAACAAAATTATTGATTTGGGCATTTGAGTTTGCTCTTTGCTGATTTGGGAATTGAGGATCTGGTAATTCAGATTGAACTCATCTCTGCGCTGTTGAAAATTTGGGTACCACAGCCATGCACTGGCGCACTACCGCCTTGTCAAGAGCTACACGAGGCGTTGGGTCGCTACCGCCAGCTACAGACGACTCAGAGGCTACCCGCTGTCTCCCCCGCTGGCGCCCCAACAAGCAACGGCTCGACTGTAGCCGGTGCCCGACCTTGCTCCTTTGAGCTCTGCCCTGCCGCCGCATTTGGCTTTGTTCGTGGCTATGCCACCGCATCAAGAGAGAGAGGGAGAGATATGAGAGTCGGCTAGTGTCTGTTGATTGATAGGGTTAGAGAGAGATGAGTAGGAATGACCTTGTTGTAGTTGGACCAAATGGTCTAATGCTCAAAGGGCAAAGGCCGAATGGTGTGTGACCATGGGTTGGCCATCACATGTGCCAGTTTGAGGTTGTGGGGTGTCGGAGGGAGACATGAGTTTGATGGGCTGAGAGGGAGTTGTGGTCTGGTTGGCCCAATTAAGAGTATATTTCATTATATATGTAATACACATAATATACAATAGATTTTTTGCAAAAAATAATGGGTGTTCAGCTGAACACCCATGAACCCAATAGGGTCCGTCCCTGGCGACGGCAGAATGCAGGATGACGAAGCCGCGGCGGTGGGATGACCTGCGGTCGTGGTGGTGACGGTGGCAGGACGCGGATATGGTGGAGGTAGGATGTGAGAACAGTCATGGTGGTGATGGTTTGCAGCAAAGTGAGGAGCGACGGCAGCCAAGGCGTCGGAGACACGCAAACGACAATGTTCCACGAGCAATTAGAGGAGGAAGACGAAACATAGCACTCACCAAACCACCTGGCACCATGGTGTTTGTTTTTGTGCGACTGGACCTGGTGGGTGGTGTCTAAGACTAGGGAGCTCACTAGAGTGGCAAATAAACACGCCTCAGCAGACTATTGGCATCGTCCTCGCCTGGCGAGTGTGTCGAGACCCGAATATGATAATACGGACCCTCTGTGTGAACTGCACTATTTTAGGATCACGCAAGTGCACACAATGGCAACATCGATAAACATCATTCCATACAAGTGATTAAAAGGAATAAACGACTAAATTTGATAAGCAAATGAGGGTTGTGACCATATGGCCTTGTTTATATTTATTCAGCCACACAGGGCTCAAGCAAATAAAGAGAAAAAATAGCAGAGGAGCAAAAAGCAACTTCAGTAGAACCCATCACTTGCCATAGGCAACCGACTGGGAACAAGACTTAATGATCAACCTTATCGAAAAACTCCTCTAGAGCAAAAGTTAACTCCTCTAATCCTTCCTCTGAACGATGATTATAGCAAAACTGAGCACATTGAGTACTCTGCAAGTTGTACCGCAGAATACAATTATTAATGATGGCTTATTTCAAAGGAAATAGCTTCTATTGTTATTTTGTGAAAAGCAACAGTTGAAATTTAATATGAATAATAGATTGAAAACGCATGTAAAAACAGTAGTAATAATAAGTAACAAGAGTTTCCACAAAGCTTAAATGAATTCTTTCACATAGCTTTCCTCCCACAATGGTTTTATAAAATCTACCATTTGGGTAAATCACCGAGCATGTCTATAACCAAGGAGTAGCTATTCGAATAGGTTATTAACACTCTGCAAAGGTTGTATAACTTTACCCACAAGATATAACTAGTGCGACCAATACTAATCATAACAAAACGGCAAACACTAACACTTCACTCAGCTTGTTGGTCCGACGCACACTGTTGGACACGTAAACGGCGAACCGTCCATAGATGTGACCCAAACAAAGAGTCCACACCTCCACCCATCATAAAGCACTTAACCTACTTCCTGACTAGTCAATGTCGATACTACATAACTTACTAAGCTAAGCCTGTCCCATACCAGGTTTGTGATAGTACGATATAGCTCAGTTCAAAGACACACAAAGTTAAGTCCTTAATTGACCAGAGAAAGATTGCCAAACTACACTAAGTCACAAAGATTCACACAACACCCTCACAAAGTCCACCAAATTTACAAAGCACTTACCACTCGTCCCAGTCTAAATTTTTTTCCCACCATGTTGATTAAGTGCAACACATGCCATCAACAGGTGACAACATACAGCACATAGCTTTTCACAAAGAAGTTTCATAATCACTTAGTCAAATATGAATTTAATAATTCAAAATGGTATCAATGACCCGTTGCAAGGTTAAGCATACTAATCGTGTCTGACCAACCCACGTTGGTGCTATGATAATACCAACTAGTAAGTTGACCAAGCTAGGGTGACAAATGATCATAGCAATACAATTCACAAGGGGGACATAGGCAAGTGGGTTGCATAGCTAATACCAAAATAAGAAAAGCATTTGATAATTGAATTAGCATGCAATAGTTTGAATCAAAGTAGTTTTGTAAAACAGGGTGCAATATGATCAAAGCATAACTTTCCTTGGTACAACTCTTTGTCTTGACGTTGGTCTTGATCTTGAGCAAATCCCCCTTCCTCGAACACTCCCAAAATTTCGACGTCCAATGCAACGAGGGAGAAGAAACACAAATAAATACAAAAAAGAACCAAAAAATATAACAAAAATACTAGAAGGTAGGGCTTCATTTTAAATGAATTTATAAACTTGAACGGGCTCAATCGAAGATCATATGAGGAAGAACAAGCTCTTGGAAGTTGGTTAGAGGAGAAATTCGGGAAAAATAAAATGGGAGAGGTTGACTAGGTCCACATGGAATTGGATATGTGGTTTGGACGCGGTTGACACACAAGCACTAACATGACTGACACATAGGCACGGACGCTGAGGTGGAGATGACGCGGCGGACATTGGCAGTCATGTCAGTTGGACGAAGGCGGTGGCTTGAGAACTGAGGGTCGGCGGAGGTAGCGGCCACAGCGAAGCGAGCGGAGTGGCGCAACAGGGAGAGGGGATGACGGGGATCATGTCGGGTAATGTGCGGGTGCAAGGGGACGACGGGGATCACGTCGGGTCATGTGCGGGTGTAAGGGGACACCAAGGATGGCCAGCGACATTTGAGCGGCAGTGGCGCTACGGGTTTCGGCGACGGTGAGCTCACACTGATGACACCAAGGTGATGCCAATCGAGGTAGAGATCTCGGCGATGCGAACCCAGCGGTGGCGATGATGAGGGCTAGGGCTCATCGACGGTGGTGTAAAATTGAGCCAAAGGTGACTGTAGTGCTCAGCTTCTCCTCGTCATTCCGATGGCTTCACGACAACTCCGAGGTGGTGGCTAGGGTTTTTGGATGCGACAAGTTGAGGGGTGAGGAAATCAAGGGACGGAGCAGCTTTAAATAGCCTGGGGAGACGGAGTCTTGGATGGGCACAGGGGCATCATCACGAAGGAAAGGGAAATCAGGCTCAGAGACGTAGACGATGTCCTGACAGGTGGGCCCCATCGGTCAACGACAGTGGCACGGTGACACGTGGTAGACGCAAAGGTGATGAGGGCACGTGGATGGGCTCGGTTGCGCATGCGAGAATAGGCCGGGAGAGAGAAAGGAAATGGGCTTTGGGAATAGATTCGGCCCACTGGCCTACTAGTGATTTCAAATAGATTTTCCTTTTTAGAAAATACCAGAAAATAGAAAATGGCAAGAAAAATAGCAAATGAACTTGGAAAAATTCCAGAAAATCTGAAAAATATTTCCAAGCACAAGAAACCCAAATAAAATAGTTTTGAAATTAATTGATTTTTGGATTACTCACATTAAATCATTATGACATATTAAATTTCCATTTAAGCTTTTCAAATTCGAATAAAATGGGTGAAATTTTACAAAGGGCTAAACTAGTCAAAAGGGATTTTGAAACGCAAAAAATGGGATGTTGCAAACCTCCCCCCCCCCCCCGCTAAAGGAATCTCAACCCCAAGATTCAGGCTAGCTAGAGAAAATGCTAGGGAACTCGGCTTTTAAAACTTCTTCACACTCCCAGGTAGCTTCACTCTCTGATTGATTGCTCCACTAAACCTCGTAAATGAGCAAGATGTCTCGTAGGCTCCGCACGGTTCTTCTACGGTGGTCTCCATGGCTTGCTCCTGGGCAGCGACAAAACGAGCAAGGTGAACAACAATAGCATCTTCTTCTCCATCGGTGGCGGGGTAGCGGGCTGGACGGTCCACTACAAGGGCACGAGGGTGAATGCGAAAGACTGAATCCTTTAACTCATCGGCGTTGATGTTGCACACTCGTAGGATGGCAAAATGAGAAGACTCCTAGATCGCTTCCTCAAAGATGATCCTCCAAACAGTGATGTGCATAGGACGGCTTGCCTTGGTACCTTCTCGAGCGTAGATCGTTAATCGACACAACACACCACGTCTCCTACGTTTACCATCCAGTTGGTGCCTCAGTAGAGCGGCCTCTCGTAACCTCCAAGCTCTTGTAGAATCCTCAACAGCTTAGCAGCATAACCTCTGATGCGCTCTCCATAGGTGTGAAGCACTGGCATCTATTATGACAAACGATGGGTAAGGAACAATTTAAAACTGGCAAACGGAAGAATTTCAGCAATAGGAACGAGTAGAGAGAGACAAGACAAGTCAAGCATTTCGTTACTCTTGAAAGTTAATTTTTGCTTTAGAAAATAGTTTTGAATTTCCTAAGGACGGTTGATATATCTAAGGACAAGTCCTATAGTTAGTGTGGCTTTGATACCATCTCTGTCGGGACCCAAATTTGTAAATCCAAACCCTCTGTGTATACCGCACTAGTCCACGATCAAGCTAGTGCACACATGGGCAACAACGATGAATATCATTCCATAGAAGCGATTAAAAGGAATAAACGACTAAATTTGGTAAGAAAATAAGGGTTTTGACCTTATAGTCGAGTTTACACTTATTCAGCCACGCGAAGCTTAAGAAAATAAAGAAAAAAAGAAGCATCGGAACGAAAAGCAACTTCAACGGAATCTATCACTTGCCACAAGCAACCAACTGGGAACATGTGACAACCCACCCTTTGATATACCGCAAAGGTCCTGGAGGTCTTGGCCAACATCCCGCAGGTGGCACCTCTAGGTATATCATCGAGGTCCGACAGATCTCCTGTGCTAAGTCCCGTGAGGACCTCCCGGAGATCCCGCCTCGCACACATGAGCTAGTCCCAGAACGGATTGGCTAGCTCGCAGATCTAACACAAGTGTAATCAAGTCCATACACAAACTAAGAAGAGCAAGAGATGTAACAACAAATAATATTAAAGACCAAATCGCCAAGCTTACAGGAGTTTGCCTCATGGGCTACAACAAAAGAGCAAGAACAATGAAAGCAAAAACGTTAATCTGTAGGTCCAACCGATCAGCCCACCGGCTATCGAGTGGAGGACGCCCCTAGGTCGCAAGGTCTCCAAAGACCTCTTCTTCACCGAGCTTTGAGCTCCTCGAATCGCAAATCGCCGATTAAAACAGAGGGCAAAAGCCATGAGTACATTGAATGTACTCAAGAAGCCGTGGGGAGTGCATGCAATAAGTAATCATGCAAGGCTTGCCAAAAGAGAGTCAGAAGGTTAGTTATGTAGCAAGATTTGACAACAAATAATATAAGTAGATTGAAATGCTCGAGTTAAAACAATAATACATAAGTACATTTGCTGAGGAGGTCGTGAGCACCGCCACTCCCAAAACCCACTGAGCACCCACTCCAAAGTTCCAAAGACCAACTGGGAGGTCCGGTCACACCCATGACCAGACTCACCACGACCACCCCGAGCACCCTCCAGAGTTCCCAACCCGCCTCGACCTCATCTCGAGCCAACCATGACCCTCTAAAGCCGCCAAGGTCTCTTCGAGGCAAAGCCACGATCTCGCAGGTTACCAGGACACAATTTCACAAAGCTACCCTTGCACCATATTCACGGGCATGTCCATAACCAAGGACTTGGCTATTCAATAGATTTTACACTCGCAGAGGTGTACAACTTACCCACAATCCACGGCCTCTAGCGGACGGTTCCGGCCACCCTTGCTCACTCAAAGGTGAGCAGCCTAGAGAGCGCAAGGCCTTTACAAAGCTTTGAAATGACCTCGAGCTGCCCGCTAAGGTTTCGCAATTCCCCTTTGGTCTAGAAGTCCGCAGGTTATGGGGTGCCCTCTCTGCTTGCCTCACACGATCAACCACAACAAAGACCAAGCCATCTCATTGCTAATTATTCAGCCTGCACCACCCCCATAAAGTGATCTTGTGGTTGCACCGATTGGCCCAGATCAACAGACACAAAGTTAAGTCCTTAATTGTGCTAAGGCAAGACTTCCACAAACCAAAGGTGCACAAAGACCCACTACTCACTCCCGCCTTCTTGCCTTAGCAAAACAATTGTATTAGCCCATGCCAAAAGACCACCCACCTGGCACACAAATTTTAACTAAGTGGTCTCACACCACAATGACACAAACTTAGGCATCCCGCCATAGTCGCCAACAATGGCACCAACCACACATTTCATAACTTATTAGTCAAGATTATTAGAGATGAAGCATGATACGCCAAACCACGCTTAAGCGAGGCTATATAAGACCCACGGCCCCCATGTTGGCAAATAACAAAGAACACCAACTAAATTATCCACCCTAAGGCTCACAAGGTGAACATGACAACATGATGGAGACAAGGTATAAAGGAGGCATAACAAATAAGTAGGCAAGTAACTACAAACCAAACCATTTTCTTATAAACATAGCCATGCATGATAATTTAAACCAAATACATTTGCAAAACTTGGTTCAAGATGATCAAAAGGAGGTCTGTGGCTTGCCTTGGTCAAGCAAAGGAGAGCCTTCGCAAAGAAGAGCCGGGTCCAAGATCTCCTCGAACTCGTGATCTACACGCTCGCAAGAGAACCAAATAAGCAAAACCACACTAAGCCAGAGAACAACAAAAGAACCAAAAAGGAACTCAAACCAACTCAGCCAAAAGGAAACCAAGAGGCTTAACACCGCCTCAAAGAGCTCCTGGGGAGGGTCTTATGCAAGGAAGAACCGAGCAGAGGAGGCAGGGAAGGAAGAAATGAGCAAAAGATTACAAAGGCTCGCCTCCCGTGCTATATATAGCCGAGTTGGTGGAGTGTACCTGAAAAAGGTTCAATGACGGTAGGCAACGGATAACTAGGGCAGGCTTGCCCAAAAGAATTGAATAGTACTCGATGTGACCGATTTAATGTGAACCGACACCTATTAAATGCGCATGAGTTCTCGAGGCAAGAGCAATAATTACAAGGTGAAGAGGGCCGCAAGTGGGGCCACAAAAAGGGTGCACCATCGTCAAAGAGGTGGCCCCACCGCAAAAGGGTCATTCCCGCCAAAGACCACCGCGAGGTCTCGGGCAAGAGGTCCAAGACACTCAAAAGGGGAGGTCTCGACAGAGGTCCAAGGACTCAAGAAGAGGTCCCGGACAAGAGGTCCTCAAAGCTCTCAACGAGGAGGCCCCGACACTCCTGACCGCACAAGGGAGGTCTAAGGGTCAAGATTTCAAGGAGGACCTCAACACCCAGATCAAAGGGCGCAGGAGGTCCCGACGAGTAGATCTCCAAAAGGGAGATCTAACGGTCAAGATCTCAAAGGGAGGATCTCAACGGTCCGCATCAAAGGGCGCAGGAGGTCCCGACCAACAGAATATTCAAGGTTAGGAGGGTGGTCTTTACAAAAGACCAAAGAAGGGCCGAGGAGGAGGTCTTGGACCTAAGGAGGTCGGAACCTTGGATCCCACTAAAGGAGAACCCGGACGGCTAAGATCTCCAGAGAGGAGGTCCTAAAGGCCGATCCTAACAAGGGAGGTCTCGAGCGGCTAGATCTCAACAAGGGAGGTCTGAGCGGCTAGATCTCAACAAGAGGAGGTCTGAGCGGCTAGATCTCAACAAGGGAGGTCTGAGCGGCTAGATCTCAACAAGGGGAGCTCTGAGCGGCTAGATCTCAACAAGGGAGGTCTGAGCGGCTAGATCTCAACAAGGGGAGGTCTCGAGCGGCTAGATCTCAACAAGGGAGGTCTGAGCGGCTAGATCCCAACAAGGAGGTCTGAGAGAAACAAAACCAAGCGTGGCTTGGGGGGGCAAGAGGTTTTGAAACACAAACTCGAGCTGGTCCTGACAGAAAACCCCAAGCAAGGGAGAGGTTTCAACAGAGGGGAGATGTGAGAGAGGTCTGGATCTCAAAGAGATTCAAACCAACAAGGGAAGTTAAGGGAGAGAGAAGAGGCGAACCAGGGGCACACAGAAAGGCTTCAGAGCACCACAACCCGAGGGCGGCAGAGACACCACAGAGAGCCACAACCAGCAAGGAACACTAACAACGACTTAGTTAAGGTTTGATTAATTCCAATTGAACTCTCTAGATTCAAAAATCTCAGGTTAAGCTTTGGATTCTCAATAAAGCCAAATGGTTACTTTTATTTTGAAAACTTGGCAAGGACTTAAAAGAAAACGGACGCTATGATCCATACCACAAATGATCCGCACCCCAAAGAGGTTGAGCTCATTAAGAACACTAGACCTCAAAAGAGGTCCAAAGCATAAGGGGTATGGCACTTGGGAGGCCCTAACTGTTAGATTTCCAAAAGGAGATCCGACGGTCAAGATCTCAAAAGGGGAACCTTAACGGTCCCGATCAAAAGGTGCAGGAGGTCTCGGGCGGGAGGTCCACGACACTCAAGAGGGAGGTCTCGACGGAGGTCCAAAGGACACATTAACGAGAAGGTCCCGAGCAAAAGGGATACTCCGGACTAGGAGGGTGGTCTTTACAAAAGACCAAAGAAGGATCGAGGAGGTGGTCCTTGCAAAACAGCCAGAAGAGGCCCCGAAACAAAGGAAAACGCTAAGAATGAGGTAGGGCCGTCCGATCGAATCCAAGCGGTCCAGAGGAAAGGAACGTTCGACCAAATTAACCTTTCATCTCGATCGGGCCATCCAAAAAGGATCGACGGTCCACGAGTGAGAAAAGCGCGGATTGGCCTTGATTGCGCGAGGCAAGGGAGGTCCAAAACCAAAAGGAGATCTAACGGAGGAAAATCCAAAAGGGAGGTCTCAGGCGGTTAAGATCTCCAGAGAGGAGGTCCTAACGCCGATCCGATCAAGGGAGGTCTGTGCGAAGAAGAAAAGAAGAGGAGACGATCGAAAGATGAGAAGGATCTAGACATCGAGATGTCCGACTAAAGGAGGATCTCGACCAAGGGAAAAGTCCAACCAGAGGAAGGTCTAGAGAAAGAAGGAAGACTCGAGGACAAACGAGGCCAACGAAGAAAAAGAGGCTAAAAGCCAAAGAACAACAATAACTCCAGATCGCCCAAAAGGAATTAATCAAGTTTGATTAGTTCAAAGTTAAATCTCCAAATTTTTGAAATCTTCAAATTAAGCTTTGAACTCTCAACAAAACCAAATGGTTCATTTTAAAAGCTTTTCAAGACTCCTAAAAATGGGACGTTACAAACCTACTCCTTAAAGGAATCTCGACCCCGAGATTCGGTCAAGCTAGAGAATGGGTTAGGGAACCGGTTTCACCCACGCTCCAAACTTTCTTTGAGTGGGCAAACCAAACTATTATCACACGACTCAGGACTCACCAGAGTCAAGTTGAGCAAAAACGCCCATTATTCAGAGAAGGTCCGAATCCTACGGGAATCCTGATGTAGTGAGGGGATTCAAAACAAGGTTCACAAGGATGTATGAGGTCCATGAGAACACGGGAGGTCCAAGGAAGGGACAAATTGAGCCAAACCGGCTCTTGAAAACAAAAAGGGTTTGAAACACAAACCCGAGCCGAGAGCCACGGGTGGTTGTGACCCAAAAGATAAGAGGTCGTAACCAAGGATAAGTTCAAACAGAGAGGGAGGTTCAATTGATCACAAGGGAAACCAATTGAACACAAGGAGGCTCAGATAACAAAGAAGAGGTCCAAACAAACACGAAAAGGTTTAGATGGACAGGAAGGATTCAAATGGACCAAAGAGATTCAAACCAACAAAGGAGGTTTGAGCCCTATAGTCAAACAAAGAGGAGGTGGTCCAGAGGACAAGCACCGGGCCATAGGATAACACAAAGCAAAACAAGGAAAAGGGAGAAGCTCCCAAAACTCAAAAAGAACCGATCGCAAGGTTCACCGAGGTTTGGTGGCTTGGCTTGAAGCTCGGAAGGAACTTGCTCTCGCCGGATACGCCGAGGGCAACGCTATTAAATGACCCCACCGCCGCATTCAAACACCGGATTCCTTGGGCGATTTGGCGCTTTTGGTTGTTGCTTACCGGTGTCATTGTCCATGGTATGACCACCCGAGAAACAATTGAGGAGGTGCTGCCACCGAGGTTCCGAGGGTGACAGAGGTCTCGTGCCGACGCCTCGCAGAATCCTAACTTGCCGAGGAGGTCCTTGATGAATAGCAGTTGTGACACGCCGACTTGAAGATCTGCGGAGGTTCTGCTGATGAAGCCGCTTCACGGCACTCACGGGCGGCGTCCTTTCTCCCAGAGCGAAAACAGTGACATCCGAGGCACAAGGGGACTTTTTTGTGCTTGGCTTCTCAAGGACGAGTTGGGGAGTGACAAGCCGATAGGCTGCTGCACACTGGTTTCTTGCGGCCCTGGCAAATCCAAGCTCCTGAGGGCACACAACTGAGACAAAATCCTTCTGTTGTTTCTTCTACCTGCTGCTGGGGTTATTGTAGCAATCAGAGTGGCTTCTGGGATGTTATCCGGGGCAATCACCTGGTGCTTCAAGGCACTTCGGGCAAAAGGGTCCATTTCTCGGCATCCAAAACACTGAGCTCCTGCTATTGGTGTCTTTTTCTGTTGGGGTCGGCCACTAAGATTGTCACGAGAAGATCGCATTGGAGGACAAAGTGCCGGTTTTGATGACTTCGACACTGCAATCTCCGGAGTTTTGTGGCCGAGGTCGCCAAGACGAGTCTTGGAGCTTCTCGCAGCCTTCTTGATCTTGGTCTCACATCCTTCTTGTGCCCGAGGTCCCGCCGACCACAAAAGCTTCCACGCCGAAAGTGCTTCGGATGAATTTCTTTGGGACTTGGCTCTTTCCGACCGCTTCCAAAGCTGAAATAGCCGGAAGAGGAGGTGGCAGTCGCGAATCGAGGGTTCTCGTTCACCATTGTCATGAGGGTAGCAATGGTTTGGTTCTCACGATCCACCAAGCTAACTAGGGTCTTCCGCTTGATTCTCGCTGGAGCCATCATTTGATTCATGTTCGCATCACTGTGCTCATCAACCGAGTCCGAGCCGCCAAAACTCGGTTCAAGTTCGGATCCGCAGGGCCGCGGAGGAGGAGGTGCAAGAGGGTCGATACCGCATTGGGGCCTTCGATTCACTAATGCTTGCCGAGGATCCGTCCGTCCATCTTGAAACAAACCCGCCAGTTTCAAGAGATAAGAGGAGAAGCACCAAGGAAGAGAGGGAAAAGCACTTAGGTGAGAAAGAACAAGGAGTCGATGGAGCATCCTAGTCGGGGAAAGGTAGGTTAAACCCGAGGAAACAAGAGGCCAAGAGACCAAAAGAGGCAGAAGGCACAATAGGATCTCCCATCGAGCTCTTATTGCACTAACTAACGAAGCAAAACCGAGGGGACCACTAAATGTATGAAACCAAAGAACAACAACTAAAGGAGTTTAAGCCGACTAACAAACTCCTAACAACAAGAAGTCCAATGATGTCCTTGGAGAGCAAGGACAATGTCGCCACTCCTTCCAAACAGCTCTTTCTCAGAGTTACTTGTCAGAACCAAAGGCGGGTACTAGCCGAGAGCCGTAAATTGGCCTTCCTAAATTGGCCGGTCCTAAACCTATGATTAAGGAGGTCCACCAAAATCACTTATCCTAAAGACATCCATTTAGAACAACCAACAACCGATTAATCTCCCTAACATTGGTAAATCAACAAGATTCTTGATTTCTACCTAGGTCGGCTTAAGCAAATCCACAATTGCAAGACTTTAATTGCATGCCCTTTGTTCCATATCAAAAGGATTCTCAATCCAACCATCACTTTCAGATTAAGAGACCTAAAATCACCCCCTGATTCACTAAAATCCAACAATTAAGTAGGTTTTCCCGAAAGTCATCCTTAACACATAATCTTCTGCTGAATCCACCAAATTATTGTCACCAACTATCCAAAGACAAGTTATAATTATACTACCATCAAGGGTAAATCTCAAACACAAAATCCAAATTCGATCAAGATGGGTAAGGCTTGGCTAAGATTCTTCGATTCGATTCTTGATTCACTCAAGACCATCCAGATCCGTAAAACCCACCAACTCAGATTCAAGCTTCCAACCAAACGCTGTAATTCACTCTAGAATCAAAGATAATCTAAAATCTTTCAATAATCCCATCAAGAACTCACAATCCTTCATCCCTTAGGATCCATTAAAACCTTCACCTTAGAAAAGAATCCCACAATCTTCAATTCTCAAGATCAAATTCAAAAGGCTTCTTTCTGCTACCCAACTTGGCATCCAACGACAAAGTTATTCTCGCAGCGCAACTCTTGAGAAACCAGAGCCGCCACCACACCAACAAATTTCGGCTTATCAAAGACTAGGACACGAGGGCTCGGTCCTATAGAGATTCTTGGGATAAGGAGGTCAAATTAAATTCAAAACGAAGCTCCGTAAGGGTAAGATCTCAAGAATCGAAAGCAGAGATAAGAAAGAATAGAGTAAGACGAGAAAAGATCGGAGCAAGATGAGACTAGAGTAGAACAAGACGAGAGGAGAACCACTAAGCCGCCTTTTTAAGTTGGTTTGGTTTAGAAAATAGTTTTGAAACAAACTAAAACGACCATGCTAACTAAGGTTACGCCCAACAATGATATGGAGCTCGATACCACCCGTGACAACCCACCCTTTGATATACCGCAAAGGTCCCGGAGGACCATTTTTTTTGAGTCATGGTACTACCTCATGAAGGAGCGGTAATACCGCTTGGTACTTCCCGAGGAGGTCTTCCAGACCTCCCAGAGGTCTTCAAGACCTCCCGGAGGTCTTGGCCAACATCCCGCAGTGGCACCTCTAGGTATATCATCAGGAGGTCCGACAGATCTCCTGTGCTAAGTCCCGAGGACCTCCCCGAGATCTCGCCTGCGGCACGAGCTAGTCCTGTGAACGGATTGGCTAGCTCAAGCAGATCTAACACAAGTGTAATCAAGTCCATACACAAACTAAGAAGAGCAAGAGATGTAACAACAAATAATATTAAAGACCAAACTGCCAAGCTTTACAGAGTTTGCCTCATGGGCTACAAATAAAAGAGCAAGAACAATGAAAGCAAAAACGTTAATCAGTAGGTCCAACCGATCAGCCCACCGGCTATCGAGTGGAGGACGCCCCTAGGTCGCAAGGTCTCCAAAGACCTCTTCTTCACCGAGCTTTGAGCTCCTCGAATCGCAGAATCGCGATTAAAACAGAGGGCAAAAGCCATGAGTACATTGAATGTACTCAAGAAGTCGTGGGGAGTGCATGCAATAAGTAATCATGCAAGGCTTGCCAAAAGAGAGTCAGAAGGTTAGTTATGTAAGCAAGATTTGACAACAAATAATATAAGTAGATTGAAATGCTCAAGTTAAAACAATAATACATAAGTACATTTGTTGAGGAGGTCGTGAGCACCGCCACTCCCAAAACCCACTGAGCACCCACTCCAAAGTTCCAAAGACCAACCAGGAGGTCCGGTCACACCCATGACCAGACCTCACCACGACCACCCCGAGCACCCGCCCAGAGTTCCCAACCCGCCTCGACCTCATCTCGAGCCAACCATGACCCTCTAAAGCCGCCAAGGTCTCTTCGAGGCAAAGCCACGCCTCTCATGAGGCCCAGGACACAATTTCACAAAGCTACCCCTGCACCATATTCACTGCATGTCCATAACCAAGGACTTGGCTATTCAATAGATTTTACACTGCAGAGGTGTACAACTTACCCACAATCCACGGCCTCTAGCGGATCGGTTCCGGCCACCCTTGCTCACTCAAGGTGAGCAGCCTAGAGAGCGCTGCAAGGCCTTTACAAAGCTTTGAAATGACTCTGAGCTGCCCGCTAAGGTTTCGCACCCCCTTTGGTCTAGAAGTCCGCAGGTTATGGGGTGCCCTCTTGCGCCGGCCTCACACGATCAACCACAACAAGACCAAGCCATCTCATTGCTAATTATTCAGCCTGCATCACCCCCATAAAGTGATCTTGTGGTTGCAATCGATTGGCCCAGATCAATGACACAAAGTTAAGTCCTTAATTGTGCTAAGGCAAGATTTCCACAAACCAAAGGTGCACAAGACCCACTACTCACTCCCGCCTTCTTGCCTTAGCAAAACAATTGTATTAGCCCATGCCAAAAGACCACCCACCTGCACACAATTTTAACCAAGTGGTCTCACACCACAATGACACAACTTAGGCATCCCGCCATAGTCAGCCAACAATGGCACCAACCACACATTTCATAACTTATTAGTCAAGATTATTAGAGATGAAGCATGATACGCCAAACCACGCTTAAGCGAGGCTATATAAGACCCACGGCCCCATGTTGGCAAATAACAAAGAACACCAACTAAATTATCCACCCTAAGGCTCACAAGGTGAACATGACAACATGATGGAGACAAGGTATAAAGGAGGCATAACAACAAGTAGGCAAGTAACTACATTTCAAACCATTTTCTTATAAACATAGCCATGCATGATAATTTAAACCAAATACATTTGCAAAACTTGGTTCAAGATGATCAAAAGGAGGTCTGTGGCTTGCCTTGGTCAAGCAAAGGAGAGCCTTCGCAAAGAAGAGTCGGGTCCAAGATCTCCTCGAACTCGTGATCTACACGTCAGCAAGAGAACCAAATAAGCAAAACCACACTAAGCCGTGAGAACAACAAAAGAACCAAAAGGAACTCAAACCAACTCAGCCAAAAGGAAACCAAGAGGCTTAACACCGCCAAAGAGCTCCCTCGGGAGGGTCTTATGCAAGGAAGAACCGAAAGCAGAGGAGGCAGGAAGGAAGAAATGAGCAAAAGATTACAAAGGCTCGCCTCCCTGTGCTATATATAGCCGAGTTGGTGGAGTGTACCAGAAAAAGGTTCAATGACGTAGGCAACGGATAACTAGGGCAGGGCTTGCCCAAAAGAATTGAAATAAAGTACCTTAGATGTGACCAGATTTAATATGAACCGACACCTATTAAATGCGCATGAGTTCTCGAGGCAAGAGCAATAATTACAAGGTGAAGAGGGCCGCAAGTGGGGCTACCAAAAAGGGTGCACCATCGGGTCAAAGAGGTGGCCCCACCGCAAAAGGGTCATTCCCGCCAAAGACCACCGCGAGGTCTCGGGCAAGAGGTCCAAGACACTCAAAGGGAGGTCTCGGACAGAGGTCCAAGGACTCAAGAAGAGGTCCCGGACAAGAGGTCCTCAAAGCTCTCAACGAGGAGGCCTCGACACTCGGACCGCACAAGGGAGGTCTAAGGGTCAAGATTTCAAGGAGGACCTCAACAGTCCTGCATCAAAGGGCGCAGGAGGTCCCGACAAGTAGATCTCCAAAAGGAGATCTAACGGTCAAGATCTCAAAGGGAGGACCTCAACGGTCCAGATCAAAGGGCGCAGGAGGTCCCGACCAACAGAATATTCAAGGTTAGGAGGGTGGTCTTTACAAAAGACCAAAGAAGGGCCGAGGAGGAGGTCTTGGACCTAAGGAGGTCGAACCTTGATCCCACTAAAGGAGAACCCGGACGGCTAAGATCTCCAGAGAGGAGGTCCTAAAGGCCGATCCTAACAAGGGGAGGTCTCGAGCAGCTAGATCTCAACAAGGGAGGTCTGAGCTAGATCTCAACAAGAGGAGGTCTGAGCGGCTAGATCTCAACAAGGGAGGTCTGAGCGGCTAGATCTCAACAAGGGGAGCTCTGAGCGGCTAGATCTCAACAAGGGGAGGTCTGAGCGGCTAGATCTCAACAAGGGGAGCTCGAGCGGCTAGATCTCAACAAGGGAGGTCTGAGCGGCTAGATCCCAACAAGGAGGTCTGAGAGAAACAAAACCAAGCGTGGCTTGGGGGGCAAAGAGGTTTTGAAACACAAACTCGAGCCGGGCCCTTGACAGAAAACCCCAAGCAAGGGAGAGGTTTCAACAGAGGGAGATGTGAGAGAGGTCCGGATCTCAAAGAGATTCAAACCAACAAGGGAAGTTAAGGGAGAGAGAAGAGGCGAACCAGGGCACACAGAAAAGCTTCTGAGCACCACAACCTGTGGGCGGCAAAGACACCACAGAGAGCCACAACCAAAGAAGGAACACCAACAACGACTTAGTTAAGGTTTGATTAATTCCAATTGAACTCTCCAGATTCAAAAATCTCAGGTTAAGCTTTGGATTCTCAATAAAGCCAAATGGTTACTTTTATTTTGAAAACTTGGCAAGGACTTAAAAGAAAACGGGACGTTACAGATCCATACCACAAATAGATCCAGACCCCAAAGAGGTTGAGCTCACAAGAACACTAGACCTCAAAAGAGGTCCAAAGCATAAGGGGTATGGCACTTGGGGAGGCCCTAACGGTTAGATTTCCAAAAGGGAGATCCGACGGTCAAGATCTCAAAAAGGGGAACCTTAACGGTCCTGATCAAAAAGGTGCAGGAGGTCTCCGGGGGAGGTCCACGACACTCAAGAGGGAGGTCTCGACGGAGGTCCAAAGGACACATTAACGAGAAGGTCCCGAGCAAAAGGGATACTCCGGATTAGGAGGGTGGTCTTTACAAAAAGACCAAGAAGGATCGAGGAGGTGGTCCTTGCAAAACAGCCAGAAGAGGCCCCGAAACAAAGAAAACGCTAATGAGGTAGGGCCGTCCGATCGAATCCAAGCGTCCAGAGGAAAGGAACGTTCGACCAAATTAACCTTTCATCTCGATCGGGCCATCCAAAAGGATCGACGGTCCACGAGTGAGAAAAGCGGGATTGGCTCTTGGATTATGCGAGGCAAGGGAGGTCCAAAACCAAAAGGAGATCTAACGGAGGAAAATCCAAAAGGGAGGTCTCAGGCGGTTAAGATCTCCAAAGAGGAGGTCCTAACGCCGATCTCGATCAAGGGAGGTCTCAGGCGGTTAAGATCTCCAGAGAGGAGGTCCTAACGGCCGATCTCGATCAAGGGAGGTCTGTGCGAAGAAGAAAAGAAGAGGAGACGATCGAAGATAAGAAGGATCTAGACATCGAGATGTCCGACGAAAGGAGGATCTCGACCAAGGGAAAAGTCCAACCAGAGGAAGGTCTAGAGAAAGAAGGAAGACCGGAGGACAAACGAGGCCAACGAAGAAAAAGCGGCTAAAAGCCAAAGAACAACAATAACTCCAGATCGCCCAAAAGGAATTAATCAAGTTTGATTAGTTCAAAGTTAAATCTCCAAATTTTTGAAATCTTCAAATTAAGCTTTGAACTCTCAACAAAACCAAATGGTTCATTTTTAAAAGCTTTTCAAGACTCCGGAAAAACGGGACGTTACAGAACAAGACCTAACGATCAACCTTGTCGAAGAACTCCTTCGGAGCAAAAGTTGACTCTTCCAATCCTTCCTTTGAATAATGATTATAGCAAAAGTGAGCACATGAAGTACTCAGCAAGTTGTACCACATAATGCAATGATAAATGATGGCTTGTTTCAAAGGAAATGGCTTCTATGGTTATTCTGCGAAAAGCAATAGTTGAAATTTAATATGAATAATAGATTGAAAGCGTAAGTTAAAACAATAATAATAATAATAAGTAACAAGAGTTTCCACAAAGTTCACAAAGCTTAAATCGATTCCTTCACACAGTTTCCCTCCCACAATGGTTTTATAAAATCTACCCTTTGGGTAAATCACCGAGCATGTCTATGACCATGGACGCGACTATTTGAATAGTTTATTGACACTCTACAGAGGTTGTACAACTTTACCAACGAGATATCACCAGTGCGACCAACACTAATCATAACAAAAGCTTTCAAAAGCTTTGTCTCAACAACTGACCAAAATCTTTGTCTCAACAATTGACCAAAAGCTTTGTCTCAACAATTGACCCTTCTGATGTGTATACAACTAGCACCAAACTTCACTCAGCTTGTTGGTCTGACACACACCGTTAGACACATAAACTGCAAATCATCCATAGATATGACCCAAACGAATTTTCCACAACTCCATCCATCACAAAGCACTTAACCTACTTCCTGAGTAGTCAATGTCGAGACTCCATAACTTACTAAGCTAGGCATGTCTCATACTAGGTTTGTGGTAGTACGATATGGCATAGTTTAATAACACATAAAGTTAAGTCCTTAATTGACTAGAGCGAGACTGCCAAACTAAACTAAGTCACAAAGATTCACACAAAACCCTCACAAAGTCCACCAAATTCACAAAGCACTTCCCACTCGCCCCTATCTAAGTCTTTTCCCACCCTGTTGATTAAGTGCAACACAAGCCATCAACATGTGACAACATACATCACACATCTTTTCACAAAGATGTTCCATATTCACTTAGTCAAGTATGAATTTAATAATTCAAAATGGTATCAATGACTTGTGGGAAGGCTAAGCATACTAATCGTATCCAACCAACCGACGTTGATGCTATGGTAATACCAACTGGTAATTTAACCAAGCTAGTGTGACAAATGATCATGGTAATACAATTTACAAGGGAGACATAGGCAAATGGGTTGCATAGCTAATCCCAAAATAAGTAAAGCATTTGATAATTGAATTTGCATGCAATAGTTTGAATCAAAGTAGTTTTGTAAAACTAGGTGCAATATGATCAATGCGCAACTTGCCTTGGTACAAGTCTTGGTCTTGGCCTCGGTCTTGATCTTGAGCAAATCCCCCTTCCTCAAATGATCTCGAAGTATCGACGTCTAATGCAATGAGAAAGAAGAAATAAAAAATAAATACAAAACAGAACCAAAACAAACTACAAAAATTATAACAAAAATACTAGAAGGTACGACTCATTTCTAAATGAATATAGAAACTTGAATGGGCTCAATCGGAGATCGTATAAAGAAGAACGAGCTCTTGGAAGTTGGTCTGCTGAGAAATTCAGGGAAAATAAAAAGGGAGAGACAAAAATGACAAGTGGGACCCACTGGAAAAAGAATTTCAGGAAATTAAAATAATTCCCAAAAATTGAATAAGGCATTGACATGTGGGGTCCATGGTCTATGGACTGGATTCACTCGACTGACATGCAGGAACGAACACTGAGGTGGCGAAGACGCAGTGGACATGTGGCTGCCACGTTAGCTTGATGGTAGCAGTGGCTCGGGAGCCGAGGGTCGACAGTAGTAGCAGCCACGGCGGAGTGAGCGGAGAGGTGCAACAGGGAGAGGGGACGACGGGGATCATGCCGGGTCAGTGCGGGTGCAAGAGGACAACGGGGATGGCCGATGGCGAGGTTTGAGTGGCGACGGCGCTACAGGCTTCAGCGACTGCGAGCTACGGCAGCACACTAACAACACCGAGCTGAGGGCGGGGTAGATCTCGGCGACGCGAACCTGGCGGTGGCAACGACAAGGGCCAGGGCTCACTAAAGGCAAAGGAAAGTGGCGACGAAGGTGACGGCGGCGCTAGGCTTCTCCTCGCAATTCCGATAGTTTCACGACAACTCCGAGGCAATGGCCAGGGTTTTCGGGAGTAGCAAGCTGAAGGGTGCGAAAATCAAGGAACGAGGCTGCTTTAATAGCCTGGGGAGGCAGAGTCTAGGACAGGCACAACGGCGGCATCACGAAGGAAAGGGAAATCCAGCTCGAAGACAAGGACGATGGTCTAATAGGTAGGCCCCACTAGTTGGCGGTGTGGCGACACGCGGCAGACACGGGCATAGGGATGGGCTGGGCTGCACGCGGGAATAGGCCAGGAGAGAGAAAGAAAATGGGCCTCGGGAATAGATTCGTCCCACTGGCCTTCAAGTGATTTTAAATAGATTTTTCTTTTTAGAAAATACCAGAAAATAAAAAATACCAAGAAAAATAGCAAATGAACTTTGAAAAATTCTAGAAAAATCTGAAAAATATTTTCAAGTATAAGGAGCCTAAATAAAATAGTTTTGAAATTATTTGATGTTTGCATTATTTTAAATTAAATCATTCTGACTTATTAAATTCTAATTTAAGCTTTTTAAATTCGAATAAGATTGATGAATTTTTTCAAAGGGCTAAACTACTCAAAAGAGATTTTGAAACTCAAAAATTGGGATGTTGGAGAGCGTGTGCCAGGACGCGAACAAAACACACTCTTTCTTTGAACCATCCCCGCCGTCCACAGCTGGATCAGCTCTCAAGGCACTCCTAATAGCTTGATACTAAACCTTGCTACTAGAAGAGAGAGAAGTGTTAGAGCGGATTTTAGTATCAAGCACTCCAATAGTTTGTATCTTTAGCTTGTTATTAAAACTTATTAGTAAAGGAGAGAGAAAGACTAGGTGGGATAGAGATGACCCACTAATTTCTTGGTCTTTTAATAATGTTTGATACTTGCATGATTATCAAGCTTTCTCTCTCTCTCTCTCTCTCTCTCTCCCACCTTATAAAAAAACTGACATGGCATAGACTAAGTATCAAGAAAATTTGCTACTTGAGAGTGCCCTCGGAGCACCATCTGATTGCTTTTACACATTCCACAGGAGAAATGGATGACGTATTTTCAAAGGTAAAAGAGCAACCTCATAGGCAAGCACTATCGGTTAAGTTGTTGCTTGGAAAATTCTTGTGACGAAGAGTCATTAGACAAACTAGGTGATAATGCGCGCGTTGCTGCACCGGTGAGCATAGATCGTTATGACCAGAATCATATGTTTGGAATCTTACAAAGTTTTTTTCCCTGTTTATATGATCTGTTATGTTCTAACAATGTGCAAAGCGAAGCGAATGGTATCAGCATGAAAGCGAGAAAGATGATGTTGCCTAATGAAAAGCTAAACAGGAGCTTCCATGGTGGTTATGTACATGAAAGAGAGATTATGTTGCCTAATGAAAAGCTAAACAGGAGCTTCCATGATGGTTATATACAGTCATAGCATAGTCTTGATTATGTACATAATGGTTAGGAAATTCACACTATATAGAAACATGGTCTCCTAAAAACCAAGATGAAGTTGTATAGTTATTACATGGGTAACATTTTTTCTTGCCTAGCACAGTTATAATACAGATAGTGGTCCAAGATTCGTCATATAAACAACAAAGCTATTGCGAGTAAGACATGAACGTTTATAGACATCAAAAGGGCATAGCAGGAAACAAAGTAACGTAAGTGGAGTCGCTTTCCATGAAGAGCGGTATTGGGGCAAAAGGCTTATATCAGAATGGTAGTACCGAGGGGATAGACATGGTAAATTTCCTGCAAAATAAGGAAGGTTTTAAATGTAGCAATGGTAAGTATTTCATAGAGCAGTGGTAAGATAATGTGATGTAACCTATTGGTTTGGGTTCCTCAAGCTAGAGAATATTTGTATTTATTAGTACGTCCTAGAAGTTGGTAGTTTGTCTTAGAAGTTTGTGGTTCTATACAAATTGTAATACACAATGACAGCTGTGAAAGGAAGCTAATTTAAAAGTAGGGGTGATTTCTAAAATCGAAAATACATACCTGGGCAGAAACAGTTAAAGCATCTGCAAGCAAAGATACAACAAGACATACTTGTAAACAAATCTGATGAGTTGTCATAGCTGTTGGGCATTGTCGAGCAGCCATTGATGTACCCTCAGTCATAGTTAAAAGAATTGAGAGGGTTGTTCGTAATAGCTTGCCACCTAAGCATCTAAAATACATAGATAATTGAACTGAAGCTGTGGGCAAATAAAGACAATAAGAAGGGCATAGGGAAATATAACATGAGTGCGTTAGTGTAGGGCAAGATGGCATGTGATCTCCAAAGACTGCATCTCTTAGACCTGTATTTTTATCCGCTGACTAGCTCACGACAACCTATGGTCTTAGCACATGTTGGCTCTTGTATTCCTAGTACTGAACACATGACTAGATATTTAAAATGGCATCAAAGTAACAACAATAAGGGAAAAAAAGATCTTTTGTTACAATTCTTATTGGTTAGATCACAGATTATGTGTCATAGAGAAGATATGAAGTGGCCTGAAAATGAAAGCTTCTTCATTTTATGAATGACAAGTGGGCGGTCTTATCTGACAAATATACCAAATCATTGGATCTCTATTTTTTTTCCTTTGAATGAACTTAGACTTGAGTAGGACCAAATTAAATGCATCATGGAGCCAGAAATGGAATGTTCAGCGTGAAAAACTTTTACAAATTATGTAACACCCTGGCTATTTGAAAGCCAAGATGTCACCTAATTACACTAGCATACACCCATAATACGGAAGAATAGAAATAAAGACAACTAGGCACAAATAAACAATCTAAAAATATGGAGAAGGTATCCTTCCTTCTCCAATTAATCATATTAAAGAAATATGGAGAAGGTATCCTTCCTTCTCCATTTAAGGTTTATTTATTACGGTTCATCATTAAATGTAATGAATCAACAATAGTTGCGAGAAGGTATCCTTCCTTCTCAACAAGACTTATTTATTACAGCTCATCCATGAAGAGTAAAAGGTAGAAACAATATCAAATTTCTAAACTTGAATAAAGTGAATCTCTTGATTAGTGTGTGTCTACTCCCTCCCTAGTAGAGCTAGCATCAACGATCACCTAAAAAAATATAAACAACAACAAGCGTGAGTCCAAGACTCAAAGAAATACAATGGAAGAACGGACAAGTAAGAACAATAACAAGCCAACCTCCTCAAAGGTGCTAAACATAACAACAATGAATAGAGATGAATGTATGAAATGAATGAAGATTCACAATGGACGACTCAACCTGATATACCGGATAGCCCGTGAAACACCCGCCGGTGATCACTCGTGCCGCATCTTAACAAAAATGCGGATCCAATTCCCGTATGAAGAACGATTACACGGGTGTCCAACATTGCCCATACTGGAATTGATGGGATTTACATACCCATCCCGAAAGGATGGGTCAAACTCGCCCACTCCCGTGGACGGTTACTACAATGTATGCATGATATGCTCTACTGCATAGATAACATCAACATCTAGTAACATTTCAATACATAAGAACGATCATAGAATAATCAGCATTTCTTCCATCATATTAAAGCATAGGTAGACATCAAAACATTCATACCACACAAGCCATATAATAAACATTGCACTTGCCTTCAGAGATGCGACGTATTAGCCGGCAAGGATGAAACTCCTAAACCTGCGGCTCCACCGCCTAAACAAGCAAGTAACATGAATAAGAATAGTACGAACACGCCACTACTAAATAACGCTCTACAACGCTTATTGTCCCAAGACTTAACTACTAAGTCTAATTTGAAAACCGACAAAACTGTCGAAATCCCAAACTGGACAGCAGCACGGTAAAAAAAAAAATCATAATTAAAGATCTGGAACTCGGAATGAATTGAATCCAATTTCTGTGGATTCTAAACTAATAGATCTAACTTTCTCAAGTTGACAGAAAAGACCAAATCGGCCAAAATAAAATACTTCCCATCAGTTGAACCTGACGGTCATACTCTGTCTCAACGACAAGGGCAGCAGCAAAGAAAATAGTATAACTTTTGCTACAACTGTCGAAAATACGTGTTCTTGGCGGCCACAGAAACTTCAGGACGAGGCCTAGACATCTCAAGGAGACCAAAACCTCTGGATCGGCCTCTAAGGATCCGAAAACGTCCACGCAAGAAGACTGCTGGAAAATAATCTACGATCTGGACTGTAGACACTAATTAAACCATAACTTTTGACTCGGTTAACGGAATTGAGTAAACTCGGTGGCCACGGAATCTTAAGGACGAGACCTAGACATCTCAAGGAGACCAAAACCTCTGGATCGGCCTCTAAGGTCCCGAAAACTTCCACGCAACTTCCTGGACAGAACGAATCTACTAAAAGCAGAACTGGGACTAATCAATCCTAATCGCCAACGCAAACGCATTTACCACCGGACAACACGAGAACCGATCGTTACCCTTGATGACGCGCTGGTTGACGATTTACTTAACAAGGCACGAAGAAGATGATCTCCTCCTTCTTGATCTACACCCAAGAGCGACTGCCTCCGTCCCTCGCGAACACCGGCAGCAGGGAGGAGGCGACTTGGTGGGCAGCACCAAGGGTTGGAGGCGCCAGGGAGATGAGGAGGCAAGGGCGCAGGGGAGTGGAGGAGACAGGGACGGCTGCAGGGAGGGGAAGAGGTGGGAGTGGGGTGGAGGGGGCGCAAGAGAGGAGGGGGGCTAGGGTTTGTGCCGCCCCCCCCCCTATGGCCGGCTCCCTATGGGCCATGGGGCCTCCCCCATGGGCCCTTCGGCTGCTCCCATGGGCCCTATGGCGAAATTCTCATGGGCTGTTGCCAAAGGCCCAGGCCCAAAGCTTAACAGAACAACTGAAATTTGAATTTTTCTTCCGAATTCGAATTCGAACGGGTTTCTATCCTTTAACAAAACGGGGTATTACATTCTACCCCCCTTAACAGGATTCGACCCCGAATCAAGACGCCGATCTAAACGAAAGTAAATCGCGATTAGAAATTTAATTTCACAAAGATTACACACCTGGTGTGAACAAGTCTCGATATAGCTCATGATGCAGACTCAGCTTCCCAAGTGGCCTCCCTCTCAGACTGATGAGACCAAAGAATCTTGACATATTTCAGGGTCTTGTTTCTCAATACCCGTTCTGACTCTTCCAGAATTTTCACTGGTCGGGACTCAAAGGTAAGGTCCTGCTCAATACTCAACGGTTCTAAAGGAATTGCATGTTCCGGGTCCCGTAAGAACTTCCTCAACATGGACACATGAAATACATTATGAACTCCACTCATGGATCCAGGAAGGTCCAAGCGATAAGCCAAATTCCCAACTCTAGCCACAATTGGAAAGGGTCCAATGTACCTCGGACTAAGCTTCCCTTTAGTACCGAAACGAACCACGCCTTTGGTAGGCGATACTTTCAAAAGGACATCGTCCCCCACTTTGAATTCCAACTCTCGCCTTCTGACATCTGCATAACTCTTCTGTCGGCTCTGAGCCGCTAACAAGTTCTTTCTAATTTCTGCCACTCTGGCCACAGTTTGTTGAACCCACTCGGGACCCAAAACTGCCCGCTCCCCAACTGCATCCCAGCACAAAGGGGATCTGCACTTACGTCCATAAAGAACCTCAAAAGGTGCAGCTCGAATACTAGAGTGATAATCATATTATTATCGCAAACTCTGCCAAAGCCAGATGGTCTTCCCAACTTCCCTTCCAAGACATAACACAACACCTGAGCATATCCTCAAGAGTCTGGATCGTGCGCTCAGACTGCCCGTCAGTTTGGGGATGAAACGCTGTACTAAGACGAAGTTGTGTGCCCAAGGCACTCTGCAAGCTCTCCCAAAACTTGGAAACAAACTTGGCATCTCGATCTGATATAATAGTCTTTGGTACCCCGTGCAACCGCACTACTTCTCGCACATAGAGAGGAGCTAAATCACTTGCCGTGTTAGTCATACGAATAGGAATGAAATGTGCCGACTTACTGAACCGGTCCACTATGACCCAAATAGCATCTTTTCCTCGCTGTGTGCGGGGTAATCCAACTACAAAATCCATAGAGATGTCATCCCATGGCCACACCGGAACCTCTAAAGGTTGCAACAACCCTGCTGGTCGCTTATGCTCAGCCTTAACTCGCTGGCAAACTCCACAAGATGCTACATACTGAGCAATATCAATTTTCATCCTCTTCCACCAGAAACTCTTCTTCAAATCCTTGTACATCTTGGTCTCACCTGGATGTACAGTATACGGGGTGCGGTGCGCTTCCTTTAGTAACTCATCTTTAACTTGTGCCTCCTGTGGCACACAGAGGCGACCTTTAAATCGCAGTGCACCCGAATCATCTATGCTGAAGTGGCCTTGCTTGCCCTCATCTAGGCGCTTCCTCACACGCTGAAACATCTGATCATGCTGTTGTGCTTCCCGCACTCGGTCTGGTACCGCTGACTCAAGAAGCAACCGGGTCTCCGATTGAGCGGTACCCGCGAAACAAAACGAGATATCCATACGCTCAAAATCAGCAATGAGACAACTGAGAGTGGGAGGTGTCGCCTTGCGACTCAGGGCATCTGCTACAACATTTGCCTTGCCCGGGTGATACTGAATGGTGAGATCATAGTCCTTGATCAATTCTAACCATCTCCTCTGCCTCAGATTCAAATCTTTCTGGGTAAAAATGTATTTCAGACTCTTATGATCAGTGAATATATCACAAGATTCCCCGTACAAGTAATGGCGCCAGATCTTCAACGCAAGCACCACTGCTGCAAGCTCTAAGTCATGAGTAGGATAATTCTGCTCATGTTTCTTCAACTGTCTCGATGCATAGGCAATCACCTTGCCGTCCTGCATGAGCACACAACCAAGACCAACTCTCGATGCATCTGAAAATATGGTGAAACGCTTCCCAGGCTCCGGAAGAGTGAGAACAGGAGCGGTCACCAACCTATCCTTCAAAGTACAGAAACTACGCTCACACGCATCTGACCACTGGAACTTGACACCTTTCTGTGTCAACTGAGACATCGGTCTAGCAATGGTTGAGAAACCCTCCACGAAACGCCGATAATAGCCAGCTAAGCCCAAGAAACTCCTCACTTCCTTGACATTGGTTGGCCTTTTCCAATCTACCACTGTTGAGATCTTGCTAGGATCAACTGAAATGCCCTCTGGGTTGATTACGTGACCCAAGAACCCGACTTCAGAAATCCAGAATTCGCACTTCTTCAGCTTAGCATAAAATTGGTTCTCTCTTAAGGTACCGAGAACCAACCTCAAGTGATGATCATGATCCTCCTCCGTCTTGGAATAGATCAGGATATCGTCGATGAAAACCACAACAAAGTCATCAAGATATCGATGCAGCATATTGTTCATGGCTTCCATGAAAACTGCAGGAGCATTTGTTAGTCCAAAAGACATAACCTTATACTCATAGTGACCATACCTCGTAGAGAAAGCCGTCTTCTCAATATCTTCCTCCCGAACTCGAATTTGATTATACCCTGACTGAAGGTCAATCTTAGAGAATATTTTAGCTCCCTTCAATTGATCAAAAAGATCTTCAATGCGGGGCAAAGGATATTTATTCTTCACCGTAGCTTGATTAAGAGCCCGGTAGTCCACACACATGCGCCAACTACCATCTTTCTTCTTAGTGAAAAGAACAGGTGCTCCCCACGGCGAAACACTACGCCGGATCATATCCTTGGACAGCAGATCGTCCAATTGCTTCTTCAATTCTTCCTGGAAAGGTCGTGCCAACCGGTAAGGGGACATCGAGATAGGTCGAGTCCCCGGAATAAGATCAATGCGAAAATCCACTTTCCGTTTTGGAGGCATCCCCGGAAGCTCCACGGGAAAAACATCAGGATACTCGTTCACCACCGGTATCTCCTCAATTCTCAATGGAGAATCAGTCTTCTCGATGAGAGACCAAAGTAACCCAATGGTTGAGAGTCGGCATCTGGGAAACAGACTAGCCAACACGAACAAGGAATCAGGCGGTGCACTACCCTGAAACACCAGCTCTTCACCGGACGGGGCCTGCAACGTCACCGTCTTCCAAAAGCAACAAATCTTGGCACGGTAACTGAATAACCAGTCCATTCCCAGAATAACATCAAAAGGTGACAACTGAATCACCATAAGGTTAGCAGTGAAATTCTCATCATCAATAGTGATAGAACAGCCCGGACAGGTTGTAGAACTAGAAATAAGACCCCCCGGAGAACTGACTACAACAGACTCAGAAATACGTTGCAGACTCAAACCAGCCCTTCTAGCAAACTCTAGAGACACAAAGGAATAAGAAGCTCCTAAATCAAAAAGAACGAAAGCTTCATGCGAATCGACTAGCAAGATACCTGTCACTACGTCGGGACGGCCTACCATGCCAGATGTGGGCATGGCGTAGACTCCCTGTGGTGCCGGAGCAGAAGAGGCACCAATACTCTGCGAAGGGTGAGCTCGAATACCGCCGTGAAGCAAACGATGGCGAGTAGAGGCAGTGAGGTTCCAGAGAACCCCGCAGTGGTGTAGGAGTAAACGCTGCCGGAGGAACCCATCCTGACGAAAACTGAGGTGCAGGAACTGCTGCAAGTGTATGCACTGAACCCTGAGGAACACTAGAAGATGATGCTGCTGGAACTGCCTCCCACTTGATGATGCTAGCCGGGTTCCGTTTGCACACTGTTATCTTGTGGCCCTCGCGACCACACTGACGACATGTGCCCCTGAAAGAACACTCTGAAGACCGGTGGTTGTCACCGCATCGGAAGCATATCATGCCCTGACCTGGAACAGGTCGCATATGTGGAAAAGCTGACGGGAATCGTGGCGCCGAAGAAGACTGCCCCTGATGCCCAGAACGAGCACGCTGGTTCCCTTGAACCCTCTTGGGAGCAGGTCGCTGGAACGACCCGCCTCCCCCGCCAAAACTCCGCTTCTGGCCACTGCCAGATCCACTAGCAGGAACAGGACCACTAGCAGCCTGCCTCTGTGAAGACAGATCTCTCTCCAGCTCCATTCCCCTGGCCTGTTCGACCACGGAGCCGAAGTCATGCACGCTAGTCGCCCCCAGAACATGGCGATACTCAGGATTGAGGCCCCTGCGGAACCTCTTGGCCTTCTCCCTATCATCATTGGCCACCGCTGGTACAAAGCGTACCAAATTGTTGAACTCAGTCTCATACTCTGATACTGTCCTCTTCCCTTGAACAAATGACAGCAGTGAGTGCTCCATCCTCTCAAGGAAGGAATCCGGATAGTACTTTGCCCTGAATTGCTCCACAAACACTTCCCAGGTAGCTGGTCCCTGAACTGGGGCCCTAGCTGAAAGGACCCCTTCCCACCAGATATCCGCTTGGCCCTTCAGTTGAAAGGCCACAAACCGCGCCTTCTGCACCGAATTCATCTCCAGGGCACCAAACTGTCTCTCCATGTGACGTAGCCAATCTGCAGCATGCGCCGGAGTACCCGCTCCGTCGAAGGTGTCCAACCGAAGCGAAGACCACTCGCGAAGGCTCATCCTAGCCTCGGGTGGAAAAGCTGCAACAACTGGCTCTGCATCAGGTGCAGGAGCAGCAGGAGGGGCTGCCTGCACTTGCTGGCGAAGTTGTTGAATCTCTCTCTGAAGATTTTGAATGACAATGGCTGACGCAGCCTGAGCTCCTGCGACCGGGTGAGCGGCTGAGGCAACGGCCTGATCTTGAGTAGCTGAAGCAACCTCCTCAGCGTTGGCTCCAGCAGGCTCCCCAGACGAAGTTGAAGACGCAGCTGGACCGCGTCCACGTCCACGGCCACGGCCCGGTGGACGACCACGGCCACGAGCCGCTCCACGACCACGGCCTCTACCTCTCGCCATCCTAGAACACCCAAAGCACAAAGAGCTAACCATTTTAGCTTAATCACACTAGTAGCACAGAAACAGTCAATAATTGTTCAACCAATGAAACGTAATAACAGAAATTACGGAAACAATGATTTACCCATCCCATCTAATGTGCATAGTGTATCATTTTAATATCTTTCTAATAACCACGGACCTAAAGCCCGCTCTGATACCAACTGTAACACCCTGGCTATTTGAAAGCCAAGATGTTACCTAATTACACTAGCATACACCCATAATACGGAAGAATAGAAATAAAGACAACTAGGCACAAATAAACAATCTAAAAATATGGAGAAGGTATCCTTCCTTCTCCAATTAATCATATTAAAGAAATATGGAGAAGGTATCCTTCCTTCTCCATTTAAGGTTTATTTATTACGGTTCATCATTAAATGTAATGAATCAACAATAGTTGCGGAGAAGGTATCCTTCCTTCTCAACAAGACTTATTTATTACAGTTCATCCATGAAGAGTAAAAGGTAGAAACAATATCAAATTTCTAAACTTGAATAAAGTGAATCTCTTGATTAGTGTGTGTCTACTCCTCCCTAGAGAGCTAGCATCAACGATCACCTAAAAAAATATAAACAACAACAAGCGTGAGTCCAAGACTCAGCAAATACAATGGAAGAACGGACAAGTAAGAACAATAACAAGCCAACCTCCTCAAAGGTGCTAAACATAACAACAATGAATAGAGATGAATGTATGAAATGAATGAAGATTCACAATGGACGACTCAACTGCATATACCGGTATAGCCAGTGAAACACCCGTCGGTGATCACTCGTGCCCGCATCTTAACAAAAATGCGGGGATCCAATTCCGTATGAAGAACGATCATACGGGTGTCCAACATTGCCCATACTGGAATTGATGGGATTTACATACCCATCCCGGAAAGGATGGTCAAACTCGCCCACTCCGTGACGGTTACTACAATGTATGCATGATATGCTCTACTGCATAGATAACATCAACATCTAGTAACATTTCAATACATAAGAACGATCATAGAATAATCAGCATTTCTTCCATCATATTAAAGCATAGGTAGACATCAAAACATTCATACCACACAAGCCATATAATAAACATTGCACTTGCCTTCAGAGATGCGACGTATTAGCCGGCAAGGATGAAACTCCTAAACCTGCGGCTCCACCGCCTAAACAAGCAAGTAACATGAATAAGAATAGTACGAACACGTCACTACTAAATAACGCTCTACAACGCTTTCTATTGTCCCAAGACTTAACTACTAAGTCTAATTTGAAAAACCGACAAAACTGTCGAAATCCCAAACTGGACAGCAGCACGGTAAAAAAAAAAATCATAATTAAAGATCTGGAACTCGGAATGAATTGAATCCAATTTCTGTGGATTCTAAACTAATAGATCTAACTTTCTCAAGTTGACAGAAAAGACCAAATCGGCCAAAATAAAATACTTCCCATCAGTTGAACCTGACGGTCATACTCTGTCTCAACGACAAGGGCAGCAGCAAAGAAAATAGTATAACTTTTGCTACAACCATCGAAAATACGTGTTCTTGGCGGCCACAGAAACTTCAGGACGAGGCCTAGACATCTCAAGGAGACCAAAACCTCTGGATCGGCCTCTAAGGATCCGAAAACGTCCACGCAAGAAGACTGCTGGAAAATAATCTACGATCTGGACTGTAGACACTAATTAAACCATAACTTTTGACTCGGTTAACGGAATTGAGTAAACTCGGTGGCCACGGAATCTTAAGGACGAGACCTAGACATCTCAAGGAGACCAAAACCTCTGGATCGGCCTCTAAGGTCCCGAAAACTTCCACGCAACTTCCTGGACAGAACGAATCTACTAAAAGCAGAACTGGGACTAATCAATCCTAATCGCCAACGCAAACGACGACCACTGGACAACACGAGAACCGATCGTTACCCTTGATGACGCGCTGGTTGACGACGACGAACAAGGCACGAAGAAGATGATCTCCTCCTTCTTGATCTACACCCCGCAGCGACCGTCTCCGTCCCTCGCGAACACCGGCAGCAGGGAGGAGGCGACTTGGTGGGCAGCACCAAGGGTTGGAGGCGCCAGGGAGATGAGGAGGCAAGGGCGCAGGGGAGTGGAGGAGACAGGGACGGCTGCAGGGAGGGGAAGAGGTGGGAGTGGGGTGGAGGGGGCGCAAGAGAGGAGGGGGGCTAGGGTTTGTGCCGCCCCTATGGCCGGCTCCCTATGGGCCATGGGGCCTCCCCCATGGGCCCTTCGGCTGCTCCCATGGGCCCTATGGCCGAAACCCCTCATGGGCCTGTTGGCCAAAGGCCCAGGCCCAAAGCTTAACAGAACAACTGAAATTTGAATTTTTCTTCCGAATTCGAATTCGAACGGGTTTCTATCCTTTAACAAAACGGGGTATTACAAATTAACCAAAATAGCTCACAGCTCCCTGGAAAAAAAATCCAGACTCCAGTAAACTGCAGTGTGGAATGAACAAAATCCATTCTCTGAAGGCCAATAAAAATAGTGTATAAAGAACTTTGATCTAGCATGCACCACAACTGAATATAATGAAGGAATAGGACAATAGCATCAAAGACTCACCATATTTTAGATACCCACTAAAATATAACTGGTCCATCTTTGGAGGAAGTAGAACAACTCTTTTACTTGAGAACAAAGAAGCAAAACTGTAATATTGTACCTACATCATGAATAGAAACAAAGTTAGGACATGTAGAAGACACAAACTTACATTGTAACTATAGAAAGGATTAGGCTCCCAACAGCCCAAAATTATGAGTATTGCATGGTATCTTTTGATTGTAAATCTAACAAGGGTAAAAATACAATGAATAAATTACATGGCACAATAGCAAAGGATGTGCTAACAAGTAACAACCAATACTATCATAGTACCTCCAAAACCAAAATAACATTTTTGTTTTGCAATTTAAATGTATGTTGAATTGTTGTAAGTGCTAAACATACCATAAGAACAAAGCAGATCAGGAAAACTAAAGTTTAAAAGTTTAATAACAAATAGTTGTTGCCTTTGATTATTTCAGCAACTTGCCTATAACAATCGGTATGTTGGAACCAAACTGAGACATTGTTGGTATGTTGATAGGAAATGTGTATTATTGTCTTTCGTAATTATTGTTGTACTCAGATTACACGGAACTGGGTATTAATAGAAAACTCAAAACTTACTGGGATGAACTCTGGTAAACTGCAGTGTGGAATGGGAAAATCCATTCTCTGAAGGCCAATAAAAATATGTATAAAGAACTTTGATTTAGCATGCACCACAACTGAATATAATGAAGGAATAGGACAATAGCATCAAAGACTTACCATATTTATGATAAACGCTGATGGCAGAAGCAGCAAACTCTTCAAAATCCAATTTTCTGTACTGAAGAGTACACACCTAGTAGCATGACTTGGGCAGGTAAGTGGTTATCTCAGTCCAATAGTAATACAATTGAAGATACTATGAAGGAGGCTTACCGTGTTCACAAAGTCAACAACCCTAACATCCTTCATTGCATCCGTAGAATTCTTCACCAATGCTTGCAAGTTCAATTTACTTATTCTGCAATTGCATGCTATACATTAGATTGAATTAATACCCTGCCGTTTTTCCTTTCATGATTGTAGCCAACACACTATATGTTACTATGAGAACCCGTGGTATTTAACTCGTAATACTTAACCATCCAATTGGCCCTAGCAATACAAACTAAATATCTCGATTATCGGCGCATATGTACTTCCCAGAATTACAGTACACATACCCCATACAAAAATTATGCATCCATTCCATACACAAGTCATTACAAGCGTACAACTTAAAGGACATACAAGCCCAATTCTACCGGTAGCTAAGCATTTCTAAGCATGACACCGTAAAACCAATAAAAGAGCATAATTCAACCACCGGACTCTAATTCACCAGCGAGATTAATACCTTATGTTTAGTGGCAGGGGATAATAATTTAAGGGCAACCATGCAATAGGAATAACTACCTCTAATCGGCAAAATAAACTTTGACATAAAAGCATGCATACATACAATTTGTAAACAAAGTATTAGACTTTGAAAGTAATGGGATTATTATGATCAAACTGCTTGCCTTGCTGGAGATAACTTTCTTGCTGTAGGGGATCACTCTCTGTAACACCCCAGCTCAACATTGAGCCTGGAATGCTACTAAAATTAAATTAAACAAAACTAAACTAAGACAAATTACCAAATTTTCGGCAGAACCTCCTTTGTATATTTAACTATACCGAGGTTCCAACAATTAATCATAGCAATTAACACTAAACTCAATATTCAAGTTCATTCAAGCATGCAAGATAACCTAATAAACATAAACAAAACTTGCTATTCTCCTTATTACAATTAATCTGAAATTTAAAACCATCCGTAAGTGATTCACAAGCAGTTTACTTATTATTGGAATAAAATCTATATAGCAGCCGCCTTAAGGATGAGTGATATTGAGTGCATCCAAACATCTACTCCCTCCCATGTATGCCGTTCTTGCCAGTTGTACCTAAAACATATCAAAGCAAGGGTGAGCCCAAAGACTCAAAGAAGTATCAACAAGGCTAAAGCTAAAAATCACCGTCATTGCATCAATATTCCAAATTAAACATTACACTTAACATAGCTTTCATGCTTATGCAATGCGACCATGCAATGCACCTTTTAAACTTTATCTCTTTTCGCATTTTACGGTAATCACGAGGTATACATCCGTCGATGTATACCCTTGCCTATGCACTCGGCATAGGGACCAAGAGCCTATACTCCACAAGTATAGGGACCTTTGCCCATCATCATCATGATGGGGACCTCTTTATTCATTGCCCACATTCTACGAATGTGGGGACCTCAAGCCCGTCATTTACATGACGGGGACCTCAACTATTCATACTTGGTCACCACGTGACCAAGACTCAATCATGCTTACTACATGCGTATGTACAATGACATCATCTTCCAAACATATGAATTCAACGTGTACATAATAACATGTAAGCATTAACAACATACACAGGAAGCTTTAACCATAACTTGCATTTACCAAGATATATTGTAATTCATCACATTAACATCCATGCATGGCTATTATGAACAAGACACAAGCAATCTCAGCAAACAATCATAATTATTCTACAACTCGAATACTTGTCTGTAATCACGAAGAGGGCGCTGCCCCTGTAATCACGCTCCCACCTGAACATAATGATAACCCAAACTAAGACAAGCTTACTGGACCAAAAGCATAAATAAGAACACAATTGAACTCGCTAAACTCCCAAGCGTTTCCAATCTTCCAATTTCTACCGATCGATTTGGTGTTCACTGCGGACAGTCGACTTCTAAAATACATAACTTTCTTCTCAGGAGTCCAAATAAGATGTTGTAATACTTTCTGGAAAGATAATTAAATTACCTAAATAAACTTAGTTGGGGAGCCCTTCTGATTCTGTCATCTACTGCCCCTACCAAGCCAATCTATAGAACATCAATTATCACGTCGGGTTCTCTGGACAGTACACTAAAATTATCATAACTTTTTCTACGAAAGTCCAATTCTTACGTTCTTTAGCTTTCTGGAAAGGTAAGGAAATTACCCATCTTTTTCATTATAACTCGATCCTCTGATTTCGTCTTTAACTAATAGATTAACTCAGATTTCTACAGACTGTTAGGATGTTGATAGATTAACAGGACAGCGGCACTAAACAATTCATAACTTTCTAACCGTTAATCGGATCTGAGCGTTCTTGGCGGCCACGAAAATCTAACAACATAGCCCAACTATTTGTAAGAGGTTGGATCCCTAGATTCTGCATCTACAGATATGAAAACCGTCGTCCAAACTACTGGACAGAACGCGATCTATTAAACCGATGCAATTCAATCTATCAAACGACATCAAACGCATCTACTACACATTAACCAGCAAAGAACATGCGACGTTACCCTTGTAGAATCGCAGAAAGTTGAAGATCTTGCCCCGCAAAGTTGATCTCCTTCCCTCGCCTTGCTCCTTCCTCCAATGGCCGGCAGCGGGGAACACCAAGGCCGGCAGCAGGGAGCACCAAGGGGGGAGTGGGTGGCGCAATGGGGAGGGGAGGGGCTGCTACAGTGGCGGCAGTACAGTATGTGCTACAGTAGCATGGCCTCCCCCTCCACTTGGATGGTTGCCCTAATGGGCCAAGGTGTTGTGGCCCACAACCCAGGTTTTCTAAATTACGCAAGAATCCCCCTAAATCTTCTGTTAAATCACTTTTCTAATTGATTCTCCTCCCTGAATTATTTTCTTCTTACTTAATTAAACTTGGAGTATTACACTCTCGTGCTCAAAATAACCGTCGGAACCTATCGAAAGAATCGAGAAGAACAATTAAGAACGACTGACACCGAGAATACTCAAAAATTCAAATTCATCCAAAAATGATGCAAAATTCACAGAAGGTAGAGCATGGTTTTAAATTAATTTAGCAACAAAAATCAATTGATTTGGATGTTCTATGCAAAAGTTATGGCAGTTTAAAAATCAGGTTTCAAGAAAATCCAACAAAATTGTTATCTGCTACTGTTCATTCGAATTAAATATTTTGGTAAGAATTTCCATAGAGGTGATGCATATGAAAATTTTATGGTAGACAAAGCACCACATGGGATGAACAATGGAATTTGATTCACCTCATTTGGAGCTAAGATGAATTTTCTATGATTTTTCAAAGTTATGAAAGTAGTGCACAAGTCATATGTAAAATAAGGTTCTCAATAAATAGTAACATGTTCAAAGCCTATTCTTCATTGAAGTATACTATTAGAGGAATCCAACAAAATTGAGTTTACTCAATTTGGAGTCACGGAGAAATACTTATGCATTTTTGAAGTTAAAGCAATTTTTAGTGCAACAAAAATACTAAACCTAAAGTAATTTTGCCAAAAGTGATTTCTGGAACAATAACTCGGTTCAACCCATTTTTATATTAAATTAAATTTTGAAAGGAAACTAACAAAATTTGAATCATCATTTTGGTGTTTTTATGATTTAGTTATGAATTTTCAAAGTTTAACAGCAATTTATAGTGTAAAAGTAATTCATTTTTGGATCACTTTCCACAATCTATATTTTTCTGAGATAGTGACAAGGTTCAAACCTATTTTCATATATAGTTCATTTAAAATTAAAAATAACAAAATTGGTTTCACTGTTTTTGGAGTTAGAAAGAATTAATTATGCATTTTAAAAGTTAAAACCAATTTTCAGTTCAACAAAAATTTCATTTCGGAAATTATAAAGGCATTAAAGACTTTTCTTACCGGGCCGAGAGTTAGCCACAGAGAATGCCAAGTGGGGCCCAATGAATAGTGTTCTTTTTCATTTTAATTCCAATTTTAATTAAGCACTGACATGTGGGGTCTACCTAACATACTCATGGTTCATGAAATAGTGTGTGGACCGAGGGTCTACGGGCAGTCCAAAGGGTCTACACTGTGCTTTTAAGTTTCTGGGCCCACATGTCAATCACAGATTTCAACCGATATTTATTTCTTATTTACTGTGCTCGGCCCCACATGTAAAAGACGCATTATCTCTTTTAAGATAGCCATTTAATTAACTAAGCAATCATTAGCAGCAATTGAGCATCATTAACTCTAATCGACTCACTACAGTGTTTTTGGCGCGTCCGACAACGAAGCGCTATCTTCGCCGGAGGCTCGCCGGCGTTGCCAGCCATGGCGGTGCGAACCAAGGGCAAAGATGGGTGCGCAATAGGCTCGCGCACCTAATGGTGGCTTTCACGGTGGCTGAGTTGACCTATAGCGGCGGCGCACCGGAGAGGGGCGACGGGGAGCTACAGGCCAACTGTGCATGCAACGATAACGCTCCGCGTCGTTCAAACAAGTGGGTACCAAAGGTTATACAGGGTATAGGGAAACTACCCGAGCGAAGAAGGGGTCCGGGAAAGCTCGGAGATGGCTCGCCAATGGTGAACCGAAGCGGCGGCGGAGGCTTTATCGAGGAGAGCTAGCCCTGAGCAAAGAGAGAGAGAAAGAGATGTCGGAACAGCTAGAAAGGGGCACTAGGATGGTGTAAAAGCAGTGAATTAGACAATGACTCACCGTGCTGGCGTCGGGGACGAAAGGGCTCTTGTGGCCGAAAAAGGGGGAAAAATGAATATCCCGAGGCTCCTATGAACGAAAGCCAAATTAGTGAAAGAGGAAGCTTGCTCGTACTCTAGGACACCTTCTGACTCGCTAAGGAAAAGATAAACCTCACTGGAGCTGAAGATGCCGAAGAGGTGCCGCTCGGCACGTGCTTTGGAGATGATGAAGACACGACGAAGAACCGAGAGCTACAAGCTAAGACAAGGGCTCTCGTTAGCAAAAATGGAAACGGCACTGGAGGGGGAGTCAAGGGACAAGGTTGCGCGGACTTTACCGCAGAACAGAGCAAATGAGAGCTCCTCCTTTCCCAGCCCCGAAAGGAAGGATGGGGGAAAATTGGGGGCGAAGGGGAAGTATTATCCTCGGATGAGGACGGAAATGGGAACGGCGTGAACTAGCGGTGCTCCAGGACTGGTCGGGGAGGGCAGTGGGTGACAGCGTGGATGGAGGCACGGCAGAGCTTCCACGGCGCGTGGCGCGCGCGCCCTGACGAGCTCCTGCCCGAGGAGAACGATGACACTGGCGAGGTGGGGCCCGATGTCAGCGAGTGGCGAGGGTTGGGTCGGACCGGGTCGTTCAAGTGGCTGGGTTGGGGTCGGTTAGACGAACGGTCCGATTTGACCGGGTGGAGATCGGACGATCCAAAGTTGTGCGGTGCGATGATGGCTCGCTAAGGTGGCTTGGTTGGACCAAGTTGGTTGGGTCCGGCTCAGACCAGAGGAACAGTGTTTGGGTTTGAGTTTTGAATTTCAAATTTGACCGAGAAGTAACAAGTTTGACCGAGGCCTTAAAAATATAAATAAAATTCTAAAAATTCTGAAATAATTCAGAGGGGTTTCTGGGACAACCTAGTTCCCAAATAAAATTTAAAAACCTACTGTTCATGATTTAATTTATATAATTTAAATTCAAACTTGGAATAGTTCTTTGATTTGAGTTTGAATTTTTGAGGTTAAAACTATCCCCAAAAATTTGGGAAAAATTATATTTATTCATGATAACTATTATATTATTATTATTTCCAGATGATGTTCATAAATTTTTATTTTTGTTTTCTTTTGGAATTTAAATTTGAAGTGTATGTTTTCTTTGAGTTCAAAATTTTCAAAAGCAACAAATTATGCAAATGCTCCAGAAAAACTAATGCATGTTCGAAAGTTTTAAATTCTTCTCATTTTGATACATTTGAAATACAAACCCAAGTACAATAAATGATGCAAAAGATTTAAAAACATTGTGCATGTTAATGAGATGCATACTAATTATCATTTATTAATTTGGGGATGTTACAAACCCTACCCCCCTAAACAGAATCTCGTCCCGAGATTCGGGTGGAAAAGAGAAGGGGAAGAAAAACTTTGTCGCTTTGCTAAAATCCAAACTTCTTTCAAAGGACCGAAAGACTCGATCACGAACCACTACTAACTTGCTATTCTTGGGTTTGACAACCCCTAATTGTCATTTATCCAATTAAAATCCACCAACCACATTGAGTCTATAGCAAGCACACTCCAATCTATTATTCCACAATTTATACAACAACCCCGAAATCGCTTGCTTTAAAGAAATCTCCACCATAATTTCTCAGGTTTGATTCAAATTCTAGGAAGGACGCTAACTTGCTTCCAATTTTAACAATCCATGAGTGAGTACAAACAACTATTGATTTACTCCCACAATCTAACCCATGGGTTCACTCCCATCTTGATCAAAATCCCAACAACATTGCGAATCCTAAACAAAACCAGCATATTGCTCACATAGTCCATTACACTTGTCTTCTAAATTTCTATCATAGGGTATCTCCCATATAACTTCCAAATCGTGAGCACTAAAGATCCGTATTTCACTGTCTATAATCCACCGGTTAACGTATACTATAAACCGTTTAATAATTATTTGTTGTTTCCAGCAAGTTTTCTCACAATAATTTCAATCCTTAAGAGAGGGTACATCTATGCAAGATCCAATTGCGTTTTCAAGCAATGTCTCTACATTTCTGCTTCTCAATCCCTTTTGTTAGCATGATCAATCCACTTGTAACAATTAATCCATCAAATACACCAATTAATCTCTTAAGATCTAATCCAGTTATCCCCACTCTAGGATCTAATTAACTACCAAAATCAACACAATTATCCTAGGTTAAAAATATATCCCCTTTTATTCACCGCCAACTCCATCCTAGTGTATTAAATCATCAAAAAGATTATCCATCCAAGGTGAATTTGTAATCCAATTATAATCCAAATAATCTAAATTACTAACCTCATCCAGATCAAGTTATCCACAATAATTATTTTAGTCCAATTCAATAATATTAACTTGATGTCTTCCAAAAATGTACTGAACCCCAAGTATCGTCGAAATCCAACCACCACAATTAATCATCCCAATTGATCCCATTATACCATCCTTGAGACAACTATTCCCACAAAGATAAATTCGTATTCAATCCTCACAGTCATACACTACACGACTATTCAATCACCTAATCATTCTTCATTTCTGGAAGCACTACTATCCGGTTATATACCCAATTATAACCCCACAAATTTCAATTTATCAACATAAGTATCCAACAAAATTAACATTATCATCATAGTTTCAATTTCAAACTCTATCACATTAGATCAAAATCCGACTAACACTCTTATTATCTGGTTGACTAAGGCATATCAAAATCTAATTCCCCAAGTGAATCCACAAAGTTATTAATTCAACCTACTTCATGTGCTCTATGAGTTATACCTACATATTCTTCCAATATAAATCCAACATCACCCGTAGGCAATCTTATTCCTCAATACAATAGTTCCATAGATACTCATATCGCACTTCCTTCGGTAACGCCTACCATAATCTGTAGAAGATCCCACCAAGGTTAATATCTCAAGGTTCAAAGATCTAATCAACTCTTCTAAGATCATAATGAGGGACTAAGAGTAATAATCCAATTTCTTGATTATCAACTTCACTCTGACAACGCAAAACCACCAATATCAACCTAACATCAAAGATCCAATTAAAGATGAAGTAGCAGTTATTCAATCATATCCTTTTCTTTACCGATTCTGCTATCAATCCTTTAACCAACCAGCAACTTCCATTAAAGAGGTGAGAGGGAAAAGCACAAGGTACGGGAAATAATAGGGATAAGGTTCTTAATTTACATTAGAGATTTTAACTTTAAAACGCAAAAACCAACTGGAAATAAACGAAAGGAAAGCGAATAACAAGAAATGAACTCCAAATATCTCGACAAGGACATAAGATCCAAAGCGAAACTCATAAGACATAAGCTCAACTTCTCAGTACAACTAACTCGTATTGTGAACGAGCAATCGATTGAGAAGAAAAATTTCAGAACACAACTCAAGTCTTATCGCATCTAAAGAACATGGTAAAAACCATCTAAGGGTGTACTAGGCACTAGCCAACTAGTATCACATCTTACCCTTTCAATTCCCATGAGTTTTAGTTGAATTATCCTCTCATTTTCCGCCCTAACGACGAACTAAGTGCTTGCTGTCTAAAACTTGTGCTTGCTGCCCAGAATTGGTAATCGTGCTCCGAGCTGAGTTTTCCAACTTCAAAAACTTCTAATCTTCATCAAAGGACAGCCAACACTTCAAATTACAACTCTCATTGAATCCCAAAACCGAATTTAAACGGTAACAACTATCTTTTGAAAAAGAAGATGAGAGGAAACAACTTTTTGAAACGTAAACAAGAACAAGGTGAGATAAGCAATCTAAGTAGGTAAGGAATAAAATTTGAGAACTTACTTAAGTTTTCATAAACCATTTGATATTTTTGAAACTAAGTTTTCCAAAATATCCTAAAGACGACCAAGCTAAGGGTTTCTACGGTTAGTATGGCTCTGATACCAACTTTTGTGAGAACTCGGGGTATTTAACTCATAATACTTAACCATCCAATTGGCCCTAGCATTACAAACCAAATATCCCGATTATCGGCGCATATGTACTTCCCAGAATTGCAGTACACATACCCCATACATAAATTAAGCATCCATTCCATACACAAGTCATTACAAGCGTACAACTTAAAGGACATACAAGCTCACAATACAAAAGTAGGGCCGACCGGCCAAATAACAAGGTAAACAACCAAAGTAACAGCGGAAACATAAGCCATAAGATGGCGATAAACAAAAGCCAAATGGTTTGCCATTACCCACAAGGCAACCGACAAAACGCCAAGCTAGTAAATCTGTCTGAAAGTCGGTCTCACAATACTCGATCCCTTGGGGATCAACCTCCTCTGCAACAATAAATTAAGCAAAGCAAATGAGTACAAAAATGTACTCGCAAGACTTACTTGTAGTGTAACAGCCTATCCATAGCTACATGCAAGCTTATTTAAGTGGAGGAGGCTCTAGACTCATTTTCAGCATAAAGCAAGTTTTCATTTGCAATAATGTAATAGATTTAAAGCAGTTTTACAATCTATTTTTATTTAACAAAAACAGCGAGATACAAGTAACAATAATAACAAGACACCCTGGAAGTGGCTAACCCAATAGCCACCACAACAATAGCATGAATTCCCCCATTCAGACCACCCACATCAAGTTTTAATTAAATGTTATAGTCTAGTTCTCATGGGGCGTATCCAAGCGTGTCCATAACCTAGGACGAGGCTATTCGAATAGATTATACCCTGCAGGGGTGTACAACTTTACCCACATATCAGACCGCCTTTTCGCCAAGCTATTAGCACACTTCCTTTGGTATGCCCGCACGGCTAAGTCCTACGAGACATTTCCAATGGAAAGGGCTAATTAAGAGCCGTGCGTATGGGGGTTAACCCTTAGTGAAACGCCTCCCCGGCTCTCACCAAGGACCCATACGAAGAGAAAGATACACCAGTCAGCTCAAGCCGTGTGGGTGCTCCCCTCCTGTCCCAATGTTGCATATAGTCAAATATACAACCCACCACGCGAATCATTAATTAACACCTACCAAAGTACTTAGTAAAGAGAGGTCCCATATCCCCCTTGTGTGGTTAGCACGCAAATTGCTTGGTACGGTGGCGCAAGTAACTCGGTCCTTAATTGACTTGGGCACCGTTCCAGTCACACCATAAGATCACACCATCAACCATTGTGCCCAAGTCTCAAACATTTAATTTTCAGTTTCAGTTTTTGAGTTTACAAAGTAACAAAGCACAAAGTGCTGAGCATAATGATAATAATAATTTTGTGTGATCAAAGTTATCGACTAAGTCGATAACCGCCCAATTCTACCGGTAGCTAAGCATTTCTAAGCATGACACCGTAAAGACAATAAAAGAGCATAATTCAACCACCGGACTCTAATTCACCGGCGAGATTAATACCTTATGTTTAGTGGCAGGGGATAATAATTTAAGGGCAACCATGCAATAGGAATAACTACCTCTAATCGGGAAAATAAACTTTGACACAAAGGCATGCATACATACAATTTGTAAACAAAGTATTAGACTTTGAAAGTAATGGGATTATTATGATCAAACTGCTTGCCTTGCTGGAGATAACTTTCTTACTGTAGGGGATCACCCTCATGCTCAAAATAACCGTCGGAACCTATCGAAAGAATCGAGAAGAACAATTAAGAACGAATAACACCGAGAATACTCAAAAATTCAAATTCATCCAAAAGTCATGAAAAATTCACAGATGGTAGATCATGATTTTAAATGAATTTTGCAACAAAAATCAATCGATTTGGAGGTTCTATGCAAAAGTTATGGCAGTTTGAAAATCAGGTTTCAAGAAAATCCAACAAAATTGTTATCTGTTACTGTTCATTTGAATTAAATGTTCTAGTAAAACTTTCCATAGAGGTGGTGCATATAAAATTTTTATGGTAGACAGAGCACCACATGAGATGAACAATGGAATTTGATTCACCTCATTTGGAGCTAAGATGAATTTTCTATGATTTTTCAAACTTATGAAAGTAGTGCACAAGTCATATGTAAAATAAGGTTCTCAATAATAGTAACATGTTCAAAGCCTATTCTTCATTTAAGTATACTATTAGAGGAATCCAACAAAATTGAGTTTACTCAATTTGGAGTCACAGAGAAATACTTATGCATTTTTGAAGTTAAAACAATTTTTAGTGCAACAATAATACTAAACCTAAAGTAATTTTGCCAAAAGTGATTTCTGGAACAATAACATGGTTCAACCCATTTTTATATTAAATTACATTTTTAAAGGAAACTAACAAAATTTGAATCATCAATTTTGGTGTTTTTATGATTTAGTTATGAATTTTCAAAGTTTAACAGCAATTTATAGTGTAAAAGTAATTCATTTTTTGATCACTTTCCACAATCTATATTTTTCTAAGACAGTGACAAGGTTGAAACCTATTTTCATTAAAATTAAAAATAACAAAATTGGTTTCACTGTTTTTGGAGTTAGAAAGAATTAATTATGCATTTTAAAAGTTAAAACCAATTTTCGGATCAACAAAAATTTCATTTCGGAAATTATAAAGGCATTAAAGACTTTTCTTACCGGGCCGAGAGTTAGCCACAGAGAATGCCAAGCGGGGCCCAATGAATAGTGTTCTTTTTCATTTTAATTCCAATTTTAATTAAGCACTGACATGTGGGGTCTACCTCACATACTCATGGTTCATGAAATAGTGTGTGGACCGAGGGTCTACGGGCGGTCCAAAGGGTCTACACTGTGCTTTTAAGTTTCTGGGCCCACATGTCAATCACATATTTCAACCGATATTTATTTCTTATTTACTGTGCTCGGCCCCACATGTCAAAGACACATTATCTCTTTTAAGATAGCCATTTAATTAACTAAGCAATCATTAGCAGCAATTGAGCGTCATTAACTCTAATCGACTCGCTACAATGTTTTTGGCGCGTCCGACAACGAAGCGTTGGCTTCGCTGGAGGCTCGCCGGCGTTGCCAGCCACGGCGGCGCGAACCAGGGGCAAAGATGGGTGCACAATAGGCTCATGCACCTAATGGTGGCTTTCACGGCGGCTGAGTTGGCCTATAGCGGCGGCGCACCGGAGAGGGGCGACGGGGAGCTACGGGCCAACCGTGCATGCAACGATAACGCTCCGCGTCGTTCAAACAAGCGGGTGCCAAAGGTTATACAGGGTATAGGGAAACTACCCGAGCGAAGAAGGGGTCCGGGGAAGCTCGGAGATGGCTCGCCAATGGTGAACCGAAGCGGCGGTGGAGGCTTTATCGAGGAGAGCTAGCCCTGAGCAAAGAGAGAGAGAGAGAGAGAGAGATGTCGGAACAGCTAGAAAGGGGCACTAGGATGGTGTAAAAGCAGTGAATTAGACAATGACTCACCGTGCCGACGTCGGGGACGAAAGGGCTCTTGTGGCCGAAAAAGGGGGAAAAATCAATATCCCGAGGCTCCTGTGAACGAAAGCCAAATTAGTGAAAGAGGAAGCTTGCTCGTACTCTAGGACACCTTCTGACGCGCTAAGGAAAAGATAAACCTCACCGGAGCTGAAGATGCCGAAGACGTGCCCCTCGGCGCGCGCTCCGGAGATGATGAAGACACGACGAAGAACCGAGAGCTACAAGCTAAGACAAGGGCTCTCGTTAGCAAAAATGGAAACGGCACTAGAGGGGGAGTCGAGGGACAAGGTTGCGTGGACTTTACCGCAGAACAGAGCAAATGAGAGCTCCTCCTTCCCCAGCCCCGAGAGGAAGGATGGGGGAAAATTGGGGGCGAAGGGGAAGTATTATCCTCGAATGAGGACGGAAATGGGAACGGCGTGAACTAGCGGTGCTCCAGGACTGGTCGGGGAGGGCGGTGGGTGATGGCATGGACGGAGGCACGGCAAAACTTCTGCGGCACGTGGTGCGCATGCCTTGACCAGCTCCTGCCCGAGGAGAACGATGACACTGGTGAGGTGGGGCCCGATGTCAGCGAGTGGCGAGGGTTGGGTCGGACCGGGTCGTTCAAGTGGCTGGGTTGGGGTCGGTTAGGCAAACGGTCCGATTTGACCAGATGGAGATCGGTCGGTCCAAAGTTGTACAGTGCGGTGATGGCTGGCTAAGGTGGCTTGGTTGGACCAAGTCGGTTGGGTCCGCTCAGACCAGAGGAACAGTGTTTGGGTTTGAGTTTTGAATTTCAGATTTGATCGAGAAGTAACAGGTTTGACCGAGGCCTTAAAAATAGAAATAAAATTCTAAAAATTCTGAAATAATTCAGAGGGTTTCCTGTGACAACCTAGTTCCCAAATAAAATTTTAAAAACTACTGTTCATGATTTAATTTATATAATTTAAATTCAAACTTGGAATAGTTGTTTGATTTGAGTTTGAATTTTCTGAGGGTTAAAACTATCCCCAAAAATTTGGAAAAATTATATTTATTCATGATAACTATTATATTATTTGAATAAATTATTTTCAAATTATGTTCATAAATTTTATTCTTGTTTTCTTTTGGAATTTAAATTTGAAGTGTATGTTTTCTTTGAGTTCAAAATTTTCAAAAGCAACAAATTATGCAAATGCTCCAGAAAAACTAATGCATGTTCAAAAGTTTTAAATTCTTCTCATTTTGATACATTTGAAATACAAACCCAAGTACAATAAATGATGCAAAAGATTTAAAAATACTGTGCATGTTAATGAGATGCATACTAATTATCATTTATTAATTTGGGGATGTTACAGTTACGTGGGTCTAAATGTGTTCACTTGGTTTCCTTTTACAATTGCATGTGGCTAAATCCATTCACTTGGCTTTATTTTGCAGCTATATATGATGATCCACGATACCAGTCCTCTATAGGAAAGGTACAGATCTGAGCTCTTATCTATTCACTTGGCTTTATTTTGCAGCTATATATGATGATCAGCGATACCAGCCCTCTATAAGAAAGGTACGAAACTGAACTCTTAAGCAATTTTAGTAGCCCAAACATGGTTTTCGTATTGCTTAGATTTACTGTTAGATTGTCTTTTGTATATATTGCTTAAATTCGTTGTTAGATTGTCTTTTATATATAGATCGTCATGTCATATTCTCGCATAAACTTTCTTTTTGGCAATGAGAATGTCTCCTGTGTATAGGTGTGCAGCGTGCTTGCTTAATCTTGGCTGCATTTTTAGATTGCTTAATCCTATGTATAGGAACTAATGATGATTTATTTTTACTGATTGCTAGCAAGAAATAGTCCAGTAGAAGTATTTAGAGCTTTCATGAGATGCCTGCTAATTAAAATACATGATACTCTCTATATTTGATCTCAGCATTGTTAAACCATATGGCGCGGGCGGTAATAGGCTGGCAGATTATCTAAGAGTGAGTGGAGATTGACTTATATTAGATAGATCATATAATCTTTAGTGTGCTAGCAAATATCTATGTATTCTTCCATAAATTCAAAGGTTGGCATTTTAATTGGACCCGAAGCAAATTGCAAAGATGATAAACAACCTGATTCCATGACCCTGCATCCAGGAGTCCCAACATATGCTCAACATTGGATGGAGGTGCAAGGCCAAAGGAGCCCGTTGCAACCTGCCAAACGTATCATGCAACTGAGTAATGGAAAAAATGACATGATCTATGGTTTTAGTGCTATAATAAAAACAACACCATTTTTTCCCCCATTTGTCCTTTTTTTTTCTTTTCCTTTTACATAGAGTATCTTTGGTTGGAATATCTTTTTTGGACAGATACCAGAAGAAAACATTAATTCTGAACTTTCACTCACCAAATGAACTTATGATGGAAATTAATATCTGAATTGATTAAAGTCAAGTACATAGAGTACGAGTGAACTGAAAACAGCTACTTGCTCGTGAGTCAGCTACTTCATACTCATATTTGGAGTCAGCTAGATTGCTCGTGGGTCGTAATTTATTGTTTTATATGACTACTATTGTTATTTTATACTGCAAAATTAATTGCCCTCTGATATTTGATCTTGATACTATTGAACTGTTTAGCAAGTAATGCATTCCCTTTACCATATTATTCTGATTCAGAGCTTTGGCGACCGGATATTTTGTAATCGACTATCACAAACATGTGAGAAAGGCGGTTATAAACAGTAGTTATCTTGCCTTAGCCATGGACTTCTTCCAACATTACATACATTACTACTCATATAGTTTCATGGATATGAAACTATCTTTGGCTACTATCATGTTTTTTAGCTAAAGGAATTGAAAACGTTATGAGGGCTATGTACCAATGGAATATAAGGTGTACTTGAAGAAAATGAAAAGGTTCTGATTGAACAAAGATTTGAGCTGCTTATCATGTTCACAATTCAGAGAGAAATTCGGTTAGTTTTTGAGTTATCCATAGCTTCTCACGTATCTCCCTGCAGGGGAATGGGGAGACCATCTGACCCTACAAGCGGCTGCAGACCAGGGAACATAGCACTTCCAATTTCAAGATGGTTGAATAGTTTTTTTTAGTAAAAATTTAGCTTTTTTATGTGGGGAGGGTGAAACCTTTTAATTGCAATTTTTTTCATAAATTTTATTGTGGTTTCTCTAATTCTAGCTTAAACTTGATAATCCTTCCCACCTTATAGCAATTCCGAGATGTCAAGCTAATAAATTTGTTTGATGTCATTGACTGACTGTTGATGGAACTGTTTTGTAAACATTTACAGCTCCATTTATATATACAGGCCCTTTCGTCACTCCCTTCCTCTTCATGTCGATACTGCAGATAATAGCTATTTTGTTAGTTCAACGGATGCTACAATTAACTATGTAGCTACACTACAGATTATATAATCTATCTAATATAACTCAATTTCCACTCACTACCAATTAATTACCGCCCGTGCCATAGGGCACGGGCGATCTTCTAGTAAGGAGTAATATGCCACGGTACGCACGTATAGTACCACTCTGACTTGTTCAATTTTTGTGGCTTATATAAGACTCGGAGGACATGGTCATGAGACCGGTTTTTCTTTTAGTCTTTAAATTTTAATTTGCTGGTTTTTGCTTGTGTGCACCTCCCAATTGTTAATTTGTTAAAAGTGCTGTAACCTTTTTTATTATTTCATTCTCCATGACACCCCAATGGTAATAATATAATTAATATTGATATATTATATCTATCTATCCATGTATAAGTCGTTCTGCAATACCTGCAATCAAATATTCTTAATTTTAACAATTGATATGTAAACAAAAGTATCCTAACTACTGCCCACGTAAATTCGATTTTACTAGTACGTACTAGATTCACTAGGGTTAATCAATCGGAAAAGAAACTGACCTAGCCACCCACGCAAGTAGGTTCCAGTAATTACCTCAAAATAGTAGGTTAAAACAATTAGTCAGTATATTTAGTGGATACGCGCACGTGTGTGTATGTCGCGTGAGTAGGGTGTAACTATTTTTTGAAAGTAAAAGATTCCAAGTATATTGTAAAGTCAAATTTTCTATTTTCTATTTTCAGAATTATAGCATTCCGAAATAAAAAACGATTTGTTAATATTGATTTCGTACCCTCGCTAAAAGCTGATTTCTTAAAAAAAAAATTTAAAAGTCCATGCACGCGGTACAAGAGACCAGATAAATTGCAAACCCAAATATGCTTGGTTTTTTTTCATTTTTTACATTATAATATTCCAAAACAAATCTTTTCCATTTTTAAAAAATTTTAGTACTAAGATTAGTAATTAAAACCATAAAAAATTACGTGTGGATAGATTACTGAATTGTAGAGAGTTCAAGTAGAACATATAGTAACAAATAACTAATTTATGAATAATATTCTGAATATTGAAAGAAATATTAATGGTCTAATTAGAGTGAGGAGTACTCATAGTAGAATATAAAATGCAATTTAGTCCTCACAAAAAGAAGTATGTTGTTAGCATGTGAATTTTGACCGCGCGCTGGTCGTAATCTCGATCATACATGCATAATTAATATGAATTGCGTCATGAGTCGTTAACTCTTTACGGTTTGAACCTATATATGGCAATGAACTTGGAACTTAATCCAAATAAATGTGTTTAAAAGTGTTTCACTTTTTTAGTGTTCAAAACACATGACCTGCGTTCTCCAAGGCTAGGGATATTATATTACCGACATACACACACGTGAAAGTGTTTCACTTAGGCGTGATCGGTATTTACTAACCTTGTGCAATGTCATATTGAACCACTTCTACAAGTTGAGGACTTAAATAATAATATTTGAAGTTTATAAGTGAAAAATACATGCAAGTTTACTCTGATCAATATATATGTACAGTCATTCTTGGGGATAATTTTTCTCTCTCTATTACACACACAACATAAATACATTAATAATGCATATTATTGCTTGCCTGGACCTAATTATAATATGCGTACACTACATAAATACTGGTTGTATATGATATCAATCACTCGATCGGTAGATCAGACATCTGCTTCACCGGAAGGAATCTTGGCATAGTCATAAGCCATCGCCTGCTTGGTCTCCCTGGCTTCGTAGTAGTACACCGTGGCTGCCGCAAAGTAGAACAGCTGCTCCGCGCCTGACAGAAGAGCATACACGGACAGCAGGCACAGCCCCAGCGCCACGCTCTTGTTTGTGTACCCAAGAGCAACCACGTACAGCGGATTCAGAAGGGTCGGCAGGAGGTGGATCACCACCACCAGCACAAAACCCTCCTTCCTCCTCACCTGCGTCGTGAGCAGCCACGCCTGCCGGAGCGCGCGCATGCCGTGGCACTCCTTGTCGGCCACCGACAAGGCGATGCTCACCAGGCCGACGACGTTCAAGTAGAGGAAGGCGAGGAAGGCGACGAGGAAGAGGAGACCTTGGACGGAGAGCACCTCTGAGTGGCGCATCATCATAGAAAACAGTGCAGACAGGGTGTTGATCTAAGTTAGTTGTGTCGAAATTAGTTTCTTGTTCTGTTTTTAGAGTTTCTGTTTTGGTTGGATTGCCAACGTGTTAAGGCAATACCAAAACGGATTTGTATGAAATATTAGCATAGTTTTGCATGGCATCAAGATTTAGTATTTGGTTCGGTTTATAAGTCGGCGCAGAATCGGAATAGCAGAGAAGCAGAGTTTTTGCCGGTTCTGAAATTTGCCGGAACGGAAACAATATGTAACTTCTTGATGTCAATAAAAAGCTGAAAAAACAGAAAAGCTGCAAGTTTTTGTAGCGCAACTTCTGAGTCCCATGTGATCTCGTTTTTGGTTCTTCCAAGGTGGTCCGCATGTGTGATCGATCTGGGTCCGATTTCTCACATTTCGTATCAGAGCTAGCAGGCATTCTTCGCAAGAAGCAGCAAAACTTTTTTCCAGGAACAAGCAGAGCAGAATCATGGCTAGAGGTGGACCTTCGTTAGAGTTTGGAGAAACGTCAGAGGCGAAGAAAGGAAGTGTCAGTGTTTTAGAACCGATCTTATGTATGATTATTTGATTTGGGGGGGGGGTCTCCAAGATCGATCACGCAGAGAGAACGACACAGAGATTTTATATAGGTTCAGGCCTTCTCCGGAGAGAATAACAACCCTACTGGCTATGTTGAGTATGCTCGTTACAATCAAGAGAAAGACTAGGGCTTGTGCTCCTTTCTCTTTTGTCAGCTCACTTGTGAGAATCCGGGATATTTAACTTGTAATGCTTAACCATTAAGATGATTCAAGCATTACAAATCAATATCACGACTCTCGGCGCATATGTACTTCCTAGAATGCAGTACACATACCCCATACAAAAATTATGCATCAATTCCATTCAACACAATAGAATCCAAAGCACAACTAAGCAATTCAAAGGACATACAATATAAAGTTATTACAAAAAGGGCCGATCGGCCAAATATAACTAAAGAGTCTTAAATAACAGCGGAAGCAAAGTGCCATAAGATGGCGATAAACAAAATCCAATTAGTGTGCCTTTAACCCACAAGGCAACCAACCGGGCCACCAACCTAGTCCTCGAAGCCACCGCACATCTCACAGAAGTATAACCCTTGGGGTTCAACTCCCTCCTCTACAACAATTACATTAAAGCATAGCAAATGAGTACAAAAATGTACTCGCAAGACTTACGTGTAGAGTAGCAGGCCTATATAAATAGCTACATGCAAGCTTAGTTAAGTGGAGCAGGCTCTAGACTCATTTTCAGCATAAAGCAAGCTTTCATTTGCAATAATGTAATAGATTGAAGGCAGTTTTACAATCTGATTTTATTTGATAAAAACAGTGGGAAACTAAGCAATAAAAGTAACAAGACATCCTAGAAGTGGCTAACCCAATAGCCACCACAACAATAGCATGAATTCCCCATTCATACCACCCACATCAACTTTTAATTAAATGTTATAGTCTAGTTCTTGCACGACCTTACCAAGCATGTCCATAACCTAGGACGAGGCTATTCGAATAGTTTGAACCCTGCAGGGGTGTACCAATGTACCCACATGTCAGACCGCTCTTTAATGCCACGCGATAAAGCACACTTCCTTTGGTATGTCGGCAGAGCTAAGTCCTACGAGACGTTTCCAGTATTGCGTATTAACTACGAGTCGCCCACATGGGAGGAAGCCCCATATGTTCATGCGGAGTCATCAAATATGCCCACCTCCTTATAAAGGATGATGCTCCTTGTAGTGGGTAACCCCCACTACTACTCACCCAAGCACACACAAGTTTCTTTTCCAACACAACGCACACAACCACCACGCGACCTGGAGCTAACACACGCCAAAGTACTAAGTCAAGAGAGGTCCCATATCCCTCTCATGTGGTTAGCACGCAAAAGCGCTTGGCTTAGTGACACAAGTAACTCGGTCCTTGGGGACTTAGGCACCATTCCATTCACACCCAACAGATCACACCAACATCCATTGTACCCAAGTCATGAAACAATTTTATTTTCAGTTTTTAGTTTTTGACTTTACAAGGTAACCAAGCACAAGGTGCTGAGCATAATGATAATAATAATTTGTGTGATCAAGGTTATCGACTAAGTCGATAACCGCCCAATTCTACCGGTAGCTAAGCATTTCTAAGCATGATACCGCAAAGACAATAAAAGAGCATAATTAAATCATCGGGCTCTAATTCACCAGCGATATTAATAACTTATGTTTTATGGCAGGGGATAACAATTTAAGGGCAACCATGCAATAGGAATAGCTACCTCTAAACGGGAAAATTACTTTGACACAAAAGCATGCATACAACAATTTGTAAACAAAGTATTAGACTTGGAAGTAATAGGACATTTATGATCAAACTGCTTGCCTTGCTGAGGTTGATTATCTTGCTGCAGAGGGTCACCAGCGCAATCAATAATATCGTTTGAACCTAGCGAAAGAAATCGAATTCATAATAAGAACGAATGACACCAAAAGACACAAAAATTCAAATTCATCCAAAAATTATGAAAACTTCACAGAAGGTAGAGCATGATTTTAGATGAATTTATCAACAAGAATCAATTCATTTGGATGTTCTATGCAAGAGTTATAACAGTTAGAAGATCAGTTTTCTGGAAAATTCAACAAAAATTGCCACCGGTTACTGTTCATACTAAATAATTATTTTGGTGAAATATTCCAGAACAGTGGTGCACTTGAAATTTTTATGGTATGAAGAGCACCACATGAGATGAACAATGGAATTTGATTCACCTCATTTGGACCTAAGATGAATTTTCTATGATTTTTCAAAGTTATGAAAGTAGTACTCAAGTTATATGCAAAATAAGATATTCAATAATAGTATCATGAACACAACCTATTTTACAATAAACTAAACTAACAGAGGATTCTAACAAAATTGAGTTTACTCTTTTTGGAGTTACAGAGATTTACTTATGCATTTTTAAAGTTAAAGCAATTTTAGTGCAACAATAATGCTAAACATAAAGTAATTTTGCCAAATGTGTTTTATGGAATAGTAACATGATTCAAACCATTTTTATAATAAAGTACATTTAAAAAAAGAAACTAACAAAATTTGAATCATCAATTTTGAAGCTAATATGAATTACTTATGCAATTTTGAAGTTTTAACAATTTTCAGTTCACAAATAAAGCATTTTGGAAATTATAATAACATACAATACTTTTTATACCCAGGCTAGCCTAGCCCAACTCACTGACCAGTGGGGTCCCAAGAACAGTTCTATTTTCTATTTTCCAATTGATTTCCGATTAAACCCGACAGGTGGGGCCCGCCTGTCATAGACTTGGTCCACATGCATAGTGCATGGACCGGAAGCCATGAACTGGGTCCACGGGTGTATCGCCGGGTTATTATGCACTAATGGCCTCGGGCCCACATGTAAGCCATACAAAGAATTAGCTAATCAAATACTTTCCGACAAAGATCCATCATTAACACTAATCGATGTCATTAAATGCTAATGACGGCGCTACAGTGCCGGTCGGAACACGCCACGCGCGGCCGCACACAGTAGCGAGCTTCCCCGCTGGCTCGCCGGCGCTACGCGCCATGGCGGCATGAGTGGGTGGTCAAAATGGGATGCCCGCGACCTTGCGCACCTGATGGCACCGGCGGCGAGGCCGGAGGTGGCCCGACGCGGCGGCGCGACGCGGAGAGGCGGAGGAGAGCTACGGCTAACAATGGCATGTCGCTAAAAAGGAACACCCGCGGAAAACTAGCGCGCGCATAAGCTATAGGCGGGTTCAGGGAACTCACCGGAATGACCCGGAGGTGGAGAAGCTGCCGGAGCAAGGCCGGCGACGAGAACCCAAGGTGGCGGCGGCACCTCACCGAGGAGAGCTCCACCTGAGGACAGAGAGAAGGAATGGGTGATGGAGGATGCATCCTAGGTGCCTCAAGATGGTGCACGAGCGAGGAATTGAAGGATGGCTTACCGAGCCGTCGCTGGAGAAGAAGAGGGTGCTCACGGCCGAGAAAAGGGAAAAACTTAATCCCGAGCGCTCCTGCGACCGAAACCCAAAATTGATTGAGGGGAAAAGATCCATAAGCTAGGGGACGGAAGATGACGCGCTAAAGAGAGAGAGGGCTCACCGGGAGCACTAATGGCGTGGAGAAGGCCTACGGGGCGTGCACCGGAGACAAGGAAGGCCACCCTGGAGTCCCGAGCGCTACAAATGAAGACACAAGCTCAGGTCAGAGGAAACGGAGGCGGCGTCGAAGGAGAAAGAGAAAGCACGGACGCGGAGGTGCTTACCGGGACTGGAGAGGGAGCTACGCTTCCTTCTCTCCCACTGCCGGAAAGAGAAGTGAGCGAAAATGGGGAATGGAGAGGGGTATTATCCCCGACCAAGGACGGAGAAGGGGACGGCGTGAGATGGCGACGCTCCTGGATAGGTCAGGCGGGGCGGTGGATTGACGCCGTGCCTGCGAGTCAACGGAGTTGGCAACGCGCACGGCGATGTGGCATGCGTTTTCAGCGCGGGCGCCAACGCGAGGAAGGAGATGGAGCTGACAGCTCGGGCCCGTGGCACAACGACTCAGCCGAGAGCGCGCGATCGCGCGGAAGGAAATCGAGACGGGCCGTTGGATCGAGATCCAACGGTCGTCAATGCGCGAGACGAGTTATAACTAGCCGAAGCGGTACACGATCGTGAGCGTTGATGCGCGATCGGAAGGCTGCATGCGACGCGTGGGTGAGTTGGTTGGGCCGAGTCAAGTTGGCTCGGGTCGGAGCCCGAGTCCGAGTATGGTCCGAGCCCGATGAACATTGATTTCAGATTTGGGTTTAAAAAGGCTGAGAAGATAGGGAATTTTTGGAGGTAGCTCCGAAGCTCCAAAAATTCTGATTTTTATGGATGCTTGCTGGAACAGAGAACAACCTTGTGTAATTTTTCCAAAAATTTTTATGCACTGCATTGCTCTCCAGAAAATTCACAAGCTGCTGCCCTAAAGGTTTGACCAGAGTTCAAACTGGTTTGACTTGCTCTTTTGAAATAGCAAATAAAATCTAAAAATTGTGAGATTGTTCAGAGAGGTTACTAGGATGATCAAGATGATAGTAAAAATATTTCCAGAGGATGATCACAATATTTGATCATGGAGTTTTTTAAGGACAACAATTTCCATTAATAGAAACATTGTTCTTTGGAAATAGAAATTACTAGGGGAAAATCCTAGAAAATTTCAAATGATATCATGAGGCATCAAAAGTTTTAATTTATCCTCATTTTATTACATTTGAAACACACACCATTGTTTGGGATGTTACATCACTGTAGCCTTTATATAGTGTACGAAGAGATTGCCGTTTCACCAGGCCAAGAGGCGCCTCATCATTTCATATAATGAGCATGTTGATGGTAGTTATTGCTGGAGTAGTAACTCCTCCACATCGCCTGACAGTTATCGTCAGAGACAGAGGCGTATTCCAGAGAATAATAGTGTATATTAACTGCTTAGAGTCCCTAATCAATTGGGCCTACTTGTCTACAAGCTCCATCGATTATAGGATGGTTGTAACTGACCTGGTCGTAGAAGAACTTATGACCATTTGGTGGTCGTAGAAAAGCTTACGATCATGAAGTGGTCATAGAAGAACTTACGACCATATGGTGGTCGTAAAAAAAGCTTACGACCATGAGGTAGTCATAGAAGGACTTACGATTATGGGGGTGGCCGCAGAAGGACTTACGACCTCTTGGCTAGCTTCTCCCTTATAAACATTAAGGGGTATACCCAAGAACCATACAGTGACATTATTATCCATAATAAGAATTACAGATAAATAATTAAATGAGGAAAGTAACTTACTTGAAAAATGAGTCGTAGATAATCTTACGACCAGAAGATGGTCGTAGAACGGTGGTCGAGGGAAAGGTTTTTCGACCAGTATTTCATTTGACTAGAAATAGACTTAGTCAAGAAGGTAATTTCACTTGAAGTGTAAAGACGGACTCGGTTTTCTCGAACAGATAAATTAAAGAATCTCAATCGACTCTCAAAGACCTATCTGTTGAAGCGGTTCCCGAAGAGGTGGTAACTGTTGGGTTGCCACGTCTTTAACTCAAGTGTGCGGTTATAAAAACTCACCGTGGGTGTGATTTTAGGGTTCTTACTTTTTCCCCAATCACTCTAACTGTTCATCGAGCTCTTGCATTCTCCACCGCCAACCAAATCGTACGCCTTCTAGAGATCGACCTTTCTAAATCTAAATCTCCCTCTTTTGAGAAAGATGACTAGAACCGCTTCCCAGTGGGCTGAATCGGAGATGGATGCAGCCAAGATGAAGGATTTGGTCGCCGCCGAGATCCCGAAGAAAGAGTTTGTGAACTGGTTTGAAGCTTCTGGACAACATTGGCCATCAGGGGAGATTGACCAAATTCCCATCTTCTAGGCGTACTGTGAGTGTGGCATTCGATTGCCTGCTCACTCTTTCCTCACACTCGTACTCGAGCACTTTGGGGTGGAATTGGTGAACCTTGTCTCCAATTCCATCACGATGTTGAGCGTGTTCGTATACTTGTGTGAGGCCTACTTGGGAATTCCAGCTGACTTGGAGCTACTCTAATATTTCTACGGGATGACCAGAATAGTGGGAGTCGCCGGTAGCTGTAGTCTGAAGCTCCATGACGGGAAGTCGAAGGAGTACAAAAAGATGTTCACCCGGTCATCATGGCTGGGGTGGAAGAAGAAGTGGTTCTACTGGGAGACGACCAGTGAAAACAGCCTTTCTTTCGTTGGGAACGCTACCGAGAAGATTTCTTCCTAGGATTCGACTCCCAATGATCTTGGTCGGATAGCGCCCTATATTCAAGCCATTAGAGACTTGAAGGAAGAGGGGCTCACCGGATGGCACGTGGGGAAGGATTTCCTCACGCGCCGCATTAGCCCTCTGAAGAAACGAGCACATCCCATGTGGAGGTACTTGGGACCAAAAGACTCGACCAGAGATTATGAGAGGGGCAAGTAAATTTTTCAACTTAGCTCCCTTTTAGTTAATCTCAAGCCTATCAACTGAGTGTCTTATCTGCTTGCGCAGATCTCTTACAAATGGAGATTGACATCCGAGTCAGGCTTATTTTTGAGAAAGCTCCGCCACCCAGTGAGGTGGTTCCTCAAATCCTAGTGATCTTCTCCGCGGAAGATAAGATAGAACGCCTAAAGGTAGTCAAAGACTAATTTCATCTTTAGGATCTCATAGTTGTAGAAATACTTACGGCCAAAGGATTGTCGTGGAAAAAATTACGATTAGGTACTGGTCGTAGAAGGATTTACGATCAGGGGATTGTTGTAGAAAAACTTACGACTAGATACTGGTCATAAAAGGACTTGCGACCAGGGGATTATCGTAGAAAAACTTACAACTATGTACTGGTCATAGAAGGACTTACGACCAGGGGATGATCGCAGAAAACGATCACTTAGCAATATTTCTTTTTTTGACTCCTGCAAAAAGTAGGCATGGAAGACCGTCGGGACAACCAAGAGGTTGGACTGATGGTCATTGGCACGGAGGTAGAGCAACCCAAAGCTCCTCCGGCTAAAAAGCGTCGACTTGTGAGGGTCGCTGATAAGGGAGGCACAGGCTCGTGCTCTGCTGCTTCAACCAAGCCTTTTGAGAAATTTGCTGTGGATATGGCTGCTGCAGAGAAAGCCAAGGCGGTCGAAGCAATCGAAGCACTCAAACACAAAGCTCCCAAGACCAAGGTATCCTTCTATTACGACAATAAAACTTTTGCAGTTTCTGTCTCTCGTGGCTTTGTCAAGCAACTATAAAAGGAGAACTGAAAGAGCTTTATGTCTTTTGTGAAGGAAACCACTGTACCAGCAGGGCCCATGGACAAGGGAAGTGCTGCTCTTGGGGTGGACGAGACAAGTCTCGGCCATTCGGAGAGTCATGAGGCTCAAGGAGCGGCAGTTCTCACTCAAGACCCACGACCAGACGTGGTCAGGGCTGACCCCATTTCTCAACTGGAATTTTGACCAGACGTGGTCAAAGAGAAGAAGTTGAAGAAATCTTTTATAGGGAAGGTTTCTTCTGGATTCAAGATCAAATCAAGAAAACGAAGGTATGTAAAAAGACAAAAGTATAAGAACATCATTTACAATTTTGCTTTCTACAATTTGACGTGTTTTCCTTTTTCTAATCTTAGTCCGACTCCTCCGACCCCCAAGGACGTTCATGTCGAGAAACCCACTGTTATTTCTCTGGCAGTTGGAGAGATGACAGTGGAGGTGGTTGAAGGGTCATCCATCGTCCATGTGGTGGAAGAGGCTTTTATTGCTGAAGCGGCTACGACCACTCAGGTGGTCATGGAGCTAGAAGCGAAGACGACGGAGGTAGCGGCGAAAGCATCCAGCCATGCTGGTGGAACCTTCGATCACCGCGCCGGGAAGGAAGTCATTGTAGATGTTCTCCCTGGCCCCCAAGGTCAAGCTGTTGATGCCGCCATCATCGAAGAAGAAGGGTATGATTTCTTCGACCGTTCCTTCAGGTTTTTCGGCCCCGCATCTATTGCGGGGTCTCGTGCATTTAGATCTCGTGATCGGGTTCCTCACCCTAAGGATATTCCTAATAGGGGGAATGTTTTCGACGACGAGTGTCTCGAAAAGGTGTGGTGGAACCAAGTTCAGGAGATCGATGAGCTAAAGGATTCCACGAGAGTACTCTCCACCTTTGCTCAAATGAGCATCAATGTAAGCATTTGATGACATTCGCATATGTGGTTTTTTTTCTCGCTTCTTACTATCTTTGAATACCACCGACAGCTCGAGTTGCTGCGGCAGCAGAAAGCGGAACTCTGCGAGCAAACAGCGAGATGGTAAGTCAATAATATTTGTAGTCATTTATGTTTTGACCACTTGCATAGTGCTCATGTCTACTTTTAACCTCTTGTAGGTTTAAGAGCGGCGAAAAGTCATTGGCTGATTCGCTCAACTACGAGAAGGTCGAAATGAAAAGGCTAAGGGAAGAGAAAGAGGACCTTCTGAAGAAGCTTCAGGAGGCAAACTCGGCAACTCAAAAGTTGCAGGGACGAATAAACGGTAAGTTTTAAACTTAAGACCGCTTATGATAATGACCTTCTTTTCTTTTTCTAACTCTTATTTCTTTTCAGAAAAAGATGTCGAAATGGGGAAGCTCGAAATCAAGGACAAAGAAAAGACCTTGATTGTTCACGAGATTTCCCGTATCGCCAAAGAAAAAGATTAGGAGATCAAGTCGTGGGAAGAGTGATATGCAAAGAGCACTGCTTCCCATGATGATGATGTCAAGAAGTTGGACTCTCGACTAGCAAGTAAGCAACTCTTTACCTGCGACCAGTTTGGTTTCCTGTTCTTTAAGGGTTATTTTGTCTGACTAGTCTTACTCTTTTTAGAGCAAGCAGTCGAAATAAAATAACTCCGTGAGGCTTCGACTCTTAACCAGGAGGAGATGAAGTCGATGAAGATTAACCTTCAAGACAACATTTCCCTCTTGAACAATGTACTTAGTGGGCTACGTGCTGAAGAGGTCACTCCTCGTGAAGACACGATAATTGCTCACACGAGTACCATTGGAGAACAAGTCGGGACTTTGTAAGAGTTGGTGACCACTCTGAAGACCAACCAAACTGATTCGATAAAAGATACGGTCGAAGGCACAATAAGTTATGTTCTGGCAAAACATAAAGCTTATGACCCCAATCTTAGTCTGCAGCCAATCGAAGCCGACTTCGACTACTCTAAAGCAGAAGCAGAGCGGTTGATTGAAGAAATGCAGTCAGTCAGCAAGAAGGTCATGGAGATACAAATAGGAGCTCTCTCGTTAGAGTAGTTTGTAATAGAAACCTGTAAAGACAAGTTTTTGTTGATGTATATAATCCTTTCTTTTTCCTGCAAATTGTCTCATTGAGTAATTAGTAACTCATGAGATAAAGAAAAGAAAAAGAAAATTAAGACTAAGAATTGAAGTCATATTAATAACTTTATCCTCGCTCCTGACTATTTGCTTAGTTTATTTAGATAAACTAAGTAAATAGTGTGAAAAGAGTTTTCTTTAAAAAGAGAGGTTTGACTAGCTTATAGTTTTCGATCATGATTATCATGTACTGGTTGTAAAAGTAGGAACAAGTCGACACCAGAAAGTTCCTTCTAGTGGGCAGGACCATGTGCAGAAAGGAAAGACTTCGACTAGGTGATGTTACCCTTTCTGACCAGATTAATCAAATCAAAAGCGGCAACTTGAGTTAAACAAACATCTAGAGTACCTTGAAAATTCGTTCGACCTTTTCCAGCGGACTTGGTAGGTTTGCCCTGGTAGCAAGAGTTAGAAACAGGACAACGCTATAAAGTTCCTTCTAGTAGGCAAGACCACGTGCAGAGAGGAAAGACTTCGACTAGGTGTTGTGTCTTTCTCCAACTAGTTAGAACGAACCGAGTTTACCAAAAGTAGTCGAATAAATTACAAAAGTGTACTCTTCTTAGAATATCGTTCAAAATGAATGAAGAAATAAACTAAGGTGAAAAGAGTTGACTTGAAAAATATTTCGACCATTTCTGTTGAACTCGAGCTATTTGTGTTGGCAGCAAATGTGAGGAATGAGTCGACACTAGGAAGTTCCTTCTAATGGGCAAGACCACGTGTAGAGAGGAAAGACTTCGACTAGGTGATGTTATCGTCCTTTCGACCAGTGTAAAGAAAGATTGCGCTTTTAAAATGATTGAAAAATTATCAAAGCGCTATTCAAAGTAAGACAATAAAGATAGAAAGAACCTGATACTTTATCACGGGGATGGTAGGTTACACACACAAAAATTGCGCAACTGGTTGATATTCCAAGAATTAGAGAGAACTCGGTCATCTTCCATTGCTAGTCGTACCAAACCTGGTCGCATAACTTCGATCATTGTGTAAGGACCTTCCCACTTGGGGGAAAGTTTATTCCGATTAGACTGGGATTGAATTTTTTTCAATACCAAGTCACCTACAGAAGGCTGCGAAGTTGGACCTTACGATCGTAGTATTTGCGCAAGGCTTGTTAGTAGACTGTTGAATGGATTAAGGTTTGATTTCTCTTTTCTTCGAGTAGGTTGATGTCATCTGCGCGAAGTTGTTCTTGGTTACAGTCGTTGAAAGTTTCGACCCTTGTCGACCTTATCTTTAGCTCTGGTGGATGCATGGCTTCGGTACCAAAAACTAGGAAAAAAGGTGTTTCACCTGTAGTCCGACTAGCAATCGTACGAACTGCCCATAATACTAAGGGTAATTCTTGTACCCAAGCCTCCGAGCGCTTGATAAGCTGGTCAAAAACTCGGGTTTTGATGCCTTGCATTATTTGGCCATTCGCTCTTTCGACCACCCCATTGCTTTGAGGGTGGGCAACAAAAGCATAACACAATTTGGTACCCAACTCGTCGTAAAATTCCTGGAATTTTATGCTGGAAAATTGCTTACCATTATTTGTAATTATTCGACTCGGGACTCCAAACCAAGTAATCACGCTTCTCATCATAAACCTTTTTGCTGCTTCCATTTTTATCCCAGTCACAGGTTTGGGTTCAATCCACTTTGTGAACATATCAATAGCCACAAAAAGGAACTCAAAGCCACCTAGAGCTTTTGGGAACGGTCCTAGGATATTGAGACGCCAGGTCGCAAAAGGCCAAGATAGAGAGATTGTTTGTAATGCCTGAGCCGGTTGGTGTATCTGCCTGGTATGAAACTGGCATTGCACACACTTCTTAACCGGCTCTTTGGCATTATAGAGGGCTGTTGGCTAGTAGAAACCTTGTCGAAAGGCCTTTCCAACTAGCATTCTATAGGAAGAATGAGTTCCACAGATGCCCCCTTGTATGTCGTGAAGGAGGTTTAATCCTTCTCTCTGTGATATGCATCGCATGAGTACCCCTTGAGTGTCTCGTTTATAAAGGACTCCTTCGACCAAATTATACATTTTGACCTTTTGGGATAAGCGATCTGCCTCGAGATCATCATCGGGTATTGTACCCTTCTGAAGATACTCGTAGATGGGATTCATCTAGTTATCGTCGTATTCTAGAGAGGTTGTCTCAATAGGAGGTGTCTCTGGTGTTTCGACCGGAGACAGCTTCTTGAGCTGCTCCAAGAAGACTCCTTTTGGCACTTGTGATCGGGAAGAAGCCATACAAGCAAGCTGATTTGTGAGGAAATTATCCTTTCGAGGGATAAATTGTACGTCAAAACTAAAAAACATGTTTTTCAAGCTTTCGAACTTCCGATAAGTACCGATACATGGTCGGGTTAGAGCACTGGTACTCTTTTCCAACCTGATTCACGACTAGTTGAGAGTCCTCACACGAGTAGTCATCGAATCTCGAGCGCTTTCCCAGCTCGTATGCCAGCCAACAAACCTTCATATTCTGCCATGTTATTAATGGCAGGAAAGTCAAATTGAATGGCATACTTTAAGGTCTCTCTTGTAGAAGATTTCAGGACCACCCCAGCCCTCGAGCCACTTAACGTAAGTGACCCGTCAAAGTACATCGTCTACTAGTCGTGGGAATCGTACTGGGGATCCCGAATAGGTTCAGGATTTGTCCATTCGGCAACAAAGTTTGCCAAGATCTACGATTTAATGGCCATTCGGGACACGAAATAGAGGTCGAACTCCTTAACTTCTACTGACCATTTTGCCATGCGTCCCGCTGCTTCCCTGTTCTGGAGGACCACTCCGAAGGAAAACTCAGACGGCAAAATTATCTTGTGCGTATGAAAATAAAACCGTAGTTTCCTCGAAGAGATGAGGAGGGCATATAGAAGTTTTTGGACTTGAGGGTAGCGCTCCTTAGGTCCGTGCAAAACTTCACTTACGTAGTAAACTGGTCATTGAACGTTTTCACGTTCTGTGACCAGTACTACGCTTACTGCCTATGGTGTGGCAGTGTAACAGCCCAAAATTTCAATTTTGGTTAAAGTTTAAAACTTATTTGAGTTTGTGAATTTTCTGAAATTTTAAAAGCTTTATCCTAAATGTTTTAAACCTAAAATAATTTAATTACAAAATTTATTATCAAGTTTAAGTTGGGAATAATTTTATTAAGTCTAAAATGTCTCTAAGGATTTATGAGAATTTTTGTAGAATTTTGGACTCTTTTGCTATTTTCTAAGTCTAAAAAGAATTAATCAGATTATTTAAAATAGAAAATCAAAATAAAACCCTAAACAGTGTTTGGGCAAGCCTCCGGCCCATTACATCACCTGCGCACGCTGCCCACCCAGACCATCTCAACCTGCTGCTCTCACCTCTAGTGACCGTCAGATTCACATCGGACGGCCCTCACGCAAACACGCCACCCACGTCGCTCTCACCACCCGATCTCCATCCGACGGCCCCGCGTCATCTTCTCCCCACGCCTTCGTCTACACGCGGTCAAAGCCGCCACCGCCATTATCGCGCACGGGCGAGCTTCGCCAACGGGCGCCTCCAACCTCCCCGCATCCTCCGCGCGTGCGCGCGAGGCTCGCGTCCACCTCCGCCACGATCCCCACCCCTTTCCCCCTCTTCTCGCGCACGCGGGCGCCTAAGCCCTTAACCGCCGCCGCGACCTCCACGTCGCCACGCCGCCTCGGACCTCCCCGGCCCCTATAAAAGGGAGCACCGGGTAGCCCTCACTCCACCGACGCCAACACCACCACCCACTCCCTCTCTCTCGCCCTGTGCTCTCCGAATTTGGAGTTTTCCTCGCCGCCGGTCCCGAAGCTTGGAGCTTCGATTGCGCCGCCGCCGTAGCCGCCGCGTCCTCGCCGACACCACCATCAAGCATCGCCGTCTTCACGCGATCCCGTGCGCACCTCGCCTCATGGGAGGACCCTTGGAGCTCGTCGCCGTCGACAACCGGAGCTCGCCGCCGCTTCTTCGTCACCGCCGGCCACCTCCGTCTTCTCCTTGTCGCGTGGGTGAGCGCACCAGAACCCTCGCGTTCCCATCTTTCTTCTCGTACCCTCGCCGGGGTCTAGATCGCCGCCGTTCGCCGGTTCATTGGAACCCGAGCGCCGCCGCCGTCGAGGTCTACGTGGCTCGGCCACGTCAGCGCCACCGTGGCGCCACCTCGCAGCCACGTGGGCGTCACATCAGCCCTAGTGCTGACATGGCAGCCACGTCACACACACACGCGCCACCTCCTATGGCTAGGGTCCCGTGGACTTGGTCCACATGGACCGTGTCTATGACACATAGGCCCCACTGTCAGAAATCATTTTAAATTATTTTAAATCCCGAAATTCCACTGCTGGCGTCAGCATTGCGCATTAATAGATTTTCCTTTAGAAAAATAATTCGGGAAATTGTTTAAAAAGGCAGATTTAGGATTTAAATTGTAAAATTCATAACTTATTCATCCTAGCTCCAAATTAGATGATTCAAATTGCTAAATTCTTAGAAAATTATTATCTAACTAAATAAAATATAATTACTCAATTTGGAGTTCATTTTAGTTCTGTTTTAGAATTTAGAAATTCATTTAAAATCCAAATTTAGATTTAAATTTGTAAAATTCATATCATCTTATTTCCAACTCCAAATTTATTGAATTAAATTTCTAAGATTTTGTAAAAAGATTATCTAGCTTAATAAATTAAAATTTGTTTATTTGGAATTAGTTTAAATTGTCTCTTTTGAGTTAAAACTATTTAAATTGCAAATTTAGAATTTAAACTTGTAAAATTCATATCTTTTATTTCCTAATTCCAAAATTTAGTGTTTCAGACTTATAAAGTCTTCTAAAATTATTATCTAGCCAAATAAAGTATAATTATTTTATTTGGAGTTAGTTTAAACTATTGTCTTGTTTTTATTGGAATTTCAATTGATTGTCGTATTTTCACGTTTAGATTCTGACGATTAGGGAATTTGATTCTTACGAAGAATTAGAATTTCAAGACTTTAGCGAAGGCAAGTTATACTTTGATCATCTTGCACCTACTATTTTAAAGTTATTTAAATTCAGTTTTCAAATTATAAAGTGCATGCATACTTTTATTCAAGTATTTTAAACTCCTGTTTAAATGATTAGATATTCCAACTGTCCTTGTATGGCCAATATTGAATATTGAAATGTCATCCCTTGTCCCCATAGATAAATTGTTTGGAAATGCTTAGCAAATACTTAGACCATGATTTTGATTTTGGGGAGGATTTAGCCAAATCTTTACAAACTTGTTTTAACTTGAACCTATGGTATTATCTTACCATAGATTTGTTGTAAAGGTGGTTTTACTAAATAAAATAAAGATGGTTTGGACTTGGGTGTAGCGGATGAAAGGTGGGTGCGAGTTTATGCACGGGTTTAATCTGGTTAGGATTAAAGCCGGTGGTTTAATTGGAAAGACGCCCAAGTCAATTAAGGACCGGCCTTTGGCGTTCCTTTGCTATGCCAAAACGTACCACCACATGTCTGTATGGGAAGGACTGGCTTAATAATTTGGGATACCTCATAGATATTAGTGCCATATTGTATGAGTGGGTGTTGGTTAGACAGTAGTCCCACATGGCGCAAGAGGGGCTCCGGGAGGATGGTTAGTCAATGGAAGCGAAACCTTAGCGGGCATGAGTATTGTGAGGTAGATCATTATAACGACCTTGTGATATTTGCTCTGTCACACGCCTTAGGAAGCGTGGGTTGGCCGACACAAAGGGTATAATATCTCGTGTGGGTAAAGCTGTACAAACTCTGCAGAGTAGAAAACTATTGAATAGCGCGTCATGATCATGGACATGCTAGCAAAGCCACTTTGAGTTAGACTTGTTTTTGGTTTTAAAATGGTTTCAACAGATGTTTTCGGGATGGTTAGTCTGTGGGAAAAATTAGGCGGTTAGCCATTGTGATTGGAGGATATCCATCACCTTTCTTGGAGGTTATCCACATTATTCAATTGTCATTTAAAATATGATTTTAATTAATGTATGAAAATGGCCTTGCAATCTATTATGATTATTTAAATTAAACCGCTGCTTTTTCATAAAATAACCACGCCAATGTCCTTTGTTTACCTTATGCATGCATTACAATTCCATATTGGGTGTAACTTGCGAGCACGGTAGTTGTGCTCATGCTTGCTTTATGCAACAAAATTTCGGAGAAGACTACTATCGGGACGGTGAGGACACCGCGCTTAGGTTACTCCCCAGATTTATTACTGTGGCGGATCGTTCGCCTACTACTATCTTTTTATTTCATTTGTGTTATTTACTTCTTTATTTGGCTTCATGCCCAATTGTATCGAACTCGATTTACTATTAATGAAATGCGAGATTTGGTTATGTTACCATTTTTGTAATCGTACACCGGAAATCTGGATGGTGTATGAACACGAGGGTTCGGGATCTTTCGTTCGTGTCCGACAAAAGTGGTATCAGAGCCATGTCGACTGTAGGTCGTGGCCTTAGAATTGTCTTAAGGACTTATTTTCAAAAACTAAAATTATTTTGAGTCTATCCCGAGTCCTTCTCAACCCCTTTCTTTAAAATATTTACTAACTCATCTCCTTCTCAAAATTTTAGATGGCTGAAAGACCGGATGCTACTTCCCACGGAGCCTTTACTGGATACTGGGCCGAGATACTTTGGGAAATGATACAGCACCTGGGTTACCGAAAGAGGCCAACTTTTCAAGGATTCAAGTACCAAGTGGGAGAACAACAACTGTGGAGAGTAGAAGTGCTCATCTACTCCAACCTTACACCGGACACCGTCTTCCACGTCTTTGACGCTCCAATCCGGCGCGACACCTTTGATGAGGGCATGCAGGATGCGGCAAGAGAGGCAGTCCGCCACCTTCGCTACACCTACAATCATCGCCTTCAGGGCACCGGGTTTCATTACTACCCGATGCACATTCCGACCCGACTCGACAGTACTTTCAACTCCGCTAGAGACGAAGATTCCCCGAATCGACACACCAGGTGGATCTGGCTAAGGCTTTGGATTACGCCTACGGAAACACCTTGAATGACTTGCTCACCGCTCAGAACAGACTACAAGAAGCAGAAGAGAAGCTGAAGACCGTAACTGCGGAGCTAGCTAGCTACAAGGCCGGCGAGGCTAGCTCCAGTGAGCCGGATTATACCTCCAAGATACCCATTATAGTTATCTTCCCTGTTAGCTCGATCTTTAGTTGCGAATTATGAGCTACTATCTTATTTGTGGTAGCCATAATCTTTGAATAAAATGACTTAATAAAGGAACTTTTTGGAAAAATCTGCTCTTTGTCTTGTGTGCTCTTTGTGTTCTTGGGCTGTTAGAATTTACCCCTTTAGAACTTCCTATCTGTCTATCTCTCCTAAATCTTTGGAGTTCTAGCAGATGGTGACCACCCGTACCGGCAGTGGCAGTGTCCGAGGTCGGGGCAACGAAGACGCAGATTACCAGGAGGATCCCGTGTAGCGACCACCACCGCCACCAGCTGAAGGACCAGATTGGCGTCAGATGATGGAAAACCAGAATCATCGATTAACCTCCTAGCTCGATCCCTCAACAACGTCAGAGAATGTGCGAGCAACAAATGGGGCGCACCACCACCTCCACCGCAGAGATTGACCATGGCAGATTTCATGCGCATCGCCCACCGACCTTCTCCAAAGAAGACTGAACCGATGGATGCCGATGATCGGATCCGTGCTATCGGGAAGAAGCCGGATATCACTCGATGTCTTGATTGTGAGAGAGTCCTATTTGCCTCTCACCACTCACCGGTCCCGCATCGAAATGGTGGGATAACTACAACATCTCCCATCTTGATGCGAGACTATCTCTTGGGAGGAGTTTGTGCGGGCTTTCCGCCATGCACATATTCCCGAGGATAATGACCCTAAAGAAGAAAGAGTTCCACAGCGCTCAAACAAGGCAACCGCCAAGGTGGGTGAATACCGCACAAGTTCAACCAAATTTGCTCGCTATGCCCCAGCAGATGTGGCTAGTGATGAAGAAAGGCGAGAAAGGTTCATGGATGGTTTGAGCGATGAGATCTCGATCGGTGGTCTCCAATGACTACACTGCGACTTCCAGCGGTTAGTGAATAAAGCTTTTCGCCAGAGGCCAAACATCTGCAAATGGAGAACTGCATAGCGAAGGATGGCGCTCGAAGTTCAACTCGAGGGCAACCCAAGCCTCGTTTTGCTCGGCCTCGGCCACCTCGAGTGGAAGGTTCGATCTTCTACACCCGAGCTCGATGCATCCGGCGCTCCAACTCTTCCGGCTTCGCAACAATGCATCTGCGGGGCGGTTTAATGAAGAACCCAACTTCATCAGCGGCGGGAGTGACATGCTTCCATTGTAACGAGATCGACATTATGCCAACAAATGCGAAGAAGAGACGACTGCGACACCGGCAAAGCAAGATCGAGTACCGACCACCGACGGCACCCCAAAGCGGCGGGCGATTCACGAAGGGCGTGTGAATCACGTCCACAGCGAGGAAGCTTCGAAGACCAGACGTCGTCCCGGTACGCGTTTCTTGTTAATTCGATACCAAAGATCGATTGCTTTTGATTTGAGCTTCGCATTCTTTTGTATCCAATAAGTTTGTGGGCAAAATGGGTTACCTATTTCTCCATTAAGTAATCCTATGATAATCCATTCCCGGGCTCGAAATGAGAACCGCTTCTCTATGCCCGAATCTTACCACGAGATATCCGGAGTTTCCTTCATGGCGAGACTTGATAGTCTTGCATTCTCAAGGCTGGATGTAATACTTGGAATGGATCGCTAGCCAAGAATCAGGGACGGATAGATTGTGCCAATAGGTCTATTACTCTCACCAATGAGGAAGGAGTCACAGTTGAGTTCAAGCCCAATACATGCATCGAGGAAGTTCCATTCGACCAGCTTGAAGGAGTTAAAGCTTGAAGATATACCAAGGTGCAAGAATTCCGGATGTCTTTCCCGATGATTTACGGCATGCCACGGACAGGGACATAATGTTCTTAATTGACTTAGTCCTGTGGACCGCTCCAATCTCGGCGACCCTATAGAATGCCGACTAATGAATTGGCGAAATGAAGAAACAAATTGAAGAGTTGCGAGCAAAGGATATATTCGCCAAGTTCATCACCTTGGGGGCACCGTCTTGTTTGTCAAGAAGAAAGACAACAAGATGAGGATGTGTGTGGATTATAGGTCACTCAATGAAGTGACAATCAAGAACAAGTACCGCTACCTAGGATTGACGATCTGCTCGATCAATTGAAAGGAGCAAGCGTATTCTCGAAGATTGATTTGAGATCCGCTATCATCAATCAAGATCGACGTAAGATATTCCAAGACGGCCTTCACCACTAGATATGGATTATACGAGTTCACGGTAATGTCTTTCGGTTTGACGAACGCCCCTTACTTCATGAATATGATGAACAAAGTGTTCATGGAATTCTTGGATAAGTTTGTGGTTGTTTTCATCGATGACATCCTCGTCTATTCAAGAATGAAGAAGAACATGAGAACCACCTCAGATTGATCTTGGGAAAACTTCGGGGAGAACCAAACTTTATGCCAAATTCAAGAAGTGCGAATTTTGGCTAAGTCGAATGGCATTTCTTGGACATATTGTGTCCGCAGGAGGAGTTGCAGTAGATCCAGCCAAAGTCGAAGCGGTAATGGATTGGAAACAACCTAAGTCTATCACAGAGGTGAGAAGTTTCCTTGGATTGGCCGGTTATTACCGCAGATTCATTGAAGGTTTCTCCAAATTAGCAAGACCAATGACTCAACTTCTGAAGAAGGAGAAGAAATTTGAATGGACAGATGCTTGAGAGGAGAGTTTCCAAGAGCTGAAGACGAGACTAGTTTCAGCACCTGTATTGGTCCTACCAGATATTCATAAAGATTTTGTGATTTTCTGCGACGCCTCTCGTCAAGGACTCGGTTGCGTATTGATGCAAGAGGGCAAGGCTGTATCTTACGCATCTCGTCAGTTGAGGCCACATGAAGGGAATTACCCAACTCATGACCTTGAGCTAGCCGCGATTGTGCATGCATTAAAGATCTGGCGTCATTACCTCATCGATAACCGCTGCGAAGTTTTCACGGATCATAAGAGTCTTAAGTACATATTCACTCAGTCTGACCTTAATCTCCAACAGAGAAGATGGCTAGAATTGATAAAGGATTATGACCTTGAGATCCATTACCATCCGGGCAAGGCAAATGTAGTTGCGATGCCCCGAGCAGAAGGCGACAATACCATCTTGGTTCAGAGAATCGGCCAGAGTTGTATGAAGAATTGAAGCATCCGAACTTGGAGATTGTTGAGCAAGGATGTGTGAATGCTTTGGAAGTTCAACCAACACTTCGAGTCGGATCAAAGAAAAGCAATTAGTAGATGAAGACATCAAGGAGATCAAGAAGAATATGAGAAGAGGCAAAGCTTGAGATTCACCAAGATGAGGAAGGAACAGTGTGGTTCGGGAACCGTCTGCGTCATCGGATCGCAGGATTTAAAGCGATCGATTCTCAAGGAAGCCCATGAGTCGCCTTATTCCATTCACCTGGCGGCAAGACCAAGATGTACCAGATCTTAAGGAAAGATATTGGTGGGTCAGCATGAAGCGGGAAATTGCTGAGTTCGTAGCCCGTTGTGATGTTTGTCAGCGAGTCAAGGCAGAACATCAAAGACCCGCTGGTTTGTTACAACCGTTACCGATCCCCGAGTGGAAGTGGGAAGAAGTTGGTATGGATTTCATCACCGGACTTCCTAGGACTCAGTCAGGATGTGATTCCATCTGGGTGATAATTGATCGGTTAACGAAAGTAGCTCACTTCCTTCCAGTCAAGACCACCTACCCGAGCAGTAAGTTGGCAGAATTGTATATGGCCAAGATAGTCTGTCTGCATGGAGTACCCAAGAAGATCGTGTCCGACAGAGGATCACGAGCACGTCAAGATTTTGGCGAGTCGCATGAAGCTTTGGGAACCAGACTCAACTTCAAAGATCATATCATCCGCAGACGGATGGCGGATCGAGCGAGTCAACCAGATTCTTGAAGACATGCTTCGAGCTGCGCCTTGGATTACTGGAAAAAGTTGGGACAAGAATTTGCCCTATGCAGAATTTTCAGATAACAATAGCTACCAAGCCGCCTTCAAATGTCCCGTTTGAGGCTTTGTATGGCGAAATGCGAACTCCGCTTCTATGGGATGAAGTAGGAGAGCATCGATTCTTTGGGCGAGTTGATCAAAGAAGTGAAAGTAAGGTTAAGGCAATAAGGAGCATCTGAAAGTAGCTCAAACCCGACAGAAGAGTTATGCTGATAATCGTCGGCGAGAGTTGACCTTTGCAGAAGGAGATTTTGTCTATCTCCAAGTTACTCCACTCCGAGGAGTAAGAAGGTTCCGAACCAAAGGAAAACTTGCACCCAGATTTGTGGGACCTTACAAGATTTTGGCAAGAAGAGGTGAAGTTGCATATCAGCTCGAGCTACCGGCATCCTTATCCGCCGTCCACAATGTCTTCCATGTTTCACAACTAAAGAAGTGCCTTCGAGTACCTGAAGATCAGACCCTTCTGGAAAGCATTGATCTTCAAGAGGACCTCACCTATGTGGAGCAACCGATCAAGATTACGGGCCGCAGAGCGTGTCACACGGAACAAGATCATCCGCTCATACAAAGTTCGATTGGAGCCACCACCACGAAAGTGAAGCCACTTGGGAGCGGAAGAAGACATTAAAGCCGGGTATCCCCACCTTCTCGCCATCAATCCCGAATCTCGGGTCGAGATTCCCTTAAGGGGGAGGTTTGTAACAGCCCAAAATTTCAATTTTGGTTAAAGTTTAAAACTTATTTGAGTTTGTGAATTTTCGAAATTTTAAAAGCTTTATCCTAAATGTTTTAAACCTAAAATAATTTAATTACAAAATTTATTATCAAGTTTAAGTTGGGAATAATTTTATTAAGTCTAAAATGTCTCTAAGGATTTATGAGAATTTTTGTAGAATTTTTGGACTCTTTTGCTATTTTCTAAGTCTAAAAAGAATTAATCAGATTATTTAAAATAGAAAATCAAAATAAAACCCTAAATGTGTTTGGGCGAAAGCCTCGGCCCATTACATCACACACGCACGCTGCCCACCCAGACCATCTCAACCACATGGCTCACCTCTAGTGACCGTCAGATTCACATCGGGCGGCCTCACGCAAACACGCCACCCACGCCGCTCTCACCACCCGATCTCCATCCGAGCGGCCCGCGTCATCTTCTCCCCACGCCTTCGCTCTACACGCATCAAAGCCGCCACCGCCATTATCGCGCCGACGGGCGAAGCCGAACCAACGGCGCCTCCCGCCTCCTCATCCTCCAGCGCGCGCGCTGCAGGCTCAAGTCCACCTCCGCCACGATCCCCCCTTTCCCCTCTTCTCGCGCGGGCGCTTAAGCCCTTAACCGCGCCACGACCTCCACGTCGCCACGCCGCCTCGGACCTCCCGAGCCCCTATAAAAGGGAGCACCGGGTAGCCCTCACTCCACCGACGCCAACACCACCACCCACTCCCTCTCTCTCGCCCTGTGCTCTCCGAATTTGGAGTTTTCCTCGCCGCGGTCCGGCTTGAGCTTGATTGCGCCACCGCCGTAGCCGCCGCGTCCTCGCCGACACCACCATCGGCATCGCCGTCTTCACGCGATCCCGGTGCGCACCTCGCCCTCGCCGGAGGACCCCTGGAGCTCGTCGCCGTCGACAACCCGGAGCTCGCCGCCGCTTCTTCGTCACCGCCGGCCACCTCCGTCTTCTCCTCGTCGCGTGGGTGAGCGCACCAGAACCCTCGCGTTCCCATCTTTCTTCTCGTACCCTCGCCGGGGTCTAGATCGCCGCCGTTCGCCGGTTCATTGGAACCCGAGCGCCGCCGCCGTCGAGGTCTACGTGGCTCGGCCACGTCAGCGCCACCGTGGCGCCACCTCGCAGCCACGTGGGCGCCACATCAGCCCTAGTGCTGACATGGCAGCCACGTCACACACACACGCGCCACCTCCTATGCCTAGGGTCCCGTGGACTTGGTCCACATGGACCGTGTCTATGACACATAGGCCCCACTGTCAGAAATCATTTTAAATTATTTTAAATCCCAAAATTCCACTGCTGGCGTCAGCATTGCGCATTAATAGATTTTCCTTTAGAAAAATAATTCGGGAAATTGTTTAAAAAGCGATTTAGGATTTAAATTGTAAAATTCATAACTTATTCATCCTAGCTCCAAATTAGATGATTCAAATTGCTAAATTCTTAGAAAATTATTATCTAACTAAATAAAATATAATTACTCAATTTGGAGTTCATTTTAGTTCTGTTTTAGAATTTAGAAATTCATTTAAAATCCAAATTTAGATTTAAATTTGTAAAATTCATATCATCTTATTTCCACTCCAAATTTATTGAATTAAATTTCTAAGATTTTGTAAAAAGATTATCTAGCTTAATAAATTAAAATTTGTTTATTTGGAATTAGTTTAAATTGTCTCTTTTGAGTTAAAACTATTTAAATTGCAAATTTAGAATTTAAACTTGTAAAATTCATATCTTTTATTTCCTAATTCCAAATTTAGTGTTTCAGACTTATAAAGTCTTCTAAAATTATTATCTAGCCAAATAAAGTATAATTATTTTATTTGGAGTTAGTTTAAACTATTGTCTTGTTTTTATTGGAATTTCAATTGATTGTCGATTTTCACGCTTAGATTACTTAAGATTCCGGGAATTTGATTCTTCCAAGAATTAGAATTTCAAGACTTCAGGAAGGCAAGTTATACTTTGATCATCTTGCACCTACTATTTTAAAGTTATTTAAATTCAGTTTTCAAATTATTAAGTGCATGCATACTTTTATTCAAGTATTTTAAACTCCTGTTTAAATGATTAGATATTCCAACTGTCCTTGTATGGCCAATATTGAATATTGAAATGTCATCCCTTGTCCCCATAGATAAATTGTTTGGAAATGCTTAGCAAATACTTAGACCATGATTTTGATTTTGGGGAGGATTTAGCCAAATCTTTACAAACTTGTTTTAACTTGAACCTATGGTATTGTCTTACCATAGATTTGTTGTAAAGGTGGTTTTACTAAATAAAATAAAGATGGTTTGGACTTGGGTGTAACGGATGAAAGGTGGGTGCGAGTTTATGCACGGTTTAATCTGGTTAGGATTAAAGCCTGTGGTTTAATTGGAAAGACGCCCAAGTCAATTAAGGACCGCCTTTGAGCGTTCCTTTGCTATGCCAAAACGCGTACCACCACATGTCCTGTATGGGAAGGACTGGCTTAATAATTTGGGATACCTCATAGATATTCGTGCCATATTGTATGAGTGGGTGTTGGTTAGACAAGAGTCCCACATGGCGCAAGAGGGGCTCCTGAGGATGGTTAGTCCAATGGAAGCGAAACCTTAGCGGGCATGAGTATTGTGAGGTAGATCATTGTAACGGCCTTGTGATATTTGCTCACACACGCCTTAGGAAGCGTGGATTGGCCGACACAAAGGGTATAATATCTCGTGTGGGTAAAGCTGTACAAACTCTGCGAGTAGAAAACTATTGAATAGCGCGTCATGATCATGGACATGCTAGCAAAGCCACTTTGAGTTAGACTTGTTTTTGGTTTTAAAATGGTTTCAACAGATGTTTTCGGGATGGTTAGTCCTGTGGGAAAAATTAGGCGGTTAGCCATTGTGATTGGAGGATATCCATCACCTTTCTTGGAGGTTATCCACATTATTCAATTGTCATTTAAAATATGATTTTAATTAATGTATGAAAATGGCCTTGCAATCTATTATGATTATTTAAATTAAACTAGCGCTTTACATAAAATAACCCTCGCCAATGTCCTTTGTTTACCTTATGCATGCATTACAATTCCATATTGGTGTAACTTGCGAGCACGGTAGTTGTGCTCATGCTTGCTTTATGCAACAAAATTTCGGAGAAGACTACTATCGGGGCGGTGAGGACACCGACGCCTAGGTTACTCGCCCATTTATTGCTGTGGCGGATCGTTCTGGCCTACTACTATCTTTTTATTTCCGCTGTGTTATTTACTTCTTTATTTGGCTTCATGCCCAATTGTATCGAACTCTGATTTACTATTAATGAAATGCGAGATTTGGTTATGTTACCATTTTTGTAACTGTGTACACCGGAAATCCTGGACTGGTGTATGAACACAGAGGGTTCGGGATCTTTCGTTCCCGGGTCTGACAGGCAGCTAGATATATTATGAGCTACTTTTTTGGCTTCAGAGAAACTAGAACAGGAGCACTCGTAATATACCTCTTGACATCCTCAAAGGCAGCGTTTGCCTCTTCTGACCACTCGAAACCCTTGTGTTTCCTTAGAAGTTTGAAGAAAGGTAGTCCTACTTACGTGGGACTATCTCTCGTCATTTGTTTTTCTCTAGCTCCAACTCACTACAGCTTCAGCCGTACTCCGATGCGATCTGAGCTAGTGATCCTTTTGATCGTCGTTCTCTTTTTGCTTACTGTATTTTTCTTGGCTCCTCCCTGATTGCTTGGAAGACAAAGAAGTAGACTGCAGTTTTCCGTTCGAGTGCAGAGGCTGAGTTGAGAGCCATGACAGCAGCGATAGCAGAGGTTATAGTTGAGGTGGCTACTTGCAGACTTTGGAGTGCATGTGATGGGACCTACTACTCTTTTGTCTGACAGTATAGGTGCTATCAGTATTGCCCGTGACCTAGTGAATCATGAGCTCACCAAGCACATTGGTGTAGATGCTTCATACACTCGCTCAAAGGTGCAGGAGGGAGTACTTGCTTTACGGTTTGTGCCTTTAGAGTTACAAAGTGCTGACATCTTCATGAAGCCACAGACTAGGGTATAACATTTGTATTTTCTCTTCAAACTCATTGTGTGTGATCCACCGTGAGTTTGAGGGGGTGTTGGAATAGGAATTCATTTGTATTTCCTTATACTCCCTATATATACTGGCCATTCAGCCTCATGAATATACACACAATATTCATAACAGGATCAACGTACCAAAGGGAGGATACATGCATGAAGAGCTGGTGGACAAGCGTCGTAAACGCTCTCTAAGGTGGTTGCTTGCACCCCACCCCATCCCCACGCCCCAGCGCCTGCGCCGTCTCTGTGCGTGTAGCTCAGCAAAGAGAACCTGAACTTGCCAGGCACACTACGGCGCGCATCCTAAGGAGTTCATGGAAGCCAAACTTCGTGAAGACAAGTCTAATGCAGAACACAATGAAGGTGGCAGTTCAAGTTAAGGGATGGCGTCGAAGCAATCTTCAAAGTCCAAATGATTTTGTTATGTTATTAGTCTAGTCCTTCTCCAGGCTTTGGATGCTTGTTTATTTTGCTACTGTCTATTGTGCTTTGGTAATTCCGCTACCCTAGGCTCATTCCACTGTGATGAATATATGAACAATACCTATGCTGACCCTGTGTTGTATCTTGTGTTTGCTACAGCGCTCTTGGTTTTTGTCGTCCAGCAGCAATCTTATCTATTTTGGTCTCGGTTATTGTTGCTGGTGTTTATTCATGATTCCAGTCTGCGTAGCTAGTCATGTTAACCATGCTAGTCCTCAAATTCACTTTGATTGTCCTCATATAAATCACACACAAAAAAAATAGAAGCCCGAAAATCCTCTATTGGACTATAAGGGGCATGAATTCAGTAGCGAAATTGTGGTCTATTAAGGACAAGATTGAATAGACAATGTGTTCAGTGCTTTGCCTACATGATACAAAAAGGGATCAATTTAACCACTCTTATATCAAGAAATTCGTAAGTAAACGCTTTGTCAAGTTTGCTTTTGCACCCTCTAATGGTGCTTCTGGAGGCATCCTGGTTGCCTGGGCGGGTTCTTGTTTTCAGGGAACAGTTGTTCAAAATCTGCCATACGCTGTGACTGTCCAGTTCAACTCCATCCGTACTACAGATTCCTGGTTTCTTACAAATGTCTGTGGGCCTTGTGATGGACCACAACGTGATCAGTTTGTGGACTGGACGACTCACTACTACAGAAAACGTTTTTATAGACGGTTTAAATACGTCATCACAGATAGTTTCGTGAGTTGTCTGAGTTTATGGGTCAGTGATGACATGAGGTCATCACAGACGGTTTTCAAACCATCTGTGATGCACAATATCACAGACGATTATTAACTCAGAACCGTCTGTGATAGCTTAAGTTTCACAGACGGTTCGTATTTAGAACCATCTGTGATAGCCTCTTCTCTACAAAATCTCCAAGCAGTGACTGCTTTTGCCTTTAAAACCGGCTTCATGTGTATGTGTGTATATATGTATGTATATATATATATATATATACATATGTATATATATATATACGCCTGCTTGTTTAGTACTCCTAGGAGTATGTACTCTCACGTCTAATATACCATTAGCGTATATATTATACTTCTTTATCATTTTTAGTATACTTAAATAATAATTATAAGATACTCCAATGTGACTTAATTGAAAAAATTTCATTGGAGCCCTTTGTTTTGTGCTATATACCCTTTTCATATATAAAAGAAGTATATACACAAATTTTGCTATAAAAAGTGAAATTCAATGAAATTTTTCATAGAACTTACTTTGGGGTATCTTATAATCATTATTGGAGTATGCTCAAATAGATAAAGAGATATTGTCATACGATTTAAGTGGTATATATGAGAGGTGGGAGTACGTACTCCCAGGAGTACCATACCATTTTCATATATATATATATATATATATATAGTTTGTATTCTTTGGTTAGCTAACCGATGCCTGAATTCAGCTAGCTAGCTCGCTGCTTGTTGTTCATCCTAAACGTGCAGGTGAACCACAGCCTACTTCATCGAACCTGACACACTGGAGTGTACGATTTACTTCATGCCAGGATCGACGAAGTAGGCTGTGTCTGGCTACTTCATCGATCCTGATACACTGGAGTGTAAGATTTATTTAACGCCAAGGTATGAAGCAAATCGTACACTCCAGTATGTCAGGATCAATGAAGTAGGCAGTGTTTCACCTGAACGTTTTGGATGAACGACCAAGGAGCGAGCTAGCTAGTTGAATTGATCAGGCCTCGAGTTAGCTAACAAAGGCTACGAACTATGTGTGTGTGTGTGTATGAAGCCGATTTTAAAAGCAAAAACAGCCACTACTTAGAGATTTTGTAGAGAATAGATCAAAAATAAAGGAAAGGGGAGGCGGGCTCGCGGAGGAGGTGGCCACTGTTTGGAAAACTCTCACAAGGATTGAGACAAAACTCTCATAGATAATATATACTTGAATACAAGTCCAGTGAAACATATAAAATATGTTGAAACATGAATGGTAATAAGATAACAATATATATATATATATATATATATATATATATATATATATATATATATATATATATGTTAGGATGTAAAAAGAGGTTTCCTTAATGGTTAACTCTCTATCTATAAAGCGATAAGTGCAACAACTTCAGAAAACTCACCTCTATCCATGTCGCCCCGGAGATTCATTTTATATCTCATCGATGAACACAACTAGTAACATTTGTGGTTTTCATGTCAAGCGATAAGAGCAACAACTCAGAGAAACTCACCTATATCCATGAAACACTTACATGGTGTTATTTATCCTAAGAATAGATGGTGATCAGACTTACTATTAACAGACAACTATTTGTTAAGATCCTCTCCAGGAGGCAACCAAATTGCCTCCCTCAGATTGACACTTCTTAAGATTGCATCAATGTGTTTTTTCAGCAGCACGCCCTGCATCATACGTATCGAAAACAAAAAATGTCTTTAGGAACATACCATGCAGCAGTCACACCCAAACACAACCCTATTCCCCACCTCCAGATCTATCGATCCATCCATCCAGCCAGCAGTCATAGAGGGAAAGATAGCAAGACAACAAGGCCAAGGGTGTCCAAACCGACCATCAAGCTAGCTAGCTAGGTAGCCTACATTGCAACTCGATTCATATGAATACCAATAGCACAAACCAATAGATTTGTCTTACCTCGATCGACATTGCCAGTGTCGGTGGTGAGGTAGCCGAGGCTGAGGTCGGTGGAGCTAGAGGTAGCCAGGGGAGGTCAGTGAGGTAGCCGGGGTCGCGCATGCCGGGGGGGAGGAGGAAGAGGGGAAGGCGTGCAACGTCACCGTAGTTGTGACACAACAGTGACACTGCAAAAGACACTCTTATCTACGAGTGTCTTGTGCAGTGAACTGTATTGTCACAACCATCGGCGGCGAAAGAATGGCGGCGTCGGCGAAGGGTCACTCGGATGGGGAGGGGAATGGACGAGAGTAAGGCCGCTGGAGAGTGACGAGTTAGAGCGCAAACCCTAGCGGGCTCCTAATAATAAAAGAGACTTATCACAGTCGGTTCTATTATGGAACCGTCACTGATACTTATCACAGACGGTTCCACAATAGAACCGTCCGTGATATGGTCTCATATCACAGACGGTTCATTATTAAAACTGTCTGTGAAGTATCACAGACGGTTATTGTTAAGAACCGTCTGTGATACTTCACAGATGGTATGAACAATAACCGTCTGTGATACTTTACAGACGGTTTTCATAATGAACTGTTTGTGATATTACCTCTTCACAAACGGTTTTTAGCGCAACCAGTAACACAGACGGTTGTAAAACCAAAACCGTCTGTGATTGTATGTAATATAGACGGTTTTGGTCAACCGTCTGTGATGTGGTGTCCAGTATTAGCCTTTTTGTAGTAGTGACTGGTTATATCATCTTACTGATCCTACTTCAGCAAACTGGATTTTTATGGGGCGTTTTAACTATTGGAATAATTTTGACATGTTAGCTTGTGTCAGTTAGTTTATTTGGTGTAGTTGAGTAGTTGGCGGAGTCTTTAGGAGTGTGCGTGTGCATGTGCATGCGCATGCGCATGCAGCTCAGTCGGCGCAAGAATTAGTCATGTGTGCGTTTGTTAGTGATCATGCCCCCTACAGGTAGATGCATGCAAGATGTTTCGGCCAGGTGCACGTTGTGGTCATGGCATAGGCTTCGGTCCTGCTTGCTAGTGGACCAAGTGCTTAGTTTGTTTTGATGCCATGCACTGAGTCAAAAGTAATCCAGTGCACGGTGAGTTTATGGCCCAAGAACCGGTCTTGCATGTTAAGCAGGCCGGGCGTGGAGTGCGTGCGTGGAGCTGGGTTGTTAGCTCCTAGTTAGTTTTTGGTGAAGTACTTAGTAGAGTTTGTATCCTGTGTTGATAATTGCGGCGTGGAATAACAGAAACAAGAGAGAAACACTGCAGCAGTTGAGAGACGTGAGCGTTTTGCAACGTCAAGAAAAACACTTCTATCTCCTCGCGTGTGTGTTTATCCAGAGGTCAATTGTTCTCCCACCGTGCGTATGTGCGTGATGCATACCTCGAGAGAGATAGAGAGATCCGTGTAGTATTTTTCCAACAATTGGAAATCCATGCGAGTTCATCGTCTCCACTGTGAGTGTGTGAGGAACATAAGAGAGAAGCAAGTCATAAGTGAGTTCTCTCCAGGAGCTAGGTCAACAATTGGTATCAGAGTGAGGTGCGAGGAAGCGAAGTGCGAGAAGAAGCTGTCGGGTGATGACTCGCTGGTCGGTGTGATGGTGTGCGCAGCGGCGTGCGTTAGGCAGAGGTGCACGGGTACCGGCGACAAGCCGGCTGCAGCACCATGCGCTCAGGAGCACGACGGCGAAGGTCCATGCTGTAACATCCCAAACAATGGTTTGTGTTTCAAATGTATAAAAATGAGGAGAAATTAAAACATTAGATTCCTCATGATGTCATTTGAAATTTTCTGAAAATTTTTCGAAGGGTTACCTAATTTCAAAGGCCAATGTTTCAGTTGATGGAAGCATGGTCCTTGAAAAATTCTTAAGCAAACCTTGTGACCATCCTCTAGAAATATTTTTCCTAACTCCTAGATCACTCTAGTGACCCCTCTGAAAAATATCATAATTTTTAAAAATTATTTGCTATTTCTAAAGGGCTAGTCAAACCAGTTTGACTCTTGGTCAAAACCCTAGTGCTGCAACTTGTGATTTTTCTAGAAAGAAATGTAGTACATGAAAAGTTCTAAGAAAATTATACAAGGTTGTTCTCAGATCCAGTAACCTCCAGTAAAAAATTTAGAATTTTTGGAGCTATGGAACTCCCTCTAAAAATTCGCTAACCATCTCAGCTTTATCTTTCCAAAAATCAATTTTCATTGTTCCTTGGGCTTAGACCCAACCCCGGCTCGAGCCACTTGATTTGATGGAACCGCCTAAATGCACCAGCGCACTCAACTCAACCCAACCATCCTTGCGCATTGTGAACCGTCCGATTTGGAAATCAACGGGCTGGATTGAAGGGAAAGTTCGGACCATCCGAACGCACCCCCTCGCGTGAACCGTTCGATTGGGAATCAACGCTCAAGATTGAATGGGACGTTCGGACCGTCCGAACCTCCCTATCACTTGGATCGTCTGATCAAAATCCAACGGTCGAAACCAATCCCGCTCGTTTAAACTAACTCGAACCACTCAGTTGGGCTGCATCGTTCGCGTCTTGTGTCGCTGAGCAGTAGGGCCCACTTGTTGGACCTATCTTCTCCATCACGCTGGCTCGCGAGCAGAGCTCAAGTGCCATACACCCTTTGCATGCTTGTAACGTCCCGTTTTTTCGGAGTTTTGAAAAGCTTTTAAAAATAACCATTTGGTTTTGGTGAGAGTTCAAAGCTTAACTTGAGTTTTTAAAAGAAGCTTTAAATGACTAAACCAAACTTGAACTAAGTCAGTTCGGTTTCCTTTGGGAGTTTGTTGGAGTGTTCCCTTTCTCCCTCTTTTGCTTTGTGTGCCTTTGTGTTTGGCTTCTCCTTCCTGACCTCTTACGTATGCAGGTGCCTCTTCTCTTTCTTTCTCTCCTTCTCGGCCCAGACCTCCTTTGAGCTAGACCTTTCCTTGCTCGGATCCCCTTTGTTGGTCTAAGTCCTCTCTTTTTGAGTTTAGACCAGCTCAGGTTTGTGTTTCAAATCTCTTTGATCTTTGGACCTTTTCCTTGTATCTTCTGTTTGGACTTTCCTTAGTTCAAAACTCCCCTTTTGTTGGCATGAATCTCTGTGTTTAGACCTCCCTCTCGGCCTAAAACCTTTCTCTGTCTAGATCTCCTTCTATCTAGACCCATTTCCCTGTTTTGGCCTTCCCCGTGGACCTCCCACCTTTCTTTTGAACCCCCCCTCCCTGAGTTCTTTTGGGCGTCCCAGAGTTCCTCTGGACCTCCCAGTGCCCTTTTGGAATCCTCCTTGAACTCCCTTCAAGCCCAATCGGACCTCCCTGAGTCCTTTCGGGACTCCCCTTGTCCTTCGGACCTCTCTGCGTCCTTTGGGACCTCCCCTTGCCTATTTGGATCTCCCCTGGGTTCAAATAGACCTCCCCTTTGTTGAGATCTGGCCGTTAGGACCTCCTCTCTGGAGATCTTGACCGCTCAGACCTCCCCCTTTGTTGAGATCTGGCCGTTAGGACCTCCTCTCTGGAGATCTTGACCGCTTAGACCTCCCCCTTTGTTGAGATCTGGCCGTTAGGACCTCCTCTCTGGAGATCTTGACCGCTTAGACCTCCCCTTGTTGAGATCTGGCCGTTAGGACCTCCTCTCTGGAGATCTTGACCGCTCGCACCTCCCCTTTGTTGAGATCTCGCCGTTAGGACCTCCTCTCTGAGATCTTGACCGCCGCACCTCCTTGTTGAGATCTAGCTGTTAGGACCTCCTCTCTGGAGATCTTGACCGCCCAGACCTCCCCCTTGTTGAGATCTGGCCGTTAGGACCTCCTCTTTGGAGATCTTAGCCGCTCAGACCTCCCCCTTGTGTAGATCCGTCCGTTAGGACCTCCCCTTTTTGGAGATCTTAGCCGTCCAAGGCCTTCCCTTGCAGATCTTTTGGTCAGGACCTCCTTTGGTCTTGATCTGACCGTCCCGGACCTCCCCTTTGGTTTTCCTCCGTTGGATCTCCTTTTGGTTTCGAACCTCCCTCGCCCCTCGCGCTGTTCGAGCCAATCCCGCGCCTTTCTAACTCGTGGGCCATCTGATCCTTTTTGGATGGGCCGATCGAGATGAAAGGTTCGGCCGGTCCGAACGTTCTCAGGTGTGTGGGTCGCCCGATGTATATCGAACGGCTCAACTGAGATATAACGTTTGGATGGTCCGAACGTTCCTTTCCTTTCTAGACCGCTCGATTCTAATCGGACGGCCCTACTTTGCTGCGCGTTTTTCTTTGTTCCCAGGACCTCTTCCTGGCTGTTTTGCAAGGACCACCTCCTCGATCCTTGCGGGTCTTTTTGTAAAGATCACCCTCCTTGTCCTGAGTATCCCTTTTGCTTAGGACCTCCTTGTGTGGTGTCTTTTGGACCACCTGTCCGTAGACCTCTAGACCTCCCTGTTGCGTTTGGACCTCCTTTAGATTGAGACCTCCTGTTGCGTTTGGACCTCCTTTGGGTTCGAGACCTCCTGCTATGCTTGGACCTCCTTTAGGTTCAGACCCCCTATTGCGTTTGGATCTCCTTTGAGGTTCAGACCTCCTGTATGCGTTTGGACCTCCTTTGGGTTCAGACCCTCCTGCTATGCTTTGGACCTCCTTTGGTTCGAGACCTCCTGCTTGCGTTTGGACCTCCTTTGGGTTCAGACCTCCCTATTATGCGTTTGGACCTCCTTTAGGTTCAGACCTCCCAGTGTTGTGTTTGGACCTTCCTTAGGTTCAGACCTCCTCTTTGTGTTTAGACCTTTGTGGTCTAGACCTCCTCCTTTGTGTCTGGACCTTTGTGGTCTAGACCTCCCTGTTGTCTCGGGACCTCCCGCCTCGAGACCTCCTGTTTGTCCTTGGACCTCCTCGTTGGACCTCCTCGTGGGACCTCCTCGCAGGACCTCCCCGTAGGATCCCCTCCGTGGATCTCCTCGTTGTACCTCCTCGCAGGATCTCCTCCTTGGACCTCCTCCTTGGATCTCCTCTTTGGACCATGGACCATGCCCTTTGACTGGACTGTGCACCTTTTGACTGGCTCCCTTGATGGCCTTAAGTGCATTTGATGTGGGTTGAGTCACATTAAATGATGTCACCTACTTTTGTACTTATTTTTACCTTTTGTCACCTCCTTAGCCCTGTTGCTATCCTTTTTCGTACTTTGTGGTAGTGTACCTTTTGTACTAATGCCTTGAATCTGGGCGTCCCTTTTGATGGTGCTCCTATTCTCCCTTTTTCTTTAAATAGAGCACCAAGGGCACCCATTTCCTCCCTGTTCGTCATTTCTTCTCCTCCTCTTCTCCTCTCGGTTCTGGAGAAGCTCTCCTTGCTCCTCTGGGACCCTTTCGGTTTTGGACCTCTTTCCCCTTGTTGGACCTCCCCTTCTGTGAATCTTTTCTATCTGTTCTTGCTAGTTCTCTTCGGTTTCCTTTTGGAGCTGCTTTATTTAGTTGTTTCTTTTTGCGCCGTGTAGATTCTGTTGGCACTAAGGAGCTCAGTGACCCAGCAGCCCCGGTTGAAGTTCAAAGACTTCGCCATCAAGGCAAGTCGTGGTCCTTGATCATTTTGAACCTATCTTTACAAAAAGTACCTTGTTTTACTACAACATGCATTGGCTATTTGTATAAAATGGTTTGGGCTCTAGTTAAATACCTACTGGTTTTATTGCCTCTTTGTCTTTTTGGTAATCCACATGTTGACATGTTACTTTTGATAGCCTTAGGATGGTACTGTTAGTTGGCCTCTTATTGCTATTGCCAGCATGGGTATCGTTCCTGCTTAGCCTCGCTCTAGTAGACGTTGGTCTCCTCATGAATCATCAATATTGCTTAATCTTGACTAATGAATTATGGAACCTTGGTTGGTGCCACTGATAAGCGACTGTGGTTGCAGCCATAGTTGTGTTGTTTGTGGTGCGAGACCACTTTAAAATATGTTGTGCGGGGTGGGTGGTCTTTGGCCGTGAACCTAAAAGTTTGTTTTTGCTCGGAAGTTGGCTAGAGGCGAGTAGTGGGTGCTCTAGGGGTTGTTGCCATGGAGTCACTGGGTGATCCAGGGTTGCGACCATGGAGTCACTGGGTGCCCCAAGTTGTTCTTTGGGTCACATTTGGGTTGTGGAATGCCTACTTTGAGTAGCCATTTAAGGATCGAACCTTGGGAGCCATTGATCAGGCCAAACCGTGCAACCACATGTCCATTATGGGGTGGACCGAGCAATAACTAGAGAAGTCTGATTTGGTTACGTGGTAGATGAGTCGTTGAAGGCCAAGCGTAAGAGGGGCCACTAGGTGCTATCGCTGGCAACCGAGTTAGCGAAACCTTAACGTCTTGAGCTAAGTTGGGACCGATCTTTGTAAAATCCGGTGGTAGTCTCCACTTGATTCACATGTCTAAGGTAGCGTGTGTAATATCAGCGACTACCTCTTGTGGGTAAAGTTGTACACCTCTGAGTGTAAATCTATTGAATAGCCGCGTCCTCGGTTATGGACATGCCCGAGATTTGAATGAGGGTAGAATTGCTTGTGAAATGGTGTTCCTCTTGGGCGCTTTGGTGAGAGGTCATGGCTTTTACCTCGAAGAGACCTTGGCCGGCTCGGAGGGGTCATGGCTGCTCACAAAGTGGTCCAGGGCTGGTCTTGTGGTGCTCTGGAGTGGGTGCTCGAGAGAGGTTTGGGTTGGTGCCTTAGGTGTGAGTGGGTGCTCACTTGTCCCTTGAAAATCAAATGTACTTATGTATTATGTTTTCTAAACTTGAGCTTTGCAATCTATTATATTATTTACTGTCAGACTTGGCTTTCTGCAAACTAACCATACAGCTCTCATTGTCAAGTCGTGCATAATACTACTTGCATACCTTACCCATGGCTTGCTGAGTACATTCAAAGTACTCATTGGCTTGTGCCCTGCTGTTTTGATCAGCAGAGGTTGGAGTTCCAGGTGGTCCAGTGCTCTCAGGAGGGGAGCACCTTTGAAGACCTTGCGCAGTAGGTGGCGTCCTCCACTTGGTAGCCTGTGGGCTGGCCGAATGGACCTTGTGTTTATGTCTTTGCCTCCGCTGTGTTGTTGTTCTTTTTGTTGTTGCCCTGAGTGGCACCCCTGTACAAACCTTGGCCATAAGGCCACTTGTTAATATATGTGTTATTTTGGTCTGTTGTCTCTTTGAGCTTGTTGTATGGATTTGATTACACTTGTGTTAGACCTGTGCGAGCTAGCCAATCTGTTCCTGGGACTAGCTCGGTGCACAGGGGCAGAACCTCTAGGAGGTCCTACGGGACTTAGCCTGGGAGATCCTGTTGGACCTCCCTGATGATATACCTAGAGGTGCTACCGGCTGGTTGTTGGCCAAGACCTCCAGGAGGTCTTGAGGACCTCCTGGGAGGCCCTGGTAGACCTCCCTCGGGAAGCACCAAGCGGTACTACCGCTCCTTCAAGCGGTAGTACCGCAGCTCAAAAAAAAAGGGGGGGTCCTCCCGGACCTTTGCTGTATATCTCAGGGTCGGTCGTCACAATGCTGCACCGCTCCGTCACCACCGTGAGCCACTGCCCAAATCAACCTATCCTAGGGCATCCTCACTTAACGCTGCCTCCGCTCCATCTTTAACTTGAGGATAATACCCCCTCTCTCTCGCCTTGTTGAGGCCATTCCTCCTCTCGGTGGCTGAGGAGGAAGGCACTCGTTTGTGCTCAGCTCTTGGGTGAGATTCCTCTCTCTTGGTCCTTCGTCCTCTACGTTCTTTACTGTGCCCTTTTGAGCTAACCCGAGTCTTTGCCTTGGCTTGTTGCTCTTGGTCCATCGTCGTGCCATTTCTCAGCTCCAAAGCACACCCACGACCACTTCACCGTGCCGTTTGTGTCTCCGATGAGTTTTTAACTCAACCTTGCGCGTCATATCGTGTCGTTTGACATAATTAAGATAACCCCTCATCTTATTTGTTCATTGGATCACAGGAGCCTGTGGATTTTGAGCTTTCCCACTTTCCAGCCACTAGCACCCCTTTCTTCTCCAGTGACGTTCCAGTGAGGCATTCATCAATTGCTCGCAACATCACCATCTTCTTAGCCCCCTTGAGCCTCCCCGACATTTCATGGCTCTTTCTTTTGCTTAGGGCGCTCTCTCCACAGTGAAGCCCCAAGCCGCCGTCATCATCTTTGACACCGACGAGCCTCCGACCAGCTGGTCCTCTCCGCAACCCTCAGGTAGGTTCACTGGACCTTCCTGATACTCATGCGCGTGATATCTAACCTTAGGCCTCGTCATAGCGTAGTGTCCATGCTAGCCGTGGGAGCACCTCCGCTCCCCGTCGTTGCGCCACCATGTCGGGCCACCTCCGGTGATGCTCCGACCTCCCCTAGTTTTGCTTTAGCAACCACTTTCCATTTTAGCTCTTATCCGGCGCCGCCATGGCACGTAGCGCCGGCGAGCCGCCGGGCAAAGCCTTGAGTGCGAGCTCCTCTATGTGGCGCTTTCGGACAGCCACTATAGCAGGTCATTAGGGCAAATCTTGGCAGTCATTAATAGCTAATGATTGCTTAGATTTCAGTAACAGCTGCCTTAACATGCTTTTGTGTCTATGGCTTGTGGGACTACGTATAGAAACGTTAGGTTTAAGCGTCGATCAAAGCTAGAGTCTCTGGTAAGTAGGACCCACCTGTTTGTACACTCAAGTCAGAGTCCAAACATCTCGTTTCTTTTGAGCCGTCCGATCTTGATTCAACAATCCAGATCAATTGGGCCGTTCGGACCGTCCGAACGTCCCATTTCATTTCGACCCTCCGATTTCATTTCAACGGCTTGGATCAATTGGGCCGTTCAGACCGTCCGAATGTCCCTCTCATTTGAGTCGTCCGATCTTGATCTGACGGTCAAGATATGCCCCGTTCATTAGACCAATCCAGCGCACCTTTCTCTCTCGCTGACGCGTGGGCCTGAGGCCTAGTTGACCGAGTCAAGTTGGCTGGGCAGCCCTCATGCGTAGGACCCACTGGTCATGCGCTATGGCTAGCTCAGTATGGGTATAAAAAGTATTTACTGCTTTTATAATTTCCGAAATGTTTTATTTGTGTACTGTTAATTGTTGTAAACTTCAAAATTGCATAAGTATTTCATTTTAACTCCTTTTTGGATGATTCAAGTTTTGTTGGGTTAAAATTTTAGTGTAATTTATGTTGGTATTATTTTTGTGGCCTGTTACTATTCCAGATTTGGTTGTTAGTAAAATTACTTTCGGTATAGTATTAGTTCTTGCACTAAAAATTGTTTTAACTTCAAAAGTACATAAGTATTTCTCTGTAACCCCTTTTTGAGCAAACTCAATTTTGTTGGTTTCCTATGGTAGTATACCTTATTGTAGAATAGGTTTTGAGCATGTTACTTTCTCTGAAAATATTGTTTTACATATGGTTTGTGCACTACTTTCTTGACTTTGAAAAATCATAAGAAATTCATTTAGCTCCAAATGAGGTGTGTCAAATTCCATTGTTCATCTCATGTGGTGCTCTATCTATAATAAATTTTTCATGTCCATCACCTCTCTGGAAATTTTCACCAAAAAATTAATTTTGGATGAACAGTACCTGAGAGGAATTGTCCAGCTTTTATTCAAAAGGCTGATTTTGTTTTGGCTCTAACTTTTGCATGCAAACTCCAAATCCATTGATTTTTGTTGATAAATTTATTTAAAATCATGCTCTACCTTCTGTGAAAATTTCATGATTTTTGGATGACTTTGGATTTTTTTAGTATTCTCGGTGTTATTCGTTCTTATTGGTCTTCTCGAATTTTGCGATAGGTTCCGATGAATTTGCTGAGTACAAGAGTGATCCTCTGTAGCAAGAAAATCTCTAGCAAGGCAAGCACCCCCCTGATCATATTGATCCTATTATTTTCAGTACAATATCTTGTTTTACAACTATATGTATGCATGTTCTACTTAATGATTAATTTCTCGATTAGAGTTAGTTAATCCGAGTAGTTGCATAAGCTGTAGGTAAATGTTATCCTTTGCCACTGAACTTAGGTTAATATCCCCGCTGATGAATTAGAGCTCGGTGGATGAGTTATGGTCATAATATGTTGTTCACGAGTTGTGTTGCTTAGCACTGCTTAGAACGGTAGATTGGGGATCATCGCATCGACGATGGTCGTTATATCATCACTTTAAATTACTTGGGTCAGGGTACCCTTGTATGTAATGTATTTTAGAAACTAAAACTGAAAATAAAATATTTTGGACTTGGGCACATTGGTTGGAAGGTGTGATTATTGGGTGTGTGCTTGGTGCTCGAGTCAACAAAGACCAAATTACTTGTGCCATTGATCCAAGCACTTTTGCATGCAGCCACATGAGGGACATATGGGACCCCTCTTAACTTAGTACTTTGGTGGGTATTAGCTTCGAGTCGCAGGTGGTGGGTGTGTATGTGTTGTGTTGAAAAAGAAATGTTTTGTGTGTGTTGGGTGTGATAGAGTGGGTTCCTGGGTAGGTTCTCCATTCCGAGGGACATTGGCAGTTGCTTCTGCTGGGCCAATGTCCCGACACAACGTATGCGTCCTTCGTGGGAGCCCTGTCTGCACACACAAGGGCGGTTCATGGAGGGTTTCACCCATGCGGGCGGCTCGTAGCTAATGCACAATATTGGAAACGTCTCGTAGGACTTAGCCGTGCCGGCATACCTAAGGAAGTGTGCTTTATCCGGTGGCAAAAAGGCGGTCTAACATGTGGGTAAGGTTGTACACCCCTGTAGGGTATAATCTATTCGAATAGCCTCGTCCTAGGGTATGGACACGCTTGGTTATTTCCCGCAAGAATTAGACTTCAACATTTTCGATAAAACTTGAACTCGGGTGGTACGAATGGGTAATTCGTGCTATGTCGTGGTGGCTGTTGGGAAGTCACCTCCAGGATGTTATTTATGTTTATTATTGTTGTCTCGCTGTTATTTGGACAAATAAAAACAGATTTCTTAAAATTGCTTTACAATCTATTACTCTATTGCAAAGAAAAGTTGCTTTATGCTGAAAACTGCTTAGTGTAGTAGCCTTCCTTTGATACATGAATGCATCTATATATTTCTTTTGCTTGTAAGTCTTGCGAGTACAACTTTGTACGCAGCTGCATTGCTTAATTGTTGCAGAGGAGGTTGATCCCCAAGGGGTTAACGTTTGTGAGACCAACTTTGTCTTTGACTTCGACGACTAGCTTGGCGTCCCGGTTGGTTGCCTTGTGGGTAATGGCAAACCAGTTAGCTTTTGTTTATCGCCATTTTATGGCTTTTGTTTCCACTGCTACTTTGTTTAAGTACCTTGTCATTTTGGCCGGTCGGCCACTTTTGTATTATGAACTTGTTGTCTTTTAGTTATTGTAACTTTGCCACTACCAGTAATGTAATCTTGTATGGAATGGATGCATAATTTTTGTACAGGGTATGTGTACTGCAATTCTGAGAAGTACATGTACGTCGAGGCACGAGATATTTGGTTTATGATGCTAGGACCAATTGGATGATTAAGTATTATAAGCTATATACCCCGGGTCCTCACACACGCGGCCATAGCGAGGCTAGTGCGGTGTGCTAGAATCGCACGTGATGTGCGCATCGGCGGCGGCGACGTGATCGCCGCGGAGTAGGCCGACGCCGGCAGTCTCCACCAGAGGTGGAGGTCGACAACGGTAAGGTAAGGCGGTGCGAAGTCGTCGGGAAACGAGTCAGCATGAGCCCGACAAACGGCGATGGCATGGACGCCGTCGTCGCAAGAAGAATCGGCGGTCGGAGTCAACGGTTGAGTTGTGCCACCGGCGACGTAGTTGTGATGGAAAAGAGGTGGCGATGACGAGTGGAGGCGGCATGTCTCTCAAATATATGCTACCAAGGAGCATCATTGACAACTGGCAAGGCAAGATGGCATTGGCGACCATCTCCGTGTCTCCGGGAGAAGAAGTGCCAGATGCATGGCTGTGGTGGTGCCCATGTTCACGATCACTGATGGCGAGGGCGAAGGTATTGTCCCTCAAGAGTGATTGCGTGGCGAGGGCCGACTGTACTGTCTCTCAAGGAGTGCACCACATGATAGAGAAGCGGCTGCGTGGGTTCAACAACACATAAAGAAAGTTTATGTTGCTAACCCGCGTCGAGTGCAAAGGCAGAACTTTTTGAATTTGGTGTTGGTGTAGTTCAGTAGTTGGCGGAGTCTTTAGGAGTGTGCGTGTGCATGCAGCTCAGTCGGCGCAAGAATTAGTCATGTGTGCGTTTGTTAGTGGCCATGCCACTGCATGTAGCTGCATGCAAGATGTTTTGGCCAGGTGCACGTTGTGGTCATGGCATAGGATTCGGTCCTGCCTGCCAGTGGACCAACCACTTGGTTTGTTTTGATGTCATGCACTGAGTCGAAAGTAATCGAGTGCACGGTGAGTTTATGGCGCAAGAACCGTACCGGTCTTGCATGTTAGCAGGCTGGGCGTGGGATGCATGTGTGGAGCCGGGTTGTCAGCTCCTAGATAGTTTTTGGTGAAGTACTTAGTAGAGTTTGTATCCTGTGTTGTTAATTAAGGTGTGGAATAACAGAAGCAAGAGAGAAACACTGTGGCAGTTGAGCAGCAAAAGAGGAGATGTGAGCGTTTTGCAGCGTCAAGAAAAACACTTCTATCTCCTCGCGTGTGTGTTTATCCAGAGGTCAATTGTTCTCCTGCCGTGCGTATGTGTGATGCATACCTCGAGAGAGATAGAGTGATCAGTGTAGTATTTTTCCAACAATTGGAAATCCTTGCGAGTTCATCGTCTCCACTGTGAGTGTGTGTCTGAGGAACACGAGAAGAAGCAAGCTATGAGTGAGTTCTCTCCACAAGCTGGGCCAACATTAACTTCATTCGCTCAGTTCAAAACAGAAATCGTCCAGGGGGCAATATGAACGACATTCTTATCTTCAATAGCATTATTAGCCACTTAGGCTTGATTGAGTTGCCTCTCAAAGGCCGTTCGTTTACATGGAGCAATATGCAGGAGGACCCCCTTGGGAACAATTGGACTGGTCCTTCACCTCAACTAACTGGACCACATGTTATCCAAATTCAATGGTATCTGCTTTGGCAAAGAACATTTCAGATCATGTCCCGTGTGTGATTAGCATTGAAACAGCCATACCCAGGTCGTCTGTTTTCCGTTTTGAAAATTATTGGGTGGAGCATCCAGACTTTCTTCTTATAGTTCATTTCTATCGGAATTTACCAGTCAGAGGACGCATGCAGCTACAAGGCTCACAGCAAAACTTAAGAATTTGTCTCAGGTCTCCAAATTAAATCAGAACTGTAACTCCATCATTCTGTTCTTGGATAATTTAGAAGAAACGTCACTTACTCAAATTACTCCATTATAAACACTTATATTTGGGGGGGACGCTGCAGATGAAAGATGAAAATAACATTTTTTTTCATTCCATTGCAACTGAAAGTTTTAGAAGAAATGCTATATCACTACTCCGTTTGGCTGATGGGAGATTAGTTTCAGACCATGATGAAAAAGCTGCAGCACTTTTACAAGCTTTCAAAAATAGAATGTGTGTTTCAACTGAACCCAACATGTTTTTTGATCTCCCTAGTCTTCTTCCAAGAATTGAGGATTTGGCCCATCTCGCTGCTATTTTTTCAACACAAGAAATCAATGATGCAGTTACTTCTGTCCCAGTTTAAAAGAAAATGTTTGCCGCAGAATTGCCATTTGGCTTGTATTGTATTTATAGACAACATATACAATGGTTACATCATATTAGATTCAATCCATAGAATAGGGGATTGACAGAGAACAGGGAAGGAACGTTATTAGGATATGCTACAGTATCCAACAGCAGAAGAGGCTTCCTGAATTACAACATGTACATGAGGAATGTAATCAAGTCATATCCCGTGATTGTATGAATGAAGATATGGTCTGTTTAACAGCTCCCCTCAATCTCAACCGGTGTCAACAAGATTGAGATTGCGCCGAAAAGTTTCAAAGGGCTTGCGTTGCAGCGGTTTGGTGAGCACATCTGCTAGTTGATCTATTGAAGATATAAACTGAACTTCAAGCATCTTTGCTGCAACTCTTTCTCTGACAAAGTGAAAATCCACCTCTATGTGTTTGGTCCTTGCGTGAAACACTGGATTCGCAATTAAGTAGGTGGCACCAAGATTATCTTACCACGGCCAAGGTGGCCGAGCCTGATACACTCTAAGCTCCTTGAGTACTGACTGGACCCAAATAAGTTCTGTAGTAGCATTTGCGAGTGCTTTGTATTCAGCTTCAGTGCTCGATCGAGAAACAGTTGGTTGCTTTCGAGAGCACCAAGAGATCAAGTTCGGACCAAGACACACAACATGTCCACTTGTTGACCTCCTTTCATCTGAGCAACCTGCCCAATCCGCATCTGAAAACGCGTTGAGATGCATTGAGTTTGTTCTCTGAATTTTGAGTCCCATGTCAGCCGTAGCTTTGAGATACCTCAAAATTCGCTTCACTATTGACCAGTGCATATCAGTGGGAGCCTGCAGGTATTGACATACTTTGTTGATAGAGTAGGCAATATCCGGTCGCGTGAGCACCAAGTATTGTAACGGGCCAACTGTGTTGTGGTACTTGAACCCTCTGAATCTGCAAGTTGTGATCCACTGTCTTTAGCAAGCTTTTCTGAGCTTGACATTGGAGTAGAGATTGGTTTGCGGTATTGCATTCTAGTACGTTTGTAACGTCCGTTTTCGGATGAGTAATAGTAATTACTATTTTGGTTTCGGTTTTCGTTTTTCGTCCGTATTTCAAATTACCAACTATTTTCAAAAACCTTCTAGCTTCTTTTAAGCTCGGGTTTGTGTTTCAAATATCCTTAAATTCTGAAATTCAAATTCAAGTTTGAATTTCCTTTTTTTCGGATTTTGGGCCTTTTTTCCTCAAGTGGGCCTTCCTCACTTTGGGCTCAGTCCGTTTCCATTTCTTGGGCCAGCCTCTTTCTTTCCTGGCCCGCTCGGCCCAGCAGCCCCTTCCCTTTTCCTTATTCCGGCCCGGCCTCCCCATCGCCTTGTCTTCTTCCTCCAGCCAAATCACCCGAGCTCCCCCTTTTCTTCTCTCGTGCGCACGCCCGGGTCTCTCTCTCCCTCATGCGCCTCTTGGCTTCTTCTGCCACCGCCTGCACCGCACCCACTCCCCCTGCCAATCACGACCCCGGCGCCCTCGTCTTCGTCAAGTCCCATCCCCGCCCATCACCTCTGCCCCGCGCACGCGCCTGCTCCCGGTCCGAGCTCCGCGCCCGCGTCAGCGGAGAAGCCTACGCCCGCTGCAGCGCCCCGTCCTGTCAACCACGCGCCTGCCCCGTCAAGTGCGCCCGCTCAGGTCGTCGTCACGCCCGAGTTCACCCATGCCGCTCCCACCTGCCCCGCATTGGGATCGTGCGCGCACCAGAGCTTCAAACGGCTCTCCCCCTCCCCCATCCCCCCTCCTTGCGGCTATAAGAGCCCCGAAGCTCCCCTTGCCATTCCCACTTCACCCCCTTCACCGATTGGTAAGTTCCCCCAAAGGATCGCCCAGATTTGAGTTCTTCATCCCCTCTGGCCGAATCTCCCCTTTCGGCACCCTATGAGCTCTTCGCCGCCTCGATCCAATCGCCGCCGCATGGAGCACCACACCGGCACCCCGAAGCTGCCCCAAGCACCACCGAGCTCCACCTCCCTCTCCGGCGGGCCCTCCCCGTCACCCACCTCGCCGCCGCTTTGGACTCCCGTCGGCAAGCCACCTCGAGCCTCCCCATCCCTCACCGACGCTTCGGTGAGATCCTCGTAGCCCTGAGATGCTCCCCTAGCCCGGAGTCAAACCCTCTCGTGCTGTACCGCTGTGGCGCCATGAGCGGTCTCCTCCCCACCACTGGAGCTCATTGCCGACTGCTCTAGCCACCAAATCCGGCCGCGCCCTTCCGCCAGTAGGTTCGCGCGGCTCCAAGGGACTCGTTTTTGGCATCGCCGGCCGCCGCCATTATCTTCCTCGCCGGCTACCAGGAGCCCTGCTCCTCCTCTGCTTGGTCGGGACGACGGACAGCACTGTGCGCAATTAACCCACCCGAATCACTGTCGGGAGTTAAGACAAAGCGGTGATTAGTCTGTTTTAATTAAAGCTTTAATTGCCGTGTTGTTTCACTGCTGGTGGGCCCAAGTAAATAGTAAGGGTGCAGTTAAAACCCGGTTTCTTGCCCTCCGGCGGCCGACAGGTGGGCCCCACAACCGCCCTGTTCCCGTGGACCAGCGCCTCATGCGCATGAACCCGGTCTATGCACTGTCTAGTGCACCAAATTCTTTCTCCTCCTTTTGATTTTCTAATTTAATTCCAATTCAATCTTCGGATGTTCCGTTCTCCTTCGTTATAGCTCTAAAAATTATGAAATTTATTTCTAAAATTTTGTAAATTCACGATCTTGCTAATGACATAGGTCTTGTTTAATTTGGAGTTCATTTGTTATTTATTTAGTATTCATTTGTTTTCTTTTGCCTGTTGTTCCTTTTTCCGGTACGTTCATCCCATTAGGATTCGGAAACACGAGAGATCTTCAAGTTGGTCAAGCACAAGAATATCAAGACTCTCTTACCTATAACCAAAGCGAGTAAATACTTTGATCATATTGATCCTACATTTTATGCAAATTATATTTGTTTAAATTAGCAAAATTGCATGTTTTAATTCTTTAATCAAATGTATGTTAAAGCTTAAGGTAGTTAAATACCCATTTGATGATTAAATAATTAATATGTCATCCATTGATGTTTGAATCCATTATTCCATGTCATCCTAGTAACTATATGATAAATACTAGTTATAGATTGTACTTAGACGACATGCTAGTCTTGTCTAAGTACCGGGACATTAAATGTCCCAATCATCATCTTTTAAACATGAAAATGGTTTGGACAGTCATTGTGGGTAAATGACTGAGATGGTTGAGTTGATGTATTTTACTCCTCAGAAACCCTAATAACTTGCTATTACCACATCTAGGCGGATGGAAAGGCGGTGGGTGCTAACGGAGCACGAGAGTAATATGGTATGTGGAATGAACTGCCCGGATGGATTAAAGACTTAATCTTGTCACGACCTCCTGTGTAAAACAAATACAACCACAAGTCTGCAAACTGCAACTTGGCTTAGTAAAATTATTAAACCCTGAATGTATCTCACTGGGTGGAGAAAGGGAACGTGCAAGCTTGCGGTACATCCAGCTTGAATGGGACACCGATACAGGGTGAAGTTGCCAACGTCGTGGGTAGTCCAACTACGCCAGACGCTGCGGTACAACATCCCGCACGAATGTATGGGTGTAACCCCATATGGGTGAGATGACGGAAGGGGCAAGGTAGTTTGAAAGGTTACTGTGACGGTCGCTCAACTACATGACGAAGGAATCATGTGGGGTAACGAGTATGACTATCTCTTGTGGGTATAGTGTACAACATCTGCAGAGTCTAAACTGTTTAAGCAGTCGTGCCTACGATCAAAGACGAACATGGGAACTTTACTTGAGTTAGTTCTATTTCAAAAACCTTTGTGGGTGGTATGAAAATTGTGGTGGGCTCATCTAGCCCTGAGATTGGATTTTACCTGAGCCGTCGAGCTCAGCGGTGTTAATAATTGGAGGTAGCTCCAATCAAAAGAGGCATAGTGTAGAGTTTTCGATGGAGGGAACCTCTACTGTTATGCAAATATTACACAATTAATCTCTTTAATAAAATGCAATTTGTTAAAATGCTAAGTGATAGGACTTTGGTAATTATGATAATTCAAAATATTGCTTTAGCAAATAAAAGAACCCGAGCCATCCATGTTTAGCCTTGCATGTATATTATTGCATTGTATGTTGGCTCGCGAGCACGGAAGTTGTGCTCATTCTCGCTCTCTCCCCCAAACCCTCCAGATAATGTGGATCATAGAGACTATGCATACTATGAAGACCCAGAAGTCGACGGACAAGGAAACAATGAAGAGTAGTCTAGGTCTCGCCCCAGTCTAGTGGACTCTTTGGTACTTGCGTATAACCGATATTATCCAGTTCTTGGTTAATATCCGTAGTACATAGGTTGCCCCAGTCGCTTGCCTATGGAGAGATGAGCCCCACTCCCCTTTTGCTTCTGTTGTAGCTTACGTGCTTTCATGTAATGTAATCAAGTTAGCCTTGTTCGGCCCCTTTTGTAAAACTCGACCCGACGTAGTCTATGTCTCTCTGTGTTGTAATATATTTGAATGTTTTAGTTCACGCCTTGTATGAATGATTCGGCAATGTGCATGTGGGTGCTATCTACTGATCCAAGGAATAGCATAGTATTTTCACAGAGGATTTGGATTCTCGGAATCCAGGTCCGACAGAGCTGGTATCAGAGCATACGACTGTAGGAGCCTTAGGTAGACTGGTCAAGCCTAAGGACTTGATTCCTATTTTCAAAAACTAAGAAATGTTTTGTTAAAATATAGAGTAATTATTGCTCCTTCTCATCACTTTTAGTTCTTCACTTACCTTGTCTTCGCTTGAGTTTTTACTCAGTTCTGACTCTCGTTCTTGTTTCAAAATTGTAGATGGCAACCCTGTCATCCGATAGCCCATGGGACTTTTGCTCTCACGAAGAAGACGAAGGCAAGTTCGTGGACATTCTCCACCAACTCATGCAACACCTGGATTACAACTGCAAGCCTATCTTCAGAGGCCGAAAGACCCAGACCTTGGACCAATAGTCATGGGCCATGGAGGTTTTCCTCTATGCCAGAGAGGGCGAGTTCACCGCTCACATCTTCAGACCCGCGATTCCCCAGAGCAGCTGTTTTGAAGCAGTCCAAGACGTAGCACGCTTCACCTACACCCGCCTGACCCAGATGCATGAGGATCTCCTGCTGGAATCGCCCTTCCACTACTTTCTGCCTCTCCACGAGGGAGAGTTTGACCACGAGATCTTTATCGTCGTGTTGTAGTAGTCAGGATTAGTCTAGGTTAGCTAGCAGTGCTTGCTAGGTAGTCTTTTGGTTGCAAGCACTTTCTGTTTTCTTCTGTTGTAGGCGATGTGTTTGTATCTTGTGTCGTGGCTTAGCATGGCCTATATGCTATGTTCAGAAGTTATGTAACACCTAACCCCTTAATATAATGCAGTCACTCTAGGCTTTGTATTGTATTTGATTATTTCTCCTTGTTGGTTTGAAGTTCTTCTATGTGTGTTATAGAGGGCCAGCAAACCTCATATATCCCCTCTAGTTCTAAGCTGAGTTGTTCCCTCAGATGGCACCAAGGAGAAAAGCAACCCAAGGAACTGGCGCCAATCGCAAAAAGATGGTAGCACAAGGACCACAAGACAGCTACCCCTAGCAGTCAGCATTTCTTGGCAGCTCGTCATCCAATCAGTCAGCAGTCCAACCACCAAGAGCTCTAACTCCAACTCCGCGTTCCAATGGGAATCATCTCCGCACTCTCCGCTCCGCCAGACGATCTACAGTAATCAACCCTGTAGCCCACCTTCACTGTTTCAGCTGTGGAGAAAAAGGGCACTTCGCCAATAGATGCCCCTAGAAGAAGCTTCGCCTTGCACTTTGTGTAGAAGACGACAAAGCGGACCCTGCCGCCCATCAACTTAAAGAATTACCCAGAAGAAGTTGTCACATTAAAGACAACACTGCCGCTACACTCGAAGAATCCCTGAAGGTTATCACTTGCTTCCGTTGCGAAAATACTGGACACGTCGCCAATAAATGCCCCCCAAAGGAAGCAAGGCGAGAGGATCAAATGTTTCTATTGCGGCAACCTAGGACACCATATGAACAGATGTCCCCAACAGAATCTTGAAGAACCTACAAGGACTGTCATCGCCACCAACCTTAGCCTTGGCAACAAAGAACTCATTAAGAGCCCTAGCAAGAGGCAAGCTGTGCCTACCGAAGTTCTACCATCAGACCCAGAAGCTCCGCCAAATGCTTGCTTTGAATGTGGCAAGACAGAACATGTCACCTAATTATGTCCTCCAAAATGACAAAATGCAAGAGGAGCATGCTTCACATGTGGGCAATACAGACATTATTGCTACACGTGCCTAGTTCCTTACTGTCCCTGCTGTGAGGAACACTATCAATCAAAAGATTGCCCTATGAACCAAGTAGCATGCACACGTTGTGGAGAAAAAGGACATCAGGCAGACCAATGCCTTGTAAACTGCCCCAACTGCGATGAGGACCACCAGCCAAGTGAATGCCCGATGCTTCAAGTTACGTGCTTCCTTTGCGAAGGACAAGACCACTGCCCCAAAGATTGCAACGAATAAGTTTCCAAGCCGCGGTGAAAATCGTCATGAATGAAGTTGGCAAGACATTGAAAATATTGAAAATTATGTTTAGCCTTTGGTAATTATGATAATTGAAAATATTGCTTTAGCAGATAAAAGAACCCGAGCCATCCTTGTTTAGCCTTGCATGTATATTATTGCATTGTGTGTTGGCTCGCGAGCACAGAAGTCGTGCCCATTCTCGCTCTCTCCCCCAAACCCTCCAAATAATGTGGATCAAGGAGACTATGCGTACTATGAAGACCCGAAAGTCGACGAACAAGGAAACAATGAAGAGTAGTCAAGATTCTGTAGTCTAGGTCTCGTCCCAGTCTGGTGGACTCGTTGGTACTTGCGTACAACCGATATTATCCAGTTCTTGGTTAATATCCATAGAACACAGGTTGTCCTAGTCGCTTGCCTGTGGAGAGATGAGCCCCACTCCCCTTTTGCTTCTGTTGTAGCTTACGTGCTTTCATGTAATGTAATCAAGTTGGCCTTGTGTAGGATCAAGGATAACCGACTAGAGGGGGTGAATAGGAGGTTTTTAAACTTTTTGACAAATTAACAATTTAAGCCAATTATAAACAAAGTCTAAACTAGATACAATTCTAGCTAAGCAATTCAACACAAGAAATGAGCTAGAATTGTAAATGCGGAAAGTAAAGACTAGAAATAACCACAATGAAGACAATGAAGTTTTTCCCGTGGTATCGAAGACTTGCCGGTCTTCACTAGTCCACGTTGAGGAAGCTTGAACGAATCAAACCGGTTTCACAAATTAAGCCTTACCTCGATCACTATTGGTTGTTCTTCCTCCGCTCCGGAGATGGTGAACACCAAACTACTCACAATCTTGGCACCGGGCCTCTTCACAGTCTTCTTGAAGAGATCACCGTGCAATCACTGTCAAGCCGTCTAGGAGTTTGGCAAAACTCCAAGAGTAATAAACCAATGATCTTCGTTTGACGGCACTTAAGTGCAAATGAATCAACTAGAATGAGTGAATGCACTTGAATGAACTCAACCACCTCACAATGAATGCATAAGTGTGTTCTAGGTGCTGAGAGGATGCGCAAGGCTCTAAGGATGTTAAATGAAGTGTTGCATTCTGCTCTTGAGCAGGTGGAGGGGTATTTATAACCCCCACAACCAAATCCAACCGTTATGAGAGAAATCCCAACTTTTCAGCGAAATACGGTACTACCGCCAACCAAAGTGCGGTACTACCGCATCCCACCAACCGCTTTGTAACGGCTACAACAGGAGCATTAACTGCCTCTGACATAGCCGTTTTAAACGCAGCGCGGTACTACCGTCAACTATCATGCGGTCATACCGCTAAGGTCAGTCGTATCGCACAATTGAGCGGTACTACCGTTTGCAGGGTTTTCAATCTCAGCCGAAAATGGTGCTTCTCTGGATTTTACGTACCACCATCTAGAAAACGGAACAACCGTGGAGCGGTAGTTCCACTACGAAATAGCAATACTACCTCATCACGCGGGAGACAAAGACTGGCTTACACAAACAACCTTGCCACGTGGACAGCCCAGATGCATTGGGCCGTTCGGACCACCTTTTTAACCGTACGATTCAGGTGATTTTCGGATGGTCCAAACGGCACACGGTAGTTCCGCCAACGAAAACGCGGTCATACCGCAAAGCGGTAGTTCCACCAAGAAACTCCCGGTACTACCATTTGCCAAGGGAGCACAAGAGCTCCAAAAACTATCTCTCTGGTTTTTACATACCGCCAACCAACAACCGAAACGACCGGGCTGCGGTAGTACCGCACCACGAGCCGGTCGTACCGCTGAGCGTCCAGAGCAACATGGTCCGATCGGACTTAATATGTGGGCGACTCAGATTTAATGGGTCGTTCGGACCACTCGTTTAAACCACACGATCAAGTCACTTTCGGACGGTCCGAATGACACACGGTAGTACCGCCGAAGGATACGCGGTCATACCGCAAAGTGGTAGTTCCGCCCTGTAAACTCCAGTACTACCGATTTCCATGTCAATTTTACAAATGACTTTCCAATTCAAATTCAAATGCATGCATGATCCTAAATTGATCCAATTTGCACAAGAACAGGCTATCAAGCTACTAGTCATGATCTCTCTTAATAGTACGGCATTTAACTTATAATCCGGTCTTCCAACCATTTCTCCTAAGACCAGTAAAACACAAAAATATCCTAGACTACTTGTACCTTGTCTTTGAGCCATGTAGATCTTCATGTTGTCCTTTAGCATGCATCTTCAAGTCATCAAACTCACCAATTGGACTAAACCTTGTAAATACTCAATAAACACGTTAATCCCATATTTACATATTATCATTAATTACCAAAACCATTTTTAGGGGCCTAGATGCTTTCACCTTGTTCAGCCCCTTTTGTAAAACTCGACCCGACGTGGTCTATGTCACTCTGTGTTGTAATATATTCGAATGTTTTAGTTCACGCCTTGTATGAATGATTCAGTAATGTGCTTGTGAGTACTATCTACTGATCCAAGGAATAGCATAGTGTTTTCACAGAGGATTTGGATTCTCGGAATTCGGGTCCGACAATGTTGCAATAGATCAAGGATATATTTATTCTAGGTGAGAACTAAATCACCAGCTTTTCGAGAAGCTTCAATTCCCAGGAAATATGTCAGTTCCCCTATATCCTTGAGTGCAAACTCTATAGAAAAATCCTGAATGAGAGCAGTCAACGAGGATGGCGAGGAACTTGAAATTATAATGTCATCCACATAAACAAGAATGTAGATTCTAATCCCTGACTTATCGTAGATGAACAAGGATGTATCAGGCGAGCTTTGTACCGGTCCACAGATCCATCAGGCTTGTGCTTGATTTTAAACACCCATTTTCACCCAATCACATTCTTCCCAAGATCGGCTGGTACTAAATGCCAAGTCTTGTTTTGTTGGAGAGCTTCAAATTCAGAGTCCATTGCTGCTTTCCACCTTGGATGAGCAAGAGCTTGAGTAAGTGAGTAGGGTCCTATAGAAAAAGTTGTTTTGCCAATCAGGGGATAGTGCACCATGCCATTTGTAAATTGCTTTGGTCGAGTCACATTGTTCTGAAGTCGTGTTCTCATCTGATGAACACGGGTGGTAACTGGTGCAGTAACTTCTTCAGATGGTGGTGAACTTGAATCGGAGCCTAATGGATCTCCCAAATCAGAGGAACTTGTAGCTTCTTCCCTTGAACCTATATGATCAGATGCAGATATTGATGCTGAAGCATCATTTTTATGCACAGGAGTAATGGAATCTCTAGTATGATTGTCAATAGTCGGTTCATTGGAAGGAAAAGAAGACAAAGGTGTGAGCAGAGGGAGATATGCAAAAACATCAGTGCGATTATCTGAATTTTGTGTATGCAAAAGGGAATTTGTTCCCATCAAACACAACATCACGAGAAATGTAGATTCTCCCAGTTTCTCTGTGAAAACATTTGCACCCTTTATGAGCACTGCTATAATCGAGAAAAATGCATTGTTTTGACCGAAACTCTAATTTCCTAGAGTTTTACGGCCTAAGATTCGGTCAGCATGCACATCCAAATACTTTTAGCATAGAGTAGTCAGGAGCAGTATTGAGGAGATGATTAAGAGGGGTAGTGTTAGCAAGAACACGACTAGGCAATCGATTTATAAGATAAGTCATAGTAAGAAATGTCTCATCCCAAAAACGAATAGGTAAAGAGGACTGGGCTAGAAGAGCCAACCCAGTCTCTACTATGTGTCGATGCTTTCTTTCTGCGATTCCATTTTGTTGGTGTGTGCGAGGATACGACACTCGGTGAGCAATGCCAAGTTTCAAGAACAATTGGTGTAGCTTTTGATACTCCCCACCCCAATCTGTCTGAACCGAAAGAATCTTAGTGTGAAACAATCTTTTAGCATGAGTTTGAAATTGGTGAAAAACCTTTTCAACATCAGATTTGAACTTCAAAAGGTAAATCCATGTAAATTTACTAAAATCATCCACAAAACTCGCATAGTATTTAAAACCATTCACAGATACTTGGGCAAGACACCAAACATCTGAATGTACAAGTTCTAAAGGAATAGAAGTAACACACCTAGAGTTACTGTAAGGAAATTGATGAATCTTAGCAAGCTGACATGCATCACATACAGCTGCTAGTTTATTGGAATGACAAGAGATTTTATTTGACTTAAGGATGGCTGCAACAACTGCCAATGAACGATGACCAAGCCTTTTATGCCATAGGTCAGGAGAGGTCTTGACAGTGTTCAAAGACTAGCGATGATAGGGACGCCTCAAGCTACAAATAGGGTAAAGACCCTTCTCACATGGACCTTTGAGAAGAATTTGTCTCATTGCTCAATCCTTGACATAGATAGAGAATGAATGAAATTCTAAGTAAGCATCATTATCAGAACATAGTTTGTGCACAGATAGAAGATTCTTGCTAATGTTAGGAACATGCAAGATGTTATTGGGAGCCAGCAAATGAGATGAACCAGAAATGACAGAATGACCAATGTGAGAGATCTCCAAACCTGCATCATTGGTGACCTGCACCTGATCTATTCCCTTGTAGTGATCTCGCACAGAAAGTCGATCGAGATCACTTGTGAGATTGTCAGTAGCGCCTGTGTCCATGTACCAATTTGGATCAACTGGGTACATGGTTGTTGTTGTTGCTGCACTACGATCTTCAGACTGGTAGGAATGATCGAAGCGATGGTAGCATCGCAATGCATCATGTCCCTACTTGCCACAGACCTGACTATTGGACGAGGGTTTCCACCTCCTCCACAGCCCGGTGACGTTTGTGGATGCCAATTCTTCTTCTTTAATTGTTGTTGCTGTCCTCCACGATTGTTACTATAACGAGTAACATTGTTGACTGATGACTCAGTTTGAGATCCCGAGTTGTTGCTGTGCGAGTGAGTGACATTGTTAATTGATGACTCAATTTGGAAGCTTGAGTTGTTGTTGTGTTTTCGCATCTCATAGCTAAGTAGGTGTGCATACACCTCACTCAGCGACATCGGCTCGGGTCGCATGGACACTAACGTGACCAGAGTGTCATAGTCATTGTGTCATGAACCGGCCCATAGCCCATGATGTAGGCCCAACGCCAAGCAATGGCCAGCAGTGGGTTGACCTGGTGGTGGAGTACTAAAGGCAATGACCAGCAGGCAGAAAGAGGAATCGAAGAACATCCAAGCAACGCCGCTCCCTTCTTCCTACTACTGTTCTTCTTCCCCACCGATGCTCTTCCCCAATTCCTTTCTCTAAATTCCCAGCCCCCAAATTGCTTCTCCCAGTCTTGCTTCTAATTTCCCCCCAAGTTGTATCCTCAAGAACTTGTGTATCGTGTTTGTATTGGATCATATTCTCTTGTCCAGGCTATTCATCTGAGTTCATCCAATCGGGTACGTAACAAATGGTATCAGAGCATTCGATCCTATTGGTTCTGAGCTCCGAGGTGCCCATGACCGACGCTGAGAAGGAGAGCGAAGCACGGTGCAAGGAGATGTTGAACCAGTTGATCTCCGTCATGAAGAAACAAACCTTGGAGATTGAAGATTTGGCAGAGCGCATGAATGGGCTCGCGGTCAGCTTGAAGGCCATCGTCCAGCCGCTAGAAGCAACCGCTCATGTCTTGCCACCGCCCGGGACCGCACCAACAGCCACCCTTGTCACCGTAGTGGACCACGTCGTGGCGGCAACTACTCCATGTGCAGAGGCCGCCCTCGCCCCCAAGTCGCCCACCAAGTGCTCGACGTCAGGCCCCGACCCCAACGCCGGCTACGCCAAGGTCGTGGCTGTGTCCCTGCTCCAGAGGGGCGCGACCACGACCTTCCAGGCACACGTGGAGCCCAGGAACGTCTCCTCGTCGAAGTTGTTCGACACCAGAGAGCTGGACACTGTGACGCCCACCAGGTGTTCAACGGCGTGTCGCAGCTGCAGCACCGACTCCATCCTCGCCACCGTGACACTCACCAAGTGCTCTACGCCGAGGTGCCTCTACGAATAGGGCGGTCTCAAGGTTGAAGGCATTTCAGAATTACCACTGAGGATAGCCAAGAGCAGCTTGATCAAGGCTTGGTTCAGAGAGCTCCACGGAGGATCTTTGGACTCACGCCGACGGAGGAGGTGATCTGATGCCGATCGGAGGGCATCGCGCCTACTGCACCAAGCCGATGATGAAATGCCAAGGAGGTGGTTCGACTGCTATTAAGGCGGAGTGTCGTGGATGCCCCCATGGCCACCACCTCAAGGACATGGGACTTTGCTCGAGTTGTTCACCAATGCCGAAATGGATGTGCAAACTGTAAATGTTGCAGGCCTTTTGCATGACAGTGGACATGGCCCCTTCAGTCATCCATCGGAGCTTGGAAACTCAAATTATGTGGAAATAGAAAATAAGTATGGTTGCGCTATGAAAGGAGCACCTTCAGATTCACTATTTGCCTAGTTCTGTTTGCATGCACTATGGTTTGGCAGCTGCAATATACGTGGAATAGCAGTCCTGTGGATTGATTTTGTGCGTGAAATTCATTGGTGCTAGGAGGAATCGGAATGATTGCCGAGGATGAAGAGCACATCTATCATTGACCTCTCTAGTTGTCTCATCCACCAAAAGTTACATATGCTTGCGATATGCATTGAGAGAAAGAAATCATTGACTAGTGAGAAGGGTGCTGATCATGCACATAAAGATGGGATTTCAAATAGCACGGCCCTGAACAAAACTCGTAAAGGACCAGCAGGTGCCGTCGCGGTCACTCTCGGCCCAAAAGGGAGGAATGTTGTTATCGACAATGATGATGTTCCTAAAGTAATTAATGATGGTGTCACAATTGCCAAGGCTACAGAACTCCCAAATGCACTTGAACATGCAGGTGCCATGCTACTTCAAGAGATAGCATCCAAGACAAATAGTGTTGTTGGCGATGGAACCACAATAGCAATTATTTTGGCCCGAGAAATCGTCAATCTTGGTTTGTTGACAGTTTCCACTGGTGCTAACCCAGTTGCTTTGAGAAAGGGAATTGACAAAGCTGTTCATGAACTAATTGGGATTTTAAAGAATAAATGTATCTCTGTAAGCACAAAGGAGGACATAAAAGCTGTAGCTTCCATATCAGCTGGCAAAGATGAATATGTTGGCGATCTCATTGTTGATGCTTTGGAGAAAATAGATCCTAATGGAATAATCAAAATTGAGTCATCATCTTCGATATATACTTCAATTGAGGTGCAAGAAGGAATGAAGATAGACAAGGGTTATGTTTCTCCACATTTCATCACAAATCAAGACAAAGCAATTGTTGAATTTGAAAATGCTAGAGTGCTTGTAACTGATCAACGGGTGAGTGAAGTCCAGGAGATACTTCCTTTGCTGGAGAAGACCACACAGTTGAGTGTCCCTTTGTTGATTATTACGGAGGATGTTTCGCATACAATGTATTCAACTCTGGTTCTTAACAAACTAAATGGATTGCTAAGTGTTGCGGTTGTCAAATGTCCTGGTTTGGGGGATGAAAAGAAGGCTATTCTCCAAGATATTGCTATAATGACAGGTGCAGATTTCTTTGCTAGTGACCTTGGCTGGGGTCTTCAAGGCACTACTTCCGATCAGCTAGGCATGGCTCAGAAAATCACTATAACAAGTGAATCCACAACAATCATTACACCTTTGATGATAGAAGATATGCATGGAAGACTTTTATACACAAGGTATAACTACGTTCCTGTTACCTGCCTGAGTGCCAAGAATTCATTTGTTTATGCGGCTCGCCTTTTCGGCCAATTCTCTTATACGGTTGAAAACATTGCACCTCCTTGTGGATACGTGGGCATCATTCCTGTCGGTGGTTGGAGGCAAACATTCAGTGATTATGATGTTGGAGATGCCGAGAAAATAACGAGGCTTGGATTTGCTGTTCGGTTTCCTTTCACAACTAGACCTGATTATGAAATGGATAATGGCAAACCAAGACCATTCAACCAGGGTACATTCAAGGATCGAGCATCTTTGGAAGCTAAATTCTTGGCGTTAGGAAAGGACATATTGGTCAAGAGAATAGAAATGCTCATGAAACCGATGATCGCAAAGGTAATTACGGCGGTCATTCCAAGCGATGCACATTAAAAGGCTTGGATCCGTCTGAGTGACACAAAAGCGATGAAGATGCATCTTTTAACATCGGTTTCTTCGTGGATTATGGCTCTAAACAATACTGCAAGTACTTACGCAAATGGGATCACGAGTTCGGTGACACTCCATTGCCCGACTCATCGCTGCGAATGAAATTACAGATTAGTGGTATTGAAGCAAGCATCCTTGGCAATGGATAATGAGGCTTACGACATATCTTTCGCAAACAATGATGATTCAGTCCCGCAAGGCATTTTTCTTACCACGGCTTGAGGGCAAGCCGAATCTCAAGGAGGGGAGAATGTCATGAACCAGCACATAGCCCATGATGTAGGCCCAACGCCAAGCAATGGCCAGCAGTGGGTTGACCTGGTGGTGGAGTACTAAAGGCAATGACCAGCAGGCAGAAAGAGGAATCGAAGAACATCCAGGCAACGCTGGCTCCCTTATTCCTACTACTGTTCTTCTTCCCCACCGATGCTCTTCCCCAATTCCTTTCTCTAAATTCCCAGCCCCCAAATTGCTTCTCCCAGTCTTGCTTCTAATTTCCCCCCAAGTTGTATCCTCAAGAACTTGTGTATTGTGTTTGTATTGGATCATATTCTCTTGTCTAGGCTGTTCATCTGAGTTCATCTAATCAGGTACGTAACACATTATCGAGCCCGACCAATAGGTAGGAGATGATCTCCTCTTCCTGAAGCGGATTACCAATGGAGGCCATGGTATTTGCCAGGGTCTTGGTCTTGGCATAGTAGTCCACCACTGTCATGTCATTCTTGTGTAGATTGGCAAGTTGCATACGCACTTGCACAATCCATGTTCTGGACATAGTCCCAAACATGAGTTCGAGTGCTTGCCAAACTTCAGCAGACGTGGTCTTGAAAAGAACATGTGATAGGATCTCCTCGGTCAGAGATGAAAGGAAGACACTAAGCACCATTTGATCCTGCTAAAACCATGTAAGGTAGGCAGGGTTTGGAACCTGAGTGGCATTGCCCTCTACGGTATGTGTAGTCGTCGTTGGTAGGATCGGAACCTCCCTTTGCTGTTTCTTTCTTTTGTACCTTGATGCTCACATTGCCAAGGAGGAGAATTTTGAGGAGTTTTTCTTTATTAAATACAACTCTTTCGAGAAATCTTGAGGTGTTGTCAATGTATTCATCAAGGGGTGGATTGTTAGACCATGTGGCTAGATCAAAAATAATTTAGTTAATGAATAATTGACAATATTGCTTACTGATGTTATTGAGGTATGTGACGTGTGTGGACTTATGTCGATCAAGTTGGAAAGAACGTGTGCCGAAAAAATATGGTGTTTTGGTTTTTGCATGTGCAGGGTAACTCGGAGACAATCGTGGTCTGAGGCGAGGACCAGGAAATGGCTTGGTGTGAAGTCATGGTCCAGAGGGTTGAGGATGTTGAAGAAGACGGTCGAGCTCGAATTGGGGCACGTGGAGATCAAAGATGGATGATGTGTGTTAGAGTTACGAAGGTGCGATTCGGAGACTACGATACGTAACAATTTTAGGGTGTCCAAAATTGGAAAGCAAAGATAAATTAGAAAAAATCCATCTTAGGAAGGGTATCATGCAAGTTAGGATTAGATAGATTTTCATGACCCTGCAGATAAGATCACATTTTGGTTGTTTGGTCGTGTGTGCTTCGGTGGCCGCGTGTTATCTCCAGAGAAACGCTAGGGTCCGGCGAGATGAGCGAGCGGTGCCGTGCTTTTGCTTGCACGTGAGAACAGTGAATCAATATCGTGATCTACAGAAGAAAAACTTCAAGGGTTTTGGCGGCCGGTGTTTTTGTTGTGATCGGCGACCAAGGACGGAGACGAGCTGGGCGCCACTTGTGCTAGCGCGACACTGCAGGCCAAGATCACCAAGGACGAGGCCACGTGCAACACGCTCTGCTATTGGTGTCATTAATCGCGTGAAGTTCCATCGGTGCCATGTGTGATGTGAGGGCTTGCTGCGGCTCTGACTTGCGGCTGGGTGCTACATGCGGCAACACTTATGGATGTGTTTGATTGCCTGCATAGGGTTGGCTCGTATGAGTAGATACAAGTTTTTAGGTGTTTGGTTTCCTGATTGGGTGAGTGAGGCTGGCTGAGTGGATGCAAGATTATCTCTTGGGTCAGACCCAAAGGAAACACTCGATTCGAGCTTTCCTCCTCAGCCAAGCTGAGCGCATGCAGACTAGCCAGCGCTCGTGAGTCTATTCACCTTCTCCCGTACCAGATACAAGCAACCAAACATCTCAGCACAGCCTGGCCTAATAGAAACAGGCAACTAAATAACTCATCATTGCATCCATTCAGTCTAGTTAGGTTCAGTCTGGATACCATGTATGGGCTAGACGGGGATATGCAGGCAATCAACACACCCTATGTGTATTGAGGTGCATTACGTGAGTGCTTTTGGCTGGAGGTGATTAGGTGACGGCGGCAGGAAATTGGCTAATGCGCTAGCGACGGCTGGTTTCTTTTTCCTTGACGTGAGTTGCTAGCTGTGGCTTGTTCTTTTCTGTACATGGATTGGTGCTAGCGGCTGCAGAGATGATGGCCATGTTTTGAGTCCTGTACGTGAGATTTTGAGTGAAGAGAAGTGCTAGTTGTGGCGGCTGTACATGCTGAGTTTTGTTCTTGGCGAGGTTTAAAGAACACGGTTGCTGTTCTTGATTGGAGATTTTGGGTGAAGGGAAGTGCTAGTTGTGGCGGCTGTACATGCTGAGTTTTGTTTTTGGCGACCTTTAAAGAACACGGTTGCTGTGATTGGAGCAGATCCTTATGATCCTTACCTGTAAAAAAAATATTCCACAATCATTCATCTCCTTTTATTGTTCTTAACAATCCTACACGGTCCATTGACATACCCAAGCAATCCTTGACTGCGAAGGTAGGGGATGAGTTGTGCATCCACAACAGGTAATTGTCCCTGTTGAGCTTAACAGTGACAAAGTGGTTAACTGCGGGCAGTGCGGGCTGCATGGTGGCACTGGAGGTGGAAGAGATAGTTGCGGATGTCGTGGCCGACAAGGTGGAAGGTGTGAGAGACATAGAAAGAACACCAGCTCTGATACCGCATAAAAGAAAATGTTTGCCACGGAATTGCCATTTGGCATGTATCTCTACTACTTAAATATTGGAGTTTACCGTCGTCCGTCCTCTTTCGTGCAACGTGAGCCGTTGGATGTGTTCCTCTTCATATGACGTGAGCCGTTAGATCTTTTGCTCTCTGCGCTCCCAATCTTTTGTCGCTCCCAGTCTCCCATCTCCTCTCCATTGAAACCGTCAAACCACCCCCCCCCCTCCTCTCTCGCGCAACTCCCAACCCCCCGTCGCCCCCTCCCTCGACCAACCGCTCGCTCGCTCGTTCCCTCCTCGAGCACCTGCTCCTTTCAATCCCCGCTCCCCTCTCTCGTCGCATCCCCTCCGGGAGGAAGGATGGCCAAGTGGTGCTACGAGCGACGCCCAGGGGAGGCGGAGTATGCGAGGGCGAGTGGATAGGGGGTGGGTGGAGCGGTGGTGGCGGCGCCTAACCAGCAGCGGCTGCGGGTGAAGGGGAGAGGGAGGGAGGGAGAACAGCGCCTCCTTGAGTACCCCGCATGGCGAGGGAGACTAGGGCATCATCGAGGGAGGAACAACGAGTGAAAAGAATGGGCTTCTCCCGTCCCCAACGCCGCCTCTCTCTCGAAGCCTCTCCCCTCCCCTCACGCCGTCACCTTCATCTCCGACTCCTCGTCTACGTCAGGAGGTACAACTTTATCCTTCTCCCCGTATGCTCATGTGTTGGAGTATGTACGAGAGTAGCCACGGATGCCTGCGTGTGCTGGTTGATTTCTGCACGGAGTTGATTGGATTGGGGATTATATTTTGATTGTGTATCATGGTGGTTTCGTAATATTGTTGAACCAATGGCGAGATTATGAAAACTTTCCTTTTACCCAAATATTTTAGAGCTCTCGTAGGGGTTTCTTGATGCTTATGTTTCTTAACTTCCCCACCTCGAGGAGATCTTGACCACCTGACCACCTCCGGTAGCGATAATAAATATCATTTGGCAATAACCAAGAAAGGAATCAGTTCTTGTTCATGTATGCAAAACTTCGGTTAATATAACCTACCATTTTTTTTACTGTAAAAATGCGAGCAACAAAACGATGCTCACGGCCTCGCATACCATCAATCTTGTTATCGTAAATCAAGCAACCGATGTTCATGATGATTCATGCTGCACTATACAAGAGCATGATTGGCTCGATGGATGGTGCACCAACTATGACAAGTCCACCAAGACCGCAACATCTACCAAGGTAGTCGCAAACTCGTGAATCCTCTTTACTATCTATGCAATGCACATTTAACTTGATGCCATTCTCGCCGGTTTGTGGCGATTATAGACCGCCATTCTTCTGCGCAGGTGAAACCGAAGGTTTTGATGAGTTCTTTGGTGTGCCACGCAATGGATTCAACAAGGAAGCTTGCAGGTTTGCTCTCCTATCTCGGTCCATGCATCTGCGCAGTTAGTTCTTCAAGGAGGTGATTTGATTTGTTTGCCTATTGTTTCCAGTGCTTGTGTGGATAACATCAAGATGGTGTATGGTGAGGACTCTACGTAGCTTAGTAACTTCAAGCGTGATTTGATTTATTTGCATGCAGGGATTTAGGACAGAAAGGAAGCCAAACAAGAGATGATTTGGTGCTTACAAGTATTACCACGAGATCAAGGTGCACCTTTTCCCTTTTTCTTTTGTGTCCTTCCCTCTTTTCCTTTTTGTAATATATTCTTTGTGTAATACTTAAGGAATCGAAAGCGATGTGTTTTTTTAAGTTGATAAACATGTTAGAATAGGAGAAACATAATCTTATTCGTTGCGTCTCTACAAGTACATACCATTTTAGAAGGAAAATATCCTCTCCAGATGCAAAAAGCCTGCCTCTATGGACCCATAATTCACATTTGAGATTATTAATAGTGATGGAGGTAAAATCGGACGATCAGAGGGTGCATTGCATATAAATAGAAAATTAGATGATTATATAGTTCCGTGCATACAAATATATGAGAAAATAGGTGTTCAATGTGCTTCCACACACACAACAAAGGAACAAAGATTTGGAGTGCTAATCACACTATGGACATACTAACTTACTAAGCTGACAGTGACAATGCAGCAAGTGTAGCTAAAATGGTCATACATTTTCTTCCCTGTCATCAGCTTCTTTGTTGTTGTTATATCTTATTTTGCTTGTGTAGCTTTACATTCTGCGTAATTGTTTGATTTTGTCATAAAGCGCATTTGTTGCAACGACCGAACTTTTTATGTATGAGGCCATAAGGATAGGAGCGATCCTGCAAGTCCCTCACCGTGATGGAGTTGGACATTTTTGTTGTTGTATCTCGGTGGCTCTTTTATCGTGGCGCAAGATGAATATTGTTACTATCGTTGTCGTCATTTATCTAGACTCTCGAGAAGACATTGAATCTAGCCATGGCAATAGAGATTGTTGCAACATATACTTTTGGAAATTACCATTGGTTGGAATACTCGCAGCAGGAGGATCTCGACTCTTAGCTCTTCAAATGACCTAATTTATATACTCACCGGTTAGGAGCGATTATTATCATCTTGGAACTTTTACCTTCATCGATCGAGGCTGGTCCTATTTTAGATTATGAATCTGGGGTCCCACTATTATGGTATCAGGCATGTTACACATACTTCTTTTATTAAATTTGAAGGGATCATGGATAAATGATGAAGCCAAAGGCAATGTAAATCAGACTTTTGGGATTGTAGTTTGGAGAAACAAATGCAGTTGTTCTATTTTTTGTGCTTTGAATCATTATGTCATTTCACCAGTAACTTTCAGATAATTTGAATGCTTGCTAACCATAAAATTTTGCTTTGCATGAGCTATGTGTTCAGCCCTGTGATGAGCAATGCTTTCCTGAGGAAGAATTTTGTGAACAGTATATTAGGCTCAATATTATACTGAATAATACATCCCAACTGCAGAGAATGAGATCAAATTGGAACTGTAGATATTTTGTTTTATTTTGCCATTTTTCTATGGCATTCTTGGAGCAATTAGTGCCAGTTCATACCAAATCAGATTTATTCGTTGCAAAGGAAAAGTATTGCATCTTTTCCCCGCAAGACCACACCGCCTAGAAACATGAGTTCTAACTAAAATCCATCTGCATATTGTATCCTGGTTTTGCTTGTCGTTTGTAGATGTCACCACCCTTACCATTCTTTTCTGACATACACCATTGTTGGGGTGACAGAAATTAATAGCAATCCAGGAAACTATTTTACTCCAAAGCATACATCACAAGTATACCCTCACATTTTTTGCCATGCACTGATGGGTGTGAATTTTGTTGATACACAACAAATACTTTTGAGTTTTGAAGTCAAGAATAGGCGATGCACATTTGGCAAAAAAAAAAATCAAATAGTACTGTCCGCTCATTATTGTAGAAGAAGAAAAGATATTTCATAGAAGTCTCCCATGACTTAAATTTGTGGAGACTAATTTTCGGACTTGTGACTTATTCTTCTATGCAATTTTTTTTTATTTGTGAAGCACGATTATTTAACAAACAGGAAGAAAGTTTAAGATGACCATAGAATCAGAAACGTAAAAAGAAGAATATTTAGAGGGGTTTTGGTGAGTTTAAGATGACCACAGAATCATAAATGATTACATACTAATCATGGCAGTATATAGAAAATTGCATTCCTACGCTATATTTGTTGTACAAGGCGGCAGCATATGCTTATAAACATTGGGAAAAGATGAACGGGGCGATGACAAGCTCATCACAATAAAATTGTATATGTTGTCATTGGAACATCCTGAGGAAGTTATTTGCATAGGCCATTGGCTTGACATCAATGTGCGGCTGCAAGATGCATCAGTAAGTGTTATTAACATCTCAATTAGATCTCGGGAAGTAATAAAATCATATGTAGTTTAGTTTACAAGAGCGTAATACAAGGAGATTCAAAATGACAAGCCAATAAAAGAAGTGTTTTTTTGGAAGCTATGTACATATGTATATTCATTATTCATCATATAGTGTTACTTAATTTGCTCTTGCTATTCTTAATTTGTATGCTTCACACCATGGAATGATTTGAACATCTGATAATTGCACATTCAAGTGAATAGTTTGCTTTAGACACGATTAGTGTACATTGCATATAATTTTTTGGTGCAAAGTATGAGTTCCCGTTGCAACACACGGGCATGTGACTAGTTGTATTTATAGACAACATATACAATGGTTACATCATATCGGATTCGATCCATAGAATCGGGGATTGACAGAGAACAGAGAAGGAACGTTATCAAGATATGCTACCGTATCCGACAACATAAGAGCTTTCCTGAATTACAACATGTACATAAATAGCTGGCTAGACTATGATTTATTGTACTTGACCCCAAGAGGTCATTTTTTCTAAATTATTTTGTAATATATTATCACACTAGTAGCCTCTCCTACTGTTTTCCTTCGAAAAAAATGAAGTCTCTCGGTTGGCTAGTCCTGTGCATCGACAATCACATTTCAAAGGATTCATCTTAAGTCCATGTGCTCTGGCCATCAAAAGAGTTTGTCTCAAATCGGCTGAATGTTGTTGAAGATTAGTCAATTCCACCACCATGTTGTCAATGTAAATTTCCAATATCAATCCAATCGTTCGCAACAATTTCCCTCAGAGTATTCCAAGTTTTATATCGATCACACGTGGACGTGTGGATTATTCTACAACTTTCCAACAACCATTAATTTAAGATAAAATTGATTATTTGCCACTGCAAAGAACAGCCTTTTAAGATATGCCACTGCTAACATTGTAATCTATAATTTGCCACTCTAAAGATTGATTGTTTGATAATTTGCCATTTTAACCTTTTAATTGTATTTTTTATCTTTTCTCCCTTTTTTTTCCCACACAAAATGTCCTTATTGCCCCCTCCCTTTTAATTACATTTCTTATCTACTCTCGTTACCATCCTGTATAGCAAGCTAGGTGTAGATAAGTCTTGTGGTGACAAACTGATACTTGCAAGTTGGAACCTCCTGTCGTGTAGTATTGTTTCGAACATATATACCACGTAAAGAGAGCAGATGCGCACGCACAGTGTGATGTACTGTGCGGTTACAGTCCAATCCTCGATCTGCCTCGTACTAGCGAGGCACCTCCATCTTGGATAGAGACGCCTGAGCCCGGCATGTGGCAAATTAAGCCAAGGACTCAATTAAGCTCGGCGCGTTAGAGAGAGGGCAATAAGGATATTTCGTGTGGGGAAAAAGAGGAAAAAGAAAAGAAAAATAATTAAAAGTCCAAAATGGCAAATTATCAAGCAACCAATCTTTAGAGTGGCAAATTATAGATTACAATGTTAGCAATGGTAAATTCTAGAAGGTTGTTCTTTACAGTGGCAAATAATCAATTTTCCCAAGCAATAATCACTACTACAGAAATGCTAATATCGGCCTTTGATCACGCATAGTTCATCGAAACCGCTCAGATAAACACAATCTCGAGCGGTTTTGTTACCCACCGTGCATGTTATTCTCAGCGCTAAAACCATCTGTGAAGATGTCATATCACGAGCGGTTCATGTTTGGAACCGCTCGTGATACTTCCTGACGCAGTTCCAAACATGAACCGCCTCGTGATATTACCCAATATCACGAGCGATTTTTTAGAACCGCTCGTGATACTTCACTGACGGTTCCAAACATGAACCGTCGTGATATTGCCCAATATCACGAGCGGGTTTTGTTAAAACCGTCCATGATAATTAACTCATCACAGACGTATATATATAGCTCGCCTCCCGGCCAAAACAGATATAGTCTTCTTGATCTCCATATCTCTGGCGCTATGATAGGTCCATCGCCGTTCGTGCGGTTTGAGTACATCGCCTCACCTCACCGGCCGGCTGGTCCATTTCACCAGTATATTGTCGCCGAGGAGCTTGCCGCCGTCGCCTCTGTTCACCGTCGGCGACCAGCGGCGCCTTGGACCTTCCCCGACTTTCATTGACACCTTCCTCGTGATCGGGTGAGATCTTGAAGCATAAGCATCCTTTAATTTGAGTAGTTCGGCGTTCTGCCAAATCGCTAGTTTCAGGCGCCTCCATGTGGGACATCACCGTCGGTTCGCCTCAGGCGAGACCTTAGGGCCGAGAGCCACGACTATATAGCAATGCGATGTCACCCCAAAGCCCAGTTTGAGCTTCAAATTAATCCTCTTGCTTTTAATCATTTAGTTAATAAACTAACGAGTCTATGACATGTGGGACCGCCATAGATTTTATAAATAAAATCATGAAATAAAAAATGAGTCACTGACAAGTAGGGCCCACATGTAAGTTAATAAAATCCGAAAAAATGAAAAAATGAAAAAATCGTAATTAAGCCTCAGAAAATACGCTTTCGAAAGTCATCACCCTTTTATTTATTTTCAGGGTTTTCAATACGAACCGTGTGATGGACCGAAGTTGGATGTACACTGAGAACCGTGTGAGTGAAGAGTACATTAATGGCGTGTCTGCTTTTACAAGAGCTGCCGAGGAGGATATGTTGAATAAGGGGGCGAAATATATGTCTTGTCCATGCATTGATGTGAGAATCAAGATGTTTAACAACCGAGCGCAGATCGAAGCACACTTGATTGAAGGGGTTTCAAAAGGGTTATACATGTTGGACCACCACGGTGAAGAGCATATTATCTGAAGTCAACGATATGCATATTATCTGAAGTCAACGATATGCCGCCAATGATGTCGATTGTGGTTCCGATTCGGATAGGCCGCGATGACAATCTAGATCGGATGCTTCGCGATCACGAAGGAACTGTGATGAGAGGAGTATGTTCAATTCCGGCGTGATGGAGGACTCGGAGAAACCTTTGTTCCCGGGCTGCAAGTCGGAATACACAAGGTTGTCATCCGTGCTTAAACTGCTGAAATTTAAGGCAAGCAACGGTTGGTCCGACAAGAGTTTCACGGAGCTGTTAGGTCTCTTAGCGGACATGCTTCCTGAGAAATGAGTTGCCCAAAACCACCTACAAAGCCAAAAAGGTTCTTTGTCCATTGGGAATGGAAGTAGAAAGAATACATGCATGTCCGAACGACTGTATCCTCTACCGTAACGAGTATACAATGCATGTATGTCCGGTGTGCAACGCATCCCGATACAAGCGTAAGAAGCAATCAGATGACGACGAGGGAATCGAGGTGAAGAAAGGACCTCTGCTAAGGTGGCGTGGTATCTTCTGTAATTCCCGTTTGAAGCGGTTTTGCGAACCCAAAGAATGTAAAAGCTAGCAGTATTGGCACTTTCGAGGAGCGTAAGAATGACGGAAAGTTAAGACACCTGCTGATTCCGCCCGGTGGAGAAACATCGATAGGAGGTTTGCGGACTTGGTGCGGAACCGAGGAATATAAGGTTTGGATTGAGTACAGATGGAATGAATCCTTTCGGTAACATGAGCGTATGACATAGCACTTGGCCCGTGACGCTCTGTATCTACAACCTTCCTCCTTGGTTGTGTATGAAGCGAAGTATATTTTGTTGTCGATACTTATCCAAGGGCGAAGCAACACAGGAATGATATTGATGTGTACCTAGCACCATTGATGGAAGATCTAAAAATAATGTGGATTGAAGGGTGCAAGTATGGGATGCGTACAAACAAGAGAACTTCACTTTACGTTCCTTGTTGTTCTCGCACCATAAATGATTATCTGCCCTTGCTAATCTGTCGGGCCAGAGTACAAAAGGGGCCAAAGCCTGTACTCACTACTTAGATGATACCGAGAGTGTGTGGCTGAATCACTCGCGTAAAACCGTGTACATGCGTCATCGTAGGTTCCTTCGGAGGGCTCACCCATACCGCAGATGAAGAAACAATTGACGGAGAGAAGGCAGTTCAGCTCCAAGGCATTTAAGCGGAAAAGAGGTCTATGATATGGTTAAGGATTTAGATATTGTGCTTGGAAAGGGATGTAAATCGAGGACAAGTAAGAAGAACATGTGGAAGAAGAGATCAATATTTTGGGACTTACCTTATTGGGAGCACCTAGAAGTTCACCACTGCATCGACGTCATGCATGTAGAGAAGAATGTATGTGACAGCTTGATTGGTCTCTTACTGAACATTCGTGACAAAACAAAGGATGGTGTCAACGCACGGCTTGACTTGGTTGATATGGACATCAGACCTGAGTTAGCACCAACAAGGACCGATAAAGGACGAACGTACCTTCCCCCTGCTTGTTACACTCTGTCCAAGGCCGAGAGAACCGAACTGTGCCGGTGCTTGCATGGCATGAAAGTTCCGTCCGGTTACTCCACCAACATGAAGAAACTTGTTTCGATAAAAGATTTAAAGTTAATTGGCATGAAGTCTCATGATTGTCATGTGTTGATGACACAAATGCTCCCTGTTGCAATTAAAAGTATTTTGCCGATCAAGGTCCGAGAGACAATCATGAGGTCAGTGTTATTTTTTAACACAATTGCTCGAAGGTCATCGATCTCGAAGGACTAGATGCTCTACAGACGAGGTGGTGACGACACTATGTGATCTTGAGATGTATTTCCCTCCGTCGTTTTTCGATATCATGGTCCATCTCATTGTTCATATTGTGAGGAGATAAAGATGTGCGGGCCCGTGTTCCTCGTAGCATGTACCCGTTCGAGAGGTTCATGGGAATTCTCAAGTCATATGTACGGAATCGATCTCGGCGAGAGGGCAAGATCGTCGAAGGTTATGCAACCAAGAGGTCATTGAGTTACGCCTCGATTACATGGCTCAGTCGAACCGATGGGTGTGCCTCGATCTCGCCATGAGGGGAGGCTCGAGGGTATCGGGACCATCGGAAGAAAGCAATCACTCCAAATATGGATCGTATGCTCAAGCCCATTTCACGGTCTTGCAACACATGGTGAAGTGTCCCAGATATCGACCAAAGACAAGGGCGTGCTTGACAATGTAATCCGCCGCGGCGGATGTTTGGATCACGAGACAACACAATGAGCGGTTCAACTAATGGTTGAAGGAGCGACTTGCTAGGAGCTCGTCAAGTGATATCTTGACATGGTTGGCAAAAGAGCCAACATTTACGATTGTAACATGGCGAGGATCTGACATAAATGGGTACACATTCTATCTGCAGCTCGGGATATAAAAAGCACTAACGAATCAGCGGTGTCCGTATAGATGCATTCATGACCGATGGGTGAGGAGCTCCTACTATGGGCAAATAGAGGAGATATGGGAGCTCGACTCGTGCTTTTCAAGATCCCCTATTTCGGTGCCGTTGGGTCCATCTCCCACAGTGAAGGTCGACAAGTGCAGGCGTCACTACCGTGGACCTCGAGCGTGTCGGATACAAAGATGAACCATTCGTCTTGGCTAACCAAGTTGTTCAAGTCTTCTATGTTACCGACCGGCAAATAAGAAGCGCCACGTAGTTCTTCATGGAAAAAGGAGGATTGTCGGAGTTGAGAATGTAGTGGGCGAGGAAGAATACAATCAATTTGACGAGTTGCCTCCTTTGGAAACGGCATAAGGGTCGAGGAAGAAGAACATGATGAAACTAGCTACATACTGCGTCGATCATCATGAAGGGCTAATTTTAAAGATTAATTGAACAATGTGTGTATATGTATATACATTACGATGAATGGTTAATTTTAGTTCATTTGAGTTAATTAATTGATTTGTACTATGAAATGGATGTGATTGTTTCTCAAATGAATGTGAATTGGATGTATATACATGTACTTGTTGTCTTTTCTGCTTGTTTCAGAGGGCATGGCTAGCATTTCTGAGGCTAGCCAATAAGCGAATCGATCTAGATATTAACCAATACAAAATAATATCACGACGGTTTGAACTACGCATCTCACATGTATATCACGAGCGGTTGTTTATCAAAACCGCTCATGCTATATGTATATCACGAGCGGTTGTTTATTAACACCGCTCGTGATACATCATATATCACGAGCGGTTCTAAGTTAGAACCGCTCAGGATATCATATATCACGAGCGGTTCTAAGTTAGAACCGCTCGTGATATCATATATCACGAGCGGTTGTTTATTAAAACCGCTGCGTGATTCATCACATATCACGACGGTTGTTTATTAAAACCGTCAGTGATACATCGCATATCACAAACGGTTCTAAGTTAGAACAAATGCGTGATAGTGTGTATCACGAGCGGTTCTAACTTAGAACCGTCTGTGATGTCCATCCCTATTTACATTCGGACTCTAGCTAGGGTTTGTTGGAAATATGCCCTAGAGGCAATCATAGAGATGATTATATTTCATTATGTTCATGACATTGGATAATGTGTTATCTTGTTCCTAGAATAATATTGTTAATATTTATAATCAAGTATGTGACTTGGTTGTGAAACTCTATATTCCTGCGATAATTATTCTTACACGATCCCTGGTCGTAAACATATGAGGACACATATGAATAGACTAGCATATGTATTGGTTGATGACTATGTTTCACGAGTCATAGATATGGGGATATCAAACCGATAATATGGACACATGTTAGAGAACATGATGTTGGATAAGACCCACCTTGAGACACTATTGAGATTGTTATGAATCTATGTGTCATTAGTTGGTCTCAAGCAATGATGATGTATAATCCTTAGACCTGAGATCAGCATGGTTTCCTACATGTGTAAGAGCACTCTTAGGGGTTGCCAAATGCTACACCGTAACTAGGTAGTTATAAAGGTAGCTTTCGGGTATGCTCTGAAACATGGAGAGGAATGTGACTGGTCGGATATAGGATTTGCCCCTCCTAACATAACAGAGAGATGTCTCGGCCCCTCGTTGTGATCGGATAAAGAAAGTGCATGGCCATGCCACTAGTAGTCGAAGTGTTCACCACATAAGGTTATCGATACTCGATCGAGAAAGTATTGAGCAGATCCATGGATGACACAACATCTCACCGAGTTCAACCGGATATCGTGAGGCAAAGGGAGAATACATGAGTAGGTCACTTAGTTCGACCGACTCTGGATCGGTGGTATGGAGATACAAGCAAGTCGTGGACTGGTCGAGCGTAATCACAGTGGTCGAAACCAAGTCGTGGGAGTTACGAGTTGGTTGTGATCAAATCTGAACTGGTCAGATAGAGATAGGACCTGGTCGTAAGTGATGAGGACCTGGTCGTATATCATATTGCATTAAGGTTCGTCCGATATAATTTGTGTGTTTTCGAAATCGTCGTTCGCTAGGAGCCGCTCGACTCGTGATCGGAAGCGGTTTCGAATCACAACCGAACTACACATGAACCTCTGGTCACACACTTAACGGGTTGGAACAAACCAAGTGCGAATCTGATTAAATGGCGTGTTTGGATAGGATCCGTCACGACCACTATATAAGGAGGTGCATGAGGTCATTTGGGAGAGGCGTGAAACACCACCAAACCCTAGCCGCCATCTCCTTGAGAGCTCCACCGTGCGACTTGGTGCTTTGGCACACCGACGTTCGGTTGTTCCTTCCCCGGATGTGTGGATACCGTAGAGGCGCTACTACGATTGTTGCGCTTGAGGGCGATCCGCGATCTTCACAAGGAACCGCAGAGCGTTCTTTGGAGGAGACGATCGGCTCGTGAGGGCGTTAGACGATCGACTCGACCGCTTCATCGGCGCTCTTCGTTGGACTCGCTACTCCAACCCTTCTTCCATTGCTCTGCAGCGTCTGGTGGTAACGATCTATGATCATCTACTTGCTTGGCATCCTGGTTCGTGTGTTACAAATTTTTGTTTGTAGCTATCGTAGCCTACCCCGTGACCCAACACCATAACTCCGAGAATTGTTCTCGGGCAAGATAAAGGAACATGTTCTAGAAGAACCAATTCGGATGTGCCTCTAGAAAGTCTTCTTCTTTGCTATTAAAACCGCCTATAAAAGGGCATGTGATGAGTCCCTTGATGTTAGGCTGTCTCATGCTTGCCGCTATGAACTCGCACCTTGAAGCGGTTTGAAAACATAGAGGCCTACGATATGATCGTGGCGCTCAAAGGCATGTTTGAGACACAAGCAAGAACCGAGAGATTTGAGATCTCAAAGAACTTGTTTGGATGTAAGCTAGCCGAGGGTGGTTCGGTGAGCCCTCATGTAATCAAAATGGTTGGTTACACACGAGCTTGGAAGAACTTGGTTTTCCACTTAGCCAAGAATTGGCTCTGATTTGATTCTTGCTTCGCTTCTGAAAAGCTATGCCCGTTCATTTTGAACTTCCATATGAGCAGCTTAGACAAGAATCTCACCGAATCGCATATGATGCTTAAGGCAATGAGAGGGCAAGATAAGAAATGCAACAATCATGTGATGATGGTGCAAAAGAGTACAAGCTTCAAGAAGAAGGCTAAGACTTGGATCAAGAAAAGGGCAAGGCTAAAGTTTGGATGAGATCCAAACCGACAAACCTAAACCCAAGACAAAGTCCGCCCGACTCAAGAGAATGAATGCTTTTCTTGCAAAGAACTAGGCCATTTGGAAGAGGAACGCAAGAAATACCGGCCGATCGTAAAAGGAATGGTGGGACTAAAACTTCCACTCACGGTATTAATGTTATAGACATTTTTCTTGTCACTCTTCCGTTAACTCATGTGTATTTGATCTGGGATCGGTTGCTCATATTTGCAATTCGATCTGAGTCTAACAAGAAGTAGGATGATTGCAAGGGCGAGATGGATCTTCGCGTCGGGAATAAAGCAAAGGTTGTTTGCATTAGCCGTCGGGACTATGCCACTACTATTGCCTTGAGATTTATTATGGAATTGAATAATTGTTATTACGTTCGACCATTAGTAGAAACATTATCTCTGCCTCATGTTTGATGGCGAGAGGGTTATAAGTTCATTATAGAGAACAATGGTTGTTCTATATTTTTGAATAAAGTGTTTTATGGCTATGCCCTATTTTGAATGGGTTGTTTATTTTAAATCTTGATGATGCATCGGTCTATAATATTAATACTAAAAGGCTTGCCCTAATGAAATAAATTCCACTTTTATTTGGCATTGTCGTTTGGGTCACATAAGTGAGAACGCATGAAAAAGCTCCATAATGATGGAACTCTAAACTCATTTGATTTGGAATCATTTGAAACATGCGAGTCTTGCACAGTCGGTAAGATGACCAAGACACTTTTCACTGGTCGTAGTGAAAGGGCGCACGACCAGTTGGAGCTCGTACATCTTGATGTATGTGGACCAATAAGCACGACGGCCAGAGGTGGTTTTCAGTACTTCATTACTTTCACCGATGACTATAGTAGATATGGATATATCTACTTAATGAGGCACAAGTCGGAATCCTTTGAAAAGTTCAAGGAGTTCTAGAATGAAGTGCAGAATCAACTTGGCAAGACAATCAAATCTTTACGATCTGATCGTGGAGGTGAGTTTTTGAGCCATGACTATTGCATTAAGGTTCGTCCGATATAATTTGTGTGTTTTCGGGAATCGATATGTTCTGCTAGGAGCCGCTACGACTCGTGATCGGAAACGGTTTCCGAATCACAACCGAACTACACATGAACCTCTGAGGTCACACACTTAACGGGTTGGAACAAACCAAGTGCGAATCTGATTAAATACGTGTTTGGATAGGATCCGTCCACGAGCACTATATAAGGAGGTGCATGAGGTCATTGGGATAGATCGTGAAACACCACCGAAACCCTAGCCGCCATCTCCTTGAGAGCTCCACTGCGACTTCGGTCTTTGCACACCGACGTTCGGTTGTTCCTTCCCCGGACATGTGGATACCGTAGAGGCGCTACTACGATTATTGCGCTTGAGGACGATCCGCGATCTTCACAAGGAACCGCAGACGTTCTTTGGAGGAGACGATCGGCTCGTGAGGGCGTTAGACGATCGACTCACGACCGCTTCATCGACGCTCTTCGTTGGACGGTTCGCTCCAATCCTTCTTCCATTTGCTCTGTGGCGTCTGTTAGTAATGATCTGTGATCATCTACTTGCTCGGCATCTGGTTCGCGTGGTAGAAATTTTTGTTTGTAGCTATCGTAGCCTACCCCGTGACCCAACAGTGGTATCAGAGCCATCCTCTCCCGAGCCTATCGCCACCGTCCTCGACGCCGCCTCCTCGAGCCCGGCGCTACTCCTCCCCCGATCCCGCCGACGCCTCCTCCTCCTCCAAATGGCGTGCCTCCCTGAGCCCGCCGAGCCTCCTCCTCTGACCGGCGTGCCTCCCCGAGCCCACCGCGTGCCTCCTGCCCAGCCCGCCGCCTCCTCCCTCCCAGAGCCCGCGCCTCCCCTTCGACGCCGCCTGCTGCTCTGTATCTTGCTCCTACTCGTCTGTCTCGTCGACACCCAAAGGTAACCAATGCCGAAGTTACCGATCGACCCCCACGCCTTTCCTAACTATTTCTATCAATAATCTGTCATGGTCCTTCATGATAATTGTACATGTTTTAGGAATTTGTATTTGTTCTAGTCGATTATTCATATACTATTTGTTTTGATCATCGCTCTTCGAATACATTGCAATGATAATTCTATTTCTTGTGAAGATGTCTTCCGCTCATTCTGAGTCATCGCCGCCTCATGTGTCTGATGATGCACTGTCGGGACCCCAGGTATGCAACCCTAGGACCCTCTGTGTATTCTGAACTAGTCCCATGATCAGTAGCTAGCTCACACAGTTGCAACATTAGTGTAATCGAATCCACACAACCAAACTAAAGATGAAGCAGACAAATTAATATTATTAACCAAAAGAGACCTTATGGTCAAGTCTTACAACGGTTAGCCACACGGGGCTAAGCAACAAAAGAGAGCTTGCGGCGGAAACACAACCGTGGAGGTCACCCAATATGCCCACCGCAATCGAGTGAAGGACGCGACCTAATTCGCAAAGTCTTCAAAGTAATCCTCCTCGTAGAACTCGTTACTTCGGTTCTTCTTGTTCGATTAACGGGCAAAGTCGTGAGTACTTTGAATGTACTCGACAAGTCATAGGAAATGAATGCAAGTAATATTTATGCGAGCATTGACAAGGATAGCTTTATGGCTCACTTTGCGTAAAGCAATATTTGACATAAATCTGATAAGTAGATTGCAAAGCACAATTTAAAAGATTAATCGTAAGTAATCAATTTTCTTTAAAGCAATTAGTGAACACCTGTTCACTACCCAACCATCAACCATCTACAAGATTCGATCAACTCATTCCAACATTTTCAATAAAAGTTCTACCCTTGCATGAAATCACTGTGCATGTCCATAGCAGGGACACGGCTATTGAATAGTTTTACACTCTGCGAGAGGTTGTGCACTTGACCCACAAGACACTTAATTTCTCTAGTTTGTTCGGCATATATCTATGCCACCGCTCACTACCTTAGGTAAGCGCCTAGAAACACGTGACAAGGCTTTACAAAGTTCTGCTTTTGACTCGATTACGTTACGCTAAGGTTTAGCCTCCATCGGCCCCTCTTGCGCCATTCCCAACCAAAAGCAGAACCGAACCAAGACATTGCTAATTAGTCGGCCAGTCTATCCCAATCTAGACATGTGGTTGCACGATAATGGCCCAGATCAATGGTTCAAGGTTAAGTCCTTAGTTGGATGCTCGAGCGAGAGCGGTTCCACATTTCAAGTGTGCGTTCTGGCACCCACCTCTTTCCACCACCCACTCGTCCGAGCATAAATCATTTTCATTCAACCCGCCAAATGACCACCCTAGTCATGGCACAACATCTTTATCATAAGTGGCTCATGCGGTTCCATAATTTCTTTAATCAAGTTCAACATTCATGAGAGTAAGTGATCGCGAGCCTATCGCACAACTAAAGCCTTGGCTAAGCAATACGGTACCCATGTTGGTATTACATCATGTCCAACTAACAATAACCATCCTAGGGTGTCCAAGGAGTTATGTCATTCAAGGATACATGTCAATTACAAATTAACAAGGAGGCATAATGGCAATTAGGTAATTAACTAAACCGAAGCCATTTGTTATAAAATTAGCCATGCATGTTTATACTAAACAATATACTTTTATAAAGATGGGATCAACATGATCAATGGTCTATGACTTGCCTTCGTTGAAGAGTAGGGTGCTTTGATTAAATCGGTCTCACGAAATCTTAGAAACACCAAAACCTATCTGCCAACAAAGCTAAATAAATAAAACAACTCCAAATAAAGCTCAAATAAATACTAAATAAATACTAATAGGAAGACAAGGATTTTAGATGAATTTAGAAATTTGAATCACTCGAATCGGAGTTCGAATGAAGAAGTTATGGCCAAGGAAGTTGGAAAATACATAAAATGATGAATTTAGGGAATTTCCTGATTTTCGAATTATTTTCCTAAAGGAAAATCAGAAAAATCCTACTCGGTCTTGTTGGGCAGCCACGTCAACAAAGGGGTGACGTGGCGCCGACGGGCGCCACGGTGGCAGCCACGTGGCTTGCCACGTCGGACCCGAGGCGGCGGCTCTCGGACCGAGGATCGCCGTGACAATGGCGGGAAAGCCGATGGCGAGGGTACCAGCGAAGAGGAGGTCGCGGCGAAGATGATGCTCACGGCGGTGAGATCTGGCGGCTCGGGAGGTCGGCGACGGCGAGAAGAGCGGCGGAGGCGGCGGCTTGACGGCGACGGCGAGGTTCGAGGACGCTCCGGGATGGGGAGGCGCGCACGGATCGCCTCAGCAGGCGAAGCCGGAGGTGGTGACGACGGCGGCGGAGGGCGCTGACGGCGGTGGCGGTGCGGCGGAACTCCACGGCGGCGACGGGCTGCTTCAAATCCGGGCCGAGGGGAGAGGAGAGGTGAGGGGAACGAGGAGGAGCTCAGGCGGTCCCGGGCTCTTAAATAGGCGGAGGGGGGGAGGAAGGCGCAGAGCTCTCATGGCGCCTTTAATGGCATGGGCGCAAGCCAAGAGGAACGCGGAGGAGGGGCAGAAGGGGGGCACGAGGGTGCAAGCGAGGCAGGAAGGATGGCGCGCCGAACCTGGGGACAGGGAGGGCTAGGCGGCGAGGGAGGCGTGGCGAGGCGGGTCTCAAGGGCGAGGCGAGGGCGGAGGAGGCGGGAGGTAGGGGATGACCAGGCGGGTGAGGCCGACAGGCGGGCCCAGTGGCGCAGCAGCAAGAGAGGGAGAGAAGGGTGTGTGCGGCTGAGGAGATCCGTCCGATCCAAATCGGACGGTGGAGAGGAGGAGGGCGCCACAGAGTGGGCGTGGGCGAAGCAAAGAATGGGCCGAGGAAATCGCCCAAACCGAGAGGATTTTCCTAAGCCTTTTCTTTTTAGAAAATAGCAGAAAAGCAAAAGCATTTTTAGAAAATAGCTTAAGTCATCCAAAAATTCTAGGAAAATTCACAAAAATCCCTTGAATTATTTAGGACTTAGTAAAAATAGTTTCAGCCTCACTATTGCTTTTAATTTTGGCAATTAATTATTTTTAACATAAGGCCAAAGGAAAAACCAAATTAAAATCAACTAAACTCACTAAACCAACTTTAATTAATTGAAGTTTTAGTTAATTCAAATTAAACCACTTTTGAAATTCTAAATTACAATTTAAGTTTGGGGCAATTTAATAAACCCAAATGGTTCCTTTTAAAGTTTTCAAAATTTTCAAAAAGGCGTAAAATAGGGATGTTACAAACCTATACACCTTAAAGGAATCTCGACCCGAGATTGGTGACTAGAGAATAGGTGCGGGAACTCGGCCTTGAGTCTTCTTCACGTTCCTAGGTGGCTTCTTCTTGATGTGATTGCTCCTTCGAACTTTGCGTAAGCGGAGGATCTTGCTTCTTGTCACACGCTTCGAGACACTTCTAAGATCTTGATGGGCTTTGCTCCTTGTAGGTTAGATCTTCTTGCAAGTCAACTACTTCTAACGGCATCTGCTCTTCGGCACTTTCGTAGGCACTTCTTCAATCGAGACACATGAAAGGCGTCATGCACATCGACAAGCGAGGCGGAGCTCTAACTTGTAAGCAACTTCTCCTCTTTTGGCTAGAAGCTGGAAAAGGTCAATGTATCTTGGTGCGAGCTTTCCTTGACTCTGAAACAGCGCATTCCTTTGAGAGGTGAGACCTTGGTACACATGATCTCCGTGTACAAAAGCTAAGTCTCGGCGGCGGTTATCGGCATAACTCTTACATGCAGTGCAGGCTGTTCTCGGCTTTTCTCGATTGACTTAACTTGATCTTGACCTCCTTTAGGATGTCGGGTCCAAGCACTTGCCCTTGGGGACTCGGTCCAATATAAAGGTGTTCGACACTTTCTTCCATAAAGGGCCTCAAATGGGGACATCTGTAGACTTGATTGGTATTTGTTGTTGTAAGAAAACTCTTGCATAAGGTAGCATTTGGTCCCAACTAGTCGGGTTCTCTAGAGCGCAGCCCTTAACATATCTTCTAGGATTTGATTTACCCTTTCTGTTTGACCATCCGTCTGAGGGTGGTAGGCTGTGCTGAAATTCAAATTGGTGCCCAAAACGCTGTGTAGCTTCTGCCAAAATCTTGAGGTGAACCGGGTTCCTCGATCGACCACGATCTTCTTGGGTACTCCATGTTGACACACTATCTTGGCCATATACAATTCGCAAGTCTGTCTCTGAGTAGGTAGTCTTGGTCGGATGAAGTGAGCCACTTTTGTTAGGCGATCGACAATTACCCGATAGAATCATATCCACTTTAGTTCTTGGCGGACCGGTGATAAAATCCATTCGATTTCTTCCCATTTCCATGCGGTATGCTTAAAGGTTGCAAAAGTCCGCGGTCTCGATGCTCGGCTTTAACTTCACCGGCAAACATCACATTGTGCTATATACTCGGCAACTTCACGCTTCATGCTAGGCCACCAATAAAATTCCTTGAGATCTGATACATCTTAGTGCTTAGGGTGAATGGAGTACAAGGTTTCATGAGCTTCCTTGAGTATTAACGCTTGAGTTCCTTCGATCCGGTACACAAATCGCTTGTCAAACCATAGGACACCTTGCTCATCTTACGAAAATCTTAAGGATTTACCTGCTTCATGTTTTCTTGATCTCCTTGATATCTCATCTCCTTCTTGAGCTTTCTTGATTTGATCTGAAGAGTCGGTTGCACTTCGAGGCAGCTAAGTAACCTTCTTCAACTAACTCAAGCTTGAGCTTCTAAAATTCTTCGTGCAATCTTTGGTGACTCTCTTTGATCATCGAGTATTGCGATGGAGGTCTTCTACTTAAAGCATCTGCTACAACATTTGCTTTGCACAGGTGATAATGAATTCCCATGTTGTAATCCTTGATCAATTCCAACCATCTCCTTTGTCTCATATTCAGATCCGCTTGGGTAAAGATGTACTTTAAGCTCTTATGGTGCGTGTAAACTTCACGGCGATTCTGATGAGGTAATGGCGCCATATCTTTAAAGCATGCACTCTGACCAATTCTAAATCATGAGTGGGGTAATTGACTTCATGAGGCTTCAATTGGCGTGAAGCATATGCTACCACTCTCCTTTCTTGCATCAAAACACAACCGAGACCTTGGCGAGATGCATCACAGTAAATCTCAAAATCCCTCCGAACATCCGGTAGAATCAGCACTGGGGCGGTGGTCAAACGCTTCTTTAATTCTTGAAAACTTTGTTCACATTCGGGTGTCCAAGCAAATTTCTTTTCCTTCTTCAGCAATTGGGTAAGGGGTCTGGCTATTCTTGAGAATCCTTCAATAAACCGACGGTAGTATCCTGCCATTCAAGAAAACTTGACTGAGGTCTTGACTTGGGTGACTCGATTGAGCACATCCTTGACTTTCTTTGGGGTTGTGGCGACTCCTACTGCAGACATGGCGTGCCCCGAAAGGTAACTTCCTTCATCCAAAACTCACACTTGTCGAATTTAGCATAGAGTTGGTGATCTCTAAGCTTATTCAGAACCAAGCGAAGGTGCTCTTCATGCTCTTCTTCACTCTTAGAGTAGATTAGGATATCGTCAATAAAGACAATGACGAACTTATCCAGATACTCCATGAATACTTTATTCATCAAGTTCATAAAGTAAGCCGGTGCATTGGTTAATCCAAAAGACATGACCGTATACTCATACAGTCCATATCGGGTTGAGAAAGCTGTCTTCGGTATATCTTCTTCACGAATCTTCACCGATGGTATCGACCTCAAATCTATCTTGGAGAACACTCGGCTCCTTTTAACTGGTCAAACAAATCATCAATCCTAGGCAGAGGGTACTTGTTCTTGATGGTGACTTCATTGAGAGAGCGGTAATCCACACACATCCGCTGGGTGCCATCCTTTTTAGGGACAAAAATCACTGGGGCTCCCCAAGGCGAAGAACTTGGTCGGACAAATCCTTTATCTTGCATTTCTTCAATCTGCTTCTTCAGCTCGACTAAGTCATCAACCGGCAAACGGTAGGGTCTCTTGGAAATGGGCGCAGTTCCTGGAACTAGGTTAATGACAAACTCTAGGTCTCTGTCCGGCGGCATTCCAGGTAACTCATCCGGAAAAACATCTGGAAATTCTCTGACTACCGGCACCTCTTCCAAAGATACAGTACTGACACTGCAGACTAAGGTTCCATCATACTTTTCCGTAGAGGCTTCAAACTTCACTTTGGTTTCATCTGGGCTGACCAACGTGATGCTTCTATCACCACAATCCAAAACTGCTTGGTGATCAGTAAGCCAATCCATACCCAAAATCACATCTAGGGATTTGGCATTGATAATTATAAGGTTGGCTAGGAATTCTACCCCTTCTATGGTTACTTTAACCTTAGGGCAGCCTTGGTTCAGTACTCAACTCCGAACCGTGTACGAATCAACATAGCATTTTTAAGAGTCATAACCTTTAGCGATGCTTTGCAACAAAACTCAGAAACAAGCGAATGGGTAGCTCGAGAATCAAACAAAAGCAGTAGCAGTCTTTGAATTTACTAGGAACTTACCCAAAGACGTCGTCCGGGCTATCTGGGCTTCCTCCACTGTGACATGGTTCACGGCCTCTTCAAAAGTCCGAGGGTCTTGGTAGGTCTTCTTTGAGTCTGAGGGCTCCACGTCCGGCTCTGGCGTGGGGGTTCTGTCGGGGTAGCTCAAGGTTGAACTTTGACCGGTGATGGACCTTGCTTGAGCGGCAATTCTTGGCATAATGTCCGATTCTTGTGGTTGAAACGGTGATTCTGCGCGAGTTGTTGCTTCTTGGTCTGCTTGGTTGTTGGGGTTGTTGTTGAAGTTGCGGAATCCTGGAGCAGCTGGGCGAGGTGCTGGTGTAGGGGTTCTGAAGGTGACAGGAGGGACAGAATGAGCTGGGTATTGTGCATTCGTTCTGGCCCTCTGCGAATGACCTTGATGAGTACCATGCTGCATTGACTTCCTTTTATGAGATTCCGCTAGTTCACGACGTGACTCTTCTATGAGCATGGCCTTGTTGACTAGCTGCTGGAAATTGGCATAGTCGTTGCCAACGACCTGAACCTTCAAGCTAGGGTTGAGTCCTCGCTTGAAACGCTTTTGACGAGCATCATCGGTGGCAACATCCTCTGGGGCATAACGAGAGAGTTGAGTGAACTTGTTGAGATATTCACTCACTGACAGGTTCCCTTGTTTCAGCTCACGAAACTCATTCTTCTTCATTTCTACCTTTCCGTCAGGGATATGAGAGAGCGGAAAGCTTCAAAATTCAGTCAAGTGATGTTACGTGGTTCTCATGGGCAGCACAATAGTTCTCCCACCATTCTCATGGGCGGTGCCTTCCGGTGGTGTGTGGCATCTGAGAACTTTCTCACGGTCATCACACCGGTAATGGCAAGCTTCTTTTCATGAGAGCGCAGCCACCATCTCAGATCAAAAGGCTCGGAGGAGTCAGAGAAGGTAGGTGGATGGGTCCTCATAAACTCTGCCACTTTGGTGATGATAAGGTGGTGGGGGTGGAGGTGGAGGTGGCATGGCATTTGCTTGGTTGTTACAGTTCAAGACGGTGAAGCAGAGCGGTAGTCCGTCGATTCTGTTGAGCCATCATCTGGTTCATGTTCTGCATCATTGCACTCATCAACTGTGCCTGTGCTGCCATGAACTATCCCAAACCCTGATCTGCGGCTGGGGTTGGTGGCGTAACAGGGTCCACTTGTTCATCCTGACTCGCTGAGTTGCGGGTCTGAACCATCTGCACAGATCTTCTCAAGTTTAATAGATGAGAGGAAGAAAGCACGATGGTAAGAGGGAAGGCACAAAGACGAGCAAGAGAAGGAAGAAAGACGGGACAACCTAATTGGGGAAAGTCGGTTTAACCCAACGAACAATAGCCGGAAAGCTACAAGAGGCAACAACACTCAAGCCACAACCCTAAACGATTCTGAAACTGAAAAGGGGTACTGCACCACTAATCTATCTTAGGTGGGTGGGCGACTCCAAGCAAAGCTCGATTCTATAGAGGTTATCGAGATAAGAGGGTCACTTTACATTCAGAACAAAGTTCAGAAAAGATAAGAAGTCAGACTAGAGAATGGAATAAGGAGAGATTAGCATAAGATGAGGAAGACTAGAGTAAGATGAGAGGAGAATACTACTCAAGTTAACTGTTGGTTTGATTTAGAAAATAAATTTTTGAAGTTTGACTAAACGACCATGCTAACTATGGTTACGTCCTACAGTCGATATGGCTCTGATACCACCGCTGTCGGGACCCCAGGTATGCAACCCTAGGACCCTCTGTGTATTCTGAACTAGTCCCATGATCAGTAGCTAGCTCACACAGTTGCAACATTAGTGTAATCAAATCCACACAACCAAACTAAAGATGAAGCAGACAAATTAATATTATTAACCAAAAGAGACCTTATGGTCAAGTCTTACAACGGTTCGCCACACAGGGCTAAGCAACAAAAGAGAGCTTGCAGCGGAAACACAACTTCTGGTGGAGGTCACCCAATATGCCCACCGGCAATCGAGTGAAGGACGCGACCTAATTCGCAAAGTCTTCAAAGTAATCCTCCTCGTAGAACTCGTTACTTCCAGGTTCTTCTTGTTGATTAACAAGTATAAGTCGTGAGTACTTTGAATGTACTCGACAAGTCATAGGAAATGAATGCAAGTAATATTTATGCGAGCATTGACAAGGATAGCTTTATGGCTCACTTTGCGTAAAGCAATATTTGACATAAATCTGATGAAGTAGATTGCAAAGCACAATTTAAAAGATTAATCGTAAGTAATCAATTTTCTTTAAAGCAATTAGTGAACACCTGCTCACTACCCAACCATCAACCATCTACAAGATTCGATCAACTCATTCCAACATTTTCAATAAAAGTTCTACCCTTGCGTGAAATCACCGGGCATGTCCATAGCAGGGACACGGCTATTGAATAGTTTTACACTCTGCAGAGGTTGTGCAATTGACCCACAAGACACGAATTTCTCTAGTTTGTTCGGCATATATCTATGCCACCGCCACTACCTTAGGTAAGCGGTCTAGAACACGTGACAAGGCTTTTACAAAGTTACTGCTTTGACTCGATTACATTAGCTAAGGTTTAGCCTCCATCGGCCCCTCTTGCGCCATTCCCATCCAAAAGCAGAACCGAACCAAGACATTGCTAATTAGTCGGCAGTCTATCCCAATCTAGACATGTGGTTGCACGATAATGGCCCGAATCAATGGTTCAAGGTTAAGTCCTTAGTTGGATGCTCGAGATGAGACTTGCGGTTCCACATTTCAAGTGTGCGTTCTGGCACCCACCTCTTTCCACCACCCACTCGTCCGAGCATAAATCATTTTCATTCAACCCGGCCAAATGACCACCCTAGTCATGGCACAACATCTTTTATCATAAGTGGCTCCGCCACGGTTCCATAATTTCTTTAATCAAGTTCGAACATTCATGAGAGTAAGTGATCGCGAGCCTATCGCACAACTAAAGCCTTGGCTAAGCAATACGGTACCCATGTTGGTATTACATCATGTCCAACTAACAATAACCATCCTAGGGTGTCCAAGGAGTTATGTCATTCAAGGATACATGTCAATTACAAATTAACAAGGAGGCATAATGGCAATTAGGTAATTAACTAAACCCGAAGCCATTTGTTATAAAATTAGCCATGCATGTTTATACTAAACAATATACTTTTATAAAGATGGGATCAACATGATCAATGGTCTATGACTTGCCTTCGTTGAAGAGTAGGGTGCTTTGTGATTAAATGTCTGCGAAATCTTACGAAACACCGAAACCTATACGCGTGAACAAAGCTAAATAAATAAAACAACTCCAAATAAAGCTCAAATAAATACTAAATAAATACTAATAGGAAGACAAGGATTTTAGATGAATTTAGAAATTTGAATCACTCGAATCGGAGTTCGAATGAAGAAGTTATGGCCAAAGGAAGTTGGAAAATACATAAAATGATGAATTTAGGGAATTTCCTGATTTTCCGGAATTATTTTCCTAAAGGAAAATCAGAAAAATCCTACTCGGTGCTTGTTGGGCAGCCACGTCCACAAGGGGGTGACGTGGCGCCGACGGGCGCCACGGTGGCAACCACGTGGCTTGCCACGTCGGACCCGAGGCGGCGGCGCTCGACCGAGGATCGCCGTGACAACGGCGGCGAAGCCGCCGTGGCGGGTACCAGCAAGAGGAGGTCGCGGCGAAGATGATGCTCACGGCGGCGAGATCTGGCGGCTCGGGAGGTCGGCGACGGCGAGAAGAGCGGCGGAGGCGGCGGCTTGACGGCGACGGCGAGGTTCCGGACGCTCGGATGGGAGGCGCAGACGGGATGCGCCTCAGCCGGCCGGGAGGTGGTGACGACGGCAGCGGAGGGCGCTGACGGCGGCGGCGGGTGCGGCGGAACTCCACGGCGGCGACGCAGGTCAGCTTCAAATCCGGCGAGGCCGGAGGGGAGAGGGAGAGGTGAGGAACGAGGAGGAGCTCAGGGCGGTCCCGGCGCTTTAAATAGGCGGGGGGGGTCCGGAGGGGAAGGCGCAGAGCTCTCATGGCGGCCTTTAATGTCACACAAGCGTGGCCAAGGGAACGCGGAGGAGGGGGCAGAAAGGGGGCACGAGGGTGGCGGAGGCGGAAGGATGGCGCGCACAACCCGGGGACACGGAGGGCTAGGGGCGAGGCGTGGGGCGAGGCGGGTCTCAAGGGCGAGGGAGCGAGGGCGGAGGAGGCGGGAGGTAGGGGATGACCAGGGGGGTGAGGCCGACAGCGGCCCCAGTGGCGCGAGAGAGAGAGAGAAGGGTGATCTTGTGAGGAGATCCGTCCGATCCAAATCGGACGGTGGAGAGGGAGGAGGGCGCCAAGCAGAGTGGGTCGGCGGGCGATAAAGAATGGGCCGAGGAAATCGCCCAAACCGAGGAGGATTTTCCTAAGCCTTTTTCTTTTTAGAAAATAGCGTAAAAGCAAAAGCATTTTTAGAAAATAGCTTAAGTTGTCCAAAAATTCTAGGAAAATTCACAAAAATCCTTGAATTATTAAGGACTTAGTAAAAATAGTTTCAATTTCACTATTGCTTTTAATTTTTGGCAATTAATTATTTTTAACATAAGGCCAAAGGAAAACCAAATTAAAATCCAACTAAACTCACTAAACCAACTTTAATTAATTGAAGTTTTAGTTAATTCAAATTAAACCACTTTTGAAATTCTAAATTACAATTTAAGCTGGGGCAATTTAATAAACCCAAATGGTTCCTTTTTAAAGTTTTCAAAATTTTCAAAAAGGCCAGAAAATAGGGATGTTACATGCACCATCCTCTGGAACAATATCCAACCGCGGTAGAAGAAGAGGAATATCGAAAAGGCCCACGGGCGATTTACCATCACGGAGGTCGATCATGCGGGACCCTATCAATCCTCGTAGAAGCGGCGTCCGTGATTCCGGAGAATGGTGGAATAGTTGCATGGGAGCGGGTCAAGATCACCTATGATTCGTGGAAGGTGGTGCCCGACCATCGAAAACTAGCAGTCTTTGGCGGAAATTCTCGCATCGCTCGAGATCCGGAAGAACTCTGGACTCCGTCGACGACACGCGTTACTCTGCGCGCAAAGCGTGGAAGAACTTCAAGAGCACGCTTGTCAAGAACTACGTGGAGAAGGATCTGCCGCCCTTCCACAAGTATCTATTCTTGGAAGAGTCTGGGCGAGTTTGTGGCGAAGAAGACGACAGATGAATTTAAGAGTGAAAGTCTGGCGCTACGGCCCTCTAGGCAAAAAACAAGCACCCCACGCACTCGGCACATTGGTATGCGTAAAGCCCCGATATGGAGGGATCAGAACAGCGAACTAAGCGGTTTGAATCTCTCCTGCTATTTCGAGATCACTAATGTGCGCGCCCGAAGCGGTGGTTATTTGCGAGGTTATGTATTCGCCTATGGGGAAGTGTACTTTCCAAACCCGAAGACCGTGAAGTGTCCCAGCGCTTTGGTAAGATATCGAACTACCTAGTTTGTAATTACTCCATAACTTCATAGGAAGTGAAATGACATGTCGGGCTATATTGCGATTAACGTTGAGTGCACAATCTTCCCAAGGCTCATTCGAGCAGATAGGGAAAGATATACTCTCTGCGGCCCTAGGAAGCAAAGATGAGCATCCGATTCGCACGAGAGGCGCCGGTGTTTTTGTTACATGGGAACAATGGTTCCAAGCGGACTCGGATCGTCATCGAGTAGGAAGAGAGCCAAAGCCGAGCACGATGCAAAGCTACGAGAGGATCTTCGTGCATCCCTCGAGATGAGCTCACCGAAAATTCAATCAATCCTTTGAGGAAAGGATTCGTATGCGTCGAGCAAAAGCAGATAGAGACCTTTGAGGAAAGGATTAAGGGATTGCAAATGCCAAGTCGGTTGGAAGCCCTACCCCTACTATACCGCTTAGCCCCCCCAAACATCCGAGTAGGCTGGCGTCCAACCCTAACCCTACCACAATAGGTGATGACAGATTTTCCGTCGATGACATCCGTAATAATTATTATCTCCGAATGCTCAATCCATTGATTGGCCTGTTGGAGTAGCTAATTTTGTATCGTTATGCACGAGGTGGCTACGAAGTGCAAGCTCAAGTGAGATATGTCTCTGTTGCCCTAGATGTTTGCTTGGGGCGGTGTATCCATCCGTGTCGGAGCTTTGGTGCACGTGCAAATCTAGCGCCGGTTTCGCAAAAGTGAATGTGGACGGTGTTTGTGCCAATTTCGAGGCCGTCCACTGAAAATTCCCCCAAACGATGAGGTCATGACTCTAGGGCAAGCCGTTGGAACATTCATCCAGTGGCCCAAGGAGGACATCTGCTTGGAGCTACCTACTCCGGTGTCAACTTCACGGGAATGTCTCCTGCGAACGCATCAAGTCCACGGACTTGACCGCACCGGTTACTGCCTTGACATGGCAAGGGCCCGCTGCATCACATGCATCTACACCTCGTGCTCAATCGACTCTTGTGAAGTCGACCTATACAAAGCGAGGCAGCAAGGGCAAGGGCAAATCGAAGACGATCGAGTCCTCTCCTAATATCCCCTTCTTGCCGTTGGACCGGAAATACAAGCCAGGCGAGCCGTTGCTCGAGAAGTTAGACAGCCCTACCCTAGGATGGATTGCACGGAATTGCATGCATGGTACATGGAACAGTCCAACAAGCCGGTTGATCAACGATGCTCGGGTGTCACCGTCAAGTTCAAGGAGCATCATTTTAACCACGTGTATCAAGACGCTGTCTTCACGATGACCTTCGACGACTTGTTCGTCTCTTCAACCTCGACGAGCTCGGCGTCTCAATCATACGATCTTTGGACAATCGTAAGTGTGTACAATCACGGTCAATGTTAGTGTAATATCGATAAATGTTATATATAACTCCTAGCTTTTGTATAATAGATACATGATCTGTGAAGCGAAAGAAGGAAATCACCGGTAGGTTTCCTCGACCCACACGTTGTCTCCGAGCAAAGCATCACGGCGAATGCAACATTAAATCGAGAATTACGTTATAGATTTTTTCATGGCTCACCGCAACAAGGAATTCATACTTTTGCCCTACAACCGAAGTAAGTAGTGTTGCACTCTGGCTATACTTGTTGATTTGTACTTTATAAGCAACACGAACTTAGGTTTAATGACCATGCCGACATACCGTGTAGGTTCCATTGGATTCTAATTGTAATTATACCAAAACGAAATACGTAATATACCTAGATTCCCTCTGAGAGGGCCACTCACAACTTCACAGCCTATCCGGAGTTTAATCATCGGTAAACACATTTCCTCCATAGAAACTCTATTGTAGTCTTTCCTTCCTTTGCAATGGCTAAGGCTAACTTCTTGGAGTCACGTGGGGTGTTCGACGTGTTACATGCTAAAGGATGGAATATCAAGGGAAGGACGCTGCAACATGATCAAACATTCCCGGTACTTGCTAGCTAGTACACATTAATCCTATATAACACTTCGTAGCAATGCCTCTCGAACTAACCAATTCTATTTTTGCGGTGCCACCGGCCAAGAAATTACGGCATAGCGTTTGTGGATACTATGTTTGCCACAACATGCAACTACTCATCGGTTCCGCGATCACCAATGATCCTTAGGTTTGTCAATCTTCCAACAATTATTTCATATATACTTACCAATTTATATAAGCCCTAATTTAACCTTCATATCGACGGAGTTGCGAACATCATTTGAAATGCGTTGGAGCAGAGCGAGCTCATAAAAATTCGATCACACCTTGCGTCATTCTGAATGACGGTCATAAATCCAAATGGGAGTTTCCACAGTGTAGCAGATTGAACTTGATTGAGATAGATTGAACATAATGGTACATGTGTGTAAATTAATGTACATTAATGGTTAAATTTAGTTAATTGATTTGTGAATTGGATGTGTGCTTGTTTCGAAATGAATGCAATTTTTATGTGCTTCAAATGAATGAGAATTGGATGTGCTTGTTTGAGAGGGCATGGCTAGCATTTCTGAGGCTAGCCAATAAACGTAAATAGATTTAGCAATGCAAAGACTACCACAGCAGCGATGCATAGATGAAACCGCTCGTGATAGTCGACTTACCACAGAGCGATGCGTCAGATGATGAAACCGCGTGATAGTGAACTATCACGAGCGGTTTCATATCTGCATCGCTCTGGGTAATCGACTCATCACGATGGTTTCATCTAGAGATCGTGCGTGGTGATCGATCTATCACTGACGGTTTCATCTACGCACCGTGCGTGGTAGTCGACTATCACGACGGTTTTATCTGAGACCGTCTGTGGTAGTATGTATTACGAGCGGTTGAAAACCGTCTGTGATGACCATTAGCATTCTCGACCCATAAACTCGCATTTTACTCACGGAACCGCTGCGTGATGGTGTTTTTGAACCGTCTGTAAAGGCCTTTTCTGTAGTAGTGAATAATTCTAATATTAAAGAGGATGTGATTCGTATGATGGAAGATAGGACCTACGGTGTTAGGATCACCTGCAACATTAGTAAATCTCAGAGATGATAATAATAATGATCTAATAAAGCAAAACAATTGTGATAATCATGTGTTCAGGTAGGTAGCACACCCTATATGTGTCTCCCTTTGACAAACATCGTATAGGAGAATCAATTGTCCCGCTCATGGGCATGCTACAACGTGTCACACTCGCAATTAAGGAATTACCATGTAGACCAACTGGTTTACAACCAGACCAATGCATTAGATACTATGGTTATTTTGTGCTTCCTCAAGTGGATTGCATCCGAAAGCCAATCTCTTCCGCATTCATTATCACCTACTTTGCTAGTCATTCTTCCATGCACCACCTATTGCTACCTTCCTTGTGCCAACCTATGCAACATCGGAGCCCGTCGAGTCCAAGTATTGAGGTAAAACAAACAAAAACTATTAGCAATGATAACACAAAAACACATACATGAAAGTTAGATCATCCCCTTGATTACTAGTGCTACATAACTACCTTAGCCCCTAGTCCTTGGGGAATTACTCACTTATATCCATGGGAACCAAAAACAATAGATGAATAATGAAGAACATAATGGCAATAATCTAATAATAAAAAAGATGTATTAATAAAGATGTTGTTGACGCTCCAGTTACACCAATGGATAAATGATTACAACGATGGATGAATGGAGGATGAAATATGTTGGAAAATATGGTGGAAATGGTGTTCTGGACGTGATAAATGATGTGGCGGTTGCCTCTCTCATCCTCTCTTGTGTAGATGTAATCAGTCTCCTTTAAATAGCCGATCCTAGGGTCTCAGTACCACGGAGAGGTTTCCGCTACAAGGAAGCCGAATACCGCCTTGGAGCCTTCACAAATCGTGATCCATTCACTACTACAAAACAAGCTATAGTAGACGCCCCATCACAGACAGTTCCTTTGGAACCGTCTGTGTTGGGTATTGCCGGACCTACGGGTGACGGGAAGCCTATCACGCACGGTATTTTTAGAACCGCTCGTGATAGTCATCTATCATGCACGGTTTGTAAATAGAACCGCTGCGTGATATTACATAGACGGTTCTATTCACAAACCGCTCGTGATAATCTCAATCACGCGGTTCTATTATAGAACCGTCGTATATATCGCATGAGCGGTTCTTAATAAGGACCGTCAGTGATTGTGAGATTATCACGAGCGGTTTTAGTGAGAACCGCTCAGCGATATTATACTGACGGTTCGAACGAGAACCGCTCAGTGATAACAATTATCACGAGCGGTTTTATTAAGAACCGCTCGTGATATCCTCGCTGGGTATAAATTGAGCGCGACACATCCTCTCGCCAAGACCGCCAGGTCCATCGCCAGATCGCCATCAGTGCTCTCTGCTGCATGTTTGATAATCAACCGCCCCCTTTCTTTGGGCTCCACTTAGATCTGCTAGCTAGCTTCCTCCCCAAGTGCGAGGCCACTTTCCCGCCTCTAGCTCCTCCAACTGCGGCTCCTCCTCTAATAAAAAGATGAAGTAATCTCGATTATCCTTTATCCACTCTATTGATTAGTGAATTTCCCTTATTTTGCTACTCTGTACATAGACCCTAATGTTTTGTTTTCTTTCTTGTATTCCTTAATCGGAAGCATAGAGTTTAAGTTTCAATTAATACTACTTGATGGGAAAAGGCAAAACGTACATCTAGCTCTCAATTTGATGGACCTAATTCCAGAAAATGAAAAGCAAAACATGTAGCCTTTAATTAATCTGTGTAATTCCTTTGTGCAACGATGAGACAAAACGAGTAAGTACGTGCAAAGAAGTGAAAGTCTTAATCGTAACTAATTTCATGAGTAGTTTTCTAGAACAGATTAAAAAAGAATTTATGACACACCAAGATAAGTCACATGTGCAATGATCTATTTTATATTTCCTCCATTTATATCCATGAAGAAACGTCATCACAAGTGGTGTATTGTTTCAATTATATCAAAAGCGGATACCCGCAAGAATCGCTGCAGACCAACTTGCTAGTTATTAAGATCTTCCTCTTATCTTTTGTCTCGTATCTAATCAACAATCATGCAGATAATCAATAATTATCCGCTATGCGCACTAGAGAGGAGAAGGTTGGACCCTTGCCCTAGCGCCTCCAACACCGCCGCCTCCTCCCCATTGCGCCACCTTAGAGAGGAGAAGGAAAGGAGAGGAATCGATTTTCTTCGTGAGCTCCGAGGGTAACGATCTATAACCCTTTATGTTTGCTATAAATTAATCACTAATCAATTTTGACACTAATTTGTTACATGCGTAGTGTAGATAGATCGGCTGGATGTACAATTGCAGAACCGTGTGAGTCAAGAGTACATTAATGGCGTGGTTGCTTTTAGAAGATCCGCCGAAAGGTGATATGTTGAAGAAGGGATAAATTTTATGTAATCGTCCATGCATTGATTGTAATCAAGATGTTTAACAACACGGCGCAAATAGAAGCGCACTTGATTCAAGGGTTTCAAAAAGGGTATACATGTTGGACCATCACGGTGAAGAGCAGATTATTACACATGAAGTTAGTAATGACGGCATTGCCGAAGAAGTCAACGATATGCCGGATGTGGACTGTACTGCTTTTGATGAGGATAGGTCACACGATGACAATCTGGATCAGATGCTACGCGATGCAGAAGAGAACTACAATGAGAGAGAGTTTTGTAAATTCGAGGGCTTAAGGGAGGACTCGGTGAGACCTTTGTTCCCTGGTTGCAAGCCGAAATATACAAGGTTGTCAACCGTGCTTGAACTGCTGAAATTGAAGGCAAGCAATGGTTGGTTCGATAAGAGTTTCACGGCGTTGTTAGGTCTCCTAGCAGACATCCTTCCGGAGGGAAACGTGTTGCCCAAAGACCACCTATCAAGCAAAGAAGGTTATTTGTCCATTGGGAATGGAAGTAGAAAGAATACATGCATGTCCGAACGATTGTATCCTCTCTCAGAAAGAGTATGCAGACATGCATGTGTCCTGTGCAAAGCATCCCGATACAAGCGTCGAGAATCGCTAAGGTGAAGCAAATACCTCCTGCTAAGATGTTGTGGTATCTCGCTGTGATCCCACGCTTGAAGCGCTTATTTGCAAACCCAAAGGAGGCAAGATTGCTGCGTTGGCACTCGAGAGGAGCGTAAGAGAGATGGAAAGCTAAGACACCTGCTGATTCTCGCCAAAGGAGAAACTTCGATCGTAGCTTCCAAGAGTTCGGTGCGAACCGAGGAACATAAGGTTAGGGTTGAGTACGATGGAATGAATCCTTTCGGTAACATGAGCAAACGACATAGCACTGCCCGTGAATCTATGTATGTACAACCTTCCTCCTTGGTACAGGTATGAAGTGTATACATTTTGATGTCACTACTTATCCAAGGGCCAAGCAACCTGGGAATGATATTGACATGATGTGCCAACAGAATCCAGACCGGCCGGAGGTTTGGATCACGAGAGAGCACAACCATCGGTTCAACGAATGGTTAAAGGTGCGAATCATCGAAGGTCATCAAGTGATGATACTGCTATGGTGGTTGTACGAGGCCACAATTTACAATTGTCGCATGGCAAGGATATGACATAAATGGGTACACATTTTATACGGCAGCTCAGGATAGGAAGAGCACAGTCCAGAACAGCGGTGTCCGCATAGATGCATTCAGTACCGATGGGATGAGGAGCTCCTACTATGGGCAAATAGAGGAGATATGGGAGCTGGACTACGTGCTTTTCAAGATCCCCCTATTTCGGTGCCGTTGGGTCCATCTCCCACAGGTGAAGGTCGACAAGTACGGTGTCACTACCGTGGACCTCGAACGTGTCGGATACAAAGACGAACCGTTCGTACTGGCTAACCAAGTTGTTCAAGTCTTCTATGTAACCGACCCGGCAAATAAGAAGCGCCACGTAGTTCTTCATAGAAAAAAGAGGATTGTCGGAGTTGAGAATGTAGTGGACGAGGAAGAATACAATCAATTTGACGAGTTGCCTCCTTTCGGAAATGACATTATGCTCGAGGAAGAACCCAGTGAGGAAGCTAGCTATATGCGCGTCGATCATCACGAAGGCCTATATCTTAATTAAGAATTTACTCCAATGTAATTAATTTATTCCATAACATCATGTGTTATGGACTTGTAATCTCTCATATATTTTGATGTCAACGTGAAATTGTCATGTGTTGATGTGTTATGGACTTGTCATATTTGATATTGATGTCAATGTGGGCGACATTGTAATGTGGAGTATCAAAATTGGTTTCACTTGATTTGGAGTTGAGTTGAATTAGATATGAAATTTTGAAGTCAAATGTGTTATGAACTTGTTATGGACTTGTCATATTTGATATTGATGTCAATGTGTGGACGTACATTGTAATGTGGAGTATCAAAATTGGTTTCACTTGATTTGGAGTTGAGTTGAATTAGATATGAAATTATGAAATCAAATGTGTTATGAACTTGTTATGGACTTGTTATGGACTTGCCATCATACTTGTCACCGAGTTAGAATTCATATATATGGACTTGTCATAATTGTCATCATACTTGTCTCACCGGAGTTCACTATGTTTTGTCGATATTTATGTCTCACCGTGTTCACTATGTTTTGTCGAGATATCATAAATTGTCATCGGGTTATGGGCTATCACGACGGTTTTATAATACAACCGCTCGTGATAATAATATCATAGACGGTTTGTAATAAGAACCGCTGCAGGATAAATATCACGCACGGTTGTAGAATAGAACCGCTCGTGATATGTAAATATCATGAGCAGTTACGTTCTAGAACCGTCTGTGATATTATTATCACAGACGGTTCTTATTACAAACCGTCTGTGATATACTTTTTATAAGGCGGGAAACACTAGGGTTTTCCTCTCACTTCTCACTTCCTCTCCCGCGCCCCTTACGCTCTCGCGCTCGTTTGCCTCCTCTAGGGTTTAGGGCTCGCTTTCCTTTGCCGACCACGACCTCGGCGCGCCCCCCGACATTGGCGCCCCGACCTCTGCTGCCGCCGACCTCGGCGCCCCAGACCTCGGCGCGCTTCCGACCTCGGTGCACCACCCCGACCTCGGCGCCCCGTTCACCTCCCGATCAGAAGCCCTGCGTCACCGCCTTGACCTCGGCGCGCCGTCCTCCTCCCGTGTCGCCGCCCCAGACATTGGCGCCTCCGACCTCGGCCTTGCCGTCCTCCTCCCGTGTCGGCCTCCTCCTCTCTGACCGGCCTTCTCCCACTTGCCGTCCTCCTCCCGTGTCGACCTCCTCCCCCCTCCTCCTCCTCCTGATCGGCCTCCTCCCTCCTGACCGGCCTCCTCCTTGCACTGTGACTTCTTGTGCAAAGATCCTCTCTGTGAGTATTGCTCCTCTGTGGCAATTCGGTTGATCTTTGCATATGATCTATATATATATATATATATATATATATATATATATATATATATATATATATATATATATATATATATATATATATATATATATATATATATATATATATATATTTATTTTGCTAGTTGCAAATTGATCAGTGGCTTTGTTGACATGCTCTGTGATGAACTCTGTCTTATACTGAGATTGAATGTGATAGTTAGTTCATACTTGAGCTCTATTGTATTACTTGCTACTGTCAATATGATGTACTGTTAATTGGTTACTTTCGGTTGAGCTCATAGTTCTATTGCAAATTGATCAGTTGTATTGACTAGTTTGTGATTCTTCTAGTAGTCTGTATGAGCTCATTCAACTTTTCATTTGCCATCTTGAAGTTTAATCTGTTTTCGTTAACAGTTGAGATCATTTGACAGTTAAGCAAAGTATTGTTTAGAGCTCATAGTTTGAATTTATATTATCATATTCATTTAATGAAGAGTATAGACAATAGGATTGAGATGGCAAAGACTTGTTCTTTAGCTACTCTCCTTCTGAGAGCACATAATATCATCAATTAATATGTTGGAATAGTGTCCGCATGCAATCGTGAGTTCTTGTGCGGCATCCTCTCTGTGAGTATTGCTCCTCTGTGGCGATTCGGTTGATCTTTGCATATATATATATATATATATATATTTGCGATGCTAGTTGATACCTTGATTAGTTTTGATTTACGAGTCTAATATCAAGATATTGCAAATTGATCGATGGGCTTTGTTGACATGCTCGTGATGAACTCGCTCTTATCTTGAGAATGAATGTGATAGTTAGTTCATACTTGAGCTCTATTGTATTACTTACTCTTGTCAATATGATGTATCGTTAATTGGTTACTTTCGGTTGAGCTCATAGTTCTATTGCAAATTGATCATTTGTATTGACTAGTTTGTGATTCTTCTAGTAGTCTCAGATGAGCTCATTCAACTTTTCATTTGCCATCTTGATCTCTGTAGTCAACCTCTGCTTGATCGAAGTTTAATCTGTTTTAGATTAATGCTTGAGATCATTTGACAGCTTAAGCAAAGTATTGTTTAGAGCTCATAGTTTGAATTTATATTATCATATTCATTTAATGAAGAGTATAGACAATAGGATTGAGATGGCAAAGACTTGTTCTTTAGCTGCTCTCCTTCCGAGAGCACATAATATCATCAATCAATATGTTGGAATAGTGTCTGCAATTGTTAATCTCTAGACCTTTTATTGGTGAGAGTTTAATCCGCATTTGTTCTTATTAAGAACCGTCTGTGATTCCTTCGCATTTCTTATAGAAGCTCGTGGATTAAGGAGTGTTAAATTCTTTAGGAATTATGCTTTAATGCTAATTAATTTTGTTGGGATTAATTCTGAAATTTTGCTAAATCGCATTTTTTACAACAATCCAAAAAGAAAGTTTTACTTGATTCTATTTTGTTTCTATGTTGGGATTAAACCTTTGCTTAGCATTTCCTTCGCCGATCATTTTACTTGATTCTAGTTCTATGTCTTCATTAAAGGCTAGTCTTACGTACATGAAGCATTAAACCTTTGCTTAGCATTTTCTTCGTCGATCTGACACACTTGAGTGTACCTTTGCTTCATGCCAATCCTCCACGGCATGAAGCGGATGGTACACTCTAGTGTGTCGGGCTCGATGAAGTAGGCTCGCAAAGATAGGCTCGAGCAAAGATTTATATCACTAGTTTCTATCTATACAAAGATCACAAGAGAAGTCGTGGATTAAGGAGTGTTATGAGTGTTAGAATAGAAGCTCGTGGATTAAGGAATGTTAGTAGTCCAGTATGAGCTCATTCAACTTTTCATTTGCCATCTTGATCTCTATAGTCAACCTCTGTATTTCTTCCCGAGATTAATTGTTTCATATTTATCTTTGGAATGTTAGTAGTCATGTATGAGCTCATTCAACTTTTCATTTGTCATCTTGATCTCTATAGTCAACCACCGTACTTCTTCACGAGAGCAAGTAAGTGAGATGGCAGAGGCATTGTCTTCGCCGCCACACCGACGCCAAGAGATGGAAGAGGCGCCGACGAGGCCGCCAACACCGACCCCAGAGATGGAAGAGGCGCCGACGAGGCCGCCGTCACCATCGGCGATAATGACACTAAGCGAGATGGCGAGGACAATCGAAAATGCCTCACGGCCAACCGGGTCATCACGAGGTCGGTGACTTTGGGGTCCCTCTGAGTCCCAAGAGATCGTGGCGAGATTCCGACCATCTGCGGGATACTTGCAAGGAACGGGTCCTCATCACCACACCAAGGTGGAAGGACTGACGAAAGAAGCAAAAGCGCTACTGGGATGTAACTTTCAAAGAAGTTCACTATTCCGTAGCACATGTGGCACGCGTCGACGGACGGCGATGCTCACGATGGGTAAATCGTGAAGGACCTTCAAGAGCATTCTTGTCACGGCACGTGAACACGGTCGACGCCTTCAAGCAAATATAGATTCTTGACGCGGAAGCATGGGACACCTTTGTGGCTATGAAAACGACGGCCAAATTTAAGGAGCATAGTGCGGCGCACAAAGCTCTCCAGACATCGAAACACTCACCCGACAGACTTCAGCACCGGCTGATGCAGCGCGTAAATACGAGGAATGGGCGGCGGAGAAGGAGAACCCGTTTCGATATCACGACCCGCGTTCCTAAGTTTGGTTAAGCGAGGGCACAAGTCTCGTCTTGGGCAACATCTCCTTCACAAACCCGGCAGACCAGGAAGTGTCCCAACGTGTGGTAAATATGTCGAACTACTAAGTTGTTAATAAGTCCATAACTTCATAGTGCCTATAATAACGTGATGACCTCTTGCAACGTGACTTGACTGCCCAAGCTTCCCAAGGCTCCTTCCATGCAGACAGGGAGAAGGATATACTATCTACGGCCTTGGGAAACAAGGAGCACCCGGGTCGCACGCGAGGCCTTGGGGTTAACGTACCTTGGAGTCATGGATTCGCGGACGACTACTACACGTATAGGACTAGGAAGAGATCCAAGGCCGAGCACGACAACCTCTCAACGTAAACAATTGTAATCCAGTTGTAATTATAGCGACAATACTTGAACAAATGCGATCTTTTGTAATTTATTTTGAGTAATGATCACTTTGAGTTGTCAACAATTGATTATCTCTAATGAATCTGTTTTTGTGCATGCTTGAATCTGTTTTTTTTGCATGCTTGTTTTCAGAGGGCATGGCTAGCAATTCTGAGGCTAGCCAGAAAACAAAAAAAATTGTGGTCGAGGAAAGAGCTATCACAGACGGTTTTTGTTAAAACCGCTCAGGAAGGCAAGTATCACGCGATTTCTCTCTAAAACCGTTTGTGATACGAGAATATCACGAGCGGTTATCAAAACAAACCGTCAGTGATCGCAGATATCACTGAGCGGTTCTAAATAAAAGCCGCTCAGATATTCACAAATCATAGACGGTTTTTATTTAGAACCGTCTGTGATATTCTCGGATCACAGACGGTTTTTAGTCCAAATTGTCTGTGATACTAGCCTTCACAGATGGTTTTTTAGTAAAACCGTCTGTGATATTTCGTATCACAAACGGTTTTTACCGTGCGTGATAATATCTCGTTATCACAGACCAACAAACATAGACGGTTCGAAACTGTGCGTGATGACGATTCAACCGTCGTGATGTGGCTTCTGTAGTAGTGATTTGACATGGCGGTCCCCTTTGGAGGTGGTACGCGGACGCATGGTATAGTCTCTCTCGACCGTATCATTAGTCGTTTTCCTCTCTGGAGGGTCTGTTCACGGTGATCCAAGATGGGTTTCCTTCCTCCTGACATCCTCTTTCCATATCTACTCTCAAAAGTACATGATTCCCTTCGGATTCGGATCCTATAGATAACATCAACTAAAACATATCTCGTTCATTTGGTAATTAATTAATAATAATTTGAGCAATTAATGATAAAATCAGTGAAATAGTGCAATAAACTACAGAGAAATGATGTGTCATTTCAGGCGCATCAACCTCCCCAAGCTTAGGGCCCGTTTGGGACGGCCTCGGCTTCGGCTTCAGCTTTTCGTTGGGAAAAGTCGGAAGTCACCTCAAACAATGGGTTTCTCCACCGCTTTTGCGGTTGGATGTCGTTTTCAACGCATGAAGTCGAAAGCGCTTTAGGGCGCTTCTGCGGCTTCGACGGGATGGCGTTCCGAGTTTGCCCCTAGAGTCCGGGTTATTTACCCGCCTCTTACCACTCAACAAAACCCCAAATCCCACCTCACTTGCTTGCCACGGCTTTGTCTTCGTCTTCGCCTGCCCATGTTGTCGTGCGTCGCCTCCACCTCCGACCCTAATAACCTCCCTCTCCCTCCTCCACCACCCGCCTCCAGCCGCGACTGCCTCCCTCTCCCTCCTCCTCCATCACCTGCCTGGCACCGCCTCTCCGCCCACCCGCACCGACCTCCTCCCTCCGTGTCACTGCTAACCTCCTTCATTTTCATTGTTTCCTTTTTCTGATGTAGTTTGTTTTCCTTTTTTTTTTCTTTTTTCTGATATAGATGAATTATTTACGTAATCATTGAATTGGTTCCTTATGTAATCATGTAATTAGATCAACTGCCATTAATTGTCATCAATTGCGTTAATTGTCGTTAAGATTTGCTTGTGTGCGAATTGTCGTTAAGATTTACTTGTGTGCAAATTGTCATTAGTTGCCGTTAGTTGTCGTTAATTTCTGTCACTTGTGGTTAATTGTTGTTAAACACCATCAAACAAGCTATCATTTGCCTCAGGGGCATTTTAGACATTTCCTAACTCAAAAGCTCCAACCACCTACCTAAAAGCCAAACTGTCAAACACTAAACATCTTTAGTTCAGTCGTCCAGCCCTTCAGCCTAGCCGAAATTTGCTTTTTAGAAAAGCTGCAATCATGCCAAACATACCCTTAAATTATTGCTATCCTCGAGCAAGAGACAGATCATGAACGAAGAATATCAATGGATTGATATGAAGCTAAAGTGAGAGTTTGGATGCCATTGAGGGTTCCAACACTCCTATTGCCATGGTGGCCTGAAAGCTCAATAAAGATAGAGAACACATCCAAAGGGGCATATCCGTTCAGTTATTATGATTTTCATTATCTTCCATACCACCAAAGCTTTGGACTCAAACCGCCCTGCACCCTATCAGAGTATGCACCTAACAAGGGAGTAATAGAATGTAATGAGATCAATATTAATTAAAAATCTCAGCGCCTATGATCGGAACTCTTAATGTCCCAAGGTGTTAGCGGTTGTGCTCGATAGTCAGAATGTAGTTCCAAGTTCTTGATTCACCTTTTGAGCTTATCCTTGGGACAACTTCTTAACGACCAGTAGAGTGGTGCCTCTCCAATCATGATTAATCTATATTAACATTGCTTTGACATTGATCATTCTTTGATTTTATTTGAATTGTTGTAACACCCTAATTTTTGTCTCTTTTAAAAATTTAAATTAAAAATAGTACTTTTGAATTAATATCCACTTTTATGATTTTTCCTATGTGCAAAAAGATTTAATATGATTAAACAACTTAGAATCGGCACTTGAAAATATTTTATTTGAATCCAGAATATTCAAATATGTATCTATGTATTTTTCTTGAACTTTTTGGAGTTTATATTATATTTATTTGAGCTCGATTTGATTTATCTCTTTTTTCTGAAAATCCAAAATCCTTTCTTTTTCTCAAAATCCATGTGGGCTGAATCTTGGTTGTCCCGTTTATTCTCCACACCAACCCGCTGGTCTACCCCACTGTTTCCCTACTTTTCTCCCCGCCTCGCCCCGTTTCGACCTAGTCGCCCGGTTCGACCCATCTTCCCGCCTCGGCCAAGCTCGCTCATGCGTGTTGCTAGGCCCAATCCGCATCGCCGCCATCCTATTCATCTTATCCAGGAATACGCACACATACTGAGGCTATAAACAGCTCGACCAACCTCATTTTCTGCACCCTCGCATCTCACCACACTAGGAGGACCCTAGCCTGCATGTCGATGTATCGCAAAAATCATCAGATATGGAGCTCGAATTTGCATCACCGCTGTCGTCTTTGTCGAGCCCGATCTACATCACCGGTTAGTGCCTGTCCTCACTGACACCTCCACCAAGGTCGCGTTGTCGTCCTCTACCTTGCCCTCTGCTCCGTTCTGTCGGAAGGCCGTTGCATCTGCATCTGCATCTTCACCACGGATCGAGATGCTGCCACTGCTATTCCACGCCGCGTCGCTAACTTCGATGATCTTCGGGCCCCGTGCGTTGCCGCACAAGATCGCATTTGTCCTTCGCTTCCGAATATGTTGTGTCGAACCCGTGGAGCCGCGTCACCGCGCTGTCTTGCCTGTGCCCTAGCCGCCACCTTAGCCGTCGTCGCCAACGTGCCCACCTTCCAAGTTGTACGCGTGGCACATATCCAAACTCTAGTCACTGACGTGTGAGGGCCACCTATTATGTTTTTTTGAATTTATTTTTATTTCCAAAAAATCTATAAATTTCATAGGGCCCACCTGTCGGGCGTAAATTTCTCTCTCCTCTGTTATTTTTCCTGATATCCCCTCCCATCCAAACTTCCGAACCCCTATTTCCCATGTACTATTTTTCCCGATATTCCCTCCAGTCCAAACTTCATATGAGCTCTGTTATTTTTCCTGATATTCCCTCCCGTCCAAACTTCATATGAGTTCCGATTGGTCATGTTCTTCTTTTTTTTTCTAAATTCATCTAAAATCGAGCTCCTTCTCATGTACTATTTCTATTTGATTTGAAGTTTATTTGAACCTCTGTTTTGTATTTATTTGTGTTTTGCATTTTCTCTCCCGGTAGACGTTGATCCTCAGGGAACGAACGAATGGTTTTAAGAGCAAGATCTATCAGCAACAGTATACGAGCAAGGCAAGTCGTAACATTTGATCAAGTTGAACCTATTATTTTGTTCATATCTTGTATGAATATATAATTGCATACTATTCCATATGACTTGTTAACTACTCTATGTACTTATAGCTGTATACGTTGTTGGTCAATTGACCTCACGAACTCTATGACTAGGCGGTTCTAGAGGTGATCTCCATATTTCGTTGGACGCCATCATGCTTTGAGTCAAACTCTTAGATGTACGGGCATCAAAGAGTGGATTGAGCGTGCTGACAAACGTCTACAAGTTATCGATGAGAGCTTGGCGTACAGATTGATTGACGAGGTCACTCAATTCCCCATGAGAAACTTGATAGGAGTACATGCTAGGCTGAGGAGCCGAAGCTTTAACAGGAATTACCGAAGGGTCATCAAATTTCAGTATTAATTTTAGCCATTGGCCAAAGGCTTGCCAGATTTATGTGTCATCTTAATCGGCAACTAGAGCTTGATCTTGAATTGACTATTGGATTGAACCCACTGGGTGTGCCAATAGTATGTTGCTGCCAAAATATTTTCCACATGACGGCACCGTGTCCCTACGGATAGTGCTTCTTGGTGACGTTTGTGACGTGTCAGCCGATTTTCCAACAAATCAGCAAAGTAGGTGTGAGTCAGTGAAAGTGGTTGATTCAGAGGGTCGAAAGTCGATCTCCGGTCGAAACGACGATGTGCATCAATATCAAACGAATGCAACTCTCTAATAGGCGTAAGCCGATGCAGATCAAATCGGCGATGCGCAGCAATATCGATCAAACATCGAATTATAAAGGTATTGGCTACAAGCTACTCCTAAGGGCAAGGAACGGTAAATGCATGATAAGTAGTAAAGGTTAGCATGTGCGCTTTTGTCCGTTACCCTGTACGGGGCTTGTATAGCCGATGCATCTACGGAGGGTACTATAGATTCTAATTCTGACTCCTTCGTATCGCCCAGCTTCTCTTTTTTCAATTTGTTCTTATGTGTGAACTTTTTCCTTCATTGAATCATGCCTTCGTTGTAAAATATGCAGTTTTAGCAAATAACCAAGATTAATACCAGAATAATCATAAGATACTGAAGCATTAATCCACTAGCATTTAAATGACAAAATCAACATATTCAAAAGTAAATCCTCAAAGTTATTTAAATTTAATGAAATGCTAAACATATACCACATGTATATGAAAGAAATCAGCAAAAAACTCAGATAATTGAAGTTATGGAGTGCTCTCAGAAGACGAGTTACAAAAGAATTAATCCTTGTCATCTCAACCCTTTTGCCTATACTCTTCATTAATTTAATCGTGATAATATAGTTCCAAACTTTGAGCTCTAAACAAAACTTTACGAAACTGTCAAAAGATCAAAGGTAACAGCACACAGACTCTATTTAAGTCAAATAGGAGATCACAAGTATCACAAATTAAAATCTACATTACCAACAGAACTTGACAATCTCCAGTATATATATACTGGAACCAAAATCACAAGTCCAGCAGCCAAGCCGAATGGCTAGCAGAAGAATACTCAAACTGGATTGCTAGACATCAATATAATCAGAGCAGAACAACTAGTTATACCTAGAGCAACAGATTGACTTCAGATCAAGAGACAGTAGCAAGAACACAATAGAGCTCAAATAAGAACTAATTATCAAGTCAATTTCAATATATGACAAACATCATCATAGAGTAGGAAAGCAAGCCCACAAATAATTCTTTGCAATATATGTCCCAGTACCAACCGCAATAATCAATCCCAATCATCGATCAAATATTTCAACTAGCACAACAAACAAACAAACAAACACACACACACACACACACACACACACACACACACACACACACACACACACACACATATATATATATATATATATATATATATATATATATATATATATATATATATATATATATATATATATGCAAAGAGACAAGGTACGATATGTCGCAATACTCACAAAGGCGATGGTACTCAAAACCACCGAATAGATTAACAAACAAGGCACATCACAAGGACGCTGTCCCAGAAAACCTAGCACTCCACTGTGCCGTGGTGAGATGACGAGGTCGACAGAGATACAGTGTCTATCTTCGCACTTCGGGACAAGTCGAAATACGAAGTTTGAGGAACAGGGATAATGCCGCACAAGACACTCAGAGAGAGCATCGGCCGAATGCTCCCTCAAAGCAAGAAACCTCCACGGATTCAAGGTGAGGACACCCAAAATAACCAAGTTTCTCACCCAAATCAACCGAGAGACGGCAGGATTAAAACAACTAGACAAGATCCAAAAATCCCTCACAACACAATTTCTGGAAGAAAAGGCGCAAAAAGGAAAATCAGGATGTGCTAGGTTCAAGATGAATCCAGCCTTACTGCTGACAGAGACAAATCCCACCAGACGGCACACACTTTGACTCAAGATTGAAAATCAAACAGCAGAACCGAAAAAATCAAAGAGGAACTCACCTCTTTTTTCTGTTCTATATAAGATAAAGAGAGAGATGAGATACTTATCCAGGAGCTAGAAATGAAGCAAGTCTCCAAGTGCCGCTACCGGTCAGCAAGGAAATCGTCATGACCAGCTGCATCAGCTGCCACTCGCAATGGGCAAAGCCCATCCAAAGCTGCCCTTTCTGATTCCCCTAGGTGAGAATAAGTCTCACCCTTATCAATTCATCTCTCCCAAGGACAGGTGGGTCCCACCACTCTTTCCCTTTTTTACATTTCTTTTTCCTTTTCTCAAATGATAAATTACCAAAAGGAACCTTTGGAAATAACAGTCCCCACCAATTTATCAATTTGATAAAAGATGCTCAAAGTCTTGTTTAATATACAGCTGTTCGACGATAGGTACCTTACGGGTTTGAACCTAAAGCCTAGCAACAAGGACTACAACTCTGCACAGACAAAGAAGGACTACGCCTTGATCCAATGCCTTGGTGTGAGAATTTTCACCCAAGTTATATTCTGTACTGGGCGGCTTGCCATTTTCCCTCTCGGGTTGGAACATTACGGTCATGTCCCCGTATCTAGCTCATGAGTATTTAAGAAAGTATATCCTTATCTTCCTTTGATCGCGACCCCATGATCATACTCAAGTAGGTGAATTCTTCAGGAAATCTTGTAGGACGATTCCTGATACCATATAGGTCTTTGAATTCATTAAGAGATATTGCTCAACCTTCCATACAGTTAGAGCACGACAGCTAATGGGACCATTTTGGTGTGCTCTATCATCCCACACAGTTTGTTGTCCTAGAACCTAGTTCACAGGATCTCCGATCTCCTAGGATAGGTTACCACTAATGTGAGCCTTTACACGGGTATGAGCCCCATTCCCTTTGATGCTACAAGGATGGCCTTCCGAGCCAATTCTTTAGTGAAAGGATCTGCCAAGTTCCTTTCAGACTGGATGTATTCTACAGAAATAACACCCGTCTCTCTGGCATGCCTTACCGACTTAAGTCATCGCTTTATATGTATTGAGGACTCCATATTGTCCTTCCTACTCTTCGCCTTAACTAGAACGGTTTGGTTATCGCAGTAGGTCAAAACGGCTGGAATTGGCTTTTCCAGCATAGGTAGATCAGAAAGGAGTTCTCTAATCCATTCTGCTTCTACAACTGCCAAGTCTAGAGCTACCAACTCAGCCTCCATGGTGGACCGTGTAAGGATAGTCTATTTAGAAGACTTAGCCCCACCTGCTAGAGTGAATACATAGTCACTCGTAGCCTTCATGTCATCTGAGTCACTAATCCAGTTAGAATCATTGAATCCTTCCAAGACTGTCGGATAGCCAGAATAATATATTCCCAAGTTAGAGGTCCCCTTTAGGTACCTAAGTACCCTCTCTAGTGCTATCCAATGATCATCTCTTGGTTTGGACGTATAACGACTCAATCTGCTTACAGCATATGAGATATCAGGCCTAGTTGCACTAGTCAGATACATTAAGGATCCTATAATTTGAGAATATTTAAGTTGGTCTTTTTCATGTCCAGTGTTTTTATGTAGCTTAGCATTTGGATCATACTGCTGATTTACAGTCTATGAATCCAAATCTGGATAGGACCTTGTCCACATAATGGGATTGTGAAAGAATAATCCTATTCTCACCCTTTATAAGCTTGATGTTTAAGATCACATCAACTTCACTCAGATCTTTCATACCAAAATTCTGGGAGAGGAAACACTTCGTTCTATTGATTGCATCTATGTTGGTCCTAAAAAGCAATATATCATCTATGTATAGACATAGAATGACACCTTTGCCCCTGCTAAACCGATAGTAGACACATTTATCGATTTCGTTCACACAAAAGCTGGCCGATGTCATAGTACTATCGAATTTCTCGTGCCATTGCTTGGGAGCTTGCTTTGGACCATATAAGAATTTAATCAAACGACATACTTTCCTCTCTTGCCCTTCAACCACAAAACCATCTGGTTGTTGCATATATATCTCCTCATCCAACTCTCCATTTAGGAAAGTGGTCTTTACATCCATTTGATGTACTTGGAGTTTATACACAGCAGCTAGTGCTAAAAGTACTCAAATTGTGGGTAAGCGAGCTATAGGAGAGTATGTATCGAAATATACTTCGCCCCCTTTTTGCGTGAAACCCTTAGCCACTAAATGGGCCTTGTACTTTTCTATAGTACCATCAAGTCTACGCTTCTTTTTAAAGATCCATTTGCAGCCCACTGGCTTAAATCCACATGGGAGGTCCATGACTTCCCACGTTCCGTTAGCTATGATGGAATCCATCTCGCTACGGACTGCTTCCTTCCAGTAATCCACATCCGGAGATGCGTATGCCTCTGAAAGGGTTTATGGTTCATTATCCATGACATAGGTGACATAGTCATCGTCTAAAGACTTTTTAGTCCTCTGCCTCTTACTCCTCCTCAACTCCAATTCTGGAACGGTGTTTTCCACACTAGGGAGAATAGAGTGTTCACTTGTGTCGGAACCAGATTTCTGAATCTAAACCCTCTATGTATTTCTACACCAGTCTCATGATCAGTAGCTAGTGCACATAGTAGAAACATTATTGATAACAAGTTCGAATCACGAAATAACATTAATAAACAATTGAGTACCAGCCTTATGGCCACTTATTATAAAAGAGGTCAAAAGACCTTGAGTCTTACAACAGCGAAAATAACAAATGATAAACTCCGAGTGGTGACCCATCAAATTGCCCACCGGCATTCGACTAGGGAGCGCAGCCTAGTACTCCAGGTATCTTTCATCAAAGCCACAGGCGAAGTAGTCATAGTCGTCCACAGCACCATTGAAGACTTCTAAGATTTATTTTGAGTATAGCATGTGAGTACATAAAGTACTCCGTGAGTCTTGGAAAACATGCATATGCATAGCTTTAACAAATGAGGCTTATAGGATTCTTTTGCACAAAGTAATCTTTTAAGTTTAAACATCTTTCATAAAACATATTTGACAAAAGTAGTTTCGATAAATAAATTAATTGTATCACTAGTGGAGGTTATAGCTACCAACCACTAGCATCAAGGCTATAGCCGCCAAGGTTTCAAAGATAGGGCTCTAGCTGCCCAACTAGCTCTAGCTGCTAGAAAACTACCCGAGAGTCCCAACTACTCCCGGTTCCCAAAATTTACTCTTTTGAAATCAAAACCAAAATCTACCATGTGAAAATGCACCTTACCCGCCCTTGACCGTGGGCACGGCTATTCGAATAGTTTTACACTCTGCAGAGGTTGTACAGCTTGACCCACATGAGATAACACGCTTTCTTAGGTGTGCGACTAAGCGATTATCACAGGGCTTTTACAATACTTTATCCTAACATTAGCCCGCCCGATGAGTTTAACCCCAAGTCTGGACGTCATTTACCAGCGACCCGGAGCTCACCGTTGTGGGGGATAACCTGCCCAAACATGGACGTCTATTATCATCACCCGGCGCAAGCCCCGACAGACATGGACGTCAATTATCATTGTCTGCACTACCCAGGTAACTCCTACCATCTACAGCCTGTAACACTCTAGCTATACGAAAGCCAAAAGGTTACCTAAACCTCCAACACAAACAACAATACCATTTATGTCCAACACTTTTACAAATACTAGCATTTAATCTTCAACACACAAGAGAAATACTATCATAATTGATCTAAGTTTCAGCAATATAACAAAACTCTGAATGTCAGATCATAATAATCCATTCAAGAGAAATACTATCAAGAATAAATCTAATGAATATAAATCATTAACTAGATCAACCAAAACATAACAACGGACCATGACAATCATCAGGACACCATTTATTACAATCCAAAACTCTCAATTGAAAGATAACAACAGGTTTATTGACTAATATATGAAATGAGTGAGTGTATCCATGTGACTACTCCCTCCCAAAGCATGTCGTCTTTAGAGTTTACCTAAAACAAACAAATTAGCAAGAGTGAGTCCACGACTCAGCAAATACATCTGAATAATACGAAAAGTAATGGATCAAAAACATGTCATCCACAATATACGAATACATGAGTAGAAGGACAAGAATCTTATGCAAGTATGAAAATACATGCCCTTCTCTTCTGCTTATATCAGTATAGCCAATGAACACCCGTCGGTGTTCACTCAGGCCCGCATTATCCAAAATGCGGGGATCCAAGGCCCGTATGAAGAATCTTTCAAACGGGGATCCAATTTGCCCATATTGGAATGATGGGTCTTATTTGCCCATATTGGAATGATGGGACTTCAGTACCCACTCCCGTGGGTGAACATGAACGAATGAATGAACAAATGAATACATTGTAATGAAAAACATACTCTCAAAGAAGCATGGAATAACCACCGTGAAAGGAAACAATTAATACTGGAATTATTCACAATTCATACAATTTAGCCATTGCATAAGCAACAATCACTTTGAACAAATAAACATTCAAGACAATTCAAATTGTACTTGCATTTCGCGTTGCGACGCGTTAAGAGGCAAGGAAGATGTCACTAATCCCGAAGTCTCTCCTCCTATACAATTAAGTTACTCCAAATAAGATCAACATGGTAATATGACGCTACTCGCAATGCTCTACAACGTCTTCCCAAAACCCAAGGTTTAACTATTCGATCTACTCAAATCAGACGACAAACTATCAGGAAACTACACTGGACAGTGGCCTTATAAATTACATAACTTTCACTCTGTAAATCATAAAAATGCATTCTTAGATTCTCTGGCAAGACAAAAAAAATTATCTACAATAACCTAGTTGGCGAGATCCTCTAATTATGCCATCATCTGAGTTTAATATTCAGTTGAAAACCTAAAGTTAGAATCTGACAGACAGAATGAACAGCAGTACAAGAAAATCCACATCTTTCAAATGGTTGAACCAAAATTCATGATCTTTAATAATATGGAAAGCTAAAGAAATTTCCTACGAAAGTCGTGTTGGGAGACCTCCCTGAATCAGCCATTAACAAAACCTTATTTAATGAACAAAACGAGTGCTATATTTCGTTAGGATTTCTAGACAGCAGTAAAGAAACTAACGTATCTCCCAAACCACAACTCTGAATTAGGTGATCTCAAAACCTATAGAAAGCTAAAGACAATCCCCACAAATCTCTAGGAGACCCTAACCTCCAATTCTGTCTTGAATTACACGAAAATCGACCAGCAAACAGGGTACAGATTACTGATTCCAATCACAGCAGTTCAACGAATCTCTAATCGATAGTAATTAAGAAACTAATATGATCCATACAAAGAGGAGATGATTGTTACCCTAGAAGACGCATGTGCCCGCTGAAAACCCCGCGAGACGCTCCTCTCCCCTTCTTCTCCTCTTTCCTCCCCCTCCTTCTTCCCACGGCCGGCCACAAATCAGCAAGGAAGTGGCGGCTCGCGTAGACGGCAGTGCGGGGAGGTGAAGTTGCAGGAGAACTCAGTTGGGAAGGAGGTGGAGGTGCAAGGGCCCAGTGGGAGGGGCGGCGGCCAGGAGGAGAAAGGGGGAGGAGAAGGGGCGGCTAGGGTTTTACGGGAGAGGAGGCGCCCTCCTCCCCCCTCTTCTTGGCCGGCCACACTTGGGCCTCCTGGGCCAAGGCCCGAGGCCCAGGTTGGTGGACAAACGCAGAAAAACCCCTATTTAATACTTTTATTCTCTCTTTTGCATGCTTCCTTCCTTAGAAATAATCAGAGTATCACACAGCCTGCGGGCATTTAGCCAAGTCCTTCCCATTTAGGACATGTGGTTGCACGATATTGCTCAGTTTGGATAGTCACAAGCGTCGGTCCTTAATATGACTTGGGCGGAACTTAACACAATACAAGATCTCGTACTCTAGCTGCACCCGCCTGATCTTACCATCCACCCAAGTCTAAAACAGATTTTCACCATTTTATTTTATTTTCCAAATACTAACATTACCTAATGTCATACATTTTCTAAGTAAAGCATAACAGATAATAATGATTTTTCTCCCCCAAAGGTTGAACAAGACCGAAAAGCAAGTATAAGCAATTCTACCGCGTCTAACTATTCCACAATGAGATAATCAATATTGTAGAATTACTATGCTAGGGTTACAAAGGTATATGGTACAATTATCAAGGATGACATTAACAATTTTTAGGTCTAACTAACAACCTACAATTAAACTCACCATGTTAAGTGAAATAGCAATGCATAATAATTTAAAACTGAAAACATAATTTATAAATCATAGGTTCAAAATGGTCAAAGGAGATTCGCCTTTTTTTACGTTGGCAAAAAACACTTCCTATTGATCCAAATTCGTGTTGGCAACGTTGGACTCTAAACGCGCGAATCGGACGAAATAAATAACATAAAACAAATAAAAACTAAAAATATGTATAATAAATACTGGAAAGCAGAGAATGAATTTAGCTGAATTTAGGAAAAAGAATCGATGGATTTGGAGTTCACATGAGGGAGAACGAATTTCTAGAAGTTTGATTATCACAAAAAATGATAACACACAAAGTACTACTACAGTACTGGAATTGTTGTGTCGGCTGTTTTGGACAGAGCTAAATTGGACAGAGCACAGAATGAATGGCATTGAAAGCATGACATGCTGGCCCTACTCACAAGTGTAAAACCTGAGAAGCAAAGAGAGGAAAGGATGAGACAAATTCTTGTGGGACCATGATGTAAGTGAACAAAAGTTCAACTAGCAACTAGTAAACTCACGTACAGAACAAAGGAATAGAGAACGTTCATGGGAAACCCCAGCCATGGCAATGCGCCAGCAAGGCAAGCGATGGGGCGACCGGCGAATGGGCAAAATGGAACCCCGGCAAGGTCCTCTATCCAATGGTGGTGGCGGTTTGGTCGGAGACAGAGCGAGGTGGCGGCAGCGGCGTTCGGAGCGCACAGTGACGACAGGTGGCGCGGTGCTCCGGCGAACTGACGATGTTCCAAGGAAAATAGAGGGAGCACAGGGTGTGCCTTGGTGAGGGGAACGCGATGGTGAAGACGGTTCGGTCGGGGAAGGTCCATGGTGCTGCGCCCACGGCGGCCATTGTCGGCGACGAGGAGCTCGCGATGGCGACATACTCCAGTGATGGCGAAAACGAAATCGAGGTGGGGGATAGGAAGAGGATTACCAGGAACACAACGTGACTCGGTTGGCTCAGTCGGAGGATCACTGGAGAGAGAGATCAAAGCGGTTGCATCGTCGCCGGACTTCAGGAAGGAGGTGGATGGAGTTGGGCGTTTCGGGCAAACGGGGGGAGTTAGGCAATGGGGCTTGGGGCGAATCGAAAAGGACAGTCGGGAACACACGGTGCTCACTTTATACTGCGAAGGCGATGCTTGAGTTGACGGGAAACGACGTGAGAATAAAGCTGTAACACCCTGGCTATTCGGAAGCCAAGATGCCACCTAAATAATCTAACATACAACCATAATGCGCAAGAATTTGAACACTATCTCATCTAATAACATAAAGAGATCAATATTCAATAGAACCATGGCATGAATATAGTCTGAATCCAAGCACTTATATCGAAAGAATGATCAAAGATCACAAGTAATACTTAATCAACCATAACATAGCACTAGGTATCATTCACCATCTAAATTTATTTATTACAGTTCATCAATAACAAATGAAAGATAGAAACTAAATCGTAAGGTTGAACTTGAATATGGTAAAGTGAATGAGTAGTGCGTGTCTACTCCCTCCCAATTGAGCCAACATCAATGATCACCTAAAATAAACAAACAAAGCAAGAATGAGTCCGAGACTCAGCAAGTATAATGAGTAATTGGACATACAACAATCATGATCATGAAAACATCATTGAAGAATATGAATATAACATAGAATGAATATTTGAATGAATGGAATGAATGAAATGAAGGGACTGCACACATGCATATACCGGTATAGCTAGTGACACACCCGTCGGTGCTCACCTAAGCCCGTATTTAACAAAATACGGGGATCCAAGTCCCGTATGAAGAACGTTTCATACGGGTGTCCCAATCTGCCCACATTGGAATGGTGGGTCTTACGTGCCCATACTGGAATTGATGGGTCTTTGTAATCCACTCCTGTGGATGAAACATGAATAATGGATGCATGGAATGAAATATGAATAATGAAAGACATCCAACTGTAATCATGGAATACTCGAATACGAAAGGAACATAACCATTGAATTTTATCATAAGTCATAGAAAAACACAAAGTCACGAACAACAAGAAATTAGCATTCATTAGCTTTAAGAATATTAAAGTACTTGCCCATGTTGGAATGATGGGACTTCACAACCCAGTTCAGTGGTGAACACGAAAGAAAGAACGAATGTATATGTTGAACGTAAACATATTATCGAAGAATCAGGGTATATCAACCATGAAGGAAAACAAGGAGTACCGAAATTACCTATTTCACATTCATCAATCAAGTGGAACAAACAACAAACAAGACATATCAATTGTACTTGCCTCAACCGTGATACGGAAATCAACGATAGAAAGCTCTAGCCGCAGGGTTCACCACCACCTGGCAGTCGTAAAACAATATACTAAGTGCACCAACCAAAAGTGTACAGCAATACAATGAAACAAAAAGAGAACAAGCGTCCCTAATCGCAATCCCAACTTTTAATCAAAACACTCTCAAATTCCCAAATCTGTCCAAATGAACAGCTGTTAAGGAAAATTTCATAACTTTTGAGTCAAAACTCTAAAAGTCATGAATCCAATTTTCCTAGAACCTACACAAGCCTAGCTACAACTTCTCAGGTGATCAAAAGATCAAACTAGTTCATCTAAGCCTTTGTTTGTAATCCCGAAGACCGATTTGCCATCTTCGGTACTATTAACTTGTGAATTTTATAACTTTTGTTTGGTTCAACCAAACACATTGTTCTAATACTCTCTGTAAAATAAAGGAAACCAACTATCTCAATAAAATTATCTCAAATATTTTCATTGTGCAACAAATGTTGCAAATAGTCAAGTAAAACTCTTCTGTCCACAACAGAGAGGCAGATTACAACCTGAGCTTCTAAAATTCATAACTTTTGATCTAAACATACAAAAATTATGAAATTTAACTTTCTGGAATCACAATGAAAATACCTACAACTCTCAAGGAGACCAACTGACCCAATTCGGCCGTATCCCATATCAAATTTACAGATCTATGTTCGCTGCACAAATCCTGAGACTGATTTAGCATTCTGTCTTGCGAAATTCATAACTAATTAACCGTTTATCCAAAAATTATGAATTAGTACTTTCTGGAAGATAACGAAAATTCCCATCTATCTCCAGGAAACACTAATCCCTGAATCTGCTCAGATCTAACCAGAAACTGCGCATAAACAAAAAGACAGATTCAACCGATCTACTATAGAAATCTCAGAACAGCTAATGAATACGAATCGCATACGAATTATCTATCAAAACTAATTGGGATCACGAATTTACCCACAAGAACGACGCGAGATACCGCTGAAACCTTCGCGAAGCCCTCGCGAAGATCACCCCCACCTTCTTCTTCTTCCTCTCCTCTCTTCTTCCTTCTCCTTCCTCTTCCTTATGGCGGCAACAATGGAGAAGCACCGGAGGGAGGGCGTGCTCTGATAGCGCCGTGCTACAGTGATGGGGGCATAGCAGTACCCATGCTACAGTACTTAGATGCTAGGGTTTAGTTCCCCCCACATGGGCCCAAAGAGCTATGGGCCAAAGGCCCGAGTTCTAAAACTCCTCTAAAATTCTGAATTTTACCTTTCTAATTATATTTAATTCTAATACTAGTCACTTATATGTTTTATATTTGAACGGGATATTACGAAAGCTACATATTTCAGTTTGCAAAAGAGGAGTGGAGGAGAAACGTAAAATTGAATGCAATTGATGAAGGAAACGTGCAATTGATGGTATGGTAACGTGAGTGAGGTTAGTGGGAACGTTTCTCCTCAGACGGAATCGATTTTTAATACTTTGAGTGAGAAAAGAGGAGATAGGTGGTCAGCGGCCATTGATGCATGCACAGCTCGGGTGCTGCTCAGATGGCGACTTGGGGGCGCAGGAGAGGGGAGAGGAGGGGCGGCGTGGCCGAGGAAGGGGGCGACGCCGACGGCGGTCGGCAATGGCCGGGCTAGGTGGTGGTGGCTCGGCCATGGCATGGCTTCATGGTTGGAGAAAAACAACAAAAAGCAATGCTTCAGGAAGAAGATAGGTAGGAGAGAGAAAGAATAAAGAAAGGAAAAAATAAAAGGAAATCCGAAAAATCCAAAAATAAAATAAATTCAAAAAAATCCAAGAAAATTTCACAAAAATCCTTGGAACCTGAATAGATTAAATAAAATAATTTTGAATTTAATTGATGTTTATTTTAATCATTTAAAATGTTTTTCATTTTCTAAAATTTTAAATTAAGCTTTAAATTAATCCAATAAATTACAAACCATTCATTTTATTTTTAAAGCTTCAAAAAGGCTCTTTGAATTAGCAGGAACTCCAATTTAAAATCCAACTCTTTGAATTAATTACTTTGAAATATATATATATTTTTAAAGGCCAAAATTTGGGATGTTACAACTTGAACCATTAGGATCAATGACTTCATTTGGTCTCATAGGGAACACATGTTCAAAGAATATCGTATCTCGAGATTTCATCATTACATTTGTAGAGATGTCACGTACCTCGGATTTGACCACTAGAAATCTATAAGTCGTGCTATTTTTAGCATACCCTAGAAAGACACAATCAACAGTCTTAGGACCAAGCTTTATTTTCTTCGGTAACGACACATGCACTTTTGTAAGGCATCCCTAAGTTCGAAGAAATGACAAGTTAGGTTTTCTCTCATTCCATCCTTCATAAGGTGTTTCTTCCTAATTGCGAGTTGGCACCCTATTGAGGACATAATTAGCTATGAGAACTGTTTCACCCCACCAATAGTCCAACATACTTGAACTTTGTAATATAGCATTGATCAAGTCACATAGAGTCCGGTTCTTCCTTTCGGCTATTCCACTAGATTGGGGTGAGTATGGTGGAGTAACTTCATGAATTATTCCACTTTCTTCACAAAATTGAGAGAAATCATAAAAAACGTATTCACAGCCTCGGTCCGACCTTAACCTTTTGATTTTCTTTTCTAGTTGATTTTCAACTTCGGCTTTAAAGATTTTAAAGTGTTCTAGTGCTTCATCTTTCGACTTAAGTAAGTAGATATAACAAAACTTAGTCACATCATCTATGAGAGTTAGAAAATATCTTTTGTCACCCTTTCTTAATATTCCATCCATCTCACAAAGATCAGAATAGATTAGCTCAAGTGGAGAGGTGCTTTGCCCTTCAACACTATGAAAAGGTTTTCGGTGTTGCTTTGCTTGCACACACACTTTACACTTTGAACCATTCTCATAATTATAGCTTAGAATCAAATTCATTTTGCTTAACCGCATAATAGCTTCAAAGTTAACATGACATAAACGAGAACGCCAAACATCATTGCAATGGAAAACATTAAAAATATTTACATTATTAAAATCAAGAATAGATAAGCGGAACATGCCTCCGCTGTCATAGCCTTTGCCCACAAAAGTACCAAATTTGGTCAACACGACCTTATTGGACTCAAATACAAATTTTTATTCCTTGCCTACAAAGCATAGACCCACTCATGAGGTTGCGAGTCATTGCATGCACATACAACATGTCTCTCAGAATGAGTGATTTGCCTGAAGTGAGCTTCAAGCAAACCTGTCCAATCCCACGTACTGTAGCAGTGGCTCCGTTCCCCCATCAGGACAGATCCACCACCTTCACCCTGAAAAGAAGAGAAACACGATTGATCAGCACATATATGTTTAGTAGCACATGTATCAATCCACCAATCAATGGATGGACCCTTGCCTTTACGATTGTGACAGTAGTTGGCTTTATGACCAGCCACTCCGCACACAAAGCAGACAATGCCCTCCTTCTTCTTCTTCATCTTCTTCCCTTGCAGCTTGATTTTGGGCTGATTATTGAATTTCTGATTCCCAGAGCCTCTGGCACGCTTGTCCTCCACTTGATGAGCCTGGACTTGAGCCTTACCTTTGCTGTCGCCGACACTTGCTCGCTCTTCGACATTAATAGCTGCTGACAGCTCATTGAGTGTCAAGCGCTCCTTTATATGTCTTCGAACAGTCACAAAGTCACGCCACGAGGGTGGTAACTTAGCCAAGATGACATTAACTTGAAAACTCTTTGGTAAGAGATAGTTGTACTGATTTAAATCACGTACATGGAGTTGAAGCTCATGGAGCTGCTCCATCACCGACCGTCCCTCTACCATCTTGTAATTCAAGTATGCAGCAGTAATAAATGACTCATTTCCATTATCCCCTTCGAAATACTTCTCATCTAGTTCGTCCCAAAGTTGTTTGGTATTAGTGAAATTGACATAAACATCGAACAGCCGGTTGGATAAGACTGCTAACAACCTAGCTAAGGCTGAATTGTTCGCATCCTCCCACTGCATCATTTCAGCGGTTTCAAAAGGGAACAATGGAGGATTTGAAATGACCCAGAAAAGTCTGAGGCCAGTCAGCCATAACTTAGTTTTAGCGTGCCCATATTTAAAGTTGGCACCATCAAACACTTTCGGCTTAACAACTTCTGACAATGAAGCCATTTTTGAAATATAGGTTTTCTGGATTGTTGTAAAATGTGCAGTTTTAGCAAATAACCAAGATTAATACCAGAAAAATCATAAGATAATGAAGCATTAATCCACCAGCATTTAAATGACAAAATCAACATATTCAAAAGTAAATCCTCCAAGTCATTTAAATTTAATGAAATGCTAGACAAATACCTCATGTATATGAAAGAAATCAGCATAAAGCTCAGATAATTGAAGTTATGGAGTGCTCTCAAAAGACAAGTTGCAAAAGAATTAATCCTTGTCATCTCAACCCTTTTGCCTATACTCTTCATTAATTTAATCATGATAATATAGTTCCAAACTTTGAGCTCTAAACAAAACTTTACGAAACTGTCAAAAGATCAAAGGTAATAGTACACAGACTCTATTTAAGTCAAACAGGAGATCACACGTATCACAAACTAAAATCTACATTACCAACAGAACTTGACAATCTCCAGTATATATATACTGGAACCAAAATCACAAGTACAGCAGCCAAGCCGAATGGCTAGCAGAAGAATACTCAAACTGGATTGCTAGACATCAATATAATCAGAGTAGAACAACTAGTTATACCTAGAGCAACAGATTGACTTCAGATCAAGAGACAGTAGCAAGAACACAATAGAGCTCAAATAAGAACTAATTATCAAGTCAATTTCAGTATATGACAAACATCATCATAGAGTAGAAAAGCAAGCCCACATATAATTCTTTGCAATATATCTCCTAGTACCAGCCGCAATAATCAATCCCAATCACTAATCAAATATTTCAACTAGCACAACATATATATATATATATATATATATATATATATATATATATATATATATATATATATATATATATATATATAAAGAGACAACGATTACACGATATGTCACAATACTCACAAAGGCGATGGTACTCAAAACCACCGAGTAGATTAACAGACAAGGCACATCACAAGGACATTGTCCCAGAAAATCTAGCGCTCCGCTGTGCCGCGGTGAGATGACAAGTGTAACATCCCAAATGTATAAATGGGTGTGTGTTTCAAATGTAAGAAAATGTGTAGAAATTAAAACTTTTTCTCACGTCTTGAAACTCTTGAGCTCTTCTATAATTCTTGTCAAGAGTTGTGGAGTTCAAAAACCTAAACCTCCTGTTGACTACAGTCAAACCATTATTCCACTTTATCACAAATCTTGTGCCAACCTTTGGAAATATTTTTTCTAGGTTGTTGAGATGATGTGTGACCCCTCTGAATTATTTCATAATTTTTAGAAGTTAATGGATAAACTTTGGAGATAAGTCAAACCCTAGAACAGCCTTGATGAATTTCTTGAGAAAAATGCAGTGCATAAAAACCTCTGGAAATTTTATGTAAGGTTAATCCTGGAGTGAGGAAGCTCCAGTTAAAACTTCAAAATTTTGGAGTTAGTTTTCTACCTCTAAAAATTTCTCCAATCTCAGCCTTCAAATTTAAATTCAAATCTGGCACTATTCCTTGGGTCCGAGCCACTTTCCAAGTGGGTCAAACCCAACCCACTTCCCTAGCTCACCGCGAGGTCCTCCTCCCTCGTGAGGTCGTGCGCCGTTGGATCAGCATCCAACAGCCACGACCTCCGCCACAAGACCTCCGCTGCAACCCAGCCCAGCGTTGTCCTCCCCGCGCGAGGTCGTGTCCTTTGGATCCGCATCCAACGCCCACGACCACCCCTATCCTCTCATCGCCGTCAGATGGAGATCTCGCGGCCAGGACCTCCCTTCCCCTTATCTGTGTCGTGCCCAACGGCCCAGACCTCTCGCGCGACGTCGTGCTCTGTTGGATTAGCATCAAGGGCCACGACCTCCCCTTGCGCTATGCGCAATGGCCATGACCTCCCTCCTCTGTTCAGCGCCTTTGGATGTAAATCCAACGGTCCTGACCTCCTTCTCTGTTGTGCGCCTTTGGATTAAAATCCAGCGGCCACAACCTCCTTTGTGTCGTGCACAAAGCCCATGACCTCCCCTCAATGTTGTGCGCCCTTGGATGTAAATCCAATGGCCACGACCTCCCTTCTATGTTGTGCGCCGTTGGATTAAAATCCAACAGCCACGACCACCCATCCCTTGTCTGTGTCGCGTGCATCAGTTAAGACCTCCCCACCTTGGTTCCGCGCCATTGGATGCAGATCCAACGGCTGCGACCTCCTATCTCCTTACTGCGCGCGACCTCCCCTTTTCTTTGCACCACCGTGTGATGAAGATCGTGCGGCTGCGACCTCCCCCTTTCCTTCATACCGTTTCGAATCAGATCGGAGGGCTATGACCTCCCCCTTCGCTTATCCAACGGTTGTCCTCTGTCGCCTGTTCTTCTCCTTCCTCGCTCACGCGCGCGTGCGCCATGGCAGAGGAGGAGGGCAGTGCCCTGTCCACTCCCAACAGCTCTTTGCTACGAGCATTTAATGCGTGTCAGCTTTCCGCCCCCTCGGTCTTGCTCAGACCTGCCCCCATCACCTCCACGTCCTTGTCCGAGCCATGGACCGAGCCATGGGCTAAGCTCACCATGGAGCTTAACCCTAGCTCACGACCTCTGCTCCCTGGGCTATAAGACCTCCCCTTGTTCCCCCTTAGTTTTCTTTACACACCATTGAGCTCTAGCTTGCGCCACTGTGCTTGTTGAGCTCAAATCACCCGTGAGCTCCCCCAACCGCCATTGTTGAGCTTGGAGCTCCTCGGTGGAACCCGTGTTCCAATGGCTCCCTCACTCAACCTCTTGCTCCATGTTAATCCTCTGACCTCCTGGAGTCTTAACCCTAACTCAATTTTGGGTTGACCTCTTCAGGGAGCAGCTGAAATTGGAGCTTCCCCTTTTCGGCCGTGAGCTCCCCCCTTTCTTCCTCAGCCCCGGTAAGACCTCCTCCTTTCAATTCCTCGCTCTAGGAGCACCTCCTAGCTGTATTGAATACGATGTGATGAACCGGTGCTGTTGAAATTGCCAGTCCTCCTCTCTCTTTGTCCTCCTCGGTCTTGGCAAGGTCTGCGTCATGGGAGCTCCCCTGTTGTCGGGACCCGGATCTCGAGATCCAGGACCCTCAGGTATATCTCGCACTAGTCCTCGGATCAAGAGCTAGTGCACACAGTTGAAACATCGATGAATCATATCCATACAACAAACTAGAGACAAAGCAGATAAATTAATATTATTTAGCAAAATGACCTTATGGTCAAGTCTTACAAAGTTGCCACGCAGGGCTTAACAACAAAAGAGAACTTGCAGCGGAAAACAAAACATCTGGTGGAAGCCATCCGACATGCCCACAGGCAATCGAGTGGAGAACGCATCCTAGTTTGCACAGTCTTCAAGGTATTCTTCTTCAGCTGCTGATCAACCAGAGGGCACAAAGCCGTGAGTACTTTGAATGTACTCAGCAAGTTGTAGGGAAATGTATGCAACTAGTATTCATGCAAGGCTTGACAAGGATAGCTTTATGGCTATTTTGCAGAAAGCAGTATTGACAGTAAATACAGTAAATAGATTGAAAAGCATAATTTAAAAGATTATTACATAAGTTAACAAGTTTATTTGAAACAGCTAGTGAACACCCCGTTCACTTCCCAACCAACAACCGACAACCAAATCGCTTCCCAACCAATCCATTCCAACATTTTTATGAAAATTCTACCCCTCGTGTGAAATCACCAGGCATTGACCATAACCGGGGACACGGCTATTCGAATAGTTTTACACTCTGCAGAGATTGTACAGCTTGACCCACAAGACACAAATTCTCTAGTTTGTTCGGCATATATCTATGCCACCGCTCACTACCTTAGGTAAGCGATCTAGAAACACGTGACAAGGCTTTTACAAAGTTCATTTTAACTCGGTTACGCTTTGAGGTTTCGCTATTCTGGGCCCCCTCTTGCGCCGCTTATCAACCCATGACAGAACCGAATTAAAACATCGCTAATTAGTCGGCCAGGTCCACCCCATAAATAGACTTGTGGTTGTACGGTATGGCCTAGATCAATGGCGCACAAAGTTAAGTCCTTAGTGACTACTCAGACGAGTCAACCACATCCCAAATCATCCCCTTTACTGCACGATCAATCGCCTGAGTATGAAATCATTTTTGGTTCAAACCCGTCTAAATGGCAACCCTTGCCATGGCACAATAAATTTTAATAATAGTGGTCACGCCACAGTTCCATATCATCATTAAGTTAAATTTTCATGATTAACATGGTGAAGGAACCCATCGTTCAACTAAAGCATGACTAAGCAATATACGATACCCATGTTGGTAATAAAATATGACCAACTAAAATTAAACCAGTCTATGGTGTCCAAGGTTACATGTCAACATGTAATTCACAATTATTCAAGGAGGTATATTGTCAAATAGGCATTTAACTATTCCCAAAATCAATTGATATAAAATTAGCAATGCATGTTTATATAAAACAATATAATTTTGTAAATTAGGTTCAATATGATCAATGGTCTACGACTTGCCTTCGTTGACGTTGGAGGTAAACACTTCCTGTTGATCCAAACTTGCGTCGGCGACGTCGAACTCTACACGCGCGCAACGAACCAAATAAATAGCAGAAAATAAATAAATTACAAAAATTACAAAATAAATACTGGAAGTAGAGAATGAATTTAGATGAATTTAGAAGAAAGAATCGTTGGATTTGGAGTTTTCATGCGAGAGAACGAATTTTTGGAAGGAATTAAATGTGTATGTACAAAGCTCAAGGTGAAGACTAGAAAAAATAAGGTGTTGTTCATTCCCATGCAACGTCAACAGGAAACAAGCTTTGGCAAAAGCACAGCCATGCATGCAGCCGAATGCAATGAGAACAGAAGCTTTGCTTCGGCAAAACTCAGCCATGCATGCATGGAGGTGGGAGTTTAGATGGATGGATGCATGAGTTGGGCTGCCACGGTTTGGGATGGGAGCAGGAATGGAGAAAGTAGCAAGGGGAAGTTTCTGGTGGGAAAGAAGAGGAGAAGCTGCTGCTAGCTTGCTGCTGTTTGGTTGGACAAGAATGAACTCACGGCTGCTGGAGGAGGGAGCTGCTAGTGGCTTCTATAGAGGAAGGAGGGAGAGAGAACAGTACAGGGAGCTTCGGCCTGCTCGGCTAGGCAAGGAGGAACTGGCTGCACAAGCTTGCTGTTTTTGGTAGAGAGGGGGAGGTGAGCACGGTGTCTCTTTGGTGAAAGGAGTGGGATGGTCCTTTTATAGAGTGGAGATGGTGCTTCAAATGCCAGGAGTTCAAAGGCTTTAGTTTATGGTGTGAAAGATGAAACGGTAGCAATGAATGCAAGGAGTGGAGGAGGCAAGAATTGATGGTTTGAGAACCTAATTGATGTTAATGCGGTCGCAGAGCTTTAAACGGAATTGATTTTGATGCTTTGAATGAGGAGAACGGGGAGAGATAACGTCGGCAGCCATTAATGGCCTCATGGAGCTCAACCGGCTCTGCAGGAGAGAGCAAGGGAAGGGAGGGAGAGGAAGGGGATGGGTCGGGCAGCGCCAGTGGTTCTGATGCGCCAAAGTGTGGGCGGCGCCGAGGTGAGTTCGGCTGGGTGGTGGCCGGCCATTGGTACTGCTCGGAAGAAAACCAACAGAGAAGGCAAAACGTTTTCGGATGGAGGTTGAAGAAGATATGAAGCATGGGATAAAAGAATTGAAGGGAATATTAAATTAATTAAAACCGAAAGCTTTAGTGGCCAGCGCATGCAAAGTCTTGGGAGGTTAAGCGTGCAGTTGGAGGAGCAGCCCAAGGATGGGTGTTGGAGGAGCAGCCCAAGGATGGGTGACTCATCGGGAAGAAAATATATATTTTTAATTTCTTTTTTTTTAGAAAAAGAGAGAAGGGAAATAAATAAATAAATTGGAAGATATTGGAACAAATATTTTCTGGAGATTTGGATTTGAATTTGAGATTTCCTTCCAGTACTCACATAAAATGCAGATAAGATCCAAATAAAATCCAGACAATTTAATTAATTAATTTGAAATTTAATTTAAAAAAAAACAAATTTTGGGATGTTACACCTGTCCTCCTCGGCCTCTCCGTGACCTCCAGGTACCTCCTGGTAGTCCCCTAGTTGTTGGGCACCCGCTTGTATGGCTGCTGCGGAGCTCCTTGTGCTGTTGTCATTTTGGCCATGCGTTGCCGCGCCGCTCTCCTCCATCTCGCCGGCGCTCTGGTCCACCACCGCAGGTGTGGGTGGTACCAGCAAGACGCCATCGCTTCTGCACCCGTGCACAGCATCCACTCGCACCGCCGTGGCCTGAGTCGCCGGCGGTGGCCATGTCTTCGCCGTCGGTTTCGTTGTCAGACGAAACCAACAACTGTAGCGACATCCTTGAGCCGTCCGTGTTTAGATCTGGGGCTCAGATGGCCCGGGAGTTGGCGTGTGCGCTGTGTGCGTTGGTCGCGGGCCGTCCATCTCGCGATCAACAGCCACGACCTCCGCCCCCGTTCGCGCGCGCGAGATCCAAACGCGCCGCGCTGCCGCAGGACATGAGCCGTTGGATCCAGGATCCACGGCCCATGTTCGTTGGACCTACGCGGCGCGAGCGCGCGTTGCCGGGAGGACATGAGCCGTTGGATCCAGGATCCACGGCCCACGTTCGTCAATCGCGTGAGGGCGCGTATGCGTTTTCTCCGAGGTCTTGGACCGTCCGATCCAGGATCAACGGCCCAGGATTTTCCTCGTCGTTTCCTGTTTAGGAGATTTTCCGATGGATTTATTTGCAAACTGAAAAAGGTAATAAAATTTGAAAATACATAACTAATTCATTATAGCTCCTTTTGAGTCGATTCAAATTTTGGTGGCTCTGGTTTGAACTAAAATTGGATCTAAAAATGGTTGTAAGTTTAGTTCGGCTCCAGAAAATAGTTTTGCAAATTGGTTTCAAAATTAACTTTTAATGTTGCTCTAAAAATGGCATTTAACTTGTAAAATGCATAAGTAATTCTCTATAGATCATTTTTGAGTGAATCCAACTTTTTTGGCTTCCTCTATTAGTGCACTAAATGGTAGAATAGGATTTAAGCATGTGACTATTTTCAAAATAATTGTGGGAGCATTTTATTTCTGCTCTTTTGCATGTCTTTAAAAAATCATAAAACATGCATCATAGCTCCAAATGAGGTGAACTCCATTGTGTTATTGATCTCATGAGGTGCTTGACTTACCATAAAAATCCCAGGTGCAGCACCTCTTTGGAAAATTGTGCTTGAGAATTTAATTCGGATGAACAGTAACCGATTTGAATTTTCCAGCATTTTCCAGGCTGAGCAGAATTGTTTTGGCCATATCTTTTGCATTGAGAATCTAAATCAATTGGTTCTTGTTGCTAAATTCTATAAAAATCATGCTCTTGCTGTTGTAAAAATTTCAGAGCATTGGGAGAAAGTTTGCTGTGGAGTCCTTTTGGTTTTTCTCGTTCTTATCGGTTCTTTTTCGCTTTTTCGTTAGGTGCCGACGAGTGCGTTGATCCCGTGAGCGAACCTTTGCAGCATAGTGAACAGCCCCAGCAAGGCAAGCAGTTTGATCATAGCCCTTATGTCCCATTACTTTAAAGTCTAATATATTGTTTAACTTGTATGTATGCATTGCTACTTTGTGTTAAATTTTCGATTAGTTGAGCCTATAGATGCATACTCTGTAGGTAAATGTTCATTCTCTACTACTAAGCCTAGGATTATCTTGTTGTGATTTAGGGTTCGACAGATGGACTCTTATCACTTAGTAGTTCACGTGATGATGCTTAGATATACTTAGATAACGGTAGAAATGGGCGGTTGTCAACATTATGTCGATGACCTTGATCACACAAAAATTATTATTCCATGATGTCCATCTTGTGCTTTGTTACTTTGTAAACAAATAAAACAAAAATGAAAAACAAAATTGTTTCATGACTTGGGCACAATGGATGTTGGTGTGATATGTTGGGTGTGAATAGAATAGTGCCTAGGTCCCCAAGAACCGAGTTACTTGTGTCACTAAGCCAAGCGCTTTTGCGTGCAAACCACACGAGAGGGATATGGGACCTCTCTTGGCTATGTACTTTGGGAGGTGTTAATTGTGGGTCGTAGGTGGTTAAAACTATTTTTATAAGGGAAGAGCACCCGCGGTTGCTTAGGCTGGGCCGGTGTCTCCGATCCTTCGGGTTGTCGCGACTCTTAATTAGCATCATTCATTGGAAATGCCTCGTAGGACTTAGCCGTGCCAGCATACCAAAGGAAGTGTGCTAAATAGCTTGGCGAAAAGGTGGTCTGGTGTGTGGGTACATTGGTACACCCCTGCAGGGTTAAAACTATTCGAATAGCCTCATCCTAGGTTATGGACATGCTTGGTAAGGTCGTGCAAGAACTAGACTAAACACTTAATTAAAACTTGTTGGGTGGTATGAATTGGGTAATTCATGCTATTGTTGTGGTGACTATTGGGTTAGTCACTTCCAGGTTGTTCTTACCGTTATTATTATTATTGTATCGTTGTTACTTCAACAATTAAAAATGTTTTGTCAAATTGCTTTGAATCTATTACATTATTGCAAATGAAAACTTGCTTTATGCTAAAATAAGCCTAAAGCCCTCCACTTAAATAAAGCTTGCATGTAGCATATGTATAGGTCTGTTACCCTTACACGTTAGTCTTGCGAGTATATTTTTGTACTCATTTGCTTTGCTTAATAACTTTGTTGCAGAGGAGGTAGAGCCCCAAGGGCTTTACTTTTGCGAGATGTGCGGTGGTTGGGAAGACTAGCTAGGCGGCATGGTTGGTTGCCTTGTGGGCTAAAGGCAAACCATATGACCTTCTTTTGTTATTGCCATCTTATGGCTTTTTCTTCCGCTGTGTTTGTCTTTCTTAGTTGTATTTGGCCGGTTGGCCCCTTTTTAATATCTCTATATTATGTATGTCTTTTGCTTAATCTAGTTCGTGCTTTGGTTCTATGTCTTGAATGGAATTGATGCATGATTTTGTAAAGGGGTGTGTATACTGCATTTTTGGGAAGTATACATATCTCGAAGACACGGGTTATTTTGTTTGTGATGCTAGGGTCGATGGATGACTAAGCATTACAAGCCAAATAAGCTGGGGTCCTCACAAAGTTGGTATCAGAGCCATACTGACCATAGAGGCCCTAGCTTGGTTGTCCTTATGATATTTTGAAAAACTTAGTTTAAATTACCAAATGGTTTATGAAAGCTTAAGTAAAGTCTCTACTTTTACTCCTTACCTATCTTAGCTTTCTTATCCCACCTTATTCTAATTTGAGTTTTAAAAGTTGTTTTCCCTCTGCTTCCCTCAAAAGATAGTTGTTATCGTTTAATTGGGTTTTGGGAATCCATGAGATTGGCAAATTGAAGTGTTGGCTGCCCTTTTACAAGGTTTTGAAGCTTCTGGAGTCGGTGATTTCAGCTAAGAGCTTGGATGCAAAATCAGGACAGCAAGCATCAAATTTTCGTACAGCAATCTCAAGGTTCTAATTAGGATAGATAATGAGATGATAATCCAACTAAAACTTGTGGGAATAAAAGGGTAAGATGTGATACTAGTTAGCTAAGTATCTAACACCTATTTTATTGGTTTTACCTTGATTAGTAGAAGTGTTAGAAATTGGAGTAGTGTGCTGAAATTTTTCCTTCTCTACCGATTACTCGTGCATTTAATACGGGTTAGTCGTGTAGGGAAGTTGAGCTTTAGTCTCGTGTTTCCTTGCTATTTCTGAGTCTTTTTGTAAGCTTAGAGTTGTGTTCTTACTGTTTTGAGTTTGGCTTTCGGTTAGGGTGATTTTCCATTCCCCTAGTCGATCGCTTTTCGCTTTCTTTAATTTTTCGGGTTTTTGGTTGCTAACCCCTTTCTCCTTTCAGCAGGATGGCTGGAAGAACTCGTAGTGGTCAGGGTTAGTCCGCTAGTCCGGATGAGGAGCTTCCACCCCCTCCAACCTTGGTTGAGGTTCTGCTCCAGATCGAGCGGAATCGGATGGATCAGACTAGGGTCCTGGAGGCGATTGCGCACAACACCTCCACTCTTTTCGGTGCCTTTGGATCAGTGGGAGGAAGTGGACATCGGCCGTGGGGACTTGCGAGTTCGCCGCACTTGACCGCCCACTTTCTCCGTGTCGAGGACCCACCGATGGATCTGATAAGCGGCTTCATCTGGTTGAGTGGAAGCTCAACATCGCTCGGTGCTGGAGCGGGAGAAGGCCTTGTTGCATCCCATCACCGGATGGTGCGGCTCTTTCATGGTGGGAGAACTTTCTGCCATGCGCCCGCATAAACCACACCGTCTCTTGGGAGGAGTTCGTGTTGCCTTCCGGCGGTCTCACATCCTGCCGGTGTGATGAAGCTGAAGAAGAAGGAGTTTCTTGCGCTCAAGCAAGGGCGTAGCTCAATCATGGAGTACTTGTACGAGTTCAACCATCTGGCTCGTTATGCTCCAGAGGAGGTGGCCACTGATGAGGCCAAGAAGGAGAAGTTCATGGATGGCTTGTCTGAGGAGCTTCAGGACAAGCTATCTATCGTTGACTTCCCCGACTTTCAGACCTTGGTCGACAAGGCCATCGTCTCCGAGCACAAGGGGCGAGCGCTGGTAGATTCCCGCAAGCGCAAGTGGGAGTCTCAGAAGGCCGCCAAGGCCAGCCGTCCCCACTTCGGGCAAGCTCAATTGCCCCGTCCTCAGGTTTCTTCACCTTCGAGGGCACTTGTTGTTGCACCTCGTCCTCCGCAGGCCGTGCCCGATCCGTGCACTGCTTGAGTCGGCTAGGTGGCCCCATAACTCAGTGCAGGGTCACTTGTTTCTTTTGCAGTCAGAAGGGCCATTATGCAAATAATTGCCCTAAGAAGGCTGGAGCGGCCCCTCATCCTAATGGAGGAAGCGGGCATGGAGGTAGTCCTTCCCAGGATCAGAAGATTGTCCCCGCAGCCCCAGGTGTGGGCAGCGGTCGTGTCAACCTCATCTCTGCTGAGGAGGCACAGGAGGTGCCTGATGTCGTGTTAGGTACACTTCTTGTTAACTCCCATCTTGCTACTGTTTTGTTCGATTCAGGAGCATCTCATTCTTTTGTATCTCAGCCTTTTGCTGCTGCTAGTGATCTTCTTTTTGCTCCTTTGTTGGTCCCATTGCTCATTCACTCTCCCGGTGCGGAGATGAGAGCTGAATCCGAGTGTCAGGAGGTTCCTGTCGAGATTGAGGGAGTAAGATTTTTAGAAAATCTTATTCTCCTCAATGCTGTGACTTAGATGTAATTCAGGCATGGATTGGTTGTCTCAACACATGGGCAAATCGATTCTTGGGAAGCTCATCTACCTCACAAGTCCCTCCGTGAAAGCGGGTTAAGCTTTTAGGCCGCATGGTCCGTGATCTCTGTGCTACCGAAGCGAAGCCACCACGGATATTCGTGAAGTCCCAGCGGTATGTGACTTCATGGATGTCTTTCTCGAAGATCTTCCGGGATGCCACGATTCGAGACCTCGAGTTAAGTCATCGAGTTGGCTCCGTCTTGCCCGATTTCAAAGAGGCCTTCTGGATGCCACCGAATGAGTTGGTGGAGTTGAAGAAGCAACTTCATGAGCTTCAAGAGAAGGGTTTCATCCGCCTAGCTCCTCTCCGTGGGGTTGTCCACCATCTTTGTAAAGAAGAAGGGCGGTACTTTTGCATGTCGTCGATTACCGATTACCGCTCGCAATGAAGTGATGAAGAACAAGTATCCTTTGCCCGCATCGATGATCTCTTTGATCAATTATCCGGAGCTCAGGTTTTCTCCAAGATTGATTTGAGAGTGGGATATCATCAAGTTCGGATTCGACCTGAGGATATTCCCAAGACAGCTTTCTCTACTCGTCATGGTTTGTACGAGTATACCGTCATGTCGTTCGGCATAACCAATGCTCCTGCCCTGTTCATGAACCTCATGAATTCGGTATTCATGGAGTATTTAGATAAGTTTGTCGTGGTCTTCATCGATGATATTCTTATCTACTCCAAGAACGATGAGGAACACGCCGAGCATCTGAAGCTTGTTTTGGGCAAGTTGCGTGAGCATCAGCTGTATGCGAAGTTCAGTAAGTGCGCATTCTGGTTGAAGGAAGTGGCCTTCTTGGGCCATGTTCTTTCAGCAGGAGGCATAGCCATTGATCCTAGCAAGGTCAACGATGTGCTTTCCTGGAGTCAGCCCCGTTCGGTAACCGAAGTGTGGAGTTTTCTCGGTTTAGTGGGATATTATCGTCGCTTTATCGAGAACTTCTCCAAGATCGCGAAGCCGATGACGGAGTTGCTCAAGAAGGACAAGAAGTTCTTGTGGTCCGCTGATTGTGAGGAAAGTTTTCAAGTACTCAAGACGCGTTTGACCACCGCTCACGTTCTCGTTCTTCCCGATGTTCATCGGAGCTTCGATATCTTTTGCGATGCTTCTCGTCGAGGCCTCGGTTATGTCCTTATGCAAGAAGGCAAGGTAGTGGCCTATGCATCAAGGCAATTGAGACCTCATGAACTCAACTATCCTACCCATGACTTGGAGCTAGCTGCTGTGATTCATGCACTTAAGATTTGGCGACATTACCTTATCGGTAATCGCTGTGAAGTGTATTCGGATCACAAAAGCTTGAAGTATTTGTTCACCCAGCTAGATCTGAACATCAGGCAAAGGAGATGGTTGGAGTTGATCAAGGACTATGACGTGAGTATTCACTAACATCCGAGTAAGGCTAATGTCGTTGCCGATGCGCTTAGTCGTAAAGCGCATTGTAATGCCTTGTTGCTCAAGGAGCATCAGCCCTCTCTACTGGAGGAATTTCAGCGTCTCAATTTGGGTTTGGTTGAGCATGGTTTCCTCGCTACCTTGGTTGTGCAACCAACCTTGGTAGATCGAGTCAAGGCCGCTCAGCAATCAGATGCTAGAGTGTACCTAATCAGGCAAAATGTCAAGAACGGAACAGCCAAGTGCTTCTCAGAGGATGAGCTTGGTGTTGTGAGGTTCGGACAGCACCTGGTGGTTCCAAAGGACATGGATTTGCGGGACTTGATCCTCCGTGAAGCCCATGATTCTCCTTTGTCCATTCATCCCGGGGCCACGAAGATGTATTAGGATCTCCGTCAGAGATTTTGGTGGACCCACATGAAAAGGGAAATTGCCAGGTTTGTTGCCAAGTGCGACGTGTGTTGTCGTGTGAAGGCCGAACATTAGCGTCCGGTCGGTCTGCTTCAGCCTTTGCCAGTGCCGGAGTGGAAGTGGGATTCGATCAGAATGGATTTCATCACCGGTCTACCCACGTCCCCGAAGAAGAATGATGCCATTTGGGTCGTCATCGATCGTTTGACTAAGCTGGCACATTTCCTTCTTGTCAAGACTGACCTTCGGGTAGGTCTTTTGGTGGATCTCTACATAGCCTGCATCGTGAGTTTGCACGATGTGCCGAAGACAATTGTGTCGGATCGCGAATCTCTATTCACATCTCGTTTTTGGCATAGTTTGCAAGAGGCTATGGGAACTCGTCTTGCTTTCAGCTCAACATATCATCCCCAAACTGATGGTCAGACCAAGAGGGTCAACCAAGTTTTGGAAGACATGCTCCGTGCTTGTGTTCTTTCCTATGGGAAGCATTGGGAGAAATGCTTGTCATTCGCCGAGTTTTCTTACAACAACAGCATCCAAGCCAGTCTCAGCATGGCTCCTTTCGAGGCCTTATACAGGAGGAAGTGTAGAACCCCGTTGTATTGGTCTGAAACCGGTGAGAGACCTTTCTTTGGCCCAGACTCGATCAATGAGGCCGAGAGTCAAGTCCAGCTTATTCGTGAGCGTCTTCGCACAGCTCAATCCAGGCAAAAGAGCTATGCGGATCGCCATCGTCGTGAGTTAAGTTTCGAGCCTAATGACTTTGTTTATCTCAAAGTCTCTCCTTTGAAGGGCCATCAACGTTTCGGCGTCAAGGGCAAGTTAGCTCCTCGGTATGTGGGTCCCTACCGCATTATCGAGAAGAAAGGAGCTGTTGCCTATAAGTTGGAGTTGCCTGTCGCACTTGAGGGGGTGCATGATGTGTTCCATGTGTCCCAATTGAAGAAGGGCCTCCGTGTTCCAACTGAGGAAGCTCCGTTAGAAACTCTCGATGTCCAAGCAGATTTGACCAATCGCGAGCACCCTGTTCGCATACTCGAAGAGGCTGAACGAAGAACAAGGAACCGTTCCATCAAGTTTCTTAAGGTTCGATGGTCGAACCATTCGAGGATGAAGCTACTTGGAAAGGGAAGATCGTCTGCGTGCGGACTACCCTCTTTCTTTTAAAGTGAGCCAAATCTCGGGGCGAGATTTACTAAGGGGAGATTTTGTAACATCCCAAATGTATAAATGGGTGTGTGTTTCAAATGTAATAAAATGTCTAGAAATTAAAACTTTTTCTCACGTCTTGAAACTCTTGAACTCTTCTATAATTCTTGTCAAGAGTTGTGGAGTTCAAAAACCTAAACCTCATGTTGACTAAAGTCAAACCCTTATTCCACTTTGTCACAAATCTTGTGCCAACCTTTGGAAATATTTTTCCTAGGTTCTTGAGATGATGTGTGACCCCTCGGAATTATTTCATAATTTTTAGAAGTTAATGGATAAACTTTGGAGATAAGTCAAACCCTAGAACAGCCTTGATGAATTTCTTCAGAAAAATGCAGTACATAAAAACCTCTGAAAATTTTATGTAAGGTTAATCCTGGAGTGAGGAAGCTCCAGTTAAAATTTAGAAATTTTTGGAGTTTGTTTGCTACATCTAAAAATTCCTCCAACCTCAGCCTTCAAATTTAAATTCAAATCTGGCACTATTTCTTGGGTCCGAGCCACTTTCCAAGTGGGTCGAACCCAACCCACTTCCCCAGCTCACCGCGAGGTCCTCCTCCTCGCGAGGTCGTGTCTTGTTGGATCGGCATCCAACACCACGACCTCCGCCACAAGACCTCATTGCCAACCCACCACTCGTTCTCCCTCCCAGCTGGGTTGTGTCCTTTGGATCCGCATCCAACGCCCACGACCTCCCCTATCCTCTCATCGCAGTCAGATGGAGATCTCGTGGCCAGGACCTCCCCTCCCCTTTTTTGTGTCATGCCCAACGGCCCAGACCTCCCGCGCGAGGTCGTGCTCCGTTGGATTAGCATCAAGGGCTATGACCTCCCTCCTCTGTTCAGTGCCTTTGGATGTAAATCCAACGGTCCTGACTTCCTTCTCTGTTGTGCGCCTTTGGATTAAAATCCAGCGGCCACGACCTCTTTTGTGTCGTGCGCAAAGCCCACGACCTCCCCTCAATGTTGTGCGCCCTTGGATGTAAATCCAATGGCCACGACCTCCCTTCTATGTTGTGCGCCGTTGGATTAAAATCCAACAGCCACGACCTCTCATCCCTTGTCTGTGTCGCACGCATCAGTTAAGACCTCCCCACCTTGGTTCCGCGCCATTGGATGTAGATCCAACGGCTGCGACCTCCTATCTCCTTACCGCGCGTGACCTCCCCTTTTCTTTGCGCCACCGTGCGATGAAGATCGTCTTGTCGCGACCTCCCTTTCCTTTGCGTGTCATCTGGTTTGAATCGGACGGAGGCTATGACCTCCCCTTCGCTTATCCAACGGTGGTCCTCTGTCGCTGTTCTTCTCCTTCCTCGCTCACAGCGCGCCATGGCGAGGAGGAGGCGGTCTCTATCCACTCCCAATGACTCTTTGCATGAGCATTTAATGCGTGTCGACTTTTCGCCCCTAGGTCTTGCTCGAGACCGCCCCATCACCACCACGTCCTTGTCAGAGCCATGGACCGAGCCATGGGCTAAGCTCACCATGGAGCTTAACCCTAGCTCACGACCTCTGCTCCCTGGGCTATAAGACCTCCCCTTGTTCCCCCTTAGCTTCCTTTACACACCATTGAGCTCTGGCTTGCGCTACTGTGCTTGTTGAGCTCAAATCACCCGTGAGCTCCCCCAATCGCCATTGTTGAGCTTGGAGCTCCTCAGTGGAACCCGTGCTCCAGTGGCTCCCTCACTCAACCTCTTGCTCCATGTTAATCCTCTGACCTCCTGGAGTCTTAACCCTAACTCAATTTTGGGTTGACCTCTTGAGGCAGTTGAAATGGAGCTTCCAGCACTACCCGTGAGCTCCCCCCTTTCTTCCTCAGCCCCGGTAAGGCCTCTTCCTTTGAATTCCTCGCTCTAGGAGCACCTCCTAGCTGTATTGAATCCGATGTGATGAACCGGTGCTATTGAAATTGCCTAGGTCCTCCTCTCCTTGCTGTCCTCCTCGGCGCCAGCAAGGTCCTGCGTCGCCGAAGCTCCCCTGTCCTCCTTGGCCTCTCCGCGACCTCCAGGTACCTCCTGGTAGTCCCCTAGTTGTTGGGCACCCGCTTGTATGGCTGCTGCGGAGCTCCTTGTGCTGTTGTCATTTTGGCCGTGCGTTGTCGCGCCGCTCTCCTCCGGCTTCATGGCAGCTCGTCCACCATCCTTGCGCGAGGTGTGGGTAGTAGCCAGTGGCTATGGCTATTGCGCCCGTGCACAGCATCCACTCGCCCGCTGGTGCTTTGAGTCGCCGGCGGTGGCCATGTCTTCGCCGTCGGTTTTGTTGTCGGACGAAACCGACAACTGTAGCGACCTCCTTGAGCCGTCCGTGTTTAGATCTAGGGCTCAGATGTCCCGGGAGTTCGCGTGTGCGCTGTGTGCGTTGGTCGTGGGCCGTCCATCTCGCGATCAACGGCCACGACCTCCGCCCCTGTTCACGCGCGCGAGATCCAAACGCGTCGCGCTACCGCAGGACATGAGCCGTTGGATCCAAGATCCATGGCCCATGTTCATTGGACTGCTTGCGGCCTTGGCGCGCGTTCTTGGAAGGACATGGCCGTTGGATCCGGGATCCACGGCCCGTTAAATCAATCGCGCGAGGCGTCGTGTTTTCTCCGAGGTCTTGGGCCGTCCGATCCAGTATCAATGGCCCAGGCTTTTCCTCGTCGTTTCCTGTTTACGAGATTTTCCGATGGATTTATTTGCAAACTGAAAAAGGTAATAAAATTTGAAAATGCATAACTAATTCATTATAGCTCCTTTTGAGTTGATTCAAATTTTGGTGGCTCTGGTTTGAACTAAAATTGGATCTAAAAATGGTTGTAAGTTTAGTTCGGCTCCAGAAAATAGTTTTGCAAATTGGTTTCGAAATTAACTTTTAATGTTGCTCTAAAAATGGCATTTAACTTGTAAAATGCATAAGTAATTTTCTATAGATCATTTTTGAGTGAATCCAACTTTGTTGGCTTCCTCTGTTAGTGCACTAAATGGTAGAATAGGATTTAGGCATGTCACTATTTTCAAAAGAATTGTGGGAGCATTTTATTTCTACTCTTTTGCATGTCTTTGAAAAATCATAAAACATACATCATAGCTCCAAATGAGGTGAACTCAATTGTGTTATTGATCTCATGAGGTGCTTGACTTACCATAAAAATCCCAGGTGCAGCACCTCATTGGAAAATTGTGCTTGAGAATTTAATTACGATGAGCGATGTCGATTTGAATTTTCGGCATTTTTTGGTGAGCAGAATTGTTTTGGCCATATCTTTTGCATTGATAATCCAAATCAATTGGTTCTTATTGCTAAATTCTCTAAAAATCATGCTCTTGCTTTTGTAAAAATTTTAGAGTATTTGGAGAAAGTTTGCTGTGGAGTCCTTTTGGTTTTCCTTGTTCTTATCGGTTCTTTTTAAGCTTTTTAGATTAGGTGTCTTGAAGCGAGTGCGTTGATCCCGTGAGCGAACCTTCGTAGCATAGTGAACAGCCCCAGCAAGGCAAGCAGTTTGATCATATCCCTTATGTCCCATTACTTTAAAGTCTAATATATTGTTTAACTTGTATGTATGCATTGCTACTTTGTGTTAAATTATCGATTAGTTGAGCCTATAGATGCATACTCTGTAGGTAAATGTTCATTCTATACTACTAAGCATAGGATTATCTTGCTGTGATTTAGGGTTCGATGGATGGACTCTTATCACTTAGTAGTTTACGTGATGATGCTTAGAAATGCTTAGATAACGGTAGAAATGGGCGGTTGTTGACATTATGTCGATGACCTTGATCGCACAAAAATTATTATTCCATTATGTCCATCTTGTGCTTTGTTACTTTGTAAACAAATAAAACAAAAATGAAAAACAAAATTGTTTCATGACTTGGACACAATGGATGTTGGTGTGATATGTTGGGTGTGAATGGAATGGTGCCTAGGTCCCCAGGACCGAGTTACTTGTGTCACTAAGCCAAGCGCTTTTACGTGCTAACCACACGAGGGGGATATGGGACCTCTCTTGGCTAAGTACTTTGGGAGGTGTTAATTGTGGGTTGCAGGTGGTTAAAACTGTTTTTATAAGGGAAGAGCACCCGTAGTTGCTTTGGCTGGGCCGATGTCTCCGATCCTTCAGGTTGTCGCGACTCTTAATTAGCATCATTCATTGGAAATGCCTCGTAGCACTTAGCCGTGCCGGCATGCCAAAGGAAGTGTACTAAATAGCTTGGCGAAAAGGCGGTCTGGCGTGTGGGTACATTGGTACACCCCTGCAGGGTTAAAACTATTCGAATAGCCTCGTCCTATGTTATGAACATGCTTGGTAAGGTCGTGCAAGAACTAGACTAAACACTTAATTAAAACTTGTTGGGTGGTATGAATTGGGTAATTCATGCTATTGTTGTGGTGACTATTAGGTTCGTCACTTCCAGGTTGTTCTTACTGTTATTATTATTATTGTATCGTTGTTACTTCAACAATTAAAAATGTTTTGTCAAATTGCTTTGAATCTATTACATTATTGCAAATGAAAACTTGCTTTATGCTAAAATAAGCCTAAAGCCCTCCACTTAAATAAAGCTTGCATGTAGCATATGTATAGGTCTGTTACCCTTACACGTCAGTCTTGCGAGTACATTTTTGTACTGATTTGCTTTGCTTAATAACTTTGTTGCAGAGGAGGTAGAGGGCTTTACTTTTGCGAGATGTGCGGTGGTTGGGAAGACTAGCTAGGCGGCATGGTTGGTTGCCTTGTGGGCTAAAGGCAAACCATATGGTCTTCTTTTGTTATTGCCATCTTATGGCTTTTGCTTCCGCTGTGTTTGTCTTTCTTAGTTGTATTTGGCCGGTCGGCCCCTTTTGTAATAACTCTATATTATGTATGTCTTTTGCTTAATCTAATTCGTGCTTTGGTTCTATGTCTTGAATGGAATTGATGCATGATTTTGTAAAGGGGTGTGTATACTGCATTTCTGGGAAGTATACATATCTCGAAGACACGGGTTATTTTGTTTGTGATGCTAGGGTCAATGGATGACTAAGCATTACAAGCCAAATAAGTCGGGGTCCTCACAACAAGGTCGACAGAGATACAGTGTCTATCGTTGCACTTCGGGACATGCCGAAATACGAAGTTTGAGGAACAGGGATAATACCGCATAAGACACTCAAAGGGAGCACCGGCCGAATGCTCCCTCAAAGCAAGAAACCTCCACGGATTCAAGGTGAGGACACCCAAAATAACCAAGTTTCTCGCCCAAATCAGCAGAGACAATGCGGATTAAAACAACTAGACAAGATCCAAAAATCCTCGCAACACAATTTACGGAAGAAAAGCGCAAAAGGAAATCGGGATGTGCTAGGTTGAAGATGAATCGACCTTCTTAAGCAGAGACAAATCCCACCAAAGCAGCACGCACTTTGACTCAAGATTGAAAATCAAGCAATGAAACGAAAAAATCGAGAGGAACTTACCTCTTTTTACATTCTATATAAGAAAAGAGAGATGAGATACTTTTCGGGGCGAAGCGAGCAACTCTCCGAGACAGCACTCTGGGTCGATGAAAATCGCCATGACCGACCACATCGGTAGCCACTCGCAATGGGCAAAGCTCATCCAAAGCTGCCCTTTTCGATTCCCCTGGTGAGAACAAGTCTCACCCTTATGGTATGTCTGATGGTATAGGCAATTTCATGCCTATAACAACTATCCATGTCACTTATAAAAGGCATTAAAAAATTTCATACATGGTATAGGCATTGCTTTGTCTTTTTAGTTATCTTTATAGAACACGAATCTTTTAATCTTTTCTTGTTTAACATCTTTATAATCATTCTGAGTTGTAGACAACATCTTTCTCTCTCTTCATTCTCTTTCATCCACGTCAGCAAAAATCCTACGTAGTAATGGTTATAGACGGCTGATATAAGCCCATTGTACATGCTCTTATCAATTCATCTCTCCCAAGGACAAGTGGGTCCCACCCTTATCAATTCCCGCCACTCTTACCCTTTTTACATTTTTCTTTCCTTTTCTCAAATGATAAGTTACCATAAGGACCCTTTGCAAATAACAGTCTTCGCATTGATTTTGGTACTCTGCATGTCTTTCTTTCGCCCTCTCTTTTCTGTCGGCCGTTTCACGGTCGGCTGTCCTTTCTTCTAGAGGGTTCCATGTTAATTTTTTTCCTTGCCAAAACTTACCTAGGAAGCTGCGTACGCTATCTTTAATATTGGATAGTAGTGGTGGTGGTACATGCTGCCATGGCCTCCACGCATCCAGTCAAATATCTCCTCTTTTGTACCGCAAAATTCAGTTAGACGTTTTTCTAGCACAAGAAAACGTTTTTTTCAGGTCCACGTTTCTTTAGGCTCGTCCAGAATCCGGCCAGTGCAAACGTGCAGTCCTGCCAAGGCGCCACGCAACCAACCAACTCGCACAAAAATACCAAAATCACCACGAAGAAACAACTCGGCCGGTGCTCGCAGCCTCGCAGGCCGCACGCAGCTCACCACTGCGACACGTCTCCTCCTCTCTCTCTCTCTCTCTCTCTCTAAGGTACGCACGGCACAGAGAGTCGGTCAGTCCGACAACACCTGTCGCCTATTACTGCGCTAAGCATCACCAAGAAAACCTCGAGACAGAGGAAGAAGAAGAGCAGGAGAACCCAAGAACTGAAGCTCGCGTCATGGCGGGAGCCGTGTCCATCAACACCCTCTCTCTCTACGCGCCGTGGCCGGCCCCGGCGGCGTCAGCCAGCCGCGGCCGCCTCCTGGCTCCGGCGGCCCTCGCGTTCGCGGGCACCCCACGCTTCCCGTCGCTGCGGGCCGCGCGGCGGGTGACGGCGCGGGCGGTGGCCGGGGACGCCGAGGACGAGTGGGGGGAGGAGCCGGCGGATCAGGGCGGTGCCGCGGCGGCGGTGGCAGAGGCGCCCGCGGATGTTCCGGCGGCGAGCGAGTTGGCGGAACTGAAGGCGAAGCTGAAGGAGGCGCTGTACGGGACGGAGCGCGGCCTGCGCGCGTCCAGCGAGACACGGGCGGAGGTGGTGGAGATCATCACGCAGCTCGAGGCCCGCAACCCCACGCCGGCGCCCACCGAGGCGCTCACCCTCCTCAACGGCAAATGGATCCTCGCGTACGCCTTCCCCTCCTCCTCAATTTCTTGCTTCGTTTCTTGTTTATTAATTTACTTGTGTGCTTTGCGTGGTATTCAGTTTCATTTCCGATTGGTTTATGCTGGTGAAATTGATCCTGGTGGGTTCTGAATGTGTACTGGAGTCTAGAGGGCAGGAAACTTGACTAGGTGGGGGGATTGTTATTCAAGTGTGATAATGGGAAAAGTGAAAATTGCATAGTTTGATAAGTATATTGTTGCGATTTATACACATCGTTCTACAAATCTAACGGCGAAGACTTTTCTTATGCACAAGACTGCAATAAAAACAAAATATTCGGGTACCTGTCGCTATCACTTAGATGAGAATACGCCAGTCGTGCTTGCCTCAGTTCTTTGGACACTCACATAGTCACATGCTTTCAACATCATCAATAACTTGCTTCCGAACCCAACCAATCGGAATGCTGAGGAAGGCCATTGAAGTGAAACTCTTTTTAAATATAATTGCAGTGACATTGTAATATATTGGAGATTAATTAACTAGGTAACCGGTTGACCGTAGGTACACATCATTTTCGCAATTGTTCCCATTGTTGGGTTCTGGAAGGCTACCTCAGCTTGTCAAGGTGGAGGAAATATCACAGACTATTGATTCTGAGAACTTCACAGTGCAGAACTGCATCAAGTTTTCAGGACCTTTGGCGACAACTTCAGTGTCCACCAATGCCAAATTTGAAATTAGAAGCCCCAAACGTGTACAGGTGCGATTCTCCTATCCCAATTAAGCAGTCATTTTGTATCTTTAACTGAAAGCATTTCGTCATGTCCAACTCCACATTCCTAGGCAATGATGCTCTTAATTTTATTTTATGGATTTCTCAAAATAGCATGACCATGAAACCTTGGTAAAAATGAACGGTTGAATCTCATCAAGGGTTAAGACTTTTAGGTACAAGTACTTTTTTAGTTACATAAATGAGCAGCACTTTTAGGGATTTTTTTGTACTGCAGTATTTTGTACTTCTCATACGTCATTCAATTATTCTACTTAACATGTGCAAGAAACCATAACATTTTGAAGCATCAATGGTAAAGTTAGGGAAACAAGCACAAATTTGAAATGTTGGAATATTTCTCAATTATGTAGTACCTGAAGGGATCCTTTCGTTGTGTAAAGTGTTGAATTGTTGACTGCTTTATGCCAGACAGTAACTCAATGTGGATGACATGTATGTGGAGAAACACTTTGCCCCTTGATAACTGGTTAGATTCATTGCTAATGCCAATTTGCGAGCCGCCCAATTAGTTAGTTTGATAGATTATGAAATCCAATGCAAATAGAACCCAACATGTTGATGATTCAAGATGCAAAATTTTCTCAGTTCAGAATTGATGAAATGGAGCAGGAAATAAAATCCATGCATATCTGATATTTCCACCTAAAATAATCACCAGATAAATTAATCTTTTAATGTTTGCACTTTGCACATGCACCTCTTCCTACAACCACCTGCACTACTTATATGCACAAATAAAGTGCATTTTGCTATGTGTTTCTGCAAAGCTAACATAGTTCTCAACCCTTCCAGATCAAATTTGACGAAGGCATTATCGGCACTCCACAGTTGACTGACTCTATTGTACTACCGGAGAAATTCGAGTTCTTTGGACAGAACATCGACCTGACCCCATTGAAGGGTATATTTTCTTCAATTGAAAATGCAGCATCCTCGGTTGCAAAGACCATCTCTGGTCAGCCTCCATTGAAGATACCAATTAGGACTGACAACGCCGAGTCCTGGTTGCTCACAACCTACCTTGATGATGAGCTTAGAATCTCCAGAGGCGATGGTAGCAGCATCTTTGTGCTGTTTAAGGAAGGAAGTACTCTCCTAAATTAGGCTAAGCACACCTCTTCTCAGAGTAGAATTTGATATTGAGGAGTGAACTCTAAAAGATAGTTGTGGCTATATTTTTTTCCTAATTCGTGTGTTTATAGTTTGTGCGTTTGGATGTAGTGTTGTGTATGTAATGTGTCCTCTCTAATGTTCCCGAGCTACCATATTTCCTTTATCGCTGTACTTACACACACACTAGTTTTTATGAACTATGAAATGTAAAGTACTTGAAGTTTTTATAAAATGAAAAATGGAAAAATACTTGAAGTGCACTTTATGTAGTTAATTCAAACATTGGACGTTCAAATTAACCACTTATGTATCAGAAGCCCCTTCAAACATTTATCGCTGTGGCTTATAAAAAATATTTATGGCACATTTGCCTTTGTGAAGTACATTGAGTTATTGTAACATCCCAAATTTTGAGTTATTGTAACATCCCAAATTTGGCTTTTTTTTCAAAAATTTATTTTAAAGTAATTAATTGAAAGTGTTGGATTTCTTTTGGAGTTTTTGCATTTATTTAAATTTCAAATCTGAAAATCCAAATCCAATTCAATCGTCATAATTCAAAATTCGTCGTCAAATTCGAAATTCAAATTTTGCTATTTGAATTTTCCCGCAAAATCTTTTTCTTTTATTTTTCCTCTTTCCTTTCTTTTCCTTCTTTATTTCTCTTTTCTTCTTTTCTTTCCTTCTCTACCCCTGGCGCACCCGAGCCGCCCAGGCTTCGCGCCATCACGTCGGATTGTCCTTGTTGCCTTCAAAGCTGCATCATCACCATGCCATTACCTCCATGCAATCAATGCTTCTGTTACCACACCCCATCAGTGCAATTGTCGTTTCCATCATCATTCAACACCGAACCAAAACTGTCGCTGGCATTTGTAATCGCGTTCCCATCGATTCAAATCATGAAAGAGTTTATAAAAGGAAGCTTCAGCACCCCTTCTACCCCCTTTGCACTCCCTCAAAACCCAACGACCTCCGGAGCTCCGACGAAGACGAATTCGTTGTTTTCCCGAACGTTAGCCACCACGCCCATTTTGTGATTTCTTCAATCTAGTAATTTTCTTGATGTCTCCATCGCGTCACGATGTGTTCCCGAGCACGGTGATCTAAACCCCTCAATCAATTTCAATTTCCATGCAGTGCATCACCGGAAATTCGTCGTTTCTTCTTCTAGGCCAATTTCACCTCTGTCGATCGAACTTCTTCCTTGGTGAGTTATTTGCTGAATGAACCACGTCACGTCGCGTTCCCGGCCATCCTCTTCCTTTTCCCCCTCTCAATTCGTTCAATTTTTCATCGTGGAGTGCCGCCACCGTCGTCGTCTCTTTGTCGCCGCCACGAACCATCTCTGGCTTCCCCGTTTGGTCCTGAAGCTTACCCACGCCATGCACCACCCGTGCTCACCTCCATTGCCTCCCCGCACCGTCGGATTTCCGCCGCCACCGCCACCCCCGTGGCTCTCCGGCCGAGCTGCCGCCACCTGTGGGTAGGACATCCCCATGGGGTTCCATTTTTGAGGTTCGCCAGCCACCCCGCCGCCTGCCTCGCCAATGCCGCCACCATGCCCGATGCACTCTAGAACTGCTCTGTTTTTGTGAATGTCTTTGTATTGTCTTCTCCCATCTATGACCCCAAGGTCCCACTAGTCAATGACCCTTCCTTTCCTTCATATCTTCTCTGTTATTTCACTAGCTAGTGGTCCCACATGTCATTGTGTTTAGCATTCTTTCACTAGCATCTGTGACATGTGGTCAATTTTTGTGTAGTTCAAACTGAAACATTAAACTCCAGAATAGTCAATTTCATAATTTTCATCATTTTATGTGAAGATTAAACTTCTGAATGTTCATTCCCCTTTATACGAACTCTGAATCAATCGATTCTTTCTCCTAAATTCATATAAATTCAATATCTTCCTTCCAGTATTTATTTTATAATTTTTTAGATTTTATTTCATTTTTGTTATTTATTTTGGTTCTATTCGCAAGTGCAGAGTTCGATGTCGTCGACACCAGTTTGGACCAATCAGAAGTGTTAACCTTCAACATCAACGAAGGCGAGTCTCCTTTGAACATTCTGTACCCATAATTTTTAAATATTATTTTTAGTTTTAAAGTATTACGCATCGCTAATTGTAGGTTGTTAGTCAAACCTAAAAATTGTTAATACCTTTCTTTGATTATTGTTGTCCTATACCTTCGTAACCCTAGCATAGAAATTCCGCGATATTGATTACAACTTTACGGAATAGTTATTACACAGTAGAATTGCTTAGTCATGCTTTTTGGTCTTGTTCAACCTTTAGAGGGGGGTGTCATTATTACCCAATATGCTTTAATTTGGAAAATATTTGACATTAGGTAATATCAATATTTGGAAAATAAAATAAATAGTAGAAAATATTTTAGACTAGGGTGAGTGGTATGAGTCTTGACTGTCTCGCCCTGGTCAATTAAGGGTCGACCTTTGTGTTTATTCAAACCAAGCAATACCATGCAACCATATGTCCTAAATGGGAAATATCTGGCTGATTAATTTACTAAGTCCAGACATTTAACCCGTAGGCTGTAGATGGTAGGAGTTACCTGGGTAGTGCAGACGATGGTAAAGGACGTCCATGTCTGTCGAGACTTGCGCCGGGCATTGGTAATTGACGTCCAGGTCCAGGCAGGTTATCCCCCACAATGGTGAGCTCTAGGTCGATAGTAAATGACGTTCATGAATTGGGGCTAAGCTCATCGGGCGGGCTAATGTTAGGATAAAGTATTGTAAAAATCCTGTGATAGTCGCTTAATCGCACACCTTTGAAAGTGTGTAAAGCGGACATTGTAAGTTGATTATCTTGTGTGGGTCAAGCTATACAACATCTACAGGGCGGGCAAGGTGTGTATACACATGGTAGATTTCAGTTTTGGTTTCAAAGAAATATTTTGGGAATCCGGGAGTAGTTGGAACTCTTGGATTGTTGTTCTGGCAGATAGAGTCAGTTGGGCAGCTAGAGCCCTATTCATGAAAACTTGGCGGATAGAGCCTCTTTTCTAGTGTCTAGTAGCTGGAACCTGCACTAGAGATTTAAATTACTTTAATTATTTAAATCTCCATTTGCTTTATGAAAGATGTTTAAACTGAAAATATTGCTTTGTGCAAAAGAACCCTATAAGTCTAATTGTTAAAGCTATGCATGTGCATAATTTTTCAAGACTCGCGGAGTACTTTATGTACTCATATGCTACACTCAAAACAATTCCCAGAAGTCTACGAAAATGCCGAGGACGACTATGACTACTTCGTCTGTGGCTTCGATGAAGGGCACCTGGAGTATTAGTTTCGCTCCCCAGTCGAATGCTGGTGAACGATTCGATGGGCCACCTCAAAGTTTATTTTGTTTTTGCTGCTGTGAGACTCAAGGTCTTTGGACTTCTTTTGTAATAAGTGGTCATAAAGCCGGTACCCAGTTATTTATTAATGTTATTCTGTTATTCGAACTTGTTATCAACAATATTTTTACTGTGTACACTAGCTACTGATCTGAAACTGGTGTAGAAATACACAGATGATTTGGATTCAGAAATCCGGTCCCGATAATTATTAACCATCTTTTAGGAGTTAAAGGTTGAGACCGCATTTTGAATGCATCATGCATTGTGAGGGAGCACAATCATATCCCTTGTAGTCCATTCAGGTGTCTCAGCAGATTACCATTCTTCATGCTACCCATCCCTGTTCTTTGCATCTGTCTTGTAGACCTGCAGAAGCAACCTACCATACTTCGTCGTATGAGGACAGCAGTTCCTGCCGATCTCTCTGCCAGCTTCACATCTCAAAGTAGCAAGCATATCACAACTACAAAAGCTCACTTATTACTTGACACTAGAATGCTTTTTCCTGCAAGCTTCCTTGCTACACAGGAGAAGATACCTGCAGTTTGCAGAGTAGAGCTGTATGTATCCATGGGTGTCTGTTCAAACATCAAAAGCAGCTCTACTTGATGCTTCTTTGGACTGATAGATCGAAGGTCAAGAAGGACATTAAAATGGCAGGCAGCTCAACGCTTTGTAGTAAACGCATAAAGTGGCCTAGAGAGACTGGAACATGCAGACCTATATTCTTTGTTTTCTGCCACTCGTTCAATCCACTGTGTAGAGATTATGTCATGAACATAGGGCTTGTTTGGTTGGTGCCCTCGAATCTATGTTTGGAAAAAAATGGTGCCTGAAGGTAGTCTAGAAAGTAGATGAATTTTGCCTGGCCGGGCAAATCTGAAGATGAGTTGTTTGGTTGGAAGCATATGCTTGAAATTGGTGAATGAAAAATAGAGCATTGGATCGAAGCTACAAACGGTGATAGAGCTGCCTGGCTCCCAAGCGTTTGTTTTTAGCGCCTGGGCCTGGGAAGCCTGCCTAGCTTGGCAGCGCTGCACATGTAGCAAAGCAAACAGCATCACGGCACGCTCCTGGCTGCATCCTTGCCAGGCATTTTGCGCCCAGGCTTTGAAGCAAACAAGCCCCTAGTTCATGAGAGGGGATAAACTGTCAGAGGGAGATCGAACGGCTACAACTTGAGATAGAACGGTGCCAGATGAAGGAGGACACCGATTGGAGGGAGGAATTGATCTAGAATAACTGGTTATAGGAGAGACCAGAGTAAGACTTTTTTTAGTGAAACTGGAGCAAGACTTTAGGCATTAGGAACTTGTTTATTCATCTTTGCTTATGAAAGAATATACAATGCCATCCCTTTTATAGGGATAACTTATCTTGACTCCTAAAAATAATATCTAATTTAAAGGAACTAATCTTATCAAAAGGAAACTAATCTTATGTTATGGGCAAATATCGGTCTGATCTTTGCGGTAGCGTGCCTTTGTAGCATCACACAATCTGTATGTAGCAGCGCAAATATTAGGCAGGTTTTGTTATTTAAGAATCTATCTATTAGGTGTTTGGCATTATTTAGTAGTTAGGCAAGTTATTATTAGATTGGATTGTTAGAGATAAGTTTCTTTATAGATTATTTCCTAGGGGTCAGGTCGGATCGTCCTTATAGAAGGGATAGTATGTATCCATTATCAAGAAAGCAAAGAAATAAACAAAGTTAGTCCCTAACCAGTTGGCTAAAGATCAGAGCCTCCTTGTTCATCAGAAAGAGTTCTGGCCGAGCTTGGAGGGCAATCCCTTGCCTCCCTAGCTAATCAGGCCTCAGAGCCTCGCTACCTCAACAGGGAAGAGCCCTGCTGGCGGTTAGATGAGGACGAGTGTCCTACCCTCAGTCCTCGGACCCGTACCCAACCAGCAACCACAACATTTGGTATCAAAGCCACTCACCATGGCTTCCGGTGCAGCACTATCTCTCTTGGAGAAGCTGAAGGCTAACAGCGAAGAGCAGAAGGTCTTACTCAACAACATGATTGTTGTCCATTGGAGCTTTGTTAATCCTCGTCCACATGACGCAGCATCGTCATCGTACCCTCTCATCAATATAGGGCAACCAAGGACTTCAACCGTGGCCATCACTATAGCTCAAGGACGAGCTGTCTCGTTGTGAGGGGTGTAATGTTATGGGCAAATATCCATGTGAGTACTGTAGCACGAGCGCATTGTAGCATCACGCGGTATTGTAGCAACACAAATATTAGGTAGGCTTTGTTATTTAGGAATCTATCTATTAGGTGTTTAGTATTATCTATTAGTTAGGCAAGTTGTTATTAGATTGGATTGTTAGAGATAAGTTTCCTTATAGATTATTTCTTAGGGGTCAAGTCGAATCGTTTCTATAAAAGGGATAGTATGTATCCATTATCAAGAAAGCAAACAAATAAACAAAGTTAGTTCCTAATCGGTTAGCTAAAGACCAGAGTCTCCTTGTTCGTCGAGAAGAGTCCCGGCCGAGTTTGGAGGGCGATCCCTCGCCTCTTTGGCTAATTAGGCATCAGAGCCTCACTACCTCAACAGGGAAGAGTCCTACTGGCGGTTAGATAAGAGCGAGTGTCATATCCTCGATCCTTGAACCCGTACCTAGCTAACGACCACTGCATCTTATCTCAATCCTAAATAATCTAATTCTGCCTTGTGTGCTACTTAATGGGCATAGCGGCCCTTTAGTCCATACCCATGACAGACTATGAGAAACCCTATATTCAGCTTCAAATTGATTCTTCGATTTTTTTTTTTGTGAAAGCAATTTATAAGGAATTACGGATGCAGCAGCAATTTATAAGTCTGCAAAGTTTTGTTACCCTTTTTGCACAAGTTGTTGTACAACACTTCAATAGTGTTTGTAACCCAACAGAAGAAGAGTTCATTCTCCGGAAGAACAACAATATATATCAGGCACATATGATCTCCAAAACACAGTGCTCCAACTAACTAAATCATGTTTGTGAGATTAGACTTCTGAGTATTGACTAAACTGTACATCAAGGATCACAAGATTTTGCCTAACCATATGCAGATAATACTTTCGATGATAGTGGGATGGGTGATGAGAGTAAATAGCACTTGCCTCTTGCATCGCGAGGTCAGCAGCAGACACGAACCCTCTGACATGGTGCTATGGTACCGTGACATTGTGTAACAGTCGTCGGATCAAAAAGCAAAGGATAAGATCACGGTTTTCAACTGTAGCAATACTTAGCATAGGCACTATTCACGAACATTGTATCATCGCTGCAGCGGTTGATCTGATCCTTTCTTCTCGGATCGGACGACTCGGATCCGCCGAATGGCACAACACTATGCTCCTCTGCAATAGCAGAGGATGCCAATCGGGTCAGTAGCATACTGCTAATTGTACGGACAAAATATTTTGTATTGCAACATTCTAGATCAACTATTGTAATATTTCTTAGGCCGTCATGATTATAGTATACTAGGACGGTAGGTGCACTCCGCTGCACCCCGTCTGGAGCATGATATGAGGCGTGTTTTTTTTTGTTGTTGCCGAGTAGAATAAAAAGTATGACAAAAAGTGTGTATATGTATTGCACTACCATAAAGGTACGATGAAAGTAACATCTGGATTACTGATCTTTTGTTACCGTAGCAAACCGGAGCGACATTTGCAAGTAACACATCAAACCGAAACAATATTCTGGCAGGCATATACAGCACCATCTATCTTTCTTGTGTATCGTATAGATCGTGAAGCTTATTACACATCATTATGATAGGAAACAATAGTGAGCCCTAGGATTGTACTAAGCTGTAGAGAACTTTAGAATATTTAACCCAATATAAATGTGAAAGTGAACGTGAGACCATACAAATTTCGCCATCTCAAGTCCTGAAACGATCTGAAGCCCATTGTTTACTAAGTAATACCAATACAGACTGTGCAATGTTGATGTCGGTGCGGTCTTCCCTCAGGAACCTAGCACACTGAGTATGGTAGCAAGTATGTACATGTCCTGTCATAGACATGCGGAAACGAAGAAGGTGCAGAATGACAGGTTAATCCATAAACTGAAAGCATGTTCTTGCAGGCATATATAGCAGACATGGCATCTACACATGCTAGGACAATGTTACTCGTAATATAGCAGTGCAGTACAAAATGACAGGCACCATGTTACTTGTCTAACGTACGATTAGTCCGTTTCATAAGATGTACGGAGATGCAAAAGGGACGATACTATGACGTTCGCGGCCTGCATACTCTGTGCTCATTACAGGGTAGCCACGGATGAACATTGAAAAAGGCAGATCATGTTGGTTTAAGGTTGTTTGCTATGTGCATAGGGGTTCCTAAACAAATGTAGCGGGCACAGAGAGGTCAATCTTGTGACCCTAATGGATAAAACAATACTAAATGTTCATGCTGTGCATACACAATACCTGTTATTTTAGTAGTTCGTTGGGTCATCCATGTTTAGCTTTCTGATAAATGAGGATTTCTTGTTTTGCTCCAAGGCACTGCAAGCAAGTTACAGTAGTGTGTCATATGCTGAAAACAATAAGGTCCAATGGGCTGACAGAAATACAAATAGGATGAACATGTACCTTGCATCATCTTCAGCACTGGGAGCAAAGGTTGTATGTTTTGGAGCCTGACGTTTTTGCCCATTCAGCGGCACCACATTTTTTCTATGAGCAAAAAACAAGGATGGTACATGTTAGGTATGTGGTTTGTACTGACTTGCTGAAGCCGTTAAATTAAAGACGATAATACAAAGGCTGAAAGTAGGGAACCTCGGTAAGCTGCATAGACAACGGTGTAGGTGGGGTAGACAGACGCGGCACCGTATCTGATGAAATGGGAGTGCTTAGTGGAGCTGAAGGTAGGTTGGGCGCTGGCTGTGATGCAATCATGTGTGGTAAAAGAGACTGCTCTACGGCTAGAGCAGTGGATGAGGTACTTTCAGGGCAACAGACAAGGTCTAATCGCTGTGAACAGTCCCCGCTTATTGCAGGGGTAGGTAGAACCGGAGGGGCTGTTGGTAGGACAGTGAAGGTATTGACTTGAAACGAGGCGGCTATTCTCTGAAGTGCAACACGTGATGCACTGATTTTAAGGCTGTATCGTCGATCATACAACCTTGTTTTCTCCGGCGGTATAAAACCAACAATATTGGGAGCAGTTGCTATCAGGTTAAGTGCTGGGATGCCAATCAGTTCTTGTCCCACATCACCAAAGAAAACAAATTCAGTGACTAGCGTATCGTCGTCGCCAATGCTATATATATCTATTCCACGAACAGCCAGCTTGTATCTATATGCCCAATACGTAAGATCTACGGTATGGTGGTTCGAATAAACGATTGTATAACACGTATGAATGAGATGCAGCTAGTTGATTACGTCATGAAGGCTGACCACATAAGTTGTAACAGCACTGTACGGTGCAAGTGCGAAGTCAGAGGGCTGCTGTTGTCTTTGAGGAAAATGACAAAAAGTCGTTCTTTTCGTGGAAAAGGAACCAGAAAAAAATAATTAAGATGGTACATGGCAAACTACATTTATAAGGACATTGTAAGTTACTGCATAAATCTACATTGAGTCATCAGACTACTGTTTGTCTTGTTTCAGTGAGCAATATGTATCAAATCTATAGGTAATGGCTTAATTATCAGGCTGTACTTATAGCCTAAACCATAGAAAGATGCAACGAATGGAAGTCAGATTGTTGGAAAGACTAATTCCATGTCCTTGTATCTAGCCTTCTGTTTTACCAGCTTGACAAATCTGTTGTTTGTATCGATATTCTGTTATGGTTTGGCAATATGATGGAGAACAGAACATTACATGGTATCATTTTCAGTTTTTTTTGCATCTTAAAATATGTCAGTTGGAAAAGCTGCATCAGGGCATCGTTGTTCCCATGTATTTTTTGAGGCAAACGCAAGCATCGGGTTGGAGGATGTAAAACTATCTTGTTGTCTTAGGGTCTGTTTGGTTGGAGGTATCAAGTTAAATCGGATGGTTCGGTACAAAAAAAGAGGTGGTACAAGCGTTTGGTTGGAGGTATTGTACCAAACCATCTCGGAAACCATCCACATCTGGGGAATATTCCTCCTTGATGCTGCACCGGTCCGTTCGGAAAATTTGGGCGAATCACGCCGTTCACTCTCGCTAGTCTCATCTTCCTCAGTGGGCTCAAGCGATGGCGAGTAAGGCGGCGGAGGCCGCGCCCGGCGCGCAGGCAGAACGGGCGTGGCGTGCTAACGTGTGGAAAAGCGGCGTGGGCCGACCAGAGGAGGAGCGGCGGCGCGTGGGAGGGCGCCATGGGGAGGAGCTCCGTGGGGAAGGAGCAGCGGCCGGCGGCGCCATGGGCGAGCCGGAGGAGGAGCGACGACGCCATGGGCCAAGCCGGGGGAGGAGCGGCGGCGCTATGGGGAGGAGCTCCGTGGGGAAGGAGGAGCGCCGTGGGGAGGAGCAGCGAGCAGGGGCTGGAGCGGCAGCAGGCGGCGCCATGGGCGAGCCGGAGGAGGAGCGGTGGCGCTGTTGGGAAGGAGTTCTGTGGGGAGCCTCAGCCAGTGGAGAAGAAAGAGATTGGGATTAAGGTGAAAGGGGAGAGAAATAGAGAATATTAAGGTGAAAGGGGGATTAGAGTAGGGGATTAGAAAATTTTGGGTATCATCTCATACAACCAACCAAACATAATCTCGTACCACTCCATCCCACCAACCAAACAGACTGCTTGAACGATCCTATTCAGGACGATCCCATCCAGAACGATCCTATCCATACCATTCAACCACATCCCGCTAACCAAACGCACTCTTAAGCTTCGCAGCTACCTACCTGATTTTTTTATGTCCATGCTAGAATGTAGGATCTGTCTTACTTGAACGCAACGATGTTCTCATAAAGGACAACAAAAAAGAAACCAAAGTATATATCACATTATTTCAGATTCCACAAACTTTGTACCTGGAAGAAAACAATGTGGAAAATTATTTCGTTTTGTTTGCAACTATTTCTGAACTAATACATGTAGCATTGGGGATTGAGGATCAAGTGTTATTATGTCTAAATAGCAGCAGTGCAGGAGGCTAATTGTAAACGGTACATAAAGGCATGTTTTATATAGCATTAAAATCTAATTAGCAGTAATGCAGGCGGAAATTTTAGTTTGTTTTGTAACCATGAGCATAACCACAGGCAGATAGTAAACAACATAACCAAGATCACATTCATAAATAACATAATAGTAGTGCATAGATGATATTGATCTTGTCCTACCATGTGCGATAAAACACAACGGTATGGCACAATGATAGAACGAAATAAACAAATAATGGTAGCTATATATCCGGATATATAAAACAATACCTTAAACATAACCTGTTCAAAAGACAATGGTATGGGCCTATGAGCTTTGAGCTTTTTAAAAATACACTGTCAGTTAATATAAAAACAGGACATGGAAGCCATGTTTCCCTGATAAATACAAAAAATGTTAAATTCCTATGGACTGTATGACAGCCCATGTTCAAGTATCCTAGAAGTGGGAACTTCCGCAGATAGCAAAGCGGGCCAGTAAGTACACATGGAATCACATAGCGGTTCCATGTACAATACCAGTTCATAGATGTGTTATACGCTTCTTTACCAAGTAGAGTGTCATTTATGAATAAACAATCAGATGTCGCTAAATTTGGTAATTTGTTCTACCAATACGTATCACAAGTAACCTCCTAGTAAATAAAAAGATAGAAGGTATACAGTTATTATCAATTCAATAGACAGATATTCCAAAACGTAAGTGGCACCTACTAGTTCTGTATAATGTGAGAATTTTCAGTGCTGCTTCCTCCCTTGATAAAGGGTATATGATCTGATCTCATAGACTACCCAGGCTGTTATATGGATGGTGAGGAACATGAAACATCCCTTCAGAAGGCCTGGTAACTCTCCCAGAAAAGGTGGCCCGTAAATCTCTGAGCACCATAAAAACAGAACTCTTTCTACTACCATTGGGGCCTTCAGAAAATCAAGGTAAAAAGAAACATGTTAACATAATTTAACTGCTAAAACAAGATAAATTAAGGTTGAGTACAGAGTGCAAACATACCACATACCAACCAGAAGAAGGCTTTTCCCTTGTACCACATTGCACAACTTGCTAGCCAATAGCTTCTGTGATGGTGTTACAATATCCACTTCATGAAATGAAATAATCTCCTAAGGCTGTGCTAATGGCATTGGAAGGCGCTAGAGTATCTAGAGAAAGAACAATTCAAAAATCACGCTTAAGCTTAAATAGCGTGAAGATACAATGTAGAACTTAAATAACGACCATACCATCGAAAATCTGGCCACAAAATTCCCAGCTTAATTTCCAACTCCTCCCTAACAACAACTTTCATAAGCTCCGACAGATATTAAGATCTCGCGGCAAGCTAAAAACCTAACTATATCTACGATAAATATTGAAACCTACAGTCCCAATATGCTCACATCCAGCCTCTGACCTGTGTATTGTACAATTAAGGTCTTGTCTAAACCAAAATCGATGGCCCAATTGCCCCGTTTCTAGAAACTATCCACATCCCATTATGAACGACCAGGAAGGCTTCGCACGCGCGTAGACGCCATTGGGTAAAAATCGCGAAATCAGGATGTGGATGGCATCCACAAGAACCACACTTGTCTTCCTAGGTAACTTCATCTATCCATAACTAATTTGTTCAAGAAACACAGTAAGAGAACTCAGTATCTAGCATAAAAAAGATGGAATACTAAAATGAAGCAGGAAATATTAGCACCTCACTGACAAATGGGCAGTTTTTTTTTTCCAATTTTTGATTCAACCATTTAAGCTGTATAAATAAAAGAGAATAAAGCATCAGTATAAACAATATTGGACAACACCAGGGTCAAAGTGTAAGCAAACCTTAATGGGGGAAGTCAACTTTTTCTTTTGTGTGAAAGAAACCCATGATGGATAGAACTCAGGAAGGATAAGTTCCCTCAAATCTTGTATAGTCAACTTTGAGAAAGATGAAATTGTAGCAACCTGCTGACACAGGTTAAGTTATAGATAAGAAACATAAAACAAATCACAATACATGAGTGGTACGAACTGAAATACTCCATCTGTCCCAAAATCAGTGTTGTTCTAGGAAGATATTCTTGTCAAACGAATAACTGTTATTATAGGATCTAGAGGAAGAAGAAAGAATGGGAGAAGAGGAGGCTGTCGGCCAGGGAAAAAGAAAAGACTTAATTCCTTATTTGCCATTGGAAGTTGGCGAGCTCCCTAAAATATCATCGAAAATTTGCTCATCCTTCGTATGCCACTTGTTCTCAACTTTAATCCCTTCTTTGCCATTCTGGTCAGTTGACCGTGGATTTGACCGTTGACTTAGACACGAAAAGACGATTTTGCCCCTAAGTGTATTATTTAGGGCTGAGATCTTTAGAGAATTGTTTGTCATAGTAATATAGTTCAAAAAATTATGAAATTTTTATGGAACATTCCTGACATAGTGTAGATTATTCTGTAATTTGTATAGGATTTTATTTGCAACATGTTTTTCTCTAAAAATCTTTAAATTTTCGGTTGTAACTTGAAAGATTTTTAGAGAAAAACATGTTGCAAATAAAACCCTATAAAAATTACAGAACAATCTACACTATGTCAGGAACTTTTTCTAAAAATTTCATAATTTTTGGAACTATATTACTATGTCAAACAATTCCCTAAAGATCTCAGCATACTTAGGGGCAAAATCGTCTTTTCGTGTCCAAGTCAACGGTCAAATCCACGGCCAACTGACCAGAGTGGCAAAGAAGGGATTAAAGTTGAGAACGAGTGGCACACAAGGGATGAGCAATTTTTCGATAGCATTTTAGGGAGTTCGCCAACTTCCAATGGCAAATAAGGATTTAACTCAAAAGAAAAGGGGAGAGAGAGAGAGAGAGAGAAAGAGATAAAGGAAGGAAGGAAAGCAAGAGAGAGAGAGGGAGAGAGAGAAAGAAAATATAAGAAGAGAAAAAAAGGGAAAATAAAAGAGAAAAAAGGAAGAAGGGAAGAAAAGGAGCGAGCGCTGGTTCTGAAGCGAATTCAACCAACGCGGATGAGTGGCCGAAAAGGACGTGAAACCAGTGGCGATAATGGCGGACGTGGACGAGTGGCCGAGAATGACGCGGAACTAGTGATGACGTTGGCAGGCACGGATGAGTGGCCGAGAAGATGACGTCCAGTGGTGGTTCGCACGCCTAGTGCCTACGGTAAAAACCTTAGTGTTAATTGCGTTACCGCATTTATCTTATTAGTTGTGCATGTTGCATAATAGTCATAAGCATGACATCATTTTATGCATATTTAGTGTAAAATTTATTGGTAGCTTAGACTGGTGTAACTCCCCGATTAGGTCTTAATTGTGCATAGGTGTTATATGTAGTGTTATGTCGGTCGACACGATTAATTAGATCGTTGTAGCGGATTATGTGTTGTCGATCGGTGGATGTCAGATTAAACATATTATTAGATTATTTGATCAGATAATATTATTTTGGAGTCACATGGAAATCGGTGGTGAGCCTCGGATGACAAATCAATTGGAAGTCTTTCCCTTAATTGGTTTAGTGATTTTAGGATTTAGGATGTATAAGGATTTTATAATTGATTACTTGATGGATAGCTCATCTGATGATACTTAATGGAAAAATGGAGGTTGAATCGCAGGATTAATTAATCGTGGGCAAATTGGTGTGAGAACCTGCATAATTAACCTAAACTAAATAATAGTAATTAGTAATTAGCGATAATTAAATTTCTTTAAATCCAGAACAAAGTGTAATTTTAGAGTTGGTATCAAACGCATAATCGTTACAACCTTGAAAGCGTTACATCAATCCAATTGCAAAACAGAAGTAATATATTACAAACCCGATACTTGTTACAAAATTAATTTTACAACCAACTGCAATGTTTATAATAACAATTAATTAAATCATAATCAATTTCTTGCATTCATGTAGCAGCAGCCATCCTTGCCACCTTGTCCCTTGAGCGCTAGTCCATAGAACCATCTCACGATCCATTTCCATCGCTCGTTAGGAAAATCAGAAAACGATTAGCAAGTTAAGTTGAAAGCAGTATTTGTGAGTATTAGAATATAGGAAGTGGTCGTCAGAATTCCCCGAAGTCCAATAGGATTCCCATATCAATCTAGGTCAGTCGGTCCCTCGATCACCAAGGTACCCTGACCAACCGGAGTTAGTCGGCCCCTTGGTAATTAAGACATCCAGACCAACCTGAGTCGATAGGCACCTTTTAGTTCCGTTGGTCTTATCATACGATGTCATTAAAACCCAACACCCACTATTTGCAATTGCAGCAACCGCAATATAATCCCACAATGCACAGCCCATTAAACCCCACCCTCAGCCAAAGCATCACTGGGTGTATCGAAAACCAGCACCATTAGCACTTTTGCTGCCCAGCCCAACAAGCCTGCAAATATCCAACCCAACAGTAGAATGTGAGAACTAGAGGGATAAGAGCCAGCCATGAGATTCATTCCCCCCAGTCAAGACACATTCATCAAGCCATCCGAAATATCAAGCACAGGAGGCCAGCATGCCAGTCAAATGCCAACCCGAGCCAACCCCCTTGCGCAATTGTCTTTTCCCCACTGTTCCTCAACGCCACCTCACAAGGAAGCACAGGCCATAGATAAGGCCGAGTCCAAGCCAAGCAAGGGAGAGAGAGAGAGCATTTCATCCCCAACCAGCAGCCAACCCTCCCCTCAACCGAAGGCAACCACAAGGGAGTCAAGGAGTCCAGGAGGAAGGGAGCGAGGAAGCTAGGGAGCAAGGAAGCCAGGGAAGCCAGGGAGCTAGGAAGAAGGGCAAAGATCGGACAGCAAGAGGAGAGCACCAGCACTGCCAGCATCGCCACTACGACCGCAACCATCACACCACTACCATCCCACCTGCAACCTCACCCAAACAAGGTAACACATCTCCACTGCCATCTCTGTTTTTGCTCAAGCCAAAACCCACATCACAATAGCAATGTCCATAAACATCATCCAAGCACATCACATAACAGTAGACGTAGCAACATAACCATCACAGAGTAGTAGAGGGGAGTAGAGAAAGGGATGAAGGGGAAGTATTACCTCGGTATAGCAGTGAAGCACTACCATCAGTAGCACCCAAATCCGAATGCATCCATCGTGCATCAACCATTTGTAATCCAAAGTTAAACCATACAACATCAGTAAACAAAAGCATAACAAGAGGTAATTAGAAAATTAGAGGGAAGGGAGGAACCGGGCTAGGGGCAGGCGTGAGCCAAAGAGGGGAGCCCCACGGGCCAAGACGGTAGCAGGCCGACGGCAGCTGGAGGCCAAGCCGCGGGGAGCCAAGGAAGGGAGGGCGCTAGGAGGAGGCGTAGGAGAGAGAGAGCCAAGGCTGAGCTGGTTGTCAGGCTACGCTGAGTGGGAGCTCTAGAGGAGAGCGGCGGATGGAGGCGAGCCAGGAGGAACCGAGCCGAGTGAAGCCGTGAGGTCATGAAAGCGAGGAGGCACCGGGATCGGGCCTTGTTGGCGGGCTGGGGAAGAAGCAGGCCGAGAGGAGGTCAAGTGTGGCAGGAGGGGCCCAGCGGCCACACTAAGGAACTAGGGGAGCTGGGAGCGTCTGAGCTGGTGTAGGGCCGTGGCGCGCATAGGGAGGTGGCGCTGAGGAGGCGGCGCCAGGGGAGTAGGGGCGGCAGCGCCATGGAGCGGGAGGAGAGGAAGAAAGGGCTGGGGAGAAGGAAAATAGTAAAAGTGCGTGAGTAGTAAACTTGTGCATCGTTGGCAAATAGTCGGGCAGGTTGAAACGTTTCAATCATGCTAATTTAATTAATTTGAAGCGATCCCGAGTTTTTGTAGAAAATTCAATTAAACACGTGCTGACTTAAGTAAAATTAATTAGGCGTTTTGCCAAGTAGAATTTAATAGATTTAATGAAATGTTAGTGCAGGTAGTATTGCATTTCTAGTTAGTTTAAACACGAACTTCAGCATTTCCGACCTTAGAGTAAATAGACAGTTGAACGGCTACAGTGGGGAGTGCTAACTTGGCGAAGGACCCGAAAAAGTTAATAAATTAAAACATGCTAACAAAATAGAATATACTAACTTATGTACGCGTAATATTACTTAAAATCAACTAAGTATTTATTTATATATTATTCATGCTACCGTATTGCTACAGAGGACGAACCAGCACCGACAGGAGAAATTGATCAGAGATTCATCAACGCCAACCTTTCCTGCAATTACGAAGGCAAGTGATTCTCTTGAACATAAACATAGTTATCTTAAATGTAAACCGTATTTTGATGTATTATATGTTTATTGCATCAAAACTATTACTCAAAATCAAATCAAATAAATGAAAGTGGGAAGATAAGGAAATGAGAATGAGTTGAGGAAGAAATGAGAATTACTAGGTTGGTAAAAGGGGGCACGGGCAGGGGAACGTGACGATGACGATGATGATGAGGTAAGAGGTAGGCCCTTTTTTACATATGGTTATAATATAAGGACAAACAAAACTCTTACTCGGTCTGAGGCCGTAAATTCAGTACCAACCATTTTCCCGTTTCAGTGGGCAGAAAATGCTACCTTATTACGTAATTAAGTTGTCCACATCAGGTCACGTTGGAGTGTTGGGAGCAAGAAGTGAGCGGCACCAAGGTGGAGTGTTGGGCACTAGGGCAGAGAGCCGCACCAACCAACATTACTGGAACTCGGTGTATGACGAGGTCAGCAGCGTGACTAAATCAGCACCAACGGAAAGTAATGGGTGGAGACTTGATCACGTAACCTGGAAAACATTCTGTATTCTGAACTCGAACCCGCATCAAAGGAAATACAGGGGACCTGGCTCATTTAGAGCTCAAAATAACTGTGGGTAAAGTGGTACAAGCCTGCGCAGTGCTATACAAAATCATGAATTCATGCCAGTCTCCTGGATTGGGGTCTATGGGAACCGCCAAGGGTCTTTCTTCTCTCCGAGTGACAAGTAGTGTTTTTTAGTATTAAAATTTGCCACCTAATGTTTTAATAAATTATTTTCAGAAAAAGAGATGAATTAGAACTTGTAATGACAACAGAGATGAGGCATTCAGTGCATTTTTTGCTATTAATGCTTGCTGAGTACACTCATGTACTCAACCTTGTTAGTATTCTCCTTTGTAGATCCTAGTCCGACCAAGAATTATCCCGAGTGGGATGACGGATATGCAGGTACCGTTGCAACCACAGGAAGAGAAGGCAATGACTACAAGGACTAGGGTGAGATGGACGTCATATTTGACGCGCGGGACGAATAGGCGGCCGATACTTCAAGGCAGGCAAGAGAAGCGGAGAAGTTTCCTTTTGTAAATGTATAATATTGTATTAAGAACCATAGCCTTGCGTGGCTATTACTGAAAATAAAGATGTACAGTTTCTATCGTATTATTCTGCTGCATAACTCTAGTAAAGGCTTACTATTTGTTGGAGCAGTGTTCTACTGAGCAAACGAATAGTAATCCATATGCCTAAGTGTGATTACCCTTTGGGTAATGACACGGGGCGTCACAATTGGTTGGATGACTTAAGTAATAGTTATGTGAGTCATAGATGATAGAATTGGAAGAAAGTAGTAATGGATTATTTGATTGCAGACAATTATTTAGAGTACCCTGTAATTAGTAGATAAGTCATATGTGCCGAGTTGATGGAATTGTGCCCTCAATTGGATTAGTAGATGGATGATTATAAGTTGATCATGGAGGCACATATGTGATTGGATTGGTGGGTGTCGTATACGACTAGTTTGGTGATATTGATATAAGTTGATCGATTAGTGAGCTATTAAATGTTGGATGTGCAATTAAATTGTAAGGCTCATTAAGTGTCAGTTAGTCAAATAAACCTTGATTGGTGGAAATTTTGGTGTATGCAATTATGATTTCCAGAGGTGAGACTAGTAGAGCTTAGATAGGTAGAATTAGCTTAAATAGTCTAGTGGAGAATGATTGATGGATTTAGTTATGGTCATATCCCCATAATTTGGTGGATTTCATACAATTACCGGATGGATTGTGTAGATGGAAGATCGTGAGTCCGGGCATTATTTGTGAGATTGACTACTCTTATTATACCTTAGTAGATGATAGTATGAGATTTAGATCAAGATATGAGAATATGATTGAAGAGTGTTATGCATGTGATTGGATTCAACACCTGAGAATTGGTTATGTGAATTATTATTGGGGGACTAGATGCATGAGGTTGTACATGGTGTGTAACCCTAATTGGTAATAGTGGACTAACACATGCCTAATGAATTGTATCAAATTAAAGGAATTAATGGTAGATTACTAAGTCTGATAAAGATCATGAGTTAGGGAGAAGAATAGAAGTTAATTTCAGGCGTCTGAAACTCTGTTAGTATAATATGATGTTTTTTTCTTTTTCAGTGATTCTATAAACCGAACTAAATTCAAATGGCTATAACTTTTGCATATGAACTCCAAATTAATGAATTTTTTTTCTAAATTCATATAAAATCATTCTATGTCTTAATAAGCAAAAAAAATCGATTTTTTTTATTTTATTATTTATGGTTTTCTCTTCGTTCTTTCGAATAGACACCGGGATAGCAAACGAACTTGATGACGATCAAACACCCTCACTCTCTGAACAACCTGAGCAAGACAAGAACCTCCTTTGACCATGTTGATCCCATTATTTCAATTATTATATTTCATTGTGCAAAATTGCATGCGTATATGTTTGACTAAAATTGCTATATTTGTAGGTAACGGTAGCTAAATTCCTATTGTATGCATGATCCTCCTTGAGATATTGATATTCTTACTGTTGTAGCCTTTAGGATATGGTTTAGACAGTAGATAATGTTAATTTGGATATTTCGATTACGACTATTGAATAGACGTTTAGTTGTGCTCTAGTTTTCACGAGAATTGAACATTTGATAAAATTTGAGAATAGAATTGGGACATTTTGAAATGTTGGACCAGAGGACCAGAGGGGTTAGTTCTGTTAGTTTGGAATAAAAATGAAAATGAAAAACTTAGTTTTTGACGCGAGTGAGTTCTATTATGAACTGATGAATGTGAAGGTGTGGTTGACGCGAATGAGTTCTATTATGAACTGATGAATGTGAAGGTGTATCTCGCATGTAGATAGGGGAAGATCCTCGCCCGAGTCGATTAAGGACCTAACACGAGTGCCACCAATCTAAGCCTAAGTGTACAACCACATGGCTGAAATGGGACGGTCTTAGCTAATTAAGTCATTGAGGACTAGCCTTGCATGTTGGTAGGCCATAGTAGCACGAGCATATCCGGGTAGGTTTGCTCAAAGGGGCTCCCTTCACCGAGGCGTTGGAATCAAAGCCTTCCGATACAATGGTAAATGCCTCACTGAGACAAAGGTGTACTCGGGTGAAGTGAGGGTTTGTCATTCATCCGGCTAGTGCAAGGTTAGGACTAGGTGATGTAAATGCTTCATTATGAACTCTAGACTGCTTACTAACATGTTGTGAGTGGTGGTGTCGACGGATGTCAAACAAACTAAAGAGTTCGTATCGTGTGGGTAAAGTTATACACCTCTACAGAGTGTAAATCTATTTAAATAGTCGTGCTCGCAGGCATGAGAATGCTAAGTACAGTCACATCGTGTATAGTCTACTTTTGCAACAACAGTCTTGTTGGAAAATGATGGGATGGTTTTGTTGTTGTGTGCGTGATGCCTATGGCTAAGAATGGTTCAGTGATCGCAGCCCAGGAGGGTTGTGATTTACTATTATTAAAGTTACATACTTGTTATTTCATTATGTGTCAATTGTTCTTCAAAATTTCTGTTGCAAACTATTACATATCGGTATTGCAAATTAAACTTGCTTTATACTAAAAATAACTTATAGCGCAGAGCCATATTCTTTGATAGCCTTGCATTTATATTATGTTATGATACACTACAAGTCTTGCTGAGTGCGCAATATACTCAATCTTACTTAAATTGTTGCTCGGAGTATGAAGAACCAATTCAACGGCGCTTACGTTCTTTGATCTTGGAGAATGCGATGGCCAGGTCTTATTAGGGCTTAGTCCTTGTCGGTTTCCTGTGGGTACGGATGAGGCATACCGCTGGACCATTTAGTTTATTTACTACGCTTTCCGCTGCTCTCTTTGATACTTGAGTTTATTTAGTCAGTCGGCCCTTTTGTAATATAAATTTGTTATGTAAACGCTTAAGTTTAAGACCTTTGTGTCATGTTGTATGTATGAATGTGAATATGAATGTCGTAGATGTGTTGTTCTAGCCACTGATCATGGGATTAGTGTGGTACACACATGAGAATTTTGGGTATTCAAAGCCTAGGGTCCGACAGAGCATGTCTATGCCTAGTTGAAGCAAGTAAAAGAAGATTATGCGCGCGTGTTCGCTCGCCTCGCCATTGCCGCGCACGTGCGACATGTATATACGTGAATGGTCCGGTATATTTCGGGTCCGGTTGCATGTGAAGCCGCAACTTCTTTTTGCACCTCATAATCTTGCATGATGATGTGGCATATATATCTACGTGTAATAAATTGGATAGGATAAGAATGGTTCAAACCGAACATGTGAATCACGCTAATCCTACAAGGTAATTATGGTACACATTAATTGTGTTTATTGTGGTTTCCATTTTTTTCCGCCTTAATTGTTGTTTCCTTTCGAGCAGTTATGTAACATCCCAAATATAGGTTGTGTTTCAAATGTAACCAAACCAGGGTTTGTGTTTCAAATGTAACCTAATATGGGTGTTTGTTTCAAATGTAATTAAATGAGTAGAAATTAAAACTTTTCTCACATCTTGAAACTCTTGAACTTTTCTATAATTCTTGTCAAGAGTCGTGGAATTCAAAAATATAAACCTCCTGTTGACTAAAGTCAAACCCTTATTCAACTTTGTCACAAATCTTGTGCCAAACTTTGGAAATAATTTTTCTTGGTTCTAGGGATGGTGTGTGACCCCTCTGAAAAATTTCATAATTTTTAGGAATTATTTGATAATTTTTGGAGCCAAGTCAAACCAGTTAAAACCTTGGTCAAACCCTAGAGCATAGCCTTGCAAAATTTTTGGAGAAAAATGCTGTGCATAAAAACCTCTAAAAATTTTATTTAAGGTTTATCCTGGAGTGAGGAACCTCCAGTTAAAATTTTAGAATTTTTGAGGTTAGTTTGCTACCTCTAAAAATTCTTCCAAACTCAGTTTGCAAATTCAAATCAAAACTGGTTTGCACTGTTACTCGGGTTCAAGCTAGTCTCGGGCTCAGACCCAAACCTCTTGACTTGACTCGACCTAGCCAACCCAACCTGTTCCCGCGCGCGCTCCATCTCCGCTGTTGGATCGCAATCCAACGCTGCTTAAAGCGTACCCCTTCGCGCCGGTCGTTTCCAAAGTGGCGCGTGCGTTGAGACATCAGATCTCCATTGGACAGCCGTCATTTGCGTGGAGCCGTGGGGAGCTGCGTTCGCCATCGTGCACTGTGAGCCTTCAAATCAAAATCCAACTGTCGCGGCTCGTGCCCTGTTCTTCGTCTTCGTCCCCTCATCGCAGCGCCTGGCGCCGCCAAAGAACATGGCGTGCAAAGGGCATGGGGGAGAGGCCTTGTCCCCTCCGCGTCCTTGCAGCGTCTCTCAGCCTTAATTGGTTGCCAGAGCAAGCCCCGAAAGTCTCCTTGTCAGCTCCTTTACCTGCTCGGCTCGCCCATGGTAGCAGCTTTGACCCACGAGCTTGCTTGGCTAAGGCCGTTGCTCCTCTGGCTATTTAAGCCCTTAGATCCATTCCTTAGCTTCCTTTAGCCACCACCTCAGGTTGCCTAGCTTCTTCTCTGCTCAAGTGAGCTCAAGCACCTGCGAGCCCCCAACCGCCATTGCTACACCTCGAAGCTCCTCGGTGCCGACAGGGTTTCAGGGGTCCTTCATCCATTCCCTTTGCTTCCACTTAAGCCCCTCATCACCCTGCTACCTTCCCCTAACTTGATTTTAGATTATCTCCACAGCAGCGACTTAATTTCGGGTTTTGGATCCTTGCGGCCGTGAGCACCCCCTTCTTCCCCATCGCCGGTAAGAAGCTTCTCCCTTCAATTCCTGACTCTGGAAGCATCTCCGAGCTGTATGGGATCCATTTTGATGACGCGGTCTGGTTAATTTTGCTCAGGCTGCCTCGTCTTCGTTTTTGTCTTTGGCGCCGGCAAGCTCCTCCGCCGCCAGTGCTCCTTCGACCACCTTCAAGGCTCCTCCGTGCTCAGGTAGCATCCTAGTAGCCTCTAGATGCTCGGGCACTCGCGTAATTGAACTGCTGTGGAGCTTTTCTTCTTTGTCATCTTCAGCCGTGTTGGTCACCATCGCCTCCGGCCGGCTCGCCACCGTTCTGGGCCGTCGCCGCCTGTGTGAGTGGTACCCTTGTGTGCGCACTGCTATTGTGGACTCGTCGGTGCCCTCGGTGTGCACCGCCGTGACCTATCTCGCCGGTGGTGACCATTTCTTTGCCGATAGGAGTTTTGTCGGACGAACGGCACTTTTGCCGTCATCATTTAGGACAAACCCCCCCCCCCTTAATGGCTAATCTTCGTGTTAATCATTAGTTAGTAATTAATGTGTCCTTAAGCGGCTTAATGAGTCACTGACGAGTGGGTCCCGCGCCCTTTAAACCGCCACTGTGCGTGCGCCACGCAATATCCATCTGAGCCGTCCATTTCAGAATCGACGGCTGAGATTATGAGCGTTCAGCCTTATTCAACAGCGTCGGCCTTCGGTGCTTGTGGCCGTTGGATCCAAGATCAACGACCAAGCTCGGTTGAGCTTCATGGCAAGCGCTCATGACGTCGATTCGTCTTGGGCTGTTGGATCCAAGATCAACGGCCCAGACATTTCCACGTCGTCATGATTTTAGGATTTCCCCAAGGATTTATTTGTGAACTGAAAAATGTAATAAACTTCAAAAATGCATAACTAATTCATTTTAACTCCATTTGAGTTGATTCAAATTTTGTTAGTTCTAGTTTGAACTGAGATTTAATCTAAAAATGGTTGTAAGCTTAGTTCGGCTCCAGAACATGGGTTTGAAAATTGGTTTATAAATAGACTTTAAATGTTACTCTAAAAATTGCATTTAACTTGTAAATTGCATAAGTAATTCTCTATAGATCCTTTTTGAGTGAATCCAATTGTGTTGGCTTCTTCTGTTAGTGTACTAAATGGTGGAATAGGTTTTAGGCATGTCACTATTTTTAAAATCTTGGTGGGTGCATTTTGTGTTGTTCTTGTGTGCATGTCCTTGAAAAATCATAGAAAATGCATACTAGCTCCAAATGAGGTGAACTCAATTGTGTTGTTCATCTCATGAGGTGCTTTACTTACCATAAAAATCCTAGGTACAACACCACTTTGGAAAATTGTGCTTGAGAATTTAATTCGGATGAACAGTAACCGATTTGAATTTTCCAGCATTTTCCAGGCTGAGCAAAATTGTTTTGGCCATAACTTTTGCATTGAGAGTCCAAATCAATTGGTTCTTGTTGATAAATTCTTTAAAAATCATGCTCTTGCTGCTGTAAAAAAATTCAAAGCATTTGGAGCAAGTTTGCTGTTGAGTCTTTTCGGTTTTCGTTGTTCTTATCGATTCTTTTTCGCTTTTTCGTTAGGTGCCGATGAGTGCGTTGATCCCGTAAGTGACCCTTTGTAGCATAGCGAGCATCTCCAGCAAGGCAAGCAGTTTGATCATGTTTAATCCCATTACTTTCAAAGTCTAATATATTGTTTGCAAAGTGTATGTATGCATGCTCTATTTTGTTGTTAAATGATTATCGATTAGTTGATCCTATAGATGCATATTCTGTAGGTAAATGTTCATTCTCTACTACTAAGCCTAGGAATATCTTGCTGTGATATAGAGTTCGTTGGATGAGCTCTCATCACTTAGTAGATCACGTGTTGGTATTGCTTAGAAATGCTTAGATTGCGGTAGAATTGGGCGGTCATCGACTTAGTCGATGATCTTGATCACACAAATCTAATTATTATTCCATTATGTCCAGCACTTGTGCTTTGTTAATTTGTAAAGTCAAAACAAAACTGAAAATGAAACTATTTGGACTTGGGCACAATGGATGATGGTGTGATTTGTTGGTATGTGGAATGGTGCCTAAGTCAACAAGGACCGAACATCTTGTTACACTAAACCAAGCAATTTTGCGTGCTAACCACACGAGGGGGATATGAGACCTCTCTTGACTAAGTACTTTGGCGTGTGTTAGCTTCGAGTTGCATGGTGGACTATTGGGTGAGCAGTAGTGGGGTTTATCCACTGCAAGGAGCACCATCCGTATAAGGAGATGAGCATCTTTGATAACTCCACATCAATGTATGGGGAGGTTGTATCCCCATATGAGCGACTCGTTGTTGACACACAATATTGGAAATGTCTCGTAGGACTTAGTCGTGCCGGCATACCAAAGGAAGTGTGCTAATAGCTTGGCGAAAAGGCGGTCTGACGTGTGGGTACATTGGTACACCCCTGCAGGGTTTAAACTATTCGAATAGTCTTGTCCTAGGTTATGGACACGCTTGGGGAGGTCTTTCGAGAGTTAGACTATAACCTTTAATTAAAACTTGACATGGATGGTATGAATGGGTAATTCATGCTATTGTTGTGGTGACTATTGGGTTAGTCACTTCCAGGATTGTTGTTGTCATCTATCTATTGTTATTATGTTGTTGTCTCGTTGTTATTTGCAAATTAAAAATGAATTGCAAAACTGCTTTGAATCTATTTAAATATTGCAAATGAAAACTTGCTTTATCTTTGAAAACAACCTCTGACCTCCACTTAAAGAAGCTTGCATGTAGCATATGTATAGGTCTGTTACCCTACATGTAAGTCTTGCGAGTACATTTTTGTACTCATTTGCTTTGCTTAATAAATTTGTTGCAGAGGAGGTGGATCCCCCAGGGCTTTACTTTTTGTGAGATGTGCAGTGGATGGGACGACTAGCTTGGAGGCCCGGTCGGTTGCCTTGTGGGCTTTAGGCAAACCGTATGGCTTTTGTTTATCGCCATCTTATGGCTTTTGCTTCTGCTGTTATTTATCTTTCTTAGTTGTTTTTTGACCGGTCGGCCCCTTTTGTAATAACTCCCTATTATGTACGTCTTTGTTTAATCTAGTTCGTGCTTTGGTTATATGTCTTGTATGAAATTGATGTATAATTTTGTAAAGGGATGTGTATACTGCATTTCTGGGAAGTATACATATCTCGAAGACGCGGGTTATTTTGTTTGTGATGCTAGGGTCAATGGATGACTAAGCATTACAAGCCAAATAAGCCAGGGTCCTCACAAAGTTATGTGATTACCTCTCCGCTTAACAAACACACAATAAAGAAAATCCATTGTTGTTTCCTTGCGCTGCGCTACCTTTGAGGTTACTCCATCCCTACGCTAGCGTGTACCATTGTGGGGAGAGCAGTGTCTCCGAACCATCTCCCTTTTGGTCCTGCACGGGAAGCGGCGAATCAGGTTTTTGGGAGTATTCGCACGACTACTCACGGCTTCCTCTTCTTGGATTTGTTCACGTCTTCCTCGACAGACCATATCCTACCGCAACCATACTTTGTAAGTCACGATGATCTCTCTTTTACATGGCTAAGTAATTCATGCTAGCAATTATCCACAACTGCTAGTAAAGTTGTATATGATTTAGTGATTTTACTGTTGTTTAATATGCCTAGTAAACATGTTGCACTTTACTTGATCACAATGTTGTTGATTAAATTAATCACTGAAGTGCGCAATATTCTAACACTCACTAGTTTATTTTTTTTGCCAATTTTTGTTGTGTAATTGCTACAAAATTAGTGTATCACACAATTTATTTTTTGTTTTAGATTTCTGGTTTTAAGTACATAAAACAACTTTCAGGTGTAAAGCCACATTTTGCAAAAAATAATCTAAAAATGTGTTATGTAATTATTAAAACGTCGTTATCATTTATAATGAGATATTTTGCGTCCCTAGGTTGGGATTAGGGTAGTAATCTTATATCAGATGTAAGGGGAAGAAAAATTATGAAATCAAATACTCTAACTGCTGTTTAATAAATGCTCCATGTCAAATGGGCGTGACGACAAGGCCGGGCGGTAACACAAAACGGCTGACCTGGTGACGTCACGCGGGCGATCGAACGGCACAGGATTCTCCCTCCCCCGCGCCTTCCCCAACTCCGCCCAAAATCCCCACTCCAGGGCCGCCAAACCAAAGCCTACGCCCGCATCCAAATACCACACTCGAAAACACGCACCACAGCGTGTGCGGAGGAGACCCGTGCGTGGAACTGCGACTCAGCGCTAATATACCCGACCCCACCCCCACCCCCAGCTTCGCCGCCTCCGCTTCGCCTTCTTTCTCCTTTTCCCTCCATCTCTCTAGGCGCCGAGACGGAGAAGTGGGGGAGAGAGAGAGAGAGAGAGGCGGAGGCGCAGGGGGCGGAGGCGAGAAGTGTCTCCGGCTTCGGGTGAGTTCGAATCTACTCGTCTCGTTTGGTTCCATTGCGTTTGTTTCGATTTGGTGGGGGGTTTTGAGGGATTTTGTGGCGCGCGTGTTGGGGTTTTCGGGGTTTGGATTCTGGGTAATGTGGGTGGTTCGGGGTTTCGTGGTGTGCTGCTTTGGGGGTTTTGGTTCGAGATGGTTGGTTCTTCTCAGAGCGCGTGCTTCTGCTCATCTCGCGGGGTTCCACGGCGTTTGGTTCGATTTGGTTGGGGATTTTGGGGTGTGGGAGTGGGGTTTTCGGGGTTTGGATTCCGTGCAATGTGCGTGCTTTGCGGTTTTGAGTTGTTCGATTCGAGATGGTTGTGTGATCTCGCAGCACGCTGCTCCTGCTCGTAGCGGTTTCGATCTCTCGCCGTTTGAGATGGTTGCGTGATTTGGGTTGGGTTTTTGGTGCGCCGCTTCGATGCGTTTGTGCCTTTTGTGCCCTTGTCTCTGTGCGCGTTGAGTCAGACGCCTTTAGTTTTTGCCCGGTTTCTTCTTCATGATTGAATCGCCGAACGGGTGGTTCCAAACTTCTAATCTGCTGCTGCGAACCGCTCGCTTGCGTTCACTTGTCGATCGCTTCGCCCCTTTCTTGTTTCGAAAATAATCTGTAGGTTTTTTGGGGTGCTTATTTCGTGATCGAACTGCTTGCTTGCTAGTTTGGATGCAATAATCTCGTGTTCTACTGGTGCACGTAGGCTTTGAAATCGCTTGGTCCATTTGGTCAGTTTTTCGGCGTGGAAGGACTAAGGCGGTGTTTCTCACGGTTGTTTTATTTGGTGAGTAATAAATCTCCGCTTCCGCACTTGCTTCAGCCTCGGTTGGAGTCTTTTTGGAATTGGTACTAGTTCATTTGTTTGAAGGGGTTTGGGTTTGATTTTGTTGGTGGGTTGCTTCCGGTTTAATGATCTTTCCGTTGGCCTTTTGTTTTGTGGACTGATTTTGCGGGTGGGTTTTGAAATCTCCGTGTTTATTTGGTTTTTGTGCTTCGACATGGAGGCTTCGGTTCGTCAGTAATTTCCTTTTTTCTGGCTGCATTCTGATAGATGCTTACGCAGTTAATTTTTTGGTTTGGGTTTTTGCGTTTTGTATTTAGTCATTTCCCGATTACAGTATTGCAGTTGAGAACAATATTTTGTCCAGTAGTTGTTTGTATTTAAATTTGTAGCTTTACCTTTCGGATTTGCAGGGATTTTGGTGTGATCACTGCTCCTAATTAGTGTTTCGAACTTTCTGAATGTACTTTTTAGACTAATGGAGATTTGCAGTTGCTTCTACATCTGCTTTTGGAACTTTTTTTTTTTGCCTTAATTCCATCGTACCTCTTTGCTACTATACCTTTTTCAAATGTTCAAACAGTGCACCTGTGGAGGTGTTTTATTGGGCCGGAGTTCTGTTGACATTGTTTTGGTTCCCTTCAATTGAAGCTGTTGGTAGGCGTTTGAACGTTCTAATTTTTACTGGGTGTTCAAAACTAAATGTTTGTCCCGAGATGCAGGTTGCTACATGGCTTGGACTTTCTTTTTGGTAATAATTTGGTAGTAAGCAAAAGGCAATCATGTTATCCGTGCATTTTCTGTTTAAATAAGTCTTGTTGCTTAGTGTTACCTTTCTGTCTTTAGTTTTTTTTTTTACTTCGCAGGAATTTCCTTTGGTATAGACATGCAGAAACTGGTTAATGTAGCTAGAATATCAGATCTCTGAATTCTGATCAAACATGTTTGGATAAGAAGCTGCTATGACATTATAACTGTTTTTTTTTTCCGGGTGTGGTGGAGGCTGTATTTTGCTCTGTCAAACTAACTAATGATGTCTTATATCTTGATTTTGTGTAAATGCTGTTATATTGACTTGTATAGGAGGTTCAGTTGTACACTTGTACTCGTTTAATTTTCCTTTTGGATGCTAATACAGTAATACTTTTGTGCAAATTGATCATTCATGTTTTGTTTACTGCAGATGGTATTCAAAAAATGGCCCTGCCTGTTTGAATAATATACCTTATTCTCCTTTCAAAACTATTTTTATGAAAACATTTTGAATCTATATCTCCTATGTGGCTCTTTTCCTCGTGTGTTTTATTTACTGAAAAAGACTACACTAAGCACCCACTTTGATGTTATCTGCAGTACTATGTTAATCTGCACGTACATTTCCTCCTTTTTGCTTTGTTGTTCCCTACATTGGTTGAGTGTGCAATTTCTCTAGCAACAAGCTGTAGCAGCCAGGTTGCCCTTTTAGTCCAATAGAGGATGGATCTAAGAGTTGCAATGTTGGGTTGAGTGTTCTTCAGGTGTTACGGTGGAAGACTACTACAAACTTTGACTAATTTTAGCTATCACTGTACATTTTTTAGGTGTAATTTCGTACATTTAGATGCACATATTTATAGATATCAATACCGAATATTCAAATGTTAATTTGTGTTGCTGGTTGCTCAAACATTCTGATTTGGAGGTTCATGCTTGGTAAAATTTTGTTATGCCAGGCATGATTTGTTTGCCTTTCAGCTTTCTCATGCTACTTCTAGTTCAATAAATAATTAATTTCTGTTTTATTGCTGTCTGAGCATTTGCATTTTGTTTTTTATTTGTTGTCTAGTTTCTGGTCTTCCAATTTTTGCATTTCCAGATTTTAATTTGCGGGGAAAAATGTTGTTGCAAACAGTAAAAAGAGTTATATAACACTTGCTAATGATGACTTTAATGTGTAGGCTCACTTTTCAGCAATATTTATGAATCTTTGTACAAAATGAATTTGCATGCAGATCTCTTCTGATGGCTGTCTACTTCCCCCCCTTGTATGCAGCACAAGACATTTTTAACTTTCTCACCTGCATTGTTTGCATGCATTGGTGTTCTGTAATTTTTCCTTGCCCTGGCCATATTTTGATGGTACCTTTTTGTTTGCTTTATTGTCCTGCTTGTATGAGTTACATGTTCAATATTAACATTTTTTTATGGATGTATTTGCTACTTCTATTTGCCTCGTACTCTTCTGTAATGCTTATCCTCAGCAGCTGACTTCATTCAGATGCCTGATAGTATGGCTGCTAAAACGGGTGGAACTGTCCAAGTGCATAAGGATGACACTGCTAAACGAACACCAATGGCACGGCCTAGCTTTGGTCGTGAAGGAAAGCACATTAAGTTGCAGTCCAACCACTTCGCTGTGAAGCTTAATGGAATTGATGCGGTTTTCTACCAATACAGCGTAATGGACAATTCCTAATTTCTGCACCTGTTATTCCTTTGATGGTTGGTGCTCATTGTCTTATTCTGAATTTCTGATGTTACTTTTGGTTACATTGCAGGTCTCCATCAAATCTGAGGATGATAAGGAGGTTGATGGCAAGGGTATTGGCCGAAAGGTCATTGATAAACTATTGCAAACATATGGTTCTGAGCTTGCTGGGAAGGAATTTGCATATGATGGTGAGAAATGTCTATTTACTGTGGGGCCTCTTCCACAGAACAACTTTGAGTTCACTGTTATCTTGGAGGAAACATCTTCAAGGTATATAAATCGTTACAACTATGCGAATTGATGAATTTTACAAAGTGCAAAGTATTTGAATGGTTGCTGATTATTCTGCTTAGTTTGTCCAATTTCCTACTTTTGCCATTTCCTGAACTGTTTTGGTCCAAATTCAGGCATTCCTAATTTGATTGATCCTTTTTTTAATGTCTTTTCTGGGGTGGTGTGGTGTGACTCCATACTTTATCTTTTTGGTTGACCTTAGTAATGAAAGTATAACTTTAGAGGACTCATTTGTTAGATGCATACTTACTTTACATTGCTACATGTTACTGTCATGTTGAAAGTAAGAAGCACATGACTTTCTAGCTTGTTTTGCTTTCAACCAAGTGATAATTTTTTAATTAAAAATGTTTTGCAAATTGCCTACTGGTATTTCAGGTCGAACTTTTGTGAAACCATATGTAGCCAAGCCAACTGCTTTTATCCATTTAGGACTAGCTTTTTTTGTCATGTCTTTTTGGTACAGTTAATTACTGGTGTTACAAAAAATGAGGAAAGCATACTATATTTGCCCCAAAATATTACGGTGATGTGGTTAAGCCACAAAGGATTGTTGTGTTGAAGTTTTATGTGTGATCTTTGTTTAGAATCATACTGTGCAACATGTATCAGTATGATCCAAAAGTTTTCAGCACCAACAGGGATAATAATTGCTTGACATATTTTGGTACTTTATAGACAAAGTAATCCCAATAGCAAACTTACATGAATATCTACTCAAAGTTCATCTGTTACTCAGGGCTGTTGGTGGGAGTCCAGGACATGGAAGCCCTAGTCAAGGTGACAAGAAACGAGCAAAGCGGTCACATCTTGCAAAAAAGTTTGTAGTGGGCATAAGTTACGCAGCAAAGATTCCCCTCAAGTCAGTTGCTTTGGCGCTTCGAGGAAGCGATTCGGATCATGCTCAGGATGCTCTGAGAGTCCTTGACATTGTTTTAAGGCAACAGCAGGCTAAGCGGTATGTTATTTTGTTATGTCATTTCCAAGAACTGTAGTTTTGTTACTTTTATTTACCCTAAATGTCATTCTGATTGTAATTATTGTTTGTTGTATCCAGAGGTTGCCTACTCGTTAGACAATCATTTTTCAGTGATGACCATAGAAACTTAGTTGATTTAACTGGTGGTGTTAGTGGATGTCGTGGACTCCACTCTAGTTTCCGTACCACTATTGGTGGTTTATCTTTAAACATGGGTATGTATTCTAATGTCGACCTTTGGATTTTGGTTCAAATTGCCAATCCTGATATCACATTTATGTTATACAGATGTTTCAACTACTATGATTGTGACTCCCGGACCAGTTTTTGACTTCCTCCTTACAAATCAAAATGTTAGAGACATTAGAGATATTGACTGGCCCAGGGTACATGATAATATACCACTATCTGAAATTCCAGCTTTTTTGTTTTCTCATGAAGCAAATTTTAAACTTTTCACTAACTTCTAGTTGTAAATGTTGCAGGCCAAGAAAATGTTGAAAAACCTGAGAGTTAAAGCTAAGCACAACAACATGGAATTCAAGATCATTGGTCTTAGTGATCAACCATGCTCTAGACAGACGTATGGCTCTATTCCTGCATTATGTTCCCCCCCCTTGGAAATGGTTTCCTTTCCACTATAGTACTGTTCCATGTCTCTTGGTCAATTTTGTGTTGTACTGTAATCTATCTGTTCATGTTTCTATATTCTGGTTTGTCCAACCTTGTCATTTGTCACAAGAATGTGTTGCTGTAGGATGCACACAGTCAATTGTTTCTAACTCTCAGCAATAATGTCTGTAAATATCTGGATTGGACACATGATTTAAATAGGCTTATCACAATATATACTTGCATAATGTTATAATTCTATACAATTTACATTTATATTGTAATGCAAAAACTAATGGTCAAAGTCAATTCTTGGAGACTGGATAAATAACGTGTGATTGGAGATATTATCTGATAGTTGCTACTTTAAGCTGAACTTTATTCTAGTCATCGGTGATGTTGAAACCTTTACTGATGCACAGATTCCCGATGAAAGTTCGGAATGGAAGCAGTGAAGATCAGACAGTTGATATTACTGTTCAGGAATATTTTAAATCCAAGCAGGTGGATTTAGCGATGCCTTATCTGCCATGTCTTGATGTGGGAAAACCAAAACGCCCAAATTATCTCCCAATTGAGGTTGCAGCCTTGTTTGCTTATTTATTTCATACTGTGGTCCAGTAATTTTAGTTTCTGACTGCACTTGATGTCCAAGTTGTGATTTTTTTTCAGCTGTGCCACATGGTATCACTTCAACGTTATACAAAGGCACTGTCTTCTCAACAAAGAGCAACATTGGTTGAAAAATCACGACAGAAACCTCAAGATCGCATGCGAGTTGTTACTGATGTGGGTTTATTGAAATATGTTGTTATTATTACTGCTTTCAGTTTTTCTCCTTTTAGTTAATGACCGATACAATTTACAGGCTGTAGAAAGTAATAGATACGATGATGATCCAATCTTATCTTCTTGTGGTATTAAAATTGAGAAGCAACTCACTCGTGTTGATGGCCGTGTTCTCACTGCACCAACGGTTAGACCTAATCTATTTTTTTGCATTTTGCCTTTTTCATATATGACTCAGTGTTTTCTAATTGTTCTGATATGTCAATCCAGCTGGTTGTGGGAAATAGTGAAGATTGCATTCCCAACAAAGGCAGGTGGAACTACAATAACAAGGTTGCTACTTTGCTACTTGTAACGCAACACGCTTTTAGCAAAAGCATTTTGTGCTGAACTTAATTTCATTTGATCACTGTTGCAGAGGCTATATGAGCCTGTCAAGATTGAGCGTTGGGCACTTGTTAATTTCTCCGCTCGTTGTGACATGAGCCGGATCTCAAGAGATCTGATAAACTGCGGGCGAAGCAAAGGCATTGTAAGTTCTTGTGTGGCTTGCTTCTTTTGTGGTAAAGCTTGACCATATGTAGCTTATCTTTTAATGATGTGCTTTGTCCATGTAATTTATCCCTTCTTGTCTTGCATAGTTTATTGAGCGCCCTTTCGCCTTGGTGGATGAGGATAGTCAAGCTAGGAGATGTGCACCTGTTGTAAGAGTTGAAAGGATGTTTGAAAAAGTCAAAGCAAGCCTTCCTGGACCTCCTGAATTTCTGCTGTGTGTTTTGCCAGAGAGGAAAAATTGTGATATTTATGGTAAGATGTTGCCCAATTAATATTTTTTGCCCCCTCATGGATTCTTCGTGTAACCAACTTCTTTAACTACCTTGAAGGGCCATGGAAGAAGAAAAATCTTCATGAGATGGGTATTGCCACTCAATGCATTGTTCCTAGTAATAAGATGAATGATCAATACTTCACCAATGTTCTTCTAAAAATCAATGCAAAGGTACAAATACTTCATCTCTTTATCTGATTGTGCATTTAAGTTTCATCTCTTTACTCACATATGAGTTACTTTCTTATCTAATATGTTTATTCCTGTTTATTAGCTTGGCGGAATGAACTCTAAACTGGCATTGGAGCATCGCCAGATGATTCCAATTGTCAATCAGATACCCACATTAATTTTGGGAATGGATGTTTCACATGGTTCTCCTGGCCGAGCAGATATACCATCAATTGCTGCGGTGTGTCTTGTTTTCTCTCTGCATTACTTTGCATCAAGCGAAGATCTGTATTTCCATACCTCGAGTACCCCCATATGTAATTGCAAAATTTAGATGAATAGCTAGCACAATAGCCTGTGCACCACTCCTCAAGGAATAAATACCACATTCCATGAATTTCTAGGCTATTTGGAACATCTGATTTAGCTAGGGTGTATGATAAAACTTTCTTAGTGGGCAATTTTGGGATTTGTATTCACCTTCAATGTTAATGTAATCCGCTTTTGCTACAGGTTGTTGGATCCAGATGTTGGCCACTGATATCACGGTACAGAGCATCTGTCCGGACCCAGTCCCCAAAGGTAGAGATGATTGATTCTCTTTTTAAGCCACTGGATGATGGAAAGGATGATGGCATAATAAGGTGCTCTAAACTAATCTTCGCTGTATTGTTTCTGTTTACACCTGACATTCTTCCAGCTGTACTGTAGTTGCACGTTATGTTAAAGTTATTTACACCTCGGGAAGTGGTCTGAGGCTGTTAGATCAAAAGTAATTTCAGTACCCATTTTTACTGTAACTTTGCATTGCAGGGAACTTCTACTAGACTTCTACCAAACCAGTCAACAAAGAAAGCCATCACAAATAATCATTTTCAGGTGTCTATTGTTATTTACTTGTTACTTTCAGTTTAGCAAAACATCTGGTCCATACTTGCTTTGGAATTTGTTAATATATTTTGATAGCTGTGTTGATGCCTCAAAGGTCTGTTTAGTTTTCTCCAAGAGTTATTTCCTTGGATTATTTATATTTTTCTTAACATTTTGCAAAAGAAAATGATGAGAGTTGATCTTTCTATGCTAATTTAATTTTGTTAATTTACAAAAAGAAACGGTAGTGGGGTAGTACAGAAGAGATGTGTGCTCTACAAGGCTTTACGAATCCTAGAATACATAGAAAATGCAAGGCACCCTTAAATTAGCTAGGTACAAAAACGAGGTTTCAAGACTCTAGACTATATTTGGAACTAGTAAATCAAAGAATTAAGTTGTTGCAACGTGTCAGACGCTTTCATGAAACTAGTAAACCTGGTATCCGTGAAACAGAAGCAAATGAAATGGTTTCATTAATGTTCCTGTAGAGGTTGAACAACAAACGAAATTTTCATTATTTATTTTCTTTTTGTGTTAAAATGGATATATGTGTTTTATTGAAGTGTGAACTCCTATATTTACTGTTTCATTTGAACGAAATAGCTGTGGCCCTTTGTTTTAAAATGCTAATAATAAAACAAATAATCAGCAAGGCTATAAGCTAAAATTTTCATATGATGTGCCACTAACATCTTGGAATACTCACAAGCATCATTTGATCTCACAATTATGTACAAATCATAAGACATAAAGACAGATATTGCTTTCTAAGGAGGGCATAGACATGTTCCCTAAGAAAAGAAATAAATTAACCTTCATCTAAAGGGCACATTAGCATTTGAGTTAAAAGAAGAAAAAAAATTGCTCTAGCCTTTCTCACGACAAGTCATCCTCCATTCAAGATCACACACTTATATATGTATGTCATTTTGTATTTTCGTTAACTCATGGGCCACAGCACAAGGAACAACTCATGTTCATCAAATTAATTATTTCCTTGATGTGCAAAACTCCAAGCTTAATTTGTCGTTTGCATGCTAAGGTGTTAATGTAGATTGTAGCCTAATGTATTTCCGTCATAAATAAGTATGTTGTCCTTGGTTGTTTCCAGTGTTTCAGCTGAAAGATTTCTACGCTAAAGAGCAATCCAATAGTCTGATTCTGATTAATTTTTTGATCATTTTTATATGATTTATATATGCAGGGATGGTGTGAGCGAGTCTCAATTTAGCCAAGTACTGAATGTTGAGCTTAATCAAATTATAAAGGTCGTGCTATAGCATTTATTTAGCTTGTGCAATTATTGGTTTTCTAGAAATCCTCTTTAATATAAATTTCAATGCAGGCTTACCAGACTATGGGTCGGGGGGACCTTCCAAAGTTCACAGTGATCATTGCTCAAAAGAATCACCACACAAAACTCTTCCAAGCTGATGCACCAGATAATGTTCCACCTGGTATGCAATTGTGCCATGTTTAATACAGCTGAGGGTTCTTCACCCCCAAACAGCATAAGGAACTTGTGCTCTGTCTTTGTGAACAGGGACTGTTGTAGACTCTGGTATTGTTCATCCAAGACAGTACGATTTCTACATGTGTGCTCATGCTGGACCTATAGTAAGTCTTCTTGACTCAAGATTTTGGAAATTGCATCTGCTGAAATTCTATTGATTTCGATCAGCTGTGCATGTTAGTCATTTCTTGCCTCGTTTATTTGGCATCCTAAATATTGTAAAATGTGTGCTCTCTTATAGGGTACCTCAAGGCCAACCCATTACCATGTCTTACTTGATGAGATTGGATTCTCACCAGATGGCCTCCAGAAGCTAGTTCTTTCGCTCTCATATGTGTAAGTACATGGATATTTCCAAATTTCTACTTGAATATTCTAAAGTTGGGAAGATAATAATAGTTTTGTGCTTGTGCAGGTATCAGAGGAGCACCACTGCAGTATCTGTCGGTATGTTGATATCTTTTATCAAATTTGCTTCCTTCTGTATTTGGAAATATTATGCACAGTTTGATCAATGCTGTTTTTTTCCTTCTCCAGTGGCACCTATCTGTTACGCTCACCTCGCAGCAGCACAGATGGGCCAGTTCATGAAATTCGAGGAGTTTCCTGAGACTTCATCTGGGAGTGGTGTCCCTTCGGCATCAGCAGCAACGGTCCCAGAATTGCCCCGGTTGCATGCTGATGTCTGCAGTTCAATGTTCTTTTGTTGAGGTGGTCTTAATCTATCGTTGTGCTGCAGGGCTAACATTTTTTTTTTGTGAAGAAACCAGATACAATGTTAGGTACTGTTTCGTAAATCGCTATCAGATGGCATCTATGTTGGGTAGGGAGCAGTTTTTGATTCCTTTTTGGATGTTATAGTGCTCCTAATGGTATAGCTGTCAGTGTTTAAGGGTATTGGGATAGTAGTAACAATTGACACTTGATCCAAGGTTTATGGATATGAATTCTGGATGCTAACTTAGCGGCATATGTTTGAAAGCCAGCTAAATGCCAAATTTCGTTTCGTAATCGACTCCAATCTGTCTTTTAAAGTGAGATGTTTCATAGTAGATGTGTACCTCTATCGATTGTTTGCTAATATGTGCACCATTATGATATAAAAGGCAGAAAATTTGAAGTATCACCTGAATAATTTTTGCATTGGAAGTTTGGAACCCACAGGGTCACATCTATCTTGCAACGCGATAGGGTTGAAGCCCGTTGTTTACTACAATGTGGCTGCCTCAAGCTATACCGTGAACCCTTCAATTAAACCATTGGTGTGTTGTAACTAAACAAACATTCGTCTGACCAAATCCCTATTTTTTGCCCTGTTACAAGAGGTAAGTTTGTGTTTGGTGCATCGGTTCACCCTGTTTGCTTTGCACCTTGGTTGTTGGCGCTCTCCGCACGTCCCTTACAGGTTACAGCAGAACTTTCTTTCCATGTGTATATTGAAGTTTGATATGAAACAATATGGCATGATAGATTGATAAGAGCAGGTTAAAATTTGTGAGATGTGCTTGGAGATGTGTATACTAAGGCCTGTTTGGAACGGCAACGGCTTCGGCTTTTCACTAGAAAAAGCGAGTGAAAAAGCCGAAAGTCATCCCAAACGGACGGCATTCTCCAGTGGCTTTTGGAAAAGCTGGAAACCATTTATAACATGGGAAAGCCGAAAAGCGGAAGCCGTCTAGGGGCAACTTCCCACAACTTCGACGGGATTGACTTCTAAGATTGCCCCTAGAGATCGGTTGTAATTACCCGTCACTATCACTCAACAAAACCCCTCTCCCCCACAGGTCTCCGCTGCTCGAACCCTAACCCTAGTTGCCGCCCTGCCTGTGCCTCCACCTTCTCCCACGACGCGGCCGCTGCCCTCTTCCTCCTTCCTTGACGCCGCTGCTGCCCTCCCTCCTCCCACAACAATGTCGCTTCCTTCCTAGCTAGTACATTCGTCGTCAATCCTCTTGGCGTCGGCATCAACTATATATATATATATATATATATATATATATATATATATATATATATATATATATATATATATATATTCATTCTTTTATAAGTGTTCAATTTACTTTTTCTAATATAAATGAATTATTTTATGTAATTATTGAATTGATTACTTGTTTAATCATGAAATTAAATCAATTGTGGTTAATTGCCATCAATTCGTTAATTGTCGTTAAGATTTACTTTGTGCAAATTCTCGCTAATTGTTGTCAATTGTGGTTAAGATTTACTTGTGTGCGAATTGTCGGTACTTATCGTAAAGAGACACTATATATTCGACGATAAAATTGTAGTATCTTATTCGACACGTGGCGGCCGACCAGAGCGACGAGTCTGCAATGACGCTGATCGAGCGGCGTAAATGACGGTCGAAGCGGCGTGGTGGGCGGTTGGGGCCGATCGTGGGCGGTGGGAGTTAGCGGGCGCTAGGGCCTTGAACGCGGGAGGAGGAGGGTAGTCGGTCTGAGAGAGGAGGCGGGGTCGGTAGCAGAGGTGGAGGTGGCAAGCGGTGCGGTGCGGAGGAAGGAGGAGGCCTTGGCAAACCACGAATGAGGAAGGGGTGATCGGCGCGGGTGGGCGGCCAGGTCGTCGTACGCGAAGCATTTTCGTATCGTAAAGTGCCATCAATTGTCGCTAGTTGTCGTCAATTATTGTTGAACGACATCAAACAAGCCATCATTTGTCTTAAGGGCATTTTTGACATTTTATAACTCAGAAGCTCCAACCAACCTACCTAAAAGTTAGACTGTCAAACACCAAACCTCTTCAGCTCAGCCGTACAACTCAGCCTTAAGCTGCTTTTAAAAAAAGCTACAGCCATACCGAATAGGCCGTAAAACTATTGGATAGGAAAACATGAGGATCATGGTGTTACACCATAATAATCACCTTGTACTTTGTGTAGTTAAATTGGTTAAGGGCACCACTAATGTTCTTAAAAAAAAGCCAGAGCTAAGAAATTTCTCGGTCTTTCAGACCCAGATCTACTCATCAGAGAAAAAGAGGAGGGCGGCGATGGGCGGTGGTCGCCGGAGTCGTGGCGGGTGTGTGGCCCTTGAACTCGGGTGTGAGGTGAGGCCGAGAGGCGATGGAGGCGGTCTTTGGGCGGAGGAGGAGGTGGTGGGCGGCGTTGGTGAGTCGCGGAGAGGTGGAGGGGGAGGCGGAGGGAGGGAGGTGGTGGGCGCTGGTGCGGTGGGGCGGAGGCGGGTTGGGGCGGCGGGCGGAGATTTGGGAATCGGAGGAGAATCGAAGCGCGTCTGAGGGAAGGGTGGGGATGCAAAAGGGGTAGTTGAGGGGCATTTTGCGGGTAATTTCTTCAAACTTCTGTGGGTATTTTGCTTTGTTGGCCCACTACTCTCTATTTGGAGTAAGGTTTCACTTGCTCCCTAAAATTGTACTGAGGGCTACTCCGCTCCTGGTTGCTCCAACTTCTAAATTTTTGTGGAGTTATCCCATTTGGTACAGCTCCATCTACTCTAACTAAGAAACTGGGAGTAGGAGCTATGCCAAACAGGGCCTAAGGGTCTGTTTGGTATGACTCTGCTCTAAGTTTTTGCAACTCGAACTCTAGTTTCACTCTTAGATACACTCCTATGAGAAGTTAGAGCAGTCTGAGTTAATGTTTGGTTAAAAAATTGGCTCCAGTTCTAGAAATGAGAAGGATCATTATAAAAAGACTGCACTACTTTTATTTTGTGACTTGTAACTTTTTTATTGCTTAACTTATAACAATTTAATAAGTTAATTTCTATCATATTATGTGCTTTTATTTATGTATTATTATTATTTGGCCATGTTATGCCCTGTAGTGCCATCTTTTTCGCTCACATTCAAAATTTATACTTGAAAAAAAATAAATACAACACATATAAAAATACAAAGTTCATAACAAATGTTATAATTCAGTGAGTATCTTCTCTAAAAAAAATTTTCAATGAGTATTATAACAAAAGTCCATACGAGGGGCAAAGAGGCAGGAGACGTCGTACACAATTTTCCTCATCTTTATTAATCAAAGCTACTGTTCCAAGTCTGAAAACCACTACATCAAACGACAACAATAAAAAAAAACATCCAAGGGCAGCTCGTCCAATTCAGCTTATACAATTCTCTAAGGCTTGCCTGCCTCTTGTATGTTGACATTGATCTATCTCCTTCTGAATAAACCTGCATAGACAAAGCAAACATCTTAGATATACACAGTTCCCTCTAAATCTAACAACCAAAATGATGGTCAACTGCACTCAATGCTTGGCACAGTACAGACAGGGGCGATTCCACCGTAGATGCTTGTGGGTGCTCGAGCACCCCCTCCCCCCACCACCGTACAGCACCAGGTATCTCGGTCACCATGGGAGGGAGCTCGGAGGTCAGAGCGAAGGGACTGGGAGGAAGACGATTCAAGAAATCAGGTGTAGGCCGTGTGGTGTTTGGCATGGGCTGAGACCTACATGAAGGCATAGGTGATGGGCTTATGGAGATTATTGTGCTGTAAGGCCTACAAGCGGCAAAGACCTAATTAATAACCCTAACCACTGAGTCCAACCCAATGCAGCCCATAGCCGCTACTGTTCGACACACAGTCATAGGGTCGAGGAGGCGAGGCGAGTGGGCGGCGAGCCATGAATCGAATGGTGACTACAGTGCGCAAACGAAGGCACAACCAAGGAGCAGAGAGGCGGCGCCCGTGGCGTGGGATGGTGGGAGCTAGGAGCGATGGCGCGATGGCGACTAGGAGTAGAGGCCGGGAGGCGGTCGGTGACTTCGGCGCAAGGATGGCCCAGTGGAGCGAAGGCGAAGTGCCGGAGGCGGCTCGGCCATCGAGTGGTCGGCGTGGGCGGCCGCCAGAGCCCGGGTGGTGGCGCTGGCGGCATCGGCACATCACGGTGGTGGGCTCGAGTCGGTGGTTGTGGCTTCGGTAAAGTGCGAACGAATCAACGAAGACTACGATTACGAACTCTGAACCAATTGAGCGAAGACATGAAGTGACTAGTCTTGCTACTGCCTATGTTGTGCGTGTGTGGGTACGTGAGGTGAAATTTGTGAGGTGAGGCGATGAATGAACCCCCTCCCTTTTTGTGGTCTGTTGCAACTTGCAAATGTAGGTAGACTTGAAGATTGATGAATTGATTATTGATGTAAATGTTTAATTGGTGATTAGATTATTGATGTGAATGTTTAATTGGTGGTTATTGTTTGATTTGTGATTGCTGAATTTATGCAAATGCCTTAGTTGTATGCTTTCATTTCATTTTTAATGTTTATGAATATTCACAATTTAATATTGTATCACTAAATTTGATATTTCTTATCTACAAATCGGTACTCACATATTTATGGACTTTTAGGGCATATTATCCATTAGTGAGGTACTAAATTTATTGTATTGTACATTTTCAATTTGTTATCTTTTTATTTATGTATGAATTTGACATTCCAATAGCAAAAGACCAATAAACGTAGCTTTAGTATGCTTAGTTGTGCTATAGCTCAATAGTAGTGCTCTCCCTCTATTTTTATCCTAGATTCGCCACTGAGTACAGATGAATGAAATGGAAATATTGAGGGCAAGGAAGATACCTGGAACATATTTTTCCGACGTCTGCCATTGTCGAGTGCACAAGCATATTAGCAACATTCAGTTTATAGCTAACAACACATCCTGCGCAGATGTACCAATCAGTTGTCTTAATGAACTTCCTCGAAAAGAAAATACCATAATGAATGGCAATGCAACGTATATCAGGCCAACCTCGCTGCCGATGCCAGTTGGGTACATGACTAGAAAAGAGCTATACCTGCACATATTCAGGTTTGATTCAATGTAAGAATCCAATTTTGCTATATGATTGATGCTGCTTTAACTTCAAACTACAATCTTATGCAATGTTAAGCTTGGTTGCTTTGTCTCACCTAAGCCATAGAAGCCATGAGGGAGCAGAACCAAAAAGCTCTTTTGTACCGAAGAAAGAATACCTAATAATCTGCATTGTAACACCCACTTCAGTAACTAGTTAGGTGTCTGAATGGTGTAGAATGTACCATTTGCTTGTTTGTCTGAGGCAGTACAAGCAAGGACCATATGACATGACTTGGCAACCTATACAATTTCATACGCAGCATACTTTCTTTGTGACCTTCCCTCTAATTTAAAAGCGCAATTTTCCTATTAGTAACTAGCATAAAGCATGGTTTCTAATGTTCTGTTCTACAAGAGTATCAAGATACTGATCAGCAATCGCCTTATCCATCTCATTTGCAACTAGGTAGTTCCCATATCAGCTAAGGCAATCCCAGTACTTCTAGGAAAAGCATATTAGCCATAAAAAAATTTGAAGGCGTGGTTGATTATATACTGCAGCAATGCACAAATATTAGCGCCTCTGACTTGACTTAGCACCCTGATGCTATCTTCACTCATGTAATAGTTCAGTAAATTAGACTGTGACAATTTTATGTTAATTTGCTGTTAGAAGTACCATGAAATCCAACTTGGTTTAGCAAAACCAATATGTCAAAATCATCATGTTTCCAATTTTTTTTGTCAGAATCATTCATGCGTGTATCCTTCTAGTAGCACAATTTCAGTTAGTCGTTCACAATGTAAGAAACACATGCTTGGCACCTCGCAACTTGGTATTACAGAAAGATTGAAGAACTGTAATCCCCGTCTTAAGGGTGGTGTGGTGCTATCTACTATCTAGCAATGGATATGTTACATACAGTGTACATGAATTGTGCCATGATGCGGAATTCATACCTCGGTGATGGACCAGCTGATGACCAAGAAGCTTACAAGGATGTGTGTCCTGGTCTGCAAGCCAACAAAAGGGAGGAAGATTAACATAGAGAAGAGCAGCACTGCATAAAAATATTCCACAATAGCGAGCCTCCTTCCTCTTCTTTCCACAAATTTTCCTCCCCCGTCAGAAAGTTTGGGGAGCGACGAGGTTTGGGGATTTTGGTCTCGGTGGGAGGAGAGAGCGCGGAGGACGCTGGATGCGACGGACTCGGAGAGGGTGGAGGCGGCGGAGGAGACACAGTCGGAGGCGGCGGAGGAGGCACAGTCGGAGGCGGTGAGCTTGGAGAGCTGGAGGAGGCTCTGGGGGATCTCGTCGGAGTCGGAGCGGAGGAAGTCGGAGCCAACCTGGGAGAGGGCGTCGGCGAGGGAGAGGAAGGCGGTGCCGCCTCGGCCAGGAGGAGGTGGCAACAGTAGGTGGCTGAAAGCGCGTCCATCGAGGAGGAAGAAATCGCCGCCGGGGAGGGAGCCGAGTGAGCCGCGGAGAGGACGAGGACGCCGGGGACGGAGAAGAGGTCGCGGAGGATGAAATCGCTGCCGAGGAGGGAGCCGTCGCCCTGGCCGCCGCTCCAAGAGGTCCCGGAAGTTGAAATCGCCGCCGGGGACATGTTTGGGGATCTAGAGAGCCGCGTGCGAGGGGGAGGGGATCGGAAAGGGAGTGCTGGGTGCGAAGGGGTGTAGTCTAGTGGCTGCGGGTAATTTTTCTTAACTACCATGGTTATTTTGATTTTGGGCCACAGCTCTCCACTTCGAGTAACATTCTACTGCTCTTAAAAATTACAGTATGGTCTGCTTTGCTCCTAGTTGTTCTAACTCAAAAAATTTTATGGAACAGTCCTGTTTGGCACAGTTCCACCTACTCCAACTACGAAGCTAAGAGTTGAAGCCATATCAAACAGGGACTAAGCTAAACATTTTATGACCTGGCTAAGTCTACACTTTAACTCCAACAAATCTATATATATACATTCAAGCTAGGATTCGATGAATCCCAGCGCGCCACGTTAGCAATAATTTATGAGAAAATTGTACTGTAGGCCTCTAAACTTGTGAGATTGTGCCACTTAGCTTCCTGAACTTGCATTTAACTTTCTCAGCCCACTGAACTTGCGAGGTTGCGCCACTTAACTCCTAGTGAAGTTCGTTGGATGCGATACTGGCGACTTCATCCCCTCTGAGTCCAGTGGACTCGTCACCGCCCCATTCCGGCCGTGTTCATCGTGAAGGTGGACTCAGAAGACTGTGTCCCTACTCTGGCACTGGTAATGTAATTCTCTCTCTCTCACGGTCGACTCAGAGGAGGTAAGGGCGAGGGTGGTGGTAAGCTGCGACAGTGCAGCTCCAACAAAGACGCAAGCAATGTGTGTTTCCAGGCCTAAAGAATCTGTTTTTGTCAGTGTGAGGTGACAGAGACAATGAATACGGCCAAAACGGGCAGCGACGAGTCCACCGGACTCGGAGGGGACGAAGTCGCCGGCATCGCATCAGACAAACTTTGCTTCAACGCAAGTTCAGGGAGCTAAGTGACACAACATCGCAAGTTCAGAGGGCTAAGAAAGTAAAATACAAGTTTAGGGAGCTAAGTGACACAACCTCGTAAGTTTAGGGGGGGCTAAGAAAGTAAAATACAAGTTCAGGGAGCTAAGTGGCACAACCTTGCAAGTTCATGGACCTACAGTACAAATTTCTCATAATTTATCTATACATACATTCGAGCTGGGATTTGTCGTATATGTTGAATAACGTAGTCGTCGCAGGATAAAACAAGCCAATCACCAATGAGAGATAATAGATAGAGAGACAATAAATGGAGATACAATATAGAGGAACCTCTTTATTAATTGATTGGTCTCTTTCTGTATACAAGGGAGGTCCTATTTATAGACTAAACCCACTAGGGGTAGTTTCGGTATTATACCCATCAACCCCTTTATCAAGGGTTTCTTAACACTTTGCCTTGGACGAATACTGTGTCATGCACATGCCTCATTAAAAACTCCTTCCAAAAACATAGTTGGAAAAAAGGGATTCAAAAAAAGAGTACATTGCATTCGCAAGTTGTATTGCATTGTTGCCTAGTCAAAAACCTTTATGTAAGAAATCTTCAGGAAAAACTCACTAAGGGAAAAAGAGTGCAACATCTCTACTTTCTGGGTTAATCTTCAGGATTAAGGTAAAACTTCAGGACCTTAAGTGGATTATGATTCAGGGGTTTCTCCCCTGATCCCTGCAACTCTCCAAGCCGCTTAATTCTAATACCATGAACACATCGTTGAAGACTGGACGTAGGCAAAGACTTAGTGAATAGACCAGTCAAATTTTCATAAAGATCTAGTTTGCAAGATCTCCACCTCATCGTTCTTCTGGAGTTCAGGAGGATAGAAGAATTTGGGAGCAACACTATTATAAAACAGGCTATACTGGACGTCTCATTATAGACGGTTCACGTGGAACCGTTTGTGTTATAATTATCACTGACGGTTTTTAATAAGAACTGTTTGTGCTATGTAACGATGGCTAGAACTGGTTAGAACCATTTGTGATATGTAATTATCACAGACGATTTTTAATTAGAACCGTCTGTGATAATTCACAGAGGGTTCTTCACAAGAACCCTCTGTGATAATTGCAGACGTCACATACAGTGTTTAATTAGAACCGTCTGTGATAATTCACAGAAGGTTCTTGTGAACCGTCTGTGATAATTCACAGATGGTTCTTCGTAAGAATCTTATGTGATAATTGTAGATGTCACAGACGGTGTTTAATTAGAACTGTTTGTGATAATTCACAGACACTTCTGATCACAAACCATCTGTGATATGCTCAACGCTGCTTTGGCTCCGGCGCGATGCGTCTCTTCGTCTCGCACGCCGATGTTACGTACGATGCGCCTCGCACTCTGACGGTTTTATAAGAATGATCATCCGCCACCGAAGATGAATCCCCACATCACTCTAATCTCTTTCGCACCCTCCATCAACAACTAGTAGAGCTAAAAAAACAATGGCTACCCGGTACTCTTCTCCCCTAACGCTGGCATTGATGGGCTACTGAGCCATTTTGTACGAGCACCTCACCGGCCGTACACTAGCGGATGCTGCAGCACACTGTGTGAACAATGTCCTCCCTTCTCCGGCGAAGGTTATGCAAGAGAATGTGATGGCTACCTTCTGCCGCCTTGACATCCTCCTCAGCCACGTTTTCTAGGTGGTCTCCCTCTTCTGGTGAGCTAACCTCGCCATCAACGTAGTCCTCGAGGAAGACGTTGCACGTCTCTAGGAGGATTACCGTCGCTTGGACTCCGACATCGAGATGATGGCTGATCGGGTAGACCATGCCGAGACACCTGAAGCGAAGGAAGAGAGCCTCTGGGCGTCTTTGGGCAATTCTCCAATGAGCGCGTCAACGGGTGGACATGTTTCGGGGAACCTCTGCTGACCCCGAAACCTCCAATGCTGACCACGTCGCCTACGAAGAATTGAAGATGGAGATAACTGTGAGAGCCCCTAGGGTGTTTAACTTGTAATACTTAACTATCCAATTGGTCCTAGAATTACAAATCAAATATCTTGACTCTCGGTGTAACATGTACCTCCAAAGAGCGGTACATATACACCATCACAAAATTTAAAGCATCAATTCCATACACAAGTCATTACCATACCGAGACACCTAAAGCAAAGGAAGAGAGCCTCTGGGCATCTTTGGGCAATTCTCCAATGAGCGCGTCAACGGGTGGACATGTTTCGGGGAACCTCCGCTGACCCCGAACCCTCCAATGCTGACCACGTCGCCTACAAAGAATTGAAGACGGAGATAACTGTGAGAGCCCCTGGGGTATTTAACTTGTAATACTTAACCATCTAATTGGTCCTAGCATTACAAATCAAATATCCCAACTCTCGGTGTAACATGTACCTCCAAAGAGCGGTACACATACACCATCACAAAATTTGAAGCATCAATTCCATACACAAGTCATTACCATACCGAGTCTTCATAATTTACAACACAAAAGACATACAAGTTCAAATTACATAGAGAGGCTGATCGGCCAAATATAACAATCCAAAAGTACTAAAAGTTGCAGCAGAATCATAGCCATAAGATGGCACCAAAAGAAAAGTTGACTGGTTTGCCCTTACCCACAACGCAACCGACTGGGCCGCCAAGCTAGTCGTCCTGCATGAAATCAGTCTCACAATAGTCGATCCCTTGGGGATCGACCTCCTCTGCAGCAAGTAGACAATATAGTTGAGTACAAAAACGTACTTGCAAGACTTATGAATAACAAACCTATACATAGCTACATGCAAGCTGAATCAAAGGAGAAGGCCATAGGGTTGATTTTAAGCACAAAGCAATATTTTATTTGCAATAGTATAATAGATTGAAGGCAATTTTAACAAAACCGTTTTTATTCGTTTAAATAACAACGAGACAACCAATATAATCATAATTAACATCCTAGAGGTGACTTCCCAACAACCACCACAACATAGCACGAATCACCCATTCGTACCACCCAATTTCAAGTTTTAATGAAAAAGTTATAGTCTAATTCTTGTGGAAAATAACCAAGCGTGTCCATAACCTAGGATGAGGCTATTCGAATAGTTTATACCCTGCAGGGGTGTACAACTTTACCCACATGTCAGACCGCTCCTTTTTTCCACGTGATTTAGCACACTTCTGAAGGTATGCCGGTAGAGCTAAGTCCTACGATACGTTTTCCAATGAAATGAATTAATTAATAGTCGCACGTATAGGGGGTTAACCCTCTGCGAACTACCCATCCCGAGCTCTCATGGAGGACCCATACGTTGTGTCGGACACATCGGCCCAGCCTTAGCAACTGCCGATGCTCCTCAGGCGAGGGAACCTAAATCCGGAACCCACCCTGCACATTCCCAACAACAACAGAACAACAGAATATTTTTCTCCTAATCTACCATCGGCGACTCATTAATTAATACACCCCAAAGTACTAAGTCAAGAGGGTTCCCATATGCCCTCATGTGGTTGCATGCAATAGTGCTTAGATCAATGGCGCAAGTAATTCGGTCCTTGTTGATTCGGGCACCAAGCACACACCCAACAACACACCATCCAACCAATGTTCCCAAGTCTAAAATATTTTATTTGCAATTTTAGTTTTCCAAATACATCATATACATGAGTACCCTGACCCAAGTATTTATAGTTATGATAGAATGACCATCACCGAAGCGATGATCCCCAGACTACCGTTCTAGGCATGGCTAAGCGACAACAACTCGCATACTAAATATAAAGTGACTAGAGCCCATCCATCGAGCTCTAAATCACAGCGGATATAAACCTAGGTTAAGTGGTAAAGGATGGATGTTCACCTACAGTTCAAGTAACTATTCAGGTAAACTATCGTGAACTAATAAAATACTTGTCAACATAGCATGCATACATACAATTGAAATTGAAATATTAGCATGCGAACATAATAGGATCAACGTGCATCAAAGGAAGAACTGCTTGTCTTGCTGGAGATAACTTGCTTACTGTAGAGGATCACTCTCAAACTCAACGAATTCGTCAGAACCTAACGAAACAATTGAGAAGAAACAATAAGAACGGATAACGCCAAATAAACTCCAAAACTCAAAATCATCCAAAAATCATGAAATTTACACAGAAGGTAGAGCATGATTTTAAACAAAAATAGCAACAAAAATCAATCGATTTGGATGTTGCACGCAAAAGATATAGCCAAAACAATCCCGTTGGAAAATAAAATCAGGAAAAATAGGGCACGGGGTACTGTTCATCTGAATCCTAATTTTCCGTGAAAATTTCTAGAAAGATGGTGACTTTGAAAATTTTATTTTAAATAGAGCACCACATGAGATGAACAACGAAATTTGATTCACTCCATTTGGAGTTAAAATGAATTTTCTAGGATTTTCAAAGTCATGAAAGTAGTGCACAAATCAATTGTAAAAACAAGATTTTTAGTGACAGTAACATACTCAAAACCTATTCTACAATAAAGTACACTAATAGAGGAAACCAACAAGCTTGAGTTCAATCAAATTGGAGTTACAGATAAATACTTATGCATTTTTCAAGTTAAAACAATTTTTAGTGCAAGAAATAATGCTAAACCGAAGGTAATTCTACTAACAACATTTTCTAGAATAGAAACATGACTCAAACAAATTTTAGATTAAAGTAAATTTTAAGCAGAAACCAACAAAATTTGTTTCATGCAAAATGGGGTTAAAATGAATTACTTATGTAATTTTGAAGGCTAAACAATTTTCAGTACACAAATAAACCATTTCGGAATTTATAAAAGCATTAATAACTTTTTATGCTGAGGGCTTAGCCAACCATAGACACTGATAGAAATGGCCCACGAATCTTGTTCATTTTTCAAATAAAATCCTAAAGAAAAACTATTCTTACAGGCGGGACCCGCGTGTCATTGACACGGTCCAAAGAATAGCGCGTGGACCCAAGAGGAGGGTCATTGTGTACTTAATGCTGGGGCCCACTTGCAAGTGACATGTCAGCGCAGTTATTACCAGATCTACATAGTAAGACGCACTTAGGATAGCGATTAAAAGCTAATCATGAGGCTATAGTGGTGGTCGGAGCATCCGACAAAATGAGCTCTAGCTTCACCGGAGCATTGCCAGCGATTTAGGCCACGGCGAAGCCGACCAAGGGCATGAATGGAAAGCTAATAGTAATGCACACCTAATGGTGGTGGTTACGATGGCTGAGCCGGCCTATACCGGCGGCTAGCCGGAGAGGGGTGGTGCTAAGCTACGACCAACATGCACAAACAAGTTCTGCATTGTCCAAAAGAGCGGGTGCTCGTGCATCTACGAGGTTTAAGGATGCTACCTGAAGTGAGGTGGGTGCTCGGGGAAGCTTTGGGCTGGCTTAACGTCGACAATAGCCATGGCAGCGAGAGTTCAACGTGGAGAAAACTACCTAGACAACTAGAAAGACAATGAGTGGTGTAGGGAGCTTAAGTGAGGTCCAATGGTGATGTTATTATGAGCAATCGACGAAAAGCTCACCAAGCCGGAGTTGGAGACAAACCTAGGGTTTCTGGCCGACAAAAGAGGAACTTCGAAATCCGAGAGCTCCTGCGAAGCATAAAGGAAATTGATTGAGGGGAAGTCAATCTTATGTCTAAAGGCACCTGGTGACGCACTTAAGCGAGGATAATACTCACTGCGGACATTGTTTGCACAAAGGTGGCCTTCGGGGCACGCTTTAGAACCGAGAATGACACGATCATGTTCCTGAAACTACAAACCAAGGCAAGATTGCGCATTAGCAAAAATGGAAACGGCATGCAAGAAGGAAGCTATGGGACTCAATGGTGAGGAGTTTACCGAAGAACTGAGCTCAAACGAGCTTATCCTCCTTCAGACCCGAGAGGAAGGATGATGAGAAATGGAGGTGAAGAGGGGGTATTATCCTCGGGGAGATGACGGAGTGGAGGCTGCGTTAAACAGAGATGCTCAGGGATTGGTTGCATGGGGCGGCAACTCACAGCGTCGACGGGGCGACTCAGGAGCTCTTGGCCGCGTGGAGCTTGCCCTCTGCCGCGCCAATGGGAGGTTAGGGATGAAGCTGCCATGTGGGCCCGCGGCGTCAGCGACTCAAGTGCGCGCGAGACGCAGCCTGGCTCAGTCGGGTACGGGTTAGGAGGTTAGGTCTAACCAAGTGGTTCGAGTCGAAACGTTCGGACCGACTGGGGCTGATCGGACCATGTGATTTGGACGGTCCGATCAAGATTTGACGGTCCAGATTGCGCTGCGAGTTCGGACAGTCCGAACAGCTCCGATCAAATCGGACGGTCCAAATAGCTTTGCGTCAGTTTGGACTAGTTCGAACGCGAAGACGGTTGGGTTCAACCAAGTGACTCGGGTCTAACCTAAACCCAAACAGTGCTTGGTTGATTTCTGGAAGTTAGGCTGAGATGGCTTGCGAATTTTTAGAGAAAGTTTTGAAGCTCTAGAAATTCTAAATTTTTTATGGGAGATTATTGATTCTATGATTAACCTTGTATAAAATTTCCAGAGGTTTTCATGTATTGAATTTTTCTCTAGAAATTTCTCAAGGTTTTGTCCTAGGGTTTGACTAAGGATCTAATTGGTTTGACTAGCCCTTTAAAAATAGCAAATAAAATCTAAAAATTATGAAAATTTTTAGAGGAGTCACTAGGATGATTTTGAACCTAGGAAAAATAATTCTAGAGGATTATCACAAGATTTGTTTTAAAAGTTTTAAAGGATTATGCTTCTAGTCAATTGAAGCATTAGGTTTTAAAAATTAACAAAACATTTGAAAGAATTTCCAGAAAATTCAAATAACAACAAGTTGAAATCAAAAGTTTTAAATTCTCCTTAGTTTTATATATTTGAAATACAAACCCGAGTTTGTGATTTACAAACCTCTCCCTTTACAAGAATCTCGTCCTGAGATTCTGTTTACTCGGAAAACAAAGACGGGTAGTCCGCACGAAGGCGATCCTCCTGTTCCCATGTTGCTTCATCCTCGTACTACAGCAGTGTGGGCACTGTAGTAGATGGTAGCACTGTAGCTGATGCATGGTACTGTAGCAGACTAGGATTTTTGTGACTTGATCCCCCCTTCCTTGCCTTTAAGTGGGCTACCAGCCCCCATGGGCCATGGGCCTCTTGTAACGACCCATTTTTCCAGAATTTTGAAAAGCTGGTAAAAATAATAACCATTCGCTTTTGTTGAGAGTTCAAAGCTTAATTTGAAGATTTGAGAATTTGGAGGTTTAACTTGAACTAACCAAACTTCAAATTAATCCCTTTCTCGTTGAGTTTGAGTTATTCTTTGTTCTTTGGCTTTTAGCCTCTTTTTCTCTCTCGGCCTTGTTTGTCCTCCGTGGCTAGTCTCTCCTCCCTTTTGGAGACATCCTCTCTTGGGTCCTTCCTTTCGCCTGCACCTCCTCCCAGTAGGACCTCTTTATAGGTTCAACCCCTTACATTCTCTGGACCTCTCTTTGTAATCTTCTGCTTGGACTTTCCTTAAGTCCGGACTTTCCCTTTGTTGGCTTGAATCTCTTTGTGCTTAGACCTCCCTTGGGTCTAAGCTTTCATCTTTGACCTGATCTTCCTTGGTCTAAACCTCTTTCTTTGTTTGGACCTCCCCGTGGACCTCTCTTAGCGTTCTCTTGTAACCTCTGAGGTCATTTGGGCGTCGAGTTCCTTTGGGACCTCCCTGCCTCTTTGGATCTCCCTGTGTTCATCTGAGACCTCCCCTTGTTGAGATCTCGCCGTTAGGACCTCCTCTCTGGAGATCTTAGCCGCACGCACCTCCCCTTGTTGAGATCTCGCCGTTAGGACCTCCTCTCGAGATCTTAGCCGCCTGAGACCTCCCCTTGTTGAGATCTCGCCGTTAGGACCTCCTCTCTGGAGATCTTAGCCGCACTGCACCTCCCCTTGTTGAGATCTGGCCGTTAGGACCTCCTCTCTGGAGATCTTAGCCGCTCAGACCTCCCTTGTTGAGATCTCGCCGTTAGGACCTCCTCTCTGGAGATCTTAGCCGTCCAGTCCGCCTTCGTTGGATCCAAAGGTCGAGACCTCCTCGAGCCCAAGACCTCCTTAGCGCTTGGACCTCTTTGACTCTTGTGGTCAGACGCTTAAGGCTTTACCTTTCTCACCTAAGGGCCGTCCGATCTAAATCGACGGCCTAGCCTTCTTTGGTCTGTGTTCGCTCGGTGCAACAGCCCCTCGTTCAGCGCCATCCGATCTGGATCTGACGGCTCAACTGCGAAGTGACGTTTGGATGGTCCAAACGTTCCTTTCCTTTCTGGACCGCCCGATTCTTATCGAACGGCTCTGCTTTGCTGCACGTTTTTCTTGATCCCAGGACCTCCCCCTGGCTGTTTTGCAAGGACCACCTCCTCGATCCTTGCTGGTCTTTTGTAAAGACCACCCCTTTAATCTTGAATATCCTTGACCGTCAGGACCTCCCCGCACCCTTTGATCTAGACCGCTGAGGTCCTCCCGTTTTGAGATCTTGGCCGTTCAGGCTCTTCTTTTGAGATCTTGGCGCCAGACCTCCCTTTGCCTTTTGATCTTGACCATTCGTGTCCTCTCCTTTTGATATCTTGGCCGTCGGATTTTCCCTTTTGGGAGATTTTGACCGTCGGACCTCCACTCTCGGGGCCTCCTCGGCGCCTTACCCCTTGCGCTTGGGACCTCTTTTGAGGTCTGGTTCTCTCGTGATTTAAACCTCATTGGGGTCTAGATCTGCTTGAGGTTGGATCTCCCTTGAAGTCCACTATCTTTTGTCTTTTGGACCTCATATCCGTAGGACCTCTTTGTGTTTTGACCTTTGTGGTCTAGACCTCCTGTTGTGTTTGGACCTCCTTTGGGTTCGAGACCTCCTTGTTGTGTTTGGGCCTCCTCTAGGTTCAGACCTCCTGTTGTGTTTGGACCTCCTCGTGTTGAGACCTCCCTGTTGTGTTTGGACCTCCTTTAGGTTCGAGACCTCCTGCTGTGTTTGGACCTCCTTTAGGTTCAGACCTCCTGTTGTGTTTGGACCTCCTCGTGTTCAGACCTCCTGTTGTGTTTGGACCTCCTTTGGTCTCGAGACCTCCTGTTGTGTTTGGACCTCCTCTAGGTTCAGACCTCCTGTTGTGTTTGGACCTCCTTTAGGTTCAGACCTCCTGTTGTGTTTGGACCTCCTCGAGTTGAGACCTCCTGTTGTGTTTGGACCTCCTTTGGTTCAGACCTCCTGTTGTGTTTGGACCTCCTCGTGTTCAGACCTCCTGTTGTGTTTGAACCTCATTTAGGTTCAGACCTCCTGTTGTGTTTGGACCTCCTCGGGTTCGAGACCTCCTGCTGTGTTTGGACCTCCTTAGGTTCAGACCTCCTGTTGTGTTTGGACCTCCTCGTGTTCGAGACCTCCTGTGTGTTTGGACCTCCTTTGAGGTCGACCTCCCTATTGTGTTTAGACCTCTGTGAGACCCCGACGTTTATTAAGCTCATAATACTTAGTCATCCAATCGACCCTGGTATTATCAACCAAATAAACTCGGTCTCGAGAGATGTATACTTCCTGCACGCAAGACACATACCTCACAACAAAAGAATGCATCAATTCCATACAACGATAGCACATAAGCAACAAACCGAAGTTAATATTAATATGGAATAGATATTACAAAAGAGAGGCCCTTAGGCCAAATAGCAATAATTACAAAAGATAACAATGAAGCAAAAGTGCCATAAAGATGGCCCAAAATAAGAGCCAACCAAGTGTGCCTTTAGCCCACAAGGCAATCGACCGGACCGCCAAGCTAGTCGCTCTCCCAACCACCAAGACAAATTATTAAAAGTAAAGCCCTTTGGGCTCTACCTCCTCTGCAACAAAGTTGTTAAGCAAAGCACATGAGTACAATAAATTGTTTATTGTACTCGCAAGACCGACGTGTAAGATAACAGTAACTATAATTTAGCTATATGCAAGCTTTATTTAAGTGGATGAGGCTTTGGACTCATTTTAGCATAAAGCAACATTTATTTGCAATAACATAGTAGATTGAAAGCAATTTGACAAAGCATTTTTAATTGTTGAAATAACAACGCGATAATAACATAGTAACAACAACAAGAATAATCTGGAAGTGACTAACCCAAGTCACCACAACAATAGCATGAACTCCCGCTCATACCAACCATGTCAAGTTTTAATTAAAGGTTGTAGTCTAGTCTTGAACGACCTTACCAAGCATGTCCATAACCTAGGGGCGAGGCTATTCAATAGTTTTATCCTGCAGAGTGTACCACTGCACCCACACGCCGCATCGCCTTTCCTTTAGGCACACTACCTTAGGTGTGCCAAGACGCTAAGTCCTACGAGACATTTCCAATGGACAATGCTAATTCGAGTCGCACAACCCACGGGGAGAAGGAGACATCACACAACCTTCCCTAAGCTAATGCTCCCTCCCACATCACACACACATTTTATCTTTAAAACACACCAACCGAGTGACCCCAATTAACACCGCCTAAAGTACTTAGTCAAGAGGGTTCCATATGCCCTCGTGTGGTTAGTACGCTGAAATCGCTTGGCTTAGTGACCCAAGTACTTGGTCCTTAGGGACCCGTGCATACCACCACATCCAAAACCACGCCATCCATCCAATATGCCCAAGTCTAAATCAATCTTTTATTTTCAGTTTTGATTTTACAAATTAATCAAAGCACAAGTGCTGGACATATAGGAGTAATAATCAGTTTTGAGTGATCAAGACCATCGACTAAGTCGATGATCGCCCATTTCTACCAAAACTAAGCATGTCTAAGCAATTTAAATCGAAACTACTAAGTGATAGGAGCTCATCCAATGGGCTCCCACCACAGCAAATAACCTAGGCTCATGGTAGTAGAGGATAAACAATTCCTCAGATTATGCAACTATAGGCTTACTAGCGTACATTTAACACAAAGTAGCATGCATACATAGAAGTAAAACAATATATTAAGCTTTAAAGTAATGGGACAATGATGGAAATGATCAAACTGCTTGCCTTGTTGCTGGTGGTCACTTTGTTGCGGAGGGTCACTCTCGGGATCACCACAAATGTCGAAGCCTAACGGAAAAGCGAGAAAGAACCGATAAGAACGACGGAACACAACAAAGACAGCACAACAAATGAACTCCAAATTCTCTGAATTTTCTACAGCAGCAAGAGGGTGATTTTTAGGGAATATTGCAACAAGAACCAATTGATTTGGATTCTCAATGCAAAAGATATGATGAAATCAATTCTGCTCAGCCTATTAATTACCAAACTGCACTATTCACTAATTTAATTATGAGGCAACATTTTCTAGAAAAGCAGCGAAGCTGAAATTTTTACTGTAAAACCAGCACCTCATGAGATGAATAACACAATTGAGTTCACCTCATTTGGAGCTATATTGCACTCTCTACAAATTTTGAAAAACAAGAACTTGAACAAAATTATAATGCACAAGTCCTCATTTTCCTAGCAGCAACATGCTCAAAACTAATTTTCACAGTGAGTTCACTAAGAGAGAAACCAACAAAGTTGGGCTCACCCAAAAATAGTCTATAGAGCATTAGTTATGTATTTTACAAGTTAAGCATTGATTTAAGTGCACATTTTAAAGTTGGTTTTAAAATCTAATGGCAAATCAGTGCTCGGAGCTGAACTCAACTTACAATCATTTTTGGATTAAAGTCAAGTTCAAAACAGAGCCAACACAATTTGAATGACCTCATTTGGAATTAAAATGAAAGAGATATGAAATTCTAAAGTCTATACCTTATTTCAGGTTTAACTAAGACCTCACCGAATTTCTAAACTCACAAGGGTATGGGAGGACGTGAGCCACGATCTCGTGATCCAACGGCTCAAGATCTCCCAGAGAACATCACACACGCCAAGACGTGAAGGTCCAGAGGTCCCGGACCTCTTAGCAACTCACATGCGCGAGGTGAGGGGGAGGTCGTGGCCGAGATGCAAATCCAACGGACCACAACACAGAAGGAGGTCCTGGAGCGGACTGATCTAAAGGGAGGTCCTCAACGGTGAGATCTTCCAAAGGAAGATCTAAACTATCAAGATCTCCCCAAGGAAGATCTACATCGCCAAGACCTCACGGGGAGGTCCCGGGCGGTCCAGATGTTCCAAGGAGGTCCTCGATGGTTCAGATCGTCCGAGGGAGGACCTTGACGGTCAAGATCTACCCGGGAGGTCATGAACTACCGAGACAACCTAGGGAGGTCCTAAGGGAGGTCTAACGTTCTGCACCTCCAGGAGGTCTCGGCGGCCACGATTGCAAGGGGAGGTCTTGACGCCCAGATCTCCTCGAGGAGGTCTCGACGCCCTGCACTCCAGCGCCTTTAACTTCAAGCGCGCAGCGCTGACATGAATAAATGCGCTACTGGACATCAAGGAGGTCCGCTGCGAGGTCTTAAATGCGCACATTAAAGGGTGGATTAAAGGCGCTTAAGACATCCAATGATTACAATGATTGGAACACATGATTAGCGATTAAAATGGTGAAGCTTTGTCCTAAAACGACAATGACACGCCGGGGCGTCCGATAAAATCCCGCGCAAAGATGTGGTCATCGCCGCGATGTAGACCTCGCCGGTGAGATCCATGGTACCGTTGGGTCCGCAATAACCATGCGCACTCAAAGGACCTCCTCTCAACGGCGGCGACGGTTTTGAACGCCGGCGAGCCGAGAGGACAACGAAGACAAGCACACGGCGAAACCAAAATGCAAAAGGAAGCTCATGCGACATCCAACCAAGCGTGTGCCCAATTTAAAAGCTCCGCGACCTCATACATCGGGTGCCAGCTAAAGGACTATCGGGGAGTACACGGAGGTCCTAAGGTCCGAGGAGGTCGAGGAAGGAGGACCGGTCTTGGGGAGGAAGGGTGCTCCACGGCCAAAGCTTCAACTTCAAGCTCCACTTTGTCCCCTCTGCAAATGCCCAACAATATCAAGTTAGGCCTTGGTCCCAGAGGGTAGGGCACAAATGGAAGCAAGGAGAAAAGGAGGAAAAACTCCAGGACCCTTGTCCACCGAGGAGCTTCAAGCTTCTCAACAATGGCGCCAAGAGGGAGGAGAGGAAAGCTCAAATGACACGGTGCAAGCTTAGAGCTTAGAAGTGTGCCAAAGAAGCTAAGGAGGAACCCAATGGTGACTTATAGCCCGAGTGAAGGTTATGAGTGGGGCTAAGCTCCATGGTGAGCTTAGCCCACAGTTGGTCCATGGGATGGACATGACCTAAAGTTGACAAGAGGCGTGGTCAGGCTTGACTGATAGGCGGAAAATGACCAAGATTAAATGCGGTCAACAAAGAGTCATTAAAGGTCAGAGGCTCTGGCGCAGATTAACTCCACCGCCGAGCACGCATGCGCGCCAGAGGAAGGAGAAGAACAGGGAGGTCTTTATGACCGTTGGATAAGACACGGGAGGTCCTAACCATCGGATCAATTTTTGAACCGTTATGTTTTAAGTGGCCGGGAGGAGGTCCCACCACACGATCAAGGATGGGAGGTCGTGGCCCTCCGATTTCATTAATCAGCAAAAACGCACGTGAGGAAAAGGGACAGAGGTCCAAAGCGTTGGATCTCCATCCAGCAGTCGCGGACCTCCAAGTGAGGACTTAATCGCACGCGATCAAAAAGACATGAGGGGAGGTCATGGCCTTTGGATTTAAATCCAAGGGCACACAATGACCGGGAGGTCTCGATATGATGCGCAACAGCAAGGGAGGTCGGGGACGTTAGATTTAGATCTAAGGGTTCCGATCAAAAGAGGTGGAGGTCTGAGCTTGCAACGCACAAGGGAGGTCATGGCCTTTAGATTTAGATCTAAGGGCTACGATCTCACGTCTTGTTAGGGAGGTCTCAAGCGCATGAGACAAAAAGGAGGTCGTGTTCAGAGATTTTAATCTAACGGTGCACAACAAAAGATGGGGGAGGTTGTGAGTGCTTGATAACACGGGAGGTCGTGAGTGTTGGATCGATCCAACCGGCCACGACCTTGGTTAGGTGGGAGGTTTGTTTAGTTTAGGTTGAGAGGAGGAGGTCGGGGCCATGGATCTTGGATCCAAGGGCTATGACCTCACGTGAAATGGGATGACCCGACCGAGTATGTTGAGGAGGAGGTCGTGGTCATTGGATTTGATCCAACGGCTCGACCTCAACAAATGGGATGACCTCATTGCGATGGTTTAACAAAATCGAGGAGGTCTTTGAGGTTTAACACACAGGGAGGTCATGACCGTGGATCACGGATCCAACAAGCAATGACCTCATGAGGTGGGAGGTCCTTGCGGTGTTGATCATGAGGAGGTCGTGGCGGTTGGATGTAAATCCAACAGTACGCGACTGATCAAGGTGGAGATGGGGTCTGGCGAGGTGCGGACATGGTTGGGCCGGACCACTTTGAATATGGCTAGCCCAAGGAACAGTGTAGGCTTTTAAATTTAGTTTTTAACAATTTGAAACTTACTGAATTATTTGAGATAGCAAATGAACTCCAAATTTAATGAAATTTTAACTGGAGCTTGCTGACAATGAGATCAACCTTGCATAAAATTTCCAGAGGTTATTATGCGATGCATTTTTCTCAGGAAATTCACGAAGGTTGTTTAAAGGATTGTTTTGCCTCCAAAAATTATCAACAAGTGTTATAACTCATGATATTTTTTTAAGGGGTCCCATATCAGTTTTGGGACCAAGGAAAATATATTCCAAATGTTTGACACAAGATTTAAGATAATTGGAGAATGAGTTTGATTTTTGGTCAACAAGAGCTTTGTGTTTTTGAATTACACAACTCTTGGACAATAATTACATAAGATTTTAGGGTTTTTCAAGATGTGAGAAAAAGTTTTAATTTCTACACATATAATTATACTTGATTAACCCTAATTATACATTTGGGATGTTACAACCTCCTTAGGTTCGGACCTCCTTGTTGTGTTTGGACCTCCTTTAGGTTTAGACCTCCCCTTTTGTGTTTAGACCTTTACGGTCTAGACCTCCCTTTTGGTCCTAGGACCTCATCGCAGGACCTCCTTCTTGGACCTCCTTCTTGGACCTCCTCCTTGGACCTCCTATTTGGACCGTGGACCATGTCCTTTAACTGGTATCTGACCTTTTGACAGCCCTTTGGCGGTCTTAGTGCATTTAATGTGGGTCGAGTCACATTAAATGTTGCCACCTACCTTTTGTACTCTTTTTTCTACTTTGTGTCACATCCTTGCTTTCTTTATTTCTTTTAGTACCTTGTGGCGGTGTGCCCTTGTCCTAAAACCTTGAACACAGTCGCTTCTTTGGGTTGGTGCTCTGTTCCTTGCTCTTTAAATAGAGCACCAGAGGGCACCGCCGCCTCCTGCTCCTCATTTCAACTCCTCGGTTTCTTCCCGACTGTGGATCTCCTCCTCCTCCTGTGGATCTCCTCTTCTCTCTTGGTTTTGAGTAAGTTCTTTTGGTTTTCTTGGAAATTATTTGCTTATTTGGTTTCTTTTGCTAACGTGTAGATCTCGGGTGATCGTTGAGAAACTCGTGAATCAAGTTCCTTCAGCCGAAGCTTTTCTTTCTCCAACAGAGGCAAGTCGTGGCCCTTGATCATCTTGATCCCACTTTGCAAAGCTATTTTGATTCATTAAACTTGCATGGCTATCTTTATAAAGCATGTTTTGGGCAAGCTATCCTCCTACTTGACATTATGCCTCCTTGATATACTTGAACCGATCATGTTGACATGAACTCTTTGGACACCTTAGGATGGATATTTTGGTTGGTATTCCTTGTTATTGCCAACTTTGGGACCGTATGTTGTATGCTTAGCCTTGCTTTAGAAACCGTGGTTACGTGAATCATGCCTCATCAATTAATAATCTTGACTAATTGAAATATGGAACCCGTGGTTGGTGCCATTGTTACAACTATGGCGGGATGCCTAAGTTGTGTTGATTGTGGTGCGAGATCACATTAATAATTGTTGTGCCAGACTGGGTGGTCTTTTGGCGGGGTTAATTACAAATTATTTTGCTCGGGCAAGAAGGTCGGGAGTGAGTAGTGGATGCTTCATTTTGGGGTTGTGGATGTCTTGCTGAGCACAAATAAGGACTTTACTTTGTGTTCATTGATCTGGCCAATCAAGGCAACCACAAGATCATTTTATGGGAATGGTCTGGGCTGAATAATTAGCAATGGATTGGCTTGGGGCTGCTGGGTTGAGCGTGTGATTCGTTGGCGCAAGAGGGGGCACCCCATAACCCTGCAGACTTCTAGACCAAAGGGGGGGATTGGCGAAACCTTAGCGGGCAGCTCTGAGTCAATTCAAAGCTTTGTAAAGCCTTGTCACGCTCTCCAGATCGCTCACCTTCTAAGTGAGCAAGGGTGACCGAACCCGCCTCTACCGGAGAGATCGTGGATTGTGGGTAAAGTTGTACACCTCTGCGAGTGAAAAATCTATTCAATAGCCAAGTCCTTGGTTATGGACATGCTCGATGAAATGGTGCAAGGGTAGCTTTGTGAACTTGTGCTCCTGGACACTTGGGTGAGAGGTCATGGCTTTGCCTTGAAGAGACCTTGGCCGGCTCCAGAGGGGTCATGGCTGCTCACTAGTTGGTCCAGGGCTAGTTGGGGAACTCTGGAGTGGGTGCTCCAGGGGTGGTCGTGGGAGAGGTCCCGGTCATGGGTATGACCGCACCTCCCACGGTTGGCTTGGGTAGTCCCGGAGTGGGTGCTCCAGGTGTCTTTGGAGTGCGGCGGTGCTCACAGCCCCTTTTGAAATCAAATGTATTTATGTACTAATGTTTTAACTTGAGCTTTTCAATCTACTTATTACTTATTGTCAAACACTGCTTTATGCAACTAACCTTACAGCTCTCTTTTGGCAAGCCTTGCATAATTATCTAATGCATACATTCCTCACGGCTTGCTGAGTACATTCAATGTACTCATGGCTTTTGCCCTCTGTTCATATCAGCAGCTGCAGGAGGTTCCAGGGAGCTCAAAGCTCAGTGAAGAAGAGGTCTTTGGAGACCTTGTGACCTAGGGGACGTCCTCCACTCGATAGCCAGTGGGCTGATCGGTTGGACCTATCGTTGAAGCTTTGCTTTCCGCTGTTCTTGTTATTCTGTTGTAGCCCTTGAGGCATCTCCTGTAAGAAGCTTGGCCGGTTTGGTCCTTAATATATTTATATATATTGTTTTGTCTCTTGCTCCTCTTAGCTTGTGTATGGATTTGATTACACTTGTGCTGGATCTGTGCGAGCTAGCCAATCTGTTCCTGGGACTAGCTCGGTGCACAGGGCGGGACCTCCGTGAGGTCCTCACGGGACTTAGCCTCGGGAGGTCTTGTCGGACCTCTCTGTGATATACTAAGAGGTGCTACTAATCGGTGGTTGGCCAAGACCTCGGGAGGTCTGAAGACCTCTGGGAGGTCCCGTGGACCTCGGCGGTGGTTGGCCACGACCTCGGGAGGTCTTGCAGACCTCTGGGAGGTCCTGTAGACCTCCCTGAAGTACCGCAAAAAAAAAAGAAAAAAAAGGGGGTCCTCCCGGACCTTTGCTGTATATCACAGGGTGGTTCGTCACACCTCTAAGGCCGGCTCTTTTCCCCGTGACTATGGGTTGGCGGCCCAAAACTCTCTCAAAATTCTGAATGTTAGCTAGTACACTCAAATTTCTTAATTCCAAATTATTGATGTTTAAGAGGGATATTACATTCTACCCCCCTTAAACAGAATTCGACCCCGAATTCTACTCGTCGATCTTCACAAAAGAACAACCGTAACTGGAACAAAACATTAAATTAACACATACCCGATGTGAACAAGTCTGGATTGTAACACCCTGGCTATGCGGAAGCCAAGGTACAACTGTTGGTATCAGGGCGGGCTTTGGATCCATGGTGAATAGATTGATTAAAATTTGCTAATGGCTGATCAACTTAAAATTTGACACACTGGTGCACAGTAGTATGGGAATGGACAAAACATTGCATTTACGTTTCCGTTATGTCACATTGATCATTGCTGTTATGAGTTGATTATGAATGCTTATGATTTGATTATTATGAATGCTATGTGTGATGATAGTTGTTGTTGGGAGGTAGAGGTCGTGGTTGTGGCTCTGGGCTTTGCTAGGTTACACCACCATTCGTGGTATGAGAATAGTGAAGTGGTTACCCCGAGCACCATAGTTACAGGTGTTGAGTGTGAGTTTCTTTAGAAAAGTTGTTCTCTTCCTTGAGCTTGATTTAGGCCAATTCTGGGTATAGTTGTGGTCGATGAATTTTCTTAGGATATTGGTTACAAGGTAGTTGTTGGGTTTTCACTTGGTCTCCATTTGTTTTATGGAGAAATTATGGCCTCTTCCGACTGTTGATTGCTTTTGCTACCTGTGAACATTGTTCATTGGCGAGATTGATATTTCCATGGTTGTTCTATTTTTTCTTATTGGAACACATGACTCACGTATTTGCTTGGTGTTTTGGGTTATGGAAATTAACTTTTGCAAGTTCTGTAGCGTGTAGAAGCTTTGACCCTACGTATTTATTTTAGATTAATTTGGGTGTTGACGTTAAACGCCTCACTTTATGAAAGGATGTGTTAAAACTCATTTATGATGTCTTGTTATGTTTAAGCGAGAGGTGGTAAACATAGAAGTTCATTAATAAGATATGAGGTATCCAGTTGGGTCAATGGCGTGGAGCATAAATAATCTAAACTAGTATCCTTGGAAGTGAAATCGAATAAGTTGATGTTTGTCTTCTTGTAGTTCTTGATGAATTGTGATTATGAGTAGGGCTATTCATAATTGGAATCAATAGAGTTACTAAGAGGCATGGAACTTTGATGAACTGGTTGATCATTAAGAGAGACAAATTTGATAAACTTTTTGGGATAAATTGGATCATTGGGTCTCAATGGATTAATCTAACAGTTTGGGATGATTAAATTCAGAAGGTGTTGGATTATTGTATTAGTGGATATTAATCTTGGAGTTATCTTTTGTGGATACTTAGTATTCATATGTAATTGCTAGGTGCAACTATTGTGTAATGAAGTTGATGTTGAGCATCAGTAAGAGAGGAATGGATGGGGTTTAATATGTGATCTATATTTACATGATGGTGGGATTGTCGGATGATAGTATGTCTTTGATGAAAGAGTTTTGGTAGAATCTTTTAAATTATGTAGTAGGTCTCCTCTAAATTAAAGCGGTTGTTGTAGTGAGGTTGTAAGGTTTTGGAATACTCTGAATTTGAGGATAGGATGATAAAGTAGTATGGAACTATCTAATGAGATTTTGGAGGGCTTTATAATGGAAGGGTAGACGATAATGATTCTTGTTAAGAGTGTATTATTTTTGATGTTAGTAAGATTGTCTACAATAGATTGTGACTTGTGAGAGTGGTGATGATTCTTCACGAGGGAAAGTAAATTGATCGCCCTTTTGTAATATCGGTTAAATGAAATGTTTGGAGTTTTGCATTCCTGATCCCATGGGAGTTCATGATTTATGTGGTATCTGAAATTAGTTTGCGCAGAGTAACGTATTGGAAGGTTCTATCGGTTCTTAAGTGATTCATGTGATTTGAGCTTAAAGGATTTTTTGCTTGAGTTGGCAAAGTGAAGTTTCAATCAAAGAAAATTATTTTCTTTGTTAAATGGAAGGGTGTAGCAGAGGTTTTCGAGGTTGGATTCAAGTTTTATAGCTTGTAGCTTACTGAAGCGTGCTTAACCTTGTTGGTTGGCCTCATAAGAGTTCCTCAAGTTTCAAAAGCGATGCTTTTTTTTATCGGCTGAAGTTTAATATTCTCTTCTTGTGGGAATTGTTCCCTTATCTGTGGTCTCATCTCTTGTTTTCCGAGTTCATTGCTAATTGACTATTTCTCTTAGTCTTGTGTTTACTATGAATAGTAAATATTTTTCTAAGTGCTGAAATCATTATGGTTATTTGTCTCTTCTTTTGAGAAAGGAATAATGAATTTATTTTGCAAAACCTCATAGAGGGTATAGTGGCAACTGATTGGTGGTAGTCAAGTGAATGATTTTGTGAGACTCTGGGTGTCAATTTGTTTGAGATGCATTGAGTGATAAGTTGATTTCTTGGAGTCATCCTTGGAGAGAATTTGTTTTTAAAAAGAAAGTTGGTCTTTGTAGCTGACTGATTACGTTGTTGCAACTAGTAGAACCTACAGTGATATGTACTCCAAGATCTTTTGTTCGTTTCAATGGAATATAGAATTGTCAAAAGTATGGAAAGCTTGATCAACCTACTGGAGTATCATGGTTGAGTAATTCACAAGGTTGTGTAGGTGAAATATGACGGTATAGAGTAGTGAGAGTAAGATTAGTGAAGTAATCTAAATGTTAAAGCAAATAATGAGATAGCCGGGATCATTGGAGTATTGTTAGGTTTGACTTGGCTTCAGTGAGTAACCCTCTAGAAGTTAGTATTTCTTTAAAGATGATTTGGTCTAGAATATGTTTCATGTTGCTGTTAAGGATTGAGTATGTTTGGATGGTGGGAATCTTAGTCATCGGATTTGAGAGTTTTCGTATCAGTTACACCGAAATACATGTATAGGAGTCATGAGATGGAAATTGGGTTTGGTGTTCTATGCTAGAACCGTGGTTTCCCAATGACTATGTGTAGAAGTAGTAGAATAAAAAGTGGATTACGAACAGTGTGATGATCATTGATAGCATCCATTGGTTGTAATAAATGAGCGTGTGCGCTGAGAATTTCAAGTTGATTATCCTTAAAGGATTAATGTGATGTGGTTGTGGGTGAAAATCTTTATCAAGGTGTTGGGCATCATTTGTCAAAATAATTCCTTTGGTAGAGGAGTGAACTATAGTATTTTTTGTGGTCTAGTAAAGTTTCTTTGGATGAATGTGGTTGTTGTTTTCGGCTTGAGCATAGCGTCGTGGTTGCCAATTTAAGAGAAATGAGGTAGTGAGATGATTTGGAATCCCATAAATTGAGAGAAAGTTTATTCCTAAGAGAAAAAAATGAGAAAAAGAATGTTTTCTCAAGTAGTGAAATGCTCCCTTGATTCTTATTTGAGCTACGTATTTATGATGGATGTCTTTCGTAAATTGAGCTTGGCTTTATATTGGTGCGTGTGGTTCTTTCCGGTTCAGGAAAATAATGGAAGTGTATGTTTTGGTCATTCGAGTGGTTTCTCATTTGGTTGAAGTGGTGTTTATTTGTAATCTGTCTTAGTGGAAAGTGGAAAGGTTTTCGTGATGAATCTTCAAGTTTGGATTTGACTCTTTTGGTGAAAGAGTTGGCATTGCGTAGTTGCGATGAGAATCCTTTATTTTCAGTTGAGTTCGTTTATAAAAGGGATTGCTTAAAGCGAGTTATGTACCTGATTAAAGGAGATGCTCCTTGTTAAGATGAGAGGTCCAAAGCTTGAGTTTTCAATACAGCCGTTGGCCAACGAGTAAGACCTTACATTTGTGTCCTGTGTGTTGAGAGAACATGTAAAGGTCGAGACGTGTGTTGAGGTGTAAGACGTCGGTATACGTTATGGTTTGAGCGTGGTGAGACTTGGGACTTGGAAACTCGCATGCGCGAGCTTTAACTAGAGTTGTTACCGTCGAGTGCGTATTAATGATTATTAAGTTCAGTTGGTGTTCTTTCGAGTATAATTCAGTGTCGAATTCTGTTTAAGGGGGGTAGAATGTAATATCCCGTTTATTTACAGAGAATATAAGGAGATTGAGAGATTCCTTATTTGCCTCGCATATTAACAGGACATAATCTGTAATCATCTTGCAACGTGATTTTGGCGACTGGAACGACTTCGAATGGAAAACCTCATAACTACAAAGTTGTAGATCGCTTTCCATAGTCCAATGTAGAGTTCTCATTGACCTAATTTGAAGTTCCGAGGTTTGAGATATGGGGCCCGCAAGGCAGGCTACACAGAGAACCAAGGTCCGCAACTGAGTCAGCTTCCAAGGAAAATTTCGTAATGAAGACGGCATTTTCAGAAAAACTCTACAAATAGGAAGTTGAAGTACTATGAGTTAGCTAAATTTGAAGACAAGAATCACTCTATTCGAAGTTCAAGAGAGAAAGTTACGACCTCCGAAGTGTTCGCTGCACAGAAAGAAAGTAGGGAGAACCTAGGCCTCGGACCTTTAGCCCAGGAGGGCCCATGAGGGGGCCGGCCAAGTGGGAAAAAGGGGGCGGCTGAAACCCTAGAAGCCCTCCCTCCTTGCGACTCCTTCCCCCTAGAGCCGCCACTCTCCCTCTCCATTGGTGCCCTGGTCCAGCACCTCCTCTCCTTGCACTCCATTACTATCCTCCCCCTTGGTGGTGCTTCTTCCATTGTTGCCGGCCAAAGGAAGGTGGAGGAGAGGGAGAAGAAAGGGGAGAGGGGATCCTTGTGGAGTTTTCAGGGGTTCCTTCGTGTCTTCAAGGGTGATTCATCATCTCCTTGTTGTTTTGTTTAAATCTCCTCCATGCGAATGTTGTCGATTAGCGCATTAGTGTACCTGCTGTAATTGATTCATGAATTTGTAGTATGTTGTTCGGCAGTTTTGGTTGAGATCAATACGAAATTAGGGTTTTGGGTCTCCTAAAGAATTGTGGGTTATTTCGTTTTGTTTCTGTAGAATCTGAGTTCATAGTATTTGAAGTTGTAGTTTGTGAGTTATGATATCCACAATGTTGCTGTCCAGAAACCCCGTCAAGTTATAGCAATCGTAGTAACTGGCAGGTTAGAACTTGTTAATGGATGAATCAGGATTGTCCACCAAAATGACTTTTGTAGGAAATTCTCTTATATTTCCAGAATGTTAAAGAACACAATTTTTGGACTATCCTAGTGAAAGTTATAGCTATTTTAGGGCTGCTGTCCAAATTGTCGGTCAGTTTCTGTCATTGTTTTTCATCTGCATGTTAAATTTAGTTAAATACAGAATTAAGAGATCTTGCCAACTTAACTTTGGTAGACCAAGTCGTAATCTTTCTAGAGATACTAAAAATGGATTTTTATGATAAGCATATTGGGAGATATGTATTTTAGAAGATCGCTGTCCAGTTTTGAGTTACTGTTAGTTTGTCGTTTCGCGTGAGTAGATTAATTATTTGATGCATGGGTTCGGGAGTGCGGATTAGAGCGTTTCGTTTAGCATGATTTCATCTTGTCAAATCTGGTGTGGAGTAAATTACTTATTGTAGGCGGAGTGACCTTAGGATTAGTTGCACCTTCTTTACCTTCTAACGTATTGCAACGTGAAAGGCAAGTACAACTTGGATCATTTTGTATGGTTGTGGTTCAATCAGGTTATATGATTATGACATGGTTAATTCTTATGAATTATGAATATTTTCATTCTTTACATGATTTCGTTCATTAGTGATATCAAGTGTTACTATGAGAGAATGCATTCATTTCATTTCCTTCATTTCAAGCATTCATGCTTCACCCACGGGAGTGGGCATTGAGAGTCCCATCATTCCAATATGGGCAAATAGATCTCCGTATGAAAGATTATTGATACGGGCTTTGGATCCTCGTATTTTGGATAATGCGGGCCTGAGTGATATATGCAGAAGAGAAGTGGATTTCATATTCATATTTGCATCAATTGCATAGCATTTTCATATGAATTCGATATATTGAGAATGAGCTGTCTTGATTTGATGTTTCCTGCGATATTCAATTGTATTTGCTGAGTCATAGACTCACGCTTGTTTGTTAAATGTTTTAGGTGAACGTTGATGTCGGCATACTTTGGGGAGAAAGTATGACATGACAATTTTGCACTTGAGAAGCACTTCACTCCACACATGATTCATTCATTTTGGAATTGTGATAATTGATTATATTGTGGTTCCTTTAGTTCCTCATGGTCGATATTATTGCTAGTTGATTGTTTAAAATATCCGGACGTATTCTTGATAACTTTCCACTTGAATGAAATGTTATATATTGGAATTTAGTACTTAAATCCTTACTGAAAATATGTTAATTAATTTATCAGAATTGTTTTGTGATGAAGTTTAGTTGTCATTAGATGTTGATTTGCTGAGAAAAATTTATAGTGTTGTATGGTGTTAGTAGTTTAGGTTGCACCTTGGCTTTCGCATAGCCAGGGTGTTACATGGATATTGCTCGCGCATGTGAGACTCCAACGCCCAAGTCGCCTTCCTCTCTTTCTGACACGACCACAACACCTTGATGTATACCCACGTCTATAACTCAACACTCTCTCTGACTTCTCCAGGTACACTTAGCGGATAGGACTCGAAGATACGGTCTTACTCATTGGTCAACATTTCTAACGAAACCCCACACTCCAGATCTCTCAAGTACTCTTGTGACATCGGGTCATATAAAACGTTGTTCACCCCGCATCAGGACTCGACACGGTCCTAGTGATACGCTATCTTCCAAAATCCCCGCAACTTTCAGAAACAAACCAATGTACCTTAGGCCAACCTTCCCTTTAGTACCAAACCATACAACCTGCACAACACACAGAACTCTTGTTCCATCTCTCAATCGATCTCTTCACCTTAACAAGGAGCGTCTCCTTTAACTGGGAACACACAAACGAACTCCTTTTAAACAAACTCCTTTACAATCAGAACCCAATAGAAACCAAATGATTCATAATGCAACCCTCTCATAACCAACTTCCCTTCAAAAGACTCCAATCCAAAATAAAAAGATTCATCATGAAAACTTTTTCACTTTCCAAGTAGGCAGTTGAAGAAAAACACCGCATAAACCAAATGTGAAATCACTTGAATGACCAAAACAATCATTTTCCTTTATTCTTTCTGAACCAGAAAGAGCCACACATGTCAGCATGAAGCCAACTCAAATTGCAAATGACCTCTGTCATAAACATAGCTCAAACAAGAATCAAGAGAGCATTTCACTATTCGAAAAAAATATTCTTTTCTCAATCCTTTGTTTTAAGAATAAACTGTCTCTCAATCCATGGGATTCCAATTCATCGCACAACATACTAACTCATTTATCCTGAATTGGCAACCTCAACGCTATGCTCCAACTGAATACATCATCCACACCTTTGTAAAGAGACTCTACTGATCCCACAAAAATATACTCTAGCCAACCCCTCTACCGACGGAATTACTTTGTCCAATAATTCCCAGTGCACCTCAACATAGATTTCACCCACAATCATACCATCTCAATTTGTTAAAGACAATCAACTTGAAATTCTTAGCACACATACTCATCTACTACACCCAAAGGATTCTATCAATGATCAATAAATTATTCGGAATCTACTTTTATTCTTCTACTTCTACACATAACCATGGAGCGACCAATGTTCTAGCATAAACCACAAGCCCTATTTCAATATCTAAGACTCCTATAAATATATTTCGGTGTAGCTGATACGGAACGCTCAAATCCATTGACTAAAATTCCTACAATCCAAACATACTCAATCATTAACACCTACATGTAAATATATTCTCGACCAAACTATCTTTAGAGAGATTCTAACTCCCAGAGGGTTACTCATTGAAGCCAAGTCATACCTGACAATAACTTAACAATCCCTGCTATCCATTAATTGTCATATTTCTCCTACGCAACCTTGCAAAGTACCCAATTGCAATATTCGAATAAATTGATCAAGATTCACATACCTTCGATAATTCTAATGTTCCATCAAATGAACAAAAATCTTGGACCACAAATCACTATATGTTCTACTAGTTGCAACATCGTAATCAGTTAGCTTCAAAGACAAACATTCTATTAAATCAAATCCTTTCCAAGGATTATTCCAAGAAATCAATTTATCATTCAATGTATCTCAAACAACTTGACACCCAAAGTCTCACAAAGTCATTCACTTGACCACCACCAACCAGTTGCCATTATACACTCTATAAGGTTTTGTAAAACAAATCCATTATTCCTTTATCAAAAGAAATAGCAAATGGAAGCAATTTTTAGCACATAGAAAAACGTTTACCACCCGCAGTAAATACAGGACCAAGGGAAATAGTTAAATAGTAATGATCTCGGAAAACAAAAGACGAGATCACAGTTGCGGGCACATGTCCCACAAGAAGAGAATTTCAAACCTCAACGAACCAGAATAAAACATTGCTATTCAAACTCAAGAAACTCTTGAGCGTCAACAACAGAAAAGTTGTAGGTTACAATACTTAACTCCAACATCAAATACTTATAGTACATTTGTTACTTTAACAAAGAAAATAATTTTCTTTGATTACAACATCACTTGCCAACTCAAACAAGAAGAGCCTTTAAAACCAAATCACATTAATCAGTTAAGAACCAAATAGAACCTTCCCACGCGTCGCTTTGTCGCTTAGCTCAATAATTTCAGCTACCACATAAATCATGAACTACCAAAAGTTCACAAATGTAAAACTCCAAACTTTTAATTTAACCGATATTACGAAAGACGATCAAATTACGTTTTTTTAAAAGAATCATCACCACTCCCACAAGTCACAATCCCTTGAAGACCATCTTACTAACATAAAAAATAATACACTCTTAGCAAGAATCGTTATCGTCAACTCTTCCATTATAAAGCCTCCAAAGGCTCACCAAATTGTTCCATACTACTTTATCATCCCCTCCTCAAAATGAGTATACAAAAACCGTATAACCTCACTACAACAACCACTTTATTTTAGAAGGGATCTACTACACAATTTAAAAGGTTTTACCAAAATCCTTTCATCAAAGACATACTATTATCCGACAATTCCACCATCATGTAAACATAGATCACTTATTAATTCCCATCCTAGAATTTTCCAAAAGAAACACAATATGTTACTGCATAATTTTCTATTATCTGAATAAGACTACAACAACCACTTAATCTAGGGAAAACCTTGTTTACAAGCCACAAAGATGAAGCAAAACTCTTTTACTAAGATTACACTAACATATACAATTTCGCAAGGCACACTATTAAAGATCACTTAAAAAAATTCATCCACTTAACTATTAGTGTTGCCCAACGCCCAACTTTAGCTATCAAAAATAATTGACAATCATATTAATCATGTAAGCAATTATGGTCCTGCTTCTATTTGCATTCCCACGAGCATATATAAGATCATCAAGTAGCCAATTAAAGAAAATTTCTAGATTATTATTCACTAAGGCTATAGTTGAACACATCCTAATCTTTCCCTTCCCACACAATTATATTAATCCATTGAGACCAAATAATCCAACAAGTTTTGCAAACCAAACAATTTTAATAATCTAACCAATTCATCAATATCTCACACTTCTTAATACATCTCGGATTCCTAGTAGGTATAGACATACTTTTAATCACAGTCCATCATGTAATTATTCTAAGACAACATCAAATTAACCATCTTTACTTCCAAGGATCTTGGTTAAGATTGTTTATGCACCACGCTATAGACCCAACTTGATAACTCATATCTAAATAATGAACTTCTATGTTTACCACCTCTCGCTTAAACATAACAAGACATTGCAAAAGGTTTTTAACGCTTTCTTTCATAAAAGAGAAGCATTAAACTTCAACACTCCAACTACTCCAAAAGAAATACGTAGAATCAAAGCTTCCACATGCTAAAGAACTCGCAAAAGATAATTCACATTATCTAAAGTACCAAGCGAATAAGCGAATCATGTTTTCCCAACAAGAAAGGCAAACCTTCCCAATGAAATGTCAACCTTGCAAATCAACAATGTTAACAAATAACACAACTCTCGTCAGTCGGAAGAACAAATGATCACTTTATGGAACTAATAAAACCAAGGGAAATCATCCAACTACATTGTAACCACTAACCCAAGAAAATTCATCAACCGCAACTGTAACAAGAATAACCAATTTAAACTCAAGGAAGACAATAACCTTCCCAAAGAAACCCATGCTCAACACCTGGAATTAGTTTACCCAAGGTAAACACTCCACTTTTCTCATACCCCTACCGGTGGTACAACCTGGCCATGCCCATGGCCACAACCAAACTCCACCTCTCGACATCAACTATCCCCACACATAACAATCATATAATCAAATCATAAGCATTCATAATCAATTCATATCAGCAGTCATCAATGTGACATAACGAAAACGTAAATGCAATGCTTTGCCCATTCCCATCCTATTGTTCACCAGTGTGTCAAATTTTAAGTTGATTAGCCCTTAGCAAATTTTTAATTAACCTATTCACCACGGATCTAACACTTGGCTCTGATACCAACTGTAACACCTCAGCCCAATTTGAGCCTAGAATGCTACTAAAAAAATAACATAACAGAAAGCTAATCTAAGATTTTTCTCTAAATTTCAAGAGAGACTCCTTTGAATCTTTGACCATAAAAGGGAGTACTAAACATCTAACAAGAATATGAGCAAGATAATCAATTACCAAATCTTAAAACATAGCCATAAACATTTCCATGAAAGCATCCACTCTATTACAAAGTAAACAAAAATACACCTCGAAGGGTGAATACAATCATAAAGATAAATCACATTCTCTCTAGTAGGTTCCTCTAGTTAAACTTAGAATTCAAAATTAATGAGCATGGTGATAACGTGGTGGAGTGCATCAAGTTTTATTTCTAGCCCTTCCCATGCATGTCACTTCGCAAGAGGTACCTAAAAATAAATAAACAAAGCAACAAGCGTGAGTCCATGACTTAGCAAAGTACAACAAGACAATAAACCAAATCTCATAAACAGACTTTGACTTTAACACATTCAGTCATCCACAATAATATCATAACTATTCAACTTCTAATGCCATGCAATGCAAATGCCTCAAATGTACATTCCTTTTCTCTTTGCATTTACCGATAATACGGAGTATGCATCCATCGATGCACATCCATGCCTGTGCCTTCTAGCACAGGGACCTCAAGCCCACACTCTATGAGTGTGGGGACCTCATGCCCATCCAATACATGAAGGAGACCTCAAATAAGTTATTGCTTGGCTACCACGTAGTCCAAGACTCAAGGATGAATGTTTTGATGCAAATGAGCATAATATACTTAATCAATCATGAGCATATATCATCCAACAACAATATCATGAATAAGATTTATACAAGTAAAACAATAGCAATATCATGAATTTCTTTCTCCGCATATGCTACACACTACTTGCACTTGCCTCAATCGTGTGATGGGTGACGACGAGTAGAGGGCTCTAACCCCAGTTTCACACCATCACTTGATATTCGTAAAACATACTAAGAATACCATCCAAAAGCACACAACATTGTAATAAAACTAAATAGACAAATCCACTCCTAATCGCAACCCAAAACGATACCTTTCCTTCCCGAACACCATTTAGTCCAAAACAGAACAGTCACCTTAGAAAAATCATAACTTTTGATATTTAGCTCCAAAAATTATGAACTCAGACTTTATAGAATCTACACACATGTACCCACAATTTCTTAGCTGATCAAAAGTTCAAACTATTTCGTCTAAATCCTTGTTTTTAACTCTGAAGACAGATCTGTCATCTTCGGTAATATTGACTTAGAAATTCCAGAACTTTTAATTGGTTCATCCAAAAATAGTGATCTAAGATATTATGGAATCCATAGGGAATTATATACCATAATAAATTTAATATAATTTTTCTATTCCGCGGCAAATTTCGCTAACTTAACATTTTCCCCCGACTGTTCCCAACAGAATGTTAGAACTGAATTGCATAATTCAAAATTCCATAACTCCTATTATACGTGTCCAAAAAATGTGTTCTTGAACTTTCTGGAATAATTATAAAGTCATGTATCTATTTCCTGAGATCAAAAGTCGAAATTCGTCCATTTTCCAATTTTAATTTATATAACCATACTTGCTGCTCGAAACCAAGAAACTGAACAGACAGTCGGATTGTAAAAATCATAACTAATTATCTATTCATCCAAACAATGTGAACATGGACTCTATAGAAAGCTACTATAATTACCCACAAATGTCTAGGAGGTGACAAACCCAAATTTCGCAATTACAGTATCCAAAACTACAACACAACGAGAACGGCAGATTACCGATCGACTAACAGTTCCTACCGATCAAAGAACTAATAATCAAAACAAAGAAGAAATGAATTGTCACCATTGAAGACCGTGACAAGCCCTTGAAATTCTCTGCGAGATCAACAACCTCTTCTTTCCTTCTTCCCTTTCCTCCTTCCTTCCTCTCCCTTCCTCCCTCTTCTTGCTTGGTCGGCAGCACACAAGAACAGCAAGGCTGCGCCTAGGAGGAGATGGTAGCAAGGGCCAAGGGTGTGGCTACTGTAGCAACATTGGTACTGGAGCAGGCAGTGGCGACACTATAGCTAGTGTGGCGGTACTGTAGTAGACTAGGGTTTTTGTGACTTGATCCCCCTCCCTTGTCTTCAAGTGGGCTACCAGGCCCCCATGGGCCATGGGCCTCTAAGGGTGGCTCTTTCCCCCGTGACTATGGGTTGGCGGCCCAAAACTCTCTCAAAATTCTGAGTTTTAGCTACTACACTCAAATTTCTTAATTCCAAATTATTGATGTTCAAATTTCTTAATTCCAAATTATTGATGTTTAAGCGGGATATTACAGGATTCCAATGAGGATTACCTAGGGGAATGGAAGAGAAAGACTGCCAAGAACTTGAGAATGGTAGGAACTTGAAGTCTCCTGTGATCCCCTTGAAGATTTGAGGTTGGAACTTTTGAGGAAAAAGAGAGAAGAGAGAAGAACTTGGTGTTTTCTGGAAATTTTGGCCGGTTGGACCGAGAGAGGAGGTAGACCAAATGATAAAGTGTAGGGACCCGGGATTAGATCCGTTTCAAGCTAAGTGATTATGCAAAAAGCGCAACACTTAGCGAGACACGAAAACGATTCTGAGTGCCCGGATATGTGTCTCATGTTAGCTCCCAAGGATTAGTGGCTAACATGCACATATCCAAACACAACATTGCATTCACATCCATACACAATATACAAGAATAATATAATCGTATTTACAACATCATTAAATAGAACCTTAAGGTATATGTTTGCATAAGAGGGTCGATCGGCCAAATCTAAACAACACAAATAAATCGCAGCGGAAGATAAACTTAGAAATAAAAGAGAAAGAGCCGAGTTGGCATGCCCAAACCCACAAGCAACCAACTGGGGTTAAAGTCGTAGTGTCTGAAGTACTTAACCCAATTTGAATGACTTCTCACCTGCAACATGGACAATGCAACTGAGTACAAAAACGTACTCGCAAGACTTACGAATAGCAATATATAATAAATGCATTCAAGTGTTAAAGGAAGGCTTACATGGTTCATTTTCAGCATAAAGCAAGTTTTCATTGAGATAAACGATATAGATTCAAATTGCCATCTGTAAAACATTTAGGAAACAATATATAGCAGTAGGTAATCCCAAATTTATGATCAACAACAGTAGATACTCCAAATATAATCAACACACGAACTTTCCATTCATGACACAATTCATTCCTTCACAAATCAACACGCGAACTTCTGGTTCGGGATAATATTTCAGATCTGAACAAACTAACATAAGGACATAACATTTCCAACCATAACCCAAACCAAATTTCTCATAAGCTAACTACGCATGCTTTCCCACAAGTGATGTCCATAACCGGGGATACGGCTATTCGAATAGATTTAGTTTTCTGCAGAGTTGTACTGCTTTACCCACACGATATGCATACCTCTCAATGTCAGCCAATGCACTCTTCCTTTGTAGTATGACTGAGATAGCATAATAAGGCCGTTACAATGCTATGTCCTAACTATCAAACCACCCAAGACTCAGAACCATGGCAGGCTATCGTACGCGCTAGTACCACGGTTCACCTTGTTGTGTAAGTATGTCCCTTGCGCAGCAATCTGGCATATGCAAAAGACCCTTAAGGGCAAGTAAGGCAAAACTTAACATGCCCCCACTAGATTGACAAGAGAACCATTAAACATTAACAACAACAATTGCCAATCTAATTGTGTTTCGATAACTAACACATAACAAATTATTAAGCCAAGACATCGCCCATAAACCCGGTGTGTGGTTGCACGTAAGACTTGGTTCATCACACCACAGACCGGTCCTTAATTACTCAGATGGGGGCTACATAAATCCAGGACAACCTCCCTTTATCACCCTATCACCCGTCGAAGTCCAACGCACAACAGCAACCCACCCAACAAGTCCACAACACCAGATTCGAAGATCTGGATGCAATCCTCAATATCAACATAATCCAATGCATATAATCCTCAAATTTCATCAAGATTCGATTCAATCCATCGGCCGATGGACTAGCTCCATCAACCGTTTTCGACTACAACTACTAGCATGACTAAGCATCGTTCTACAAATTAGCAAACAATCTCATATAACATATAGCCTTAATCATTCAAGGTAAAAGGGTAATCAACATTCAAAGGAATGCCAATGCAGCAAGTGGATATAACTAAACTACCCATTTGACATACAAGTATTTGAAATTAAGCAATGCATAGAATACTTGAAAAACAACATAGATACATTTTCGAAATTAATAGGAATTCAACATGCATCAAAAGATGAAACTGCTTGCCTTTGCTATGGATGGTCCATGTGCTACTGCAAATCACTCTCGATCACACTCGTACCTTCGTCAACTATCGAATGAACGAAAACATCGAATAAGAGCAATGACACCGAAAACATCCCAAAAATCAATATCATTCACAATGCATGAAATTTAAACAGTAGGTAGATTATGATTTTATATGAATTTAGGTGAAAGAATTATTCCATTTGGAATTCGTATGTGAAAGTTATAGCTGTTTGAAAATTAGCATCTTGGAAAATGCTGAAAAATGGTGTTCGGTTACTATTCATCCAAAATTAATTATTTGGTGAAAATTTGTAGAATAGTGGTAGGAAAAAGGATTACATAGATAAATAGAGAATAAAAATATAAGACCAAAATAACTTGGTTTAACTCATTTGGAGTTCATAAGAATTTTCTACGAATTTTCAAAGATAAAAGAGTTTTCAGTGTAAAAATAATTCTTTTCTGAAATTTCTACCACATTAAAATACTTTTTAAACTCAGGCTAACCTAGCCTCTGTCATAATCAAAGTTGCACATCTAACCACACAATGCCCGGATTCACGATCTTCCAACTATACAACATATCCGATAATTATACGAAATCCACCGACTTATGGGCATATGGTCATGACTAAATTCATCAATCCTTCTCCGCTAGACTACTTAAGCTAATACTAACTATCTAGCTCTACTAGTCTCACATTGGCAAATCATATTCACATACACCCAAAATTTCTCCCGACCGAGGTTTAAAAGACTAACCGACACCTAATGAGCTTTACAATTTAATAACACATCCAACATCTAATGGCACACCAATCGATCAACTTATATCCATACCACTGAACTTAATCGCGAACAACCTCTACCAATCCAATTATATATGTGCCTCTACAATCAACTAATAATCCTTTATCTACTAATCCAATTGAGGGTACAAATCTATCAACTCAGCACATAGGACTTAACTACTAAGTACATGGCAAATCCAAATATTTATTCACAATCAAATCATCTATTCTACCATCACCCAAATCTAGCATAAATGACTCACAAAGAAATCCCATCAATTTACTCATGATTAGATAAATCACCCGATTCAACCTCTATATCTCCATAAATATCATCACAAGAGCTATCCACCAAACAAGAATTCATAAAATCCTTATGCATCCTAACTCCAAAAATTACTAATCCAACGTGAGGGAAAAACCTCCGATTAATTTATCATCCAAGATCACCACCAATTTTCCATGCGACTCCAAAATCATATCATCTGATCGAATGATCCAATTTATATATATAACCTAGCATCCACCAACCAACAATACACACATTTCGCTACAATAATCTAATTATTCACATCCACCAATATATATCGATACATAATCATGCCTACGCACAAATACGACCTAACCGGAGAATTATATCGGTCTTAAGTTACCAAATCATTTTTACAATTAAAGATGCATAAATAGATGTCATGCTCAAGACTAATATGCAACATGCACAACTAATTTCGTAACGCGGTAACATAATAACACTAAAGATTTTACCGCAATGCTAGGTGTGCGAATCGCCACTGGGTGTTGTCTTCTCGGCCACTCGTCCATGTTCGCCGTAGTCGTCGCTGTTTCCTTGTCCGCCCGTCCTCTCGTCTGCGTCCACCATAGTCGTCGCCGAGCTCGTCTGCATCTGCTCGGCCTTCTCGTCCGTGTCCCGCTCCGCATCAGTGCCACCACGCCATGAACAACACGCCATGCCGCCTCGCCTTGCTCGGGTCGCTGCGCCACTGCCTGCATGGCCATCGCATGCATGCACTGTGCTCTCGGTCGGCTCCTCCACGCCGCCGTCTTCGCGCCGCTAGCCGCGCCACCAAGCCTCGCATCCTTGGCTGCCCCGGGCTCGGCCACCTCCTTCTCGACGTCGCCTAAGCCACTCCTTGTGCCTGCTGCCTCCGCCGGCCTTGACGCCTCATCGTCCTCTGTCCCCGTACCTCTGCTTCCTCAGTCGCACCGCGACCAGGCTGCTGCCACCTCACCGCCATCGCTCGCTATCGTGCAGCCGCATGCGTGCCCACCGAGCTGTGGCCTCCACATGCATGCGCTGCGCCGCCTTGCTCCCGAGTGCCCACGCCAAGCCACCATTGTCACCGGGCCACTAGACCGTGTCGTCGTCGCACCCTTGGTCACATATACGGCTGCCGCGCTGCATGCGTGCGCACCGAGCCGCTGAGTAGCGCTTTGGTGCCCTCGTCTTAGCGCTGGGCTATAGCACCGCTGAGCCGTTGCCTCGCTGTGCGCCGCATGGAGCTGCAGCATGCGTGCATGCATGCTGCACAGTTGCCTTGACGCCGTTGCGCTGGCGCACGCTGCACAACTGCCTTGACGCCATTGCGCTGGCTGCTCCCGTGTTGCGCATTGCCTCCTCACCTCGCCTCCACTGCTCCACCATCCAGGCCACCACTACCTGCTCCGTGTGCGTAACACCACCTCCGAGCTGCTGCAGCAAGCTCCGGCCACCTGCCTGGGTTGCTGCTCAAGCTGCTGCTGGCGCATGCATGAGCTGCTGCTTGCTGCTACTGACTATCGCTGCTATAGCTCCCATGCGCCGCTCTACTACTTGGACTGCAGCTGCAGCTGCCTTGCCAGTCTTCTCCCGTGGCTGCAAGGAGCCATGAGCACATAGTGTGTGCCACCTTCCCCCTCTTGCAAAATGTTCAAAAGAGCTTGCATGCAAAAAACTGATTGTATAGATGTGATGCTCATGAGATGATGAACACCATGGCATAACATGCATGAGCAGATTTGTGTTCTTGGGAGTGATTGGAAGGAGAGAAGTGAGATGAGATGGACATGTTCTAATGCTTGGTGACTAGAAGCTGAATAGAGTTGGGCAGTGGAGAGAGGATGCTTCGGTTGGCACAAAAGTTGGAGAAAAGAAATGGTTGAAGGAAAGGGATGGCAGTGGTATAAAGAAATGGAGATGGTTACTAGGCTGGGAACAAAGAAATGGCAGAGAGGAGTGATTTGGCTAGGGGTTGAAGAAATGGGGAGTGGTGTTCGGTTGGGGTTAGGGATGAGCAGTGAGTGGGGCTTTGCATGATGGATGAAGTTGGCAGTGAGAGAAATGGTTGTGTAGTGCTCCCTTGAGATAAGAAATGGTAGAGAGGACAGGTGCTTTCGGCTGTGCACAGCATGCGGAAAGTGGCATTCGGTTGGATGGAGAATGACAGTGTAGATGTATGGTTTGGACTGATATTTGACTTGTTGTTTAAAATAGCAAATTAATTCGAAAAATTATGAAATTTTGAAGGTGAGTTACTTAGTTGTTCCAAAACCTAGGAAAAAATATTCCAGGCACTGTTCGCATGAGTGGTTGTTTGAGAGAGAAATGGGTTGGAGAAATAGCAGAGAAAATATTTGCAGGCGTTTCATCTGCTACTTCTTTTCTCCGTTTGCGAAATCGCGCAAACTGCCATGCATACGAAAACGAATCCCAGAAATGGGTTGGTCGTGCGATGAGGATTGCGGGGGTATGACATGCATCGCTTGGTTTTGAGTTTTTGGATGAGATTTGAAGGAGAGAAGTGAAAGAAGTTAGCAGGGAAGGGAAAAGGGAGATGACAGGAGAAGAACGGACACGCAGACGTCTCACCTGCGGTCGGTCGATCTGAAAAAGAGCGGTGATACTAATGCATGCATGATGACATGATTTTTGAAATACAAGCGAAAACATAAAAAATAAAAATAATTTTTTTAAAGCGGTCGTTCAACAATTTGATTTAACTAAAATGCAACCTTTTAATTAATTCAATTTGATTTTAAAAGCAACATTTTAATTAAACACCGGAAAAATTTTAAAACGCAGTCAAAAAATTAATAGATCGCCAAATTAAATATTAATATCCCGATTATGGAAATCGAGGTGTTACATAAGGAGTCGGCCACTACCATTTTTGGGACCACCAGTCAAGAGTGGTAGTACCGCACTAAAGGCATGGTAGTATCGGACGGCGGTTGTACCGACGGTAGTACCGTTTTTCCTAATGAATCAGGGGCTGAATAGGGATGCAAATGATCCTTAATATAACACTCAAATATATACTTTTCAGGATCATTCTGCATGAGATAGATAATAAGAGCCCCAAATAACATAGTTTTTACCAAATTAGAGAATTTTGAGAAAGATTTTAAAATAGTTTTCACAAAACTTCAAGAATTCCAAATGAGAGCAAATAATATGAGGCATAAGTTTCAAGCAACATTAGCATGATCTATTACATTTAACTCATTTCTCAATTTGCAAAACCGACTCTCATCTAATGGTTTGGTTAAGATATTGGCTAATTGATCATCGGTCCATATGTGTCTAATAATTATATCTCCTTTGCTCACATGATCTCTCAAGAAATAGTGGCGTATATCTATATGCTTGGTTCTTGAGTGTTGAATCGGGTTATTTGCTATCTTCACGACACTATCATTATTACATAAAAGGGGCATGTTATCAAATTTAATTCCATAGTCCATCAAGGTTTGCCCCATCCAAAGCAATTGAGCACAACAACTGTAATACCCCAAAAGTATTAGAAAGAATTATCAGGAGAGAGTTAGTTGAATTAAGAAAAGGACCAAATGAAAAATAGTTAATTAATCAGTTAAAGAAGGGGTTAGTAGCAAGTTTTGGGAAGCTTGGGCCGGGGCCTCAGGCCCATGGGCATTCTGCCCATAGGTGGGAGGGAGGAGGCCGTCCATAAGGGGGGCCAAACCCTAGGCCGCCCCTCCCCTCTCCCTTTGGCCGCCCCCACCCTCCTCTAGCTTCCGCCCCAAGTACCTTGGCCGCCTCCCTAGTCCCTGTGCCTTCCCCCCTGCGCCTCCCCTGCTGCCGGCAAAGATCGTCCACCTCCCGCTGCCTGCTGAGTGGGGAGAAGAAGGAGGTCGCATTCGTCGTGGCCGGCCAAGAAAGGAGAAGAAGGAGGAAGGGAGGGAGGGGAGAAGAGAGGGAATGGGAGAGATCAAGGGCTAATTCGTGATCTTTAGTGGTTCATCAAGGGTAAACTCAATCCCCATTGGTTTAGTAGTGAATTCGTGATTTTATTCAATGTCGGTATTTAGATCTGTTAGAGCAGATTGGTTTGGCTGACGTTTTTGATAGAGTTAAGAGCAGAATCTGTCCTAGACGTCTCCTATAGAATTATAGGCGATGTCGATACCTTTTCGTAGAGGGCTAGATCACATCGTTTGGACGAGCGGTTCAAAAGTTATGAATTGTTTAGCGCTGCTATTCTGTAATTCTGCAGTATTCCTGACAATTAATGGTAATTGAACCGTAGCAACTAGTTAGTGGAATTTTTAGGAGATATCACTATAACGAAAAATATAGATAATTATCTTAGCTTTCTAGAAAGTCTAAGAACGTGTCATTTGGATCTTGGATCAAAAAGTTATGGATTTTAGAATGTGACTGTCCATTAAGGGAACAGTCGACTGTTTAAGATTTTGGGAGTTGGGTTGCATTAGAGAACGTAGCGATTTCGTAATTGCTTCTAGTTTTGTTTTGTTCAGTATTATTGTCTTAGCGTGCTTATTAAATATGTTTAAGTGGGGGATTGGTCCCGGGGGCAACGCCTTCTTCACGTCCTCCGTTCTTGCACGGTTTAGGCAAGTACTTGTTTGCTAGATTTATTCTGAGTGAATGGTCTTGTTTGCTAGTATTGTGAGTATATGTGATATTCATGGATGCTAGAGTGTTATGGATATCAATGATCATGTTTATTAGTGTTGTGAAAATATGTATTATTCATGGATGCTTGAATGTTATGAATGTCTATGAACATGAATGATGGAAGTATGAATAAGTTTATTCATATGTGATGTTGTTGAGAATGCATGATTATGATGATTTAAGATTTGTTTATATGCATCATGCTGACATATTGAGGACTTGGTCACGTGGTGACCAAGCATTTGTTGAGGCCCCTGTCATGAATATGACGGGCTTATGGTCCTCACACTCGTGGAGTGTGGGCTTAGGTCCCCATACTTGTGGAGTATGGGAAATGGTCCCTGTGCTAGATGGCACAGGCATGGGTATGTATCGACGGATGCATACTTTGCATTATCGGTAAAATGAAAAAGAGAAAAGGAAAGAGAAAGTGCATTTGAGCATCTTGCATAGCATGAGCATATAACATGTTTGTTATGAAGATTTGTGGATGATTACAATTGTTTATGTTATTATTGCCATTTATCGTACGTGCTGAGTCTTGAGACTCACTCTTGCTGTTGTTGTGGTTTTTAGGTGCCCGTTACAAGAACGGCATGCATGGGAGGGAATAACTCTTAAAGTGGTTGCACAATGGCACAAACCATTCACATTAAATTGGTTGGAATATTGATTTAGTATTTGAGTAGTCTGGTTAAGGAATTGTTTATGATTACTCTTTTGCTTGGAATAAATTGTAATAAAGATGATTAGATGATTTTGGATGCTCTTTGGATTATATCTCAGCTGTTTAGCATGCTATAGATGAGATAGTGATGATTAGCATAGTTTTGGATGTCACTTAACTATTGGATGTTGGATTTATTTAAATGTGTTATATTTAACTGTTGAAACCTCCGGTATAGTTAACTATACAAAGGAGGTTCTGCCGAAATTTTGTAAAATGTCTTAGTTTTAAATTATTAGTTTGTTAGTTTAGTAACATTCTAGGCTCATGTTGGGCTGGGGTGTTACAACAACTACCCGCAAAAGCATATTCAGCTTTGGCGGTGGATAGGGCTATGAAATTTTGTTTCTTGGATGATTATAAAACTAAAGATCTTTTTAAGAATTGATAACTTTCCGAGGTGTTTTTTCTATCCACTTTGCAACCTGCATAATCGGAATCCTAAAATCCAATTAAATCAAAATTTGCACCTTTGGGATACCAAAAGCCAATGCTAGAGGAATGCTTTAATAATTTAAGAATTCCTTTCACGACCACTAAATGGCATTCTTTAAGTGATGCTTGAAATATTGCACACATGCAAACACTAAACATGATATCCGGCCTAGATGCGATAAGATAAAGCAAACTACCAATCATTGATTTATAAAGCTTTAAATCTACCATATTACCTCCCTCATTAAGGTTGAGATGACCGTTGGTGGCCATGGGAGTTTTGATGGGCTTTGCGTCTTCCTTGCCAAACCTTTTAATCAAGTCCTTCACGTATTTTGTTTGGCTCACGAAAGTGTAACGTCCCGTTTCTCCTAGGTTCTTGCCCAGTTTTCAAAATAAAAGTAACAATTTGGTTTTGTTGAGAATCCAAAGCTTAACCTGACATTTTGAAAATTTGGAGAGTTTAACTTGAATTAATCAAACCTTAACTAAGCTCCTTGTTGGCGCACTTTGCTGGTTGCGCCTCTCTGTTGTTTCCTCGCTGCCCCTTGGGCTGTTTTTCCTCCGAAGCGTCTCTGTGTGTCTCTTGGTTTATCTTTTCTCTTCCAACCTCCTTTGTTGGTTTGAATCTCTTTGAGATTCAGACCTCCCTCTCTGTTTTATCTCACCCTTTGTTTGGACCTCCCCTTGCTTTGGCTTTCCTACTGAGGATCTAGCTCAGGTTTGTGTTTCAAAACCCCTTTAACCTCTCAAAGCCAAGCTTGGCTTTGTTTCCTTTTCGTTGGACCTCCCTCCTGGGTGGTTCAGTTGGTGTGCGGCATCCTATTCTGGTCTTTACCGTTACTCATTTTCGGTACTTCCGGCCCCCGTCGTACCTCTGCAGGGTTCCGGTACTACCGTTTTTGTTAAGACATCCTTTGAGTCTTTTTGGACCTCCCTTGTCTCTTCGGACCTCCTCCTTGTGCCTTTGGACCTCCATCAAGTCCTCTAGGACCTTTTCCTTGCTTGCCTGGACCACCTTTGTGTAGTTCGGACCTCCCCTTGTTCAGATCTGGCCGTTAAGATCTCCTCTTTGGAGATCTTAACCGCTCAGACCTCCCCTTGCTCAGATCTGGCCGTTAGGACCTCCTCTTTGGAGATCTTAACCGCTCAGACCTCCCCTTGTTCAGATCTGGCCGTTAGGACCTCCTCTTTGGAGATCTCAACTGCTCAGACCTCCCCTTGCTCAGATCTGGCCGTTAGGACCTCCTCTTTGGAGATCTTAACCGCCCAGACCTCCCCTTGCTCAGATCTGGCCGTTAGGACCTCCTCTCTGGAGATCTTAACCGCCCAGACCTCCCCTTGCTCAGATCTGGCCGTTAGGACCTCCTCTCTGGAGATCTCAACTGCTCAGACCTCCCCTTGCTCAGATCTGGCCGTTAGGACCTCCTCTCTGGAGATCTTAATCGCTCAGACCTCCCCTTGCTTAGATCTGGCCGTTAGGACCTCCTCTCTGGAGATCTTAACCGCTCAGACCTCCCCTTGCTTAGATCTGGCCGTTAGGACCTCCTCTCTGGAGATCTCAACCACTCAGACCTCCCCTTGCTCAGATCTGGCCGTTAGGACCTCCTCTCTGGAGATCTCAACCACTCAGACCTCCCCTTGCTCAGATCTGGCCGTTAGGACCTCCTCTCTGGAGATCTTAACCGCTCAGACCTCCCCTTGTTCAGATCTGGTCGTTAGGACCTCCTTTCTGGAGATCTTAACCACTCAGACCTCCCCCTTGTGTAGATCTGTCCGTTAGGATCTCCCTTTTGGAGATCTTAGCCGTCTAGATCCTTCCTCGGTTGGATTTAAAGGTCCCGACCTCCTTAGGTCCAAGACCTCCCTAGCGCTTGGACCCACCGTTGGCTCCTGCGGTCGTACCGCTTGAGGCCTTGCCTTCATCACTTAAGGACCGTTCGATGCTGTTTGGATGGCCCGATCCTAAGGACACGTTCGTTGGTCCGAACGTCCCCTTTCCCTCCCAGCTGTCCGATCTAAATCAGACGGCCTGGTCTCGTTGACTTGTTTGGTTGGTCCGAACGGTCCCTTTGTTTTGCGCCATCCGATCTTGATCTAACGGCCTCAGCCTTTCCCCGCGTATCCTTGCCTTCGCGGACCTCCCCGCGCCTTTGATCTTGACCGTTAAGGTCCTCCCCTTTGAGATCTTGACTGTTAGACCTCCTTTTTGGAGATCTAACCGTCAGGACCTCCCCGCGCTTTTGATCTTGACCGTTCAGGTCCTCCCCTTTGAGATCTTGACCGTTAGACCTCCCTTTTAGAGATCTAACTGTCAGGACCTCCCTGCACCCTTTGGTCTTGATCGTCGGACTTTCCCTTTTGGAAGATCTGAGTGTTTTGGACCTTCTGTCCAGGACGTCCCCCTTGAGTGTTTTGGACCTTCTGTTTAGGACCTCCCCCTTGAGTGTTTTGGACCTCCTGCCCAGGACCTCCCAGTGGTCTCTTGCGAGACAGCCCTTGCAGTAGGGCCACCCCTTTTGACCAGTGGTGCACCCTTGTTGACTGGCCCCACCCGTCAGCTCCACTCAACCTTGTTATTATTGCTCCTGCCTCAGAACTCTGTGCGCATTTAATAGGTGTCGGATCACATTAAATGCAATCATCAGAATAACCCCACTCAACATTGAGCACGAATGCTACTAAAATTAAATTAAACAAAACTAAACTAAGACAAATTACCAAATTTTCGGCAGAACCTCCTTTGTATATTTAACTATACCGAGGTTCCAACAATTAATCATAGCAATTAACACTAAACTCAATATTCTAGTTCATTCAGGTATGCAAGATAATCTAATAAACATAAACAAAACTTGCTATTCTCCTTATTACAATTAATCTGAAATTTAAAACCATCCGTAAGTGATTCACAAGTAGTTTACTTATTGTTGGAATAAAATATATATTGCAGCCGCCTTAAGGATGAGTGATATTGAGTGCATCCAAACATCTACTCCCTCCCATGCATGCCGTTCTTGCCAGTTGTACCTAAAACATATCAAAGCAAGGGTGAGCCCAAAGACTCAGCAAGTATCAACAAGGCTAAAGCTAAAAAATCACTGTCATTGCATCAATATTCCAAATTAAACATTACACTTAACATAGCTTTCATGCTTATGCAATGCGACCATGCAATGCACCTTTTAAACTTTATCTCTTTTGCATTTTACGTGTCGAGGTATACATCCGTCGATGTATACCCTTGCCTATGCACTTTGGCATAGGGACCAAGAGCCTATACTCCACAAGTATAGGGACCTTTGCCCATCATCATCATGATGGGGACCTCTTCTCATTGCCCACATTCTACTGAATGTGGGGACCTCAAGCCCGTCATTTACATGACGGGGACCTCAACTATTCATACTTGGTCACCACGTAACCAAGACTCAATCATGCTTACTACATGCATATGTACAATGACATCATCTTCCAAACATATGAATTCAACGTGTACATAATAACATGTAAGCATTAACAACATACACAGGAAGCTTTAACCATAACTTGCATTTACCAAGATATATTGTAATTCATCACATTAACATCCATGCATGGCTATTACGAACAAGACACAATCAATCTTAGCAAATAATCATAATTATTCTACAACCCGAATACTTGCCTCAACCGTGCGAGAACGGTGGACGCGAAGAGGGTGCTGCCCCTGGGATCACGCTCCCACCTGAACATAATGATAACCCAAACGAAGACAAGCATACTGGACCAAAATCATAAATAAGAACACAATTGAACTCGCTAAACTCCCAAGCGTTTCCAATCTTCCAATTTCTACCGATTGATTTGGTGTTCACTGCAGACAGTCAACTTCTAAAATACATAACTTTCTGCTCAAGAGTCCAAATAAGATGTTCTAATACTTTCTGGAAATATAATTAAATTACCTAAATAAACTTAGTTGGGGAGCCCTTCTGATTCTTCCATTTACTGCCTCTACCAAGCCAATCTACAGAACATCAATTATCACGTCGGGTTCTCTGGATAGTACACTAAAATTATCATAACTTTTTCTACGAAAGTCCAATTCTTATGTTATTTAGCTTTCTGGAAAGGTGAGGAAATTACCCATCTTTTTGATTATAACAAGATCCTCTGATTTCGTATTTAACTAATAGATTAACTCAGATTTCTACAGACTGTCAGGATGTTGATAGATTAACAGGACAGCGGCACTAAACAATTCATAACTTTCTAACCGTTAATCAGATTTGGGCGTTCTTAGCGGCCACGGAAAGCTAATGACATAACCAAACTATATCTAAGAGGGTGGATCCCCAGATTCTGCTTCTAAAGACATGAAATCCACGGATCAAACTACTGGACAGAACGCGATCTAGATAACCGACTTTGCTAAAACAACTAATTAAGCATCTACTCAAGGAGAAACAATGATTACCCTTGACGACATGATGAAGGGACTAATGAGAACAACGATGATCGCCCGCCTACGATCTCTCCCCTTCCTCTCTTCTTCCTCCTCTTCCTCTTCTTCTTGATCAGTAGCAGGGAGCACCGACGGTGAGGAAGGGAGGCACCACCATGGAGGAGAGGGGCGTGCTACAGTAGTCATGCTACAGTGATGGCAGCGGTACTATAGCTACAGTGCACTAGGGTTTCCCCCTTCCTTTTATTGGTGGCCGGCCCCTCATGGGCCTCCTGGGCCAAGGCCTGAGGCCCAAGTTGCCGAAGAACTGCAGAAACCCCCCTTTTTTATGTCTAATTTCTCTTTTGAACGCTTTCTTTCGTAGAATAAATCGTTGTATTACATTAAAACCCCCTCTTTCTCCTGTTCAATCGCTTTGCTAAAAGAAACATTCTCTCGATTTAATTATTCTCTCCCGATTTATTTATTCTCTCCCGATTTAATTTTTGGGGTATTACAGTCACATCTGAGGTACCTTATTTTAATTCTTTTAGGGGAAGCCCAGTTCTAGCTACCCCGATTGCCAACACGTCATTGAGCCCTTTCTTGGTGCACTCCACCAACTCTGGCTATATATAGCCTAGGTGGGCAAATCCTTGTAACCTTTTGCTCACTTGCCAACCTTGCTCTCGCCTAGTTTGCTCCAGGCTTGTGCTCGGAGCTTCACCGAGAAGTCGGCCATGGAGTTGACATCCTCCTTTGGAAGACCTCCTTGCGGATCTTTCTTTGGTCTTTGCTTAAAGACCACCCTCTCTTGCCTTGGACCTCCCTTCTCGTTTTGGGCCACCCGTTTGTCTGGTTTTGGTTGAGATTTGCTTAAGTCCTTTTTAGTCTTCTTTTGAAGTTCTTTGGCCTAGTATAGATTTGCTTATTTGGTTTTTGCGAACGTGTAGATCACGAGTTCGAGGAGTTCTTGGATCCAGCTCTCCCAGCCGAAGGTTCTCCACTGCTTGACCAAGGCAAGCCACAGACCTCCTTTTGATTATATTGAACCTAGCTTTGCAAATATATTTTGGTTTTACTTTATCAATGCATGGCTATTTTTATAAGAAATGTTTGGGCTATAGTTACTCTCCTACTTGTTGTTATGCCTCCTTTATCTCTTGTTCTGGTCATGTTGACATGTTTACCTTGTAAGCCTTAGATTGGGTATTTAGTTGGTGTTCCTTGTTACTTGCCAACCTGGGGCCGTAGGTTTATATAGCTTTGCTCTAGAAATCGTGGTTCGGCCTTGTCATGTTTCATTCTTAATAATCTTGACTAATGATCTATGGAATCTGTGGTCGGTGCCACTGTTAAGCAGCTATGGCAGGATGCCTAAGTTGTGTTGACTGTGGTGTGAGACCACTTTGTTAAAACTGATGTGCCAGGACTAGGTGGTCTTTTGGCAAGGGTAATTACGAAATGTTTTGCTGAGGCAAGAAGGCAGGAAGTGAGTAGTGGGTGCTTTGCACATTGGGATGTGGAAGTCTTGCCTTAGCACAATTAAGGACTTAACTTTGTGTTCTGTTGATCTGGGCCAATCAGTGCAACCACAAGATCATTTTATGGGGATGGTCTAGGCTGAATAATTAGCAATGAGATGGCTTGGGGCTGTTGTGGTTGAGCGTGTGATTCGTTGGTGCAAGAGGGGGCACCCCATAACACTGCGGACTTCTAAACCAAAGGGGGGGGGATTGCGAAACCTTAGCGGGCAGCTCCGAGCCAGTTCAAAGCTTTGTAAAGGCCATGCCGCGCTCTCTAGACTGCTCACCATCGGAAGTGAGCAAGGGTGACCGGAACCCGTCCCGCTAGAGAGACCGTGGATTGTGGGTAAAGTTGTACACCTCTACAGAGTGTAAAATCTATTGAATAGCCAAGTCCTTAGTTAAGGACATGCACAGTGAAAATGGTGCAAGGGGTAGTGTTTCCAAAGTTTGTGCCCTTTGGACACTTCAATGAGATGCCACAGCTTTGCCTCGAAGAGACCTTGGCCGGCTCTAGAGGGGTCGGGGTTGGCTCGGGTAGTGGTCCAGGGGCTGGTTCGGACCTCTGGAGTGGGTGCTCTAGGGTGGCTTTTGGGTGAGGACCTGGTCATGGGTACGACCAGACCTCCTCCTTTTGGTTGTGGTTGTGAGTTGGTGCTCACTCCCTCTTTGTAAAATCAAATGTATTATATACTATTGTTTTAACTTGCTGTTTTTCAATCTACTTATGTTATTGCTTTCAAAACTTGGCTTTGCGCAATCTAACCATACAGCTCTCAATTGGTAAGCCTTCGCATGAATATTGCTTGCATAAATGCTCCCTGTGTCTTGCTGAGTACATTCAAAGTACTCATGGCTTAAAGCCCTGTGTCAAAGCAGATTTTGAAGATGATCAAGTGCAGGGCAGTGCAGACCTCTTTGAGGAGGAGTTCTTCGACGACCCTGCTGCCTAGGACATCCTCCACTCGACAGCCTGTGGGCTTGCCGGATGGCCTTTACGTGCTTTTGGTGCTTTTGCTTTGGAGCTCTTTTGTTGCCGGCTGTAAGTCTTTGTCGGTTTTTGTAAGCCCTTAGTGGCAGACCCCTTGTGTACAAGCTTGACCATAAGGTCCTATTTAATATTAAGCTTAATTTGTCTGCTTCATCTTTTGTTTGACCTTGTGGTTGCGATGTTATCTTGTGTACTGTCTTGAACTAGCTTCGTTGTCACAGGACTAGTTGAGACGCATGTAAGGACCTCTAGGAGGTCCCACGGGACTTTGCCTGGGAGATCCTGTCGGACCTCTCTGTGATATACCAAGAGGTGTTACCGGCGGGTTATAGGCCAAGACCTCTAGGAGGTCTTGAAGACCTCCTGGGAGGTCCTGGTAGACCTCCTCGGGAATGCACCGAGCGGTGCTGCCGCTCCTCTCTGCGGTAGCACCGTAGCGCAAAAAAAAAATGGTCCTCCCGGACCTTTGCTGTATATCACAGGGCGGGTCGTCACAGAAAGTCCCATCCTTGAGTTGCTTGATTGTCCAAGGAAATAGCTAAGTTCTCTGATCATGGACATTTCAAATTTCCTAGACATCATTTCACCAAATTCCTTGCAAAATTCTTGGTTAGTAGTCTCGAAGATAATATCATCAACATATATTTAACATGCAAAGAATTCATCATTTTAAACTTTTGTAAATAAAGTTATGTCAACCATTCCGATTTGAATCCTTTGGAGAGTATAAAATCTTGAAGGCGTTTATACCATGCTCTAGGAGCTTGTTTGAGACTGTAAAGAACATTGGAGAGTTTATACACATAATTTGGATTCTTGGGTTCCTCAGAACCGGGTGATTGTTCAACAAATACAAGTTCAGATATTTTACCATTTAGAAAAACACTTTTAACATCTATTTGAAATAATTTAATATCAAAGCAAGATCCAAAAGCAAGCAATATTCGAATGGACTCAAGTCTAGCTACGAGAGCGAAAGTTTTACCAAAATCCAAATATTCGACTTGCGAGAATCCTTGAGCAATAAATCTTGCCTTATTTCTTACCACCATTCTACTTTCGTCGTGTTTGCTCCTAAAGACCCATTTTGTGCCGATTACGTTAAGTTCCTTGGGTCATTCCACCAATGTCCAAACACCCTTTCGGGTGAAGTTATTTAATTCTTCATGCATTGCATTCACCCAATCCAGATCATCGAGCGATTCATCTACATGTTTTGGTTCAAAAGAAGAAACACACGTGTAATGCTTATAATAAGAAGCAACACGAGATAGAGTTTGGATTCCCTTACTAACATCACCTAATACTTGGTCTATTGGATGATCTTTTGCAATTGCATTGTGGATCTTTGAGGGTAAGTATGGTGTTTGTTGATCTTCCTTTTCATCATCTTCATTAATTTGAATTTGGGACGTCATGGAAGAAGTAGGAGGTTCGACTTGGATGGAGGATGGTGAGTCATTTAAATCTTCCTTTGCCTTGATGTCGTCTATTTGCATGTTCTTCATTACTTGCATTAATCCTTCGTTACCTATATCATCCAAATTTTCTTGCTCTTCTTGAGAGCCATTAGTTTCATCAAATTGTACATCATGAGTCTTTTCAACTAAACTGGAATTTTTGTTGAAGACACGATAAACTTTACTATTTGATAAAAAGCCAAGTAAGAAATCAACATCACAACGACTCTGAAATTTTGAAAGACGAACACATTTCCTCAAAATGTAACATTTCCAACTGAAAACATGAAAATAGGAGACGCTCGGTTTTCTTCCAATGAGAAGCTCATAGGAAGTCTTTTTCAAAAACCGATGCAAATAAATACGATTTATGGCATAACAAGCGGTATTGATTGCATACGCCCAAATGCTATCGGAAGTGTTATACTTATTAAGCATTGTCCTTACCATTTTAATTAATGTTCGGTTTTTTCTCTACATCTCTATTTTGCTCCAGAGTGTAAGTTGTGGAAAGTTCATGTTTTATTCCAAGTGCATCAAAAAAATCTTCAATTTTAGTGTTCTTGGACTCGGAACCATTATCACTATGGATTTTCTTTATTTTGAAATCAAATTTTATTTTGGGCCCTTTTAGCAAAACTTTTGAAAATTTCGGAGGTTTCAGCTTTGTCATGTAAAAAGAAAACCCAAGTATATCTTGAGTAATCGTCCACAATGACTAAATAATAGCTATTTCTCCCGATGCTCTTATAGGTTGTTGGTTGTAACATCCCAAAGTTCTGTTACCGAAATAAAAATAAATAAAGATATTATTTTATTGAATTTTCTGGCTGTCGAAGTTCTTTCTTGATTTTACGCAATTTAAAAGAGTTTTCTTTGTTAAAAGAAGAAAAAAAATTAGTTATTTGATTTCTTGTTTTAAAGTCAAAATGAAAATTTTTGGAATTTTCTGAGATTTTATTAGATTTAAAGTGAAAAGTAAAATTTTAAGTAATTTACGGAATTTTAAAAAGCTTTCACTAATTATTTTAAAGCTAAAATAAATTATGTGCAAAAACTATTACTGATTATAAGTTGAAATTAATTTTATTAAGTCCAAAATAATTCTCACGAATATTTATGAATTTTTCTAGAATTTTTGGACTCTATTTGTTATGTTCTAAAAGCTATATGAATTATTGCCCAAATCTGAATTAATTCGAAAATAAAAAAATTATTTTCCCACGGGTGCCGGAGGTCACCTATCGGGATTTTTTCCCGAGCCAAAGACGTTCCACGTGCAAATTCCAATGTTATGTCTTGCCACTTTCCATTTTGCATTCAATTAATCATGTACCCTTATTTATCTTTTATTCTTTCTCTTTCTCTCTCATATCCATCACCTTCTTCCCGAGCAGTTAGTTCCTACTTGCATTTCTTCAAGCCGTGCCATTCATGGTCTGCTTGCAGACGACAGCGCCACCATGACCGACCCCACTGCAAGCCTCTGCTGCGCGGACATGCCCACGGCTCTGCCACCGCCCCTCGCCCTCGCCGCGCCTAGCCCCAACCACTCGAGCAGAGCTCCAATCGCCATCAATGGCGGCCGCCGCTCTTTCTACTGTTTCTCCGCTTTTCGGCGCATTAAAATGGATTCCGTTTGAAAGGGAATGTCCGCAATAACCTCGCGACGTTACCACGCCATCAATGAACGTTTCCCCTTTGCATGTAACCAATTTGGCGGTTGAATCGTTCTTTAATCGCACCCAAAAATTTCGCTTTCTCGTGAAGAATTCCGCTAATTCAAACCCTCCTCCCTATATAAAGGGAGCACCATGAGGCCCTCTCCGTCCTCAACCCATCCCCAAAACCACTCCTCCTCTCGCCCTATTTTGGTTGAATTTGAGTTCAATCTCGTTGGCGAACGCCGTTAAATCGACCAATTGCGCCTCTACGGTGGAGCCTCGGCACCATCGACCACACCGCTAACCGTCTCGACGCTGTTCTCGCCGTGCTTCCTCGCCTTGGCGGAGCATCAACGGAGCACCGTCGTCTCCATGAGCCACGCCGCGTCGACGTCGTCGTCCTCGTCTCCGGCCATCCGTGCACGTTCCTCCACAACCGAGATCGGTTACGCGTATAGATTCCGACAACTTCGGACGACCGGATTTCAACACCGTTTGAGAACATCGGATAATTTAGCAAGGCAAGTTACACTTTGACCATGTTGCACCTACTATTTTAAAGTTATTTAATTCAGTTTTTAAAATTATTATTGCATGCATATTTTTAGTCAATTATTTTAATACCCCGTTTAAATGCTTAGTTATTCCAATTGTTATTGTATGGCCAATTTTGAATATTGAAATGTCATACCTTGTCACCATAGATAAATTTTTTGGAAATGCTTAGCAAATTCTTAGACCATGATTTTGATTTTGAGAGGATTTAGCCAAACCATTACAAATTGTTTGAAATTAAATCTATGGTATTGTTTTACCATAGAGAGTTTGTAAAGATGGTTTCCACTAAAATAAAATTAAATGGTTTGGACTTAGGCGAAACGGATGAATGGTGGGTACAGGTTTATGCACGGGTTTAATCTGGTTAGGATTAAAGCCCAGGGTTTGTTTTGAAAGACGCCCAAGTCAATTAAGGACCGGCCTTTGAGCATTCCTTTGCTATGCCTTACCGTACCACCACACGTCCTGTATGGGCAGGACCTGGCTCATTAATTTGGGATACCTCGTAGATATTCGTGTCATTTTGTATGAGTGGGTGTCGGTTAGACTATAGTCCCACCTGGCGCAAGAGGGGGCCCTGAACCTGCGGATGGTTAGTCCAAAGGGGGCGAAACCTTAGCGGGCATGAGTACTGTGAGGTAGATCATTGTAAAGGCCTTGTCACGTGCTCTAGACTGCTCACCTTAGGTAGTGAGCGGTGGCATAGATATATGCCGGATAAACTAGAGAATTCGTGTCGTGTGGGTAAAGCTGTACAAACTTTGTAGAGTAGAAAACTATTCGAATAGCCACGTCCGCGGTCATGGACATGCTAGCAAAGCCACTTTGAGTTAGACTTGTTTTTGGTTTTAAAATGATTTCAACAGATGTTTTCAGGATGGTTAATCCTGTGGGAAAATTGGGCGGTTAGCCTTTGTGATTGGAGGATATCCATCACCTTTCTTGGAGGTTATCCACATTATACATTTGTCATTTAAATTATGATTTTAAATACTGTATGAAAATGGCCTTGAAATCTAATATGATTATTTAAACTAAAAGCTAGCGCTTTACATAAAATAACCACCCAATGTCCTTTATTTACCTTATGCATGCATTACAATTCCATATTGGTGTAACTTGCGAGCACAGTAGTTGTGCTCATACTTGCTTTATGCAAACAAATTTCAGAGGAGAAGGACTTCACCATCGGTGTGGATCTCGACGACTAGGCCGCTACCCCTCGATTGCTCGTGGCGAATCAATTTGACACCACTACTTCCTCGTCTTCATTGTGTTATTTACTGTTGGCTTGTAAGCCTCTTTTGTAATAAACTCCGAATAATTATTAATAAAGTGCGTGATATGTTTTGATTATCACTTTTGTTGACTGTGTACACTAGAAATCCTGGACTAGTGTATGAACACAGAGAATTCGGGATCCTTCGCTCCCGGGTTCGACATTGGTCCAAACAAATCCATATGTAAGAGCTCTAATGGTCTAGAAGTTGACATGATACTCTTGGAAGGATGAGAGTTTGCAACTTGCTTTTCGACTTAACAAGCGCTACATAATCTATTTTTCCCAAACTTCACTTCTTTTAAGCCAACCACTAAGTCATGTTTAAAAAGATTTTTGAGTTGAATCATACCTACATGAGCAAGCCTCCTATGCCAAAGCCAACCCAAAGACATTTTTGCAATTAAACATGTTTTTAAACATGAATTATTTGAAGAGAAATCCACCAAATAGAGATTACCAAAATGAAATCCTTTGAAAGCCAAAGAGTTATCTTTTTCATTTGAAATAGAAACACCTTTTTGAGAAAAAGTATACGTTAAACCAAGATCACAAATTTGAGCTACCGATAGCAAGCTAAAATCGAGTGATTCAACTAAAGATTCATTAGAAAGTGAAAGGTCAATGGATATAGCGATTTTACCCAATCTTGTTACCTTCCCTTTGCTGTTGTCTCCGAATGTGATTTTGTCATTACTTCCTTTTCCATTTTCAAATGTGGTGAACATTTTTCAATCCTCGGTCATGTGTTGGGTACAAGAGCTATCAAGTACCCAATGTTTTCCACCGGATTTGTAGTTTACCTACAAAGCAAGAATCAAGTTCTTTTAGGTACTCAAATTTGTTTGGGTCCAAAGAGGTTAGTAACCAAGGCTTTGGACACCCAAATAGCATTCTTTTTTGTACCTAAAATTGAAGTACCAATAAAATTAGCTACAACCTTACCATTCATAGATTTTTTTAAGCATTAGCATGAATCGTAAATGGCATAGGATTTTGTTTTAGCAAGGGAACATGAGTTTTGTAAATGTCCTATACTATGACATTTATAACAATATTTTCTATTTTCTTTTACAAGCCTTGTGGGCTTTTAAACTTGCTTCTTACCTTTCTTGGGAATAAATCCAAGTCCTTTTTTGAATGAGCACCTTTGTTCACTCAATAACTTGTCAAGGGTAGCCTTTCTCTTGAAACATTTTTCCAAACTTTTGCTTAGCTTGGTAACTTGCTCTTTCAATTAATTGTTTTCAACAATGAGCAATGGATCACATGACTTAGCCATACAAGAATTAGAGTCAATTTTTGAACAACATGGTAAGGCTAACAAATCATCACAAGAGATAGAAGCATGTCGGGACCCAAAAATACAATTCTGGACCCTCTGTGTATACTGCACTAGTCCAGGATCACGCTAGTGCACACAGTGACAACATCAGTGAAATATCCATTCCATATACAAAGATAACTAATAAATAGGCAAATAACAATAAACATCAGAGTAAAGACCTTAAGGTCAAAGCTTACAATTAATGCCTCAAAAGGCAAAAAGCTCAATGAAGCTGCAGCGGAACGAAACGGGATAACTCCAGTGAAGCCCATCCATATGCCCACAGGCAATCGGCTGGGGTGCGCGACCTAGTTCTCCACGATCCTTGAAGTAGACCTTGTTGGTGGCGGTTTCCTTCATACGCTTGATTCGTCAAAGCAAGCGTGAGTACACACCGTACTACATAAGTCATACCACGTAAATGCAATTATAGATGCGAGGCTTATTCCAAGGAATGGCATTACGTGGTTATTTTGCGAAAATGCAACATTTGCAATTGAATACAAATAATAGATTGAAAACCAAGTAGAACAAATAGATAATCATAATTTAACAATTTGATTTCACAAAGACACACACAGCCTAAACAGATTATTCACATAGCCATATGATTTAGATCACACAGCTCCCTTCCCACACAGTTTTATGAAGATCTACCCCTAGTGTGAAATCCCCGAGCACGTCCATAACATCATGACACGGCTATTCGAATAGTTTTACACTCTGCAGAGGTTGTGCGACTTTACCCACAAGACACGAATTCTCTAGTTTGTTTGGCATCCGTCGATACCACTGCTCACTACCTTAGGTAAGCAGTCTAGAGTACGTGACAAGGCCTTTACAAAGTCCTGCCTTGACCCAGTTCTGCTCGCTAAGGTTTCGCCGCCTGGCCCCCTCTTGCGCCCGAATCGTCAACCAAAACAGAACTGAATCAAAACATCGCTAATTAATTAGCCAGGTCCGTCCCATACCAGACATGTGGTTTATGCGGTTAAGGCCCAGTTCAATGGCGCACATGGTGAGGTCCTTAATTGACCAAGGCAAGACTTCCACATGCCAACTAAACCACACAGCCACACAGATTATTATTCACACAGATCACACAGATTATTGTCCACACAGATCACACAGATTATTGTCCACACAGATCACACAGTCCACCATTTCACACAGTATCCACCACTTGCCTCAGTCCAAATCCTTTTTACCACCCAGTTGATTTAAGTGCAACACATGCCACAAAGACACATAGTACACACAGATTATTATAAGATTGCATAATCACTTAGTCGATTAATAATTGCGGTCTCACATGAGTAAATGATTAAGTGGCATGGCTAAGCAATCTACTCGTACTAACCAACCCACGTTGGTGTTACAATATTACCAACTAAATAGCAACTAGGGTGACAAAGGATCGAGGCATAACAATTACACAAGGAAGGCATAACAATTTGGAATTAACTACTACACCCAAAACATTTAAATAAATACTTAAAGTAAATGCAATAATTTAATTCAAAGTAGTTTTAGAACACCGGGATTCAATATGATCAAAGGTACAACTTGCCTTGCTAGAGCAATAGCGATCTTGAATTAACCCGATCTTCAACTTCCTTGAACTTGAGCTCCTTGGACGATTAGGGACTTGACGTCTAACGAGAGAGCACACTCAAAACAAACCAAAGACAAAAGACAAATCAAATAAACTCCAAACTGAAATTGAATGGTACTGAAAGGTAGATAATGAATTTAGGAATTTGAATGGACTCAAATGGAATTCGGATGAAGAAGATTTGGCTCTCGGAAGATTGAATTTCATATGAAATGATGAAAAAGAATATTCAGAGAATATTCCTTCGGATTAAATAATTAAAAAGAATTAGATACTTACAAGTGGGGTCCACTGGTAAGTGAGAGGGATGAACTCAATGGATGACATGTGGGGTCAACATGTAAGAGAGAAGGAATTTATTAATTGTATGGATGGCAAAAGGGTCCACATGGAAGGGAAAGTATCTGATTTATTGTACTGACATATGGGTCTATACTCATCAGAAAGAAAGAAAGACAGGAGAAACATGCGCTGCCTGCATTGGTCCAGAGAGGAAACAAAGAACAAGGCCTTCACGGCTGAATATGGCGCATGGAGGCTTGGAGCCATGGAGTGGGCAAAGCAAGGAGAAGAATCAACAGAGAGGAAACAACAGAAGCTTGCAATCGGTTCTGGTGCATGCAATTGGCAAACAAAGATTAGAAAAGGAGATAGTTATCCTTGGACCCACATGGAAGTGAGGAAGGCGAAGCCAACAGATAACATAGAAAATCAGCAGAGAAAATCTAACGAAACCACCGAACCGAACACACGTACCCGACCATGAATAGTGACCGCATGCATGGCGGTTGTGGCGCTTGTTGGTGCGGCTTAATCTTGAGATTGGAAAACAATGACTCATGAAAGAATCGAGCGGATGCATGGCCTTCACAACCGGACCATGCATGAGCGATTACAACATATCGGTCTAGTTAAATCGGCCAATGCGGCGAGTTGATCAAGCATTGAAGTTCCATACATGCAAGAAGCTAAAGAGGATGAAGGGCTGCTGCTGCCTGAAGCTAAACGAAGCATCGGATGGCATGAACCGCAGCAAAGCACACGGTATTGCTTTACAGCGCGAGAGTGGCCACGGCGGAGGCGACGCGGCAGCGGCGAAGGGCAAACGGAAAGCAAGCGACGAGCCGGAGATGATGACGCGGTCCGGACATCAAGATTCGGCTCCATGCGACGGCAGCGCGCCGAAGAACGGCGACCACGGCGGCCTCACGGACGCGCAACTCTTCCGGCGATGCTCTGCGAAAAGGAGGTGAGCACGGCGTAGAACGCGGCGATGCGAACCCAACGGTGGTGGAGTTGAAGGCGGGGATCAGCGGTTGCGGAGTAATTGGCGGAGAAGGACGACGTACAAGAGGCGAGAGAACTTCGATTCTCGGCGCCTGATGGATGAAACTTGAATCTAAAAGAGGGAAAGATAGGTATGAGCGAGGGGCACGAGATGGCGCGATCGGATTTTAGAAAACTCACCGAGGAAGCGAGGGCTCGGCGAACGTCATGGCTCGACATGGCCGACGGTGCTCGGTGATCTTGAGCGAAGGAAGGAAGCATGACGTAGAGGGCGGCGACGCAAGCCAACACCGTGAAGCGGTTCGCCGGAGGGCGTCGGACGAAGCGCGATTCGCGGAGAAGAACTTCGATTGAAGCTCGGTTTTCTGCAGATTGCGATGAAACGAGGATGATTCGGAGGAAACCAAATCAGGGGATTGGAAGAGGAGATCGAAACGGACGCGTGAGCGCAAACGGTTCGTTTTTATACGCACCGAGGAGAAAGATATGGAGTTTTGAAATTTTCAGTTGGAACGGACGGGAACTTCGGCCAGCGACTCGTTCTGTTCGTCCGAGGAAAACTATGATGAACAGTTCTCGCGATACTGTAGCACATCGGATCCGGATGAACAGTGCCCCGATGGTACTGTAGCAGTACGGCAGGAGAGAGAAAAGCAGGATTTTCGGAATTAAATAAAATCCCAAAAATCGAGGAGATCCAAATAAATAGCAAACAAATTCAGAAAAATCTCAGAAAATTCCTTGGAGCACAAGGAAGCCAAATAACACAGGTTTTTATTTAATTAATGTTTAGATTAGTCAAATTAAATATTTTTAATTTAGGAAATTCCCAATTAATCTTTATTAATTCGAATAAAATTGGTGAAATTTTCCAGGGACCTAAACTATTTAAAAGATTTTTGAAAACCCAAATTTTGGGACATTACAAACCTCCCCCCCTTAAAGGAATCTCGTCCCGAGATTGGTAACTATAGAATAGGTTAAAGAATACAGCCTTCGGGTTCTCTTCTGGCTTTCAAACTACTTTGACTTGACAGAACTGCTCTTCTGAACACTTACGAAACAAACGCCTTGCTTCTTGCTTCAATGGAAATTTGACAAATTGGCTCTTGGCAGGAAGGCTTCTTGAAACTCGATTGCTTCTGACGGGCTGCTTGATCGGTGCTCGCAGACACTTCTGGAGTTGAGGAGATCCTGCTTCTAACTGGTAACTTAGATTGACAACTAACTCTTCTCCCGAGCTTCAAAATCTGAACAGGCTGACACATCTCTGTCATCTCTATCGTACAATCCTTCACACAGATCTTTAACAGACATCCAAAGGATGAACATGGCTGCGAGGGTGATAATCTGCATAATCCGCGTAGTTTTTCTGCTTGGACTAAGCTACTCACAATCCCTTCAGGATTTAAGACACTTGGCCTTCTGCTTCTTGATTAATGTAAAATCCACGTACTTTGTGATCTGATCCTCTTTTAGCTGAGCAATGACTTGCAATCAACCACTGCAACTTCAGATGGTGACAAGCTATGCGAATCGACCGCAACCCGATCTTTGTAGGGGAACTACTCGCAGAACACTTACTTGCTCGACCCGGTACCACGAGTTAAGACACGACTCACTATTCTTTCAATTTGTCCGCTGATTCAGGGTGATACGATCTTGATCGGAATGAGCATCAAGGCTTCATAGGCACTCATCATCGACATGAGGTAAACCGATCCTCGGTCCGACATCGGCTTTTCGACACATCGTGCAAATTGATCATCTCTGTCGATCGGCACTATACCCATTTCAATGAATACCTTCTCATCGTCAGATACAACCTCTCGTCAGTATACCACTCATGTAGATATACAACTTCTTTAGTATACCAATCTGTTAAACAATCTACATATTCGGTGGTATTAATAGGAATGAACGGCAGATTTCTTTGACGAAACTGCCTGGTCAAGACTGAATTTCCAGCATCGGTTTGTACTATAGGGTTCAACAAATATCTTGCTGCATTGACTGAAGACTGACTTCTGGATTCCACAAGTAACTTTAGCTGACTGCATAATAGATTCATGCGGTAGCTCTTCTGATTCAAAACATCTACCACAGTACTGATCTGTCTTGAGGGAATGGATTTCAACTTCATGGTTCTCGATCCAATAAAATCATTTCTTGGTATCTGGCAGTACAAACACTAGAGAAGTGATTGATCTCTTCTGAAATTCTTACAAACTCAGCTCACTTCTGACGATCTGGCGAACTTGTTCTTTAAACGAGGAGGGGTCTTGGCTTTTCAGAAACGACTATCTCACAGATCTTCAGCTGACACTGACTTGTTCATAGATGATTCTGGGGGCAAACTGAAATTCTTACTCAAAACTCAACAAGCTGACTCTGAGGTCCTGAAGATTAGCTCTCGGATAGACTGAAATTCTCACACATCCTTGTGCTACCATTTCACCTTACAATAAATACTGACACTTGCTGAGCTGATAGGCTTGATTTAACACTGCCTTTATCTGACAAAATCATCTGATATGCACTATCATATCTGCAAACTCTCTTAACAACTTTTGGCATTCTTGCATCTGGAGTGAGTGACTGGTTCTTCTGAGGACACTGGTTGATGTAGTGACCTTTTTCACGACAACTGTAGCATACATGGGTCGAAGCCTGCGATTTTTCTGATGAGACTATGGTAGAACGACTATTTTGGTATTCTCCCACTGACATATCTTACACTGACAATGGCTAGACTTGGTGTAGGATCTCGGAATAACAGGTTTCTCTTGATCACTCTTACTTGATGTCACTTCTTTGTTGTAAAAGGGTGAACTCGACCGGCGATGGTGCTCGCTTGTCTGATGGGTGGCGCAAAATTTTTCCCACCAATCTAATGCAACTCCTTCCAATTGATGAGTAGCATAGAGAACTTTCTTATTGTCGTTGCATTGCACAACGGTTAGCTTTTCTTCTATGGTGCAAATCCAGGATTCTGCATTCTTGAGCTTGTCTGATCCTTTAAAGACAGGTGGCTTGGTCATCATGAACTTCACAAACTTGAACTGAGGGTGTGCCGCTGGGATGGCAACGAGTTGTGCATCATTGTAGAGGTTACTACTGTCCGACGGTTGCATCACCGCTGGTATGAGCTGATTCTGGGTGGCAAGGAACTGGCTCAGATTCTGATGAATCACTACTGGCACTGGAGATAGTTGCTGGTTAACGTCTGCTCTGGTACTGACAACTGTCCATTGGGATTGAGAAGATCTGAGCTGACGCAGACTGTCTCAAGATTACTGATAGGGTTGCCTTCACTAGGGTTCTTTATCTGCTGGTTGACCAGGGCTAATAGATGAGAGGGAAAAGCATAAGGTGAGGGAAAGACAATCTACTAAGGGAAGCAGGTTTAACCCAAGGACACTAAGAAACACAAATAGCTGGAAAGCTATTAAGAAGCATAAAGCTCACAGACAAACTACACACAAGAGAAAGAAGACGAAAAACTAATCGTCTAGTCGATTAAACTCTAACTTAACTGGGTGACTTGGCTCAACACACGGGAGGAACCAAAGCTGATTTATCCTATATGGCTGGTCTGAAGAAAACTCGAACTGGTTACGGTCTTCATCAAATGTTAACTGCTTGCGATCCTTGCAGGCGAATCTTGGAGAAAGACAGGGGCTACGTACAACTTCTTCGTGGTCTTCAATTCTTACGACGAACTTGTCTTGAACACTTGGAGAGATATTGATGTGTTGTTGTTGGTGGTTGCATGGTCTTCAAAGGGTTGCTCAAAACAGCTCTTGGGTATCCACCAAGATATTTGGTACAGATCACGACAACTATAGAAGTTATGAGGGAAGCGAGTCCAATTTAATACTCAAAACGGTGAGCAAGAATATAGATGAGAAAGAAACAGAATGGAAGAGTATAGAAGCTAAACAAGATGAGAATAACACATCATTAAGATTTTTCATTTGCAAAATAAGTTTTGAAGTTTTCCTTAAAAACGGCCATTCTAACTAAGGTCACGACCTACAGTCGATATGGCTCTGATACCACCTCTGTCGGGACCCAAAATTACAATTCTGGACCCTCTGTGTATACTGCACTAGTCCAGGATCACGCTAGTGCACACAGTGACAACATCAGTGAAATATCCATTCCATATACAAAGATAACTAATAAATAGGCAAATAACAATAAACATCAGAGTAAAGACCTTAAAGTCAAAGCTTACAATTAATGCCTCAGAAGGCAAAAAGCTCAATGAAGGCTGCGGAACTAAGCAGGATAACTCGGTGAAGCCCATCCATATGCCCACAGCAATCGGTTTGGTCTTGCGACCTAGTTCTCCACGATCCTTGAAGTAGACCTTGTTGATGGCGGTTTCCTTCATACGCTTGATTCGTCAAAGCAAGCGTGAGTACACACTGCATAAGTCATACCACGTAAATGCAATTATAGATGCAGGCTTATTCCAAGGAATGGCATTACGTGGTTATTTTGCGTAAATGCAACATTTGCAATTGAATACAAATAATAGATTGAAAACCAAGTAGAACAAATAGATAATCATAATTTAACAATTTGATTTCACAAAGACACACACAGCCTAAGCAGATTATTCACATAGCCATATGATTTAGATCACACTGCTCCCTTCCCACACGTTTATGAAGATCTACCCTAGTGTGAAATCCCGAAACACGTCCATAACCGCGACACGGCTATTGAATAGTTTTACACTCTGCGAGAGGTTATGCGGCTTTACCCACAAGACACGAATTCTCTAGTTTGTTTGGCATCCGTCGATACCACTTGCTCACTACCTTAGGTAAGCAGTCTAGAGTGCGTGACAAGGCCTTTACAAAGTCTGCCTTGACCCGATTACGCTTCGCTAAGGTTTACGCCGCTTTGGCCCCTCTTGCGCGAATCGTCAACCAAAACAGAATGAATCAAAACATCGCTAATTAATTAGCGGTCCGTCCCATACCGGACATGTGGTTTATGCGGTTAAGGCCCGCTTCAATGGCGCACATGGTGAGGTCCTTAATTGACCAAGGCAAGACTTCCACATGCCAACTAAACCACACACCACACAGTTATTATTCACACAGATCACACAGATTATTGTCCACACAGATCACACAGATTATTGTCCACACAGATCACACGATCCACCATTTCACACAAGTATCCACCACTTGCCTCGGTCTAAATCCTTTTACCACCAGTTGATTTAAGTGCAACACATGCCACAAAGACACATAGTACACACAGATTATTATAAGATTGCATAATCACTTAGTCGATTAATAATTGCGGTCTCACATGAGTAAATGATTAGTGGCATGGCTAAGCAATCTACTCGTACTAACCAACCCACGTTGGTGTTACAATATTACCAACTAAATAGCAACTAGGGTGACAAAGGATCGGGGCATAACAATTACACAAGGAAGGCATAACAATTTGGAATTAACTACTACACCCAAAACATTTAAATAAATACTTAAAGTAAATGCAATAATTTAATTCAAAGTAGTTTTAGAACACCGATTCAATATGATCAAAGGTACAACTTGCCTTGCTAGAGCAATGACGATCTTGAATTAACCCGATCTTCAACTTCCTTGAACTTCAGCTCCTTGGACGATTAGGGACTTGACGTCTAACGAGAGAGCACACTCAAAACAAACCAAAGACAAAAGACAAATCAAATAAACTCCAAACTGAAATTGAATGGTACTTGAAAGGTAGATAATGAATTTAGGAATTTGAATGGACTCAAATGGAATTCGGATGAAGAAGATTTGGCTCTCGGAAGATTGAATTTCATATGAAATGATGAAAAAGAATATTCAGAGAATATTCCTTCGGATTAAATAATTAAAAAGAATTAGATACTTACAAGTGGGGTCCACTGGTAAGTGAGAGGGATGAACTCAATGGATGACATGTGGGGTCAACATGTAAGAGAGAAGGAATTTATTAATTGTATGGATGGCAAAAGGGTCCACATGGAAGGGAAAGTATCTGATTTATTGTCTTGACATATGGGTCTATACTCATCGAAAGAAAGAAAAACAGAGAAACATCTTACCGCATTGGTCGAGAGAGGAAACAAAGAACAAGGCCTTCACGGTGAATATGGCGCATGGAGGCTTGGAGCCATGGAGTGGGCAAAGCAAGGAGAAGAATCAACGAGAGGAAACAACGAAGCTTGCAATCGGTTACGGTGCATGCAATTGGCAAACAAAGATTAGAAAAGGAGATAGTTATCCTTGGACCCACATGGAAGTGAGGAAGGCGAGAAGCCAACAGATAACATAGAAAATCAACCGAGAGAAATCTAACGAAACCACCGAACCGAACACACGTACACACGACCATGAATAGTGACCGCATGCATGGCGGTTGTGGCGCTTGTTGGTGTCTTGGCTTAATCTTGATTGGAAAACAATGACTCATGAAAGAATCGAGCGGGATGCATGGCCTTCACTACCGGACCATGCATGAGCGATTACCTGACATATCGGTCTAGTTAAATCGGCCAACAGCAGCTTGATCAAGCATTGAAGTTCCATACATGCAAGAAGCTAAAGAGGATGAAGAACTGCTGCTGCCGCACGAAGCTAAAACGAAGCATCGATGGCATGAACATAGCAGTGCACACGGCATTTACAGCGCAGAGTGGCCGGCGGCGGAGGCGACGCGGCGCGGCGAAGGGCAAAACGGAAAGCAAGCGACGAGCCGGAGATGATGGCGCGTCGGACATCAAGATTCGGCTCCATGCGGCAGCGGCGCCGAAGAACGGCGACCACGGTGGCCTCACGGACGCGCAACTCTTCCGGCGATGCTCTGCGAAAAGGAGGTGAGCACGGCGTAGAACGCGGCGATCACGAACCCAACGGTGGTGGAGTTGAAGGTAGGGGATCAGCGGTTGCGGAGTAATTGGCGGAGAAGGACGACGTACAAGAGGCGAGAGAACGCTCGATTCTCGGCGCCGCGATGGATGAAACTTGAATCTAAAAGAGGGAAAGATAGGAGCGAGGGGGGCACGAGATGGCGCGATCGGATTTTAGAGAAACTCACCGAGAAGCGAGGGCTCGGCGAAACGTCATGGCTCGACATGGCGGCGGTGCTCGGCGATCTTGAGCGAAGGAAGGAAGCATGACGTAGAGGACGGCGACGCGAAGCCAACACCGTAAACGGTTCGGCGGAGGATCGTCGGACGAAGCGCGATTCGCGGAGAAGAACCGATTGAAGCTTCGGTTTTCTGCAGATTGCGATGAAACGAGGATGATTCGGAGAAACCAAATCAGGGGATTGGAAGAGGAGATCGAAACAGACGCGTGGCGCAAACGGTTCGTTTTATACGCACCGAGGAGAAAGATATGGAGTTTTGAAATTTTCGGTTGGAGCGGACGGAACTTGACCAGCGACTCGTTCTGTTCGTCCGAGGAAAACTATGATGAACAGTTCTCGCGATACTGTAGCACATCGGATCCGGATGAACAGTGCCCGATGGTACTGTAGCAGTGCGGCAGGAGAGAGAAAAGCAGGATTTTCGGAATTAAATAAAATCCCAAAAATCGAGGAGATCCAAATAAATAGCAAACAAATTCAGAAAAATCTCAGAAAATTCCTTGGAGCACAAGGAAGCCAAATAACACAGGTTTTTATTTAATTAATGTTTAGATTAGTCAAATTAAATATTTTTAATTTAGGAAATTCCCAATTAATCTTTATTAATTCGAATAAAATTGGTGAAATTTTCCAGGGACCTAAACTATTTAAAAGATTTTTGAAAACCTTAATTTTGGGACGTTACAAAGCACTAGTCATAGACATGATATTAGGAGTAACTTTCACACTAGGCATCTCATTTGTAATGTCACAAGTAATTCCAATATTTGAATGAGATTTGTTAATATCCTTTAAAAGGAGTGAGTCATGAGCTTCCTTTAGATCCTCATAAGAATAATTTAAAGAGAGATATTCTTTCTTCAAGACCTTAAATTTTGATTTCTCCTTTCCAAGGTATTCATTTAATTCTTCAAGCATATCCATTAATTCATCGTAAGATGGCTCATTATCATTAATGTATTTTACTTTGTCTCCTTTTGCCATGAGGCATGTAGGAGTGGAGAAGAGTAACGATAATTCCTTGATAGCAATGCCAACAAATCCTTTCTTCTTGGAGGACCCGTCATTATCGGAGCCGAAGTCAGAATACTCCTCATCGGAGTTCCATTCTCCAACATGTGCTTCATGTAATACCCCGAATATCAATTTGAGAGAATGTATTATTCGGGAGAGGGAAATTTATTCAATTTTCGAGTGCAATATAGTTTAGAGAGGGATTTCTCCTAACAAAGAAAGTATCCAACAGCGATTATGTAATATCCTGTTTAACATTAGAGAATTAATTGACATGAGAAAGGTATTTAACAGGAATTAAAAAGAGAAATCAGATTTTTAGAGGAGAAATAATCTTGGGCTTTCGGCCCACTTTGTTTGTCCCAAGTGGGAAGTTGGATTAAGAAAGGGGCAACCAAACCCTAGGAACCTTTTACTATAGCACGCCGCCACTGTAGCAACCCCTCCCCCTGGCTACCACGCTCTCCATGTCGCCCCCTTTGCTGCTCCTTGCTACCGACCATTGGGAGGAAGAAGAAGGGAGAGAAAGGAGGAGAAAAGAAGATCTTCTTCGCGAGTTTTTGATCAGCGGTCTCTAGTGGTTCTACAAGGGTAACGATTGATGTTCTTCGCCATTTGGATCGTAATAGATGCGAATTCGATTAGGTTTATTGGATCGAATTCCTGCTGCTAGTAGATCAGTTATGTCCAGTATGTTGTGCGGCCGTTTTCATGTTCTTAGAGGCCGAATTAGAGAATCCCACCTTCTAGAGTTATGTGGGATTCGTTCTTAGCTTTCCTTAGTCTCTAAGAACACTCAATTCCGAGTTACGGTTCATAGGATATGATAGATTCTTTCCTGCTGTCCTGAAAATCTGACGTGAATTAACTATCAATTTGTCTATTAAGTTATGATTAAGTTAAGGCAGATTCAGGGTTTCCACCCAGCTAGGGTGTTGTAGAATTTTTTTTAACCTTTCTAGATTGATAAAGAACACTCAATTTGGATTTGTAGAACAAAAGATATGATTATTTCTCTACTGCTATATGGTTCTGTTAGATAGATTGGATGTTCGACTTTCATAGGGTTGTTAACTTAGGTTTTTGGCCGAATTAGGAGATTCCACCAACTAGACTTTCGTGGACGATATTGCTATATTTTCATAGGATCTGAGAACACTCCATTTCAAGTCTCAGAGCAAAAGTTGTGTTGCTTTTATTACTGTTGTCCAGTTTTATCATCCTGCTAGACTATCGGTTTAATTGGGTAGACCAACCATGTGAACCTTGGGTTTTGGAGGATGCGATTAAACATTTCGAGTAGCGTTCTTTTCACGTTGTTTCTTATTCAAGTATTTAATTTGTGTAGGAGGGGGCATTTCGAGTTTAGCGGCATCCGTCTTGCCTCATAACGCTTCGCAGAGTGGAAGGCAAGTACCTTGTGATTCTTATTGTTGGTGAATGCTGAGTGCTTGTTGTTTATACTGTTATTTCTATGATCCATGAGATTCAATGCTTCATGTTATTTCACGTTCGTTAATCCATGTTTAATGAGATGATGTCTTTCATTATTCATAATTCATTCTATTCATTCATTGTTCATGTTCCATCCACGGGAGTGGAACGTAAAGACCCATCAATTCCAGTATAGGCACGTAAGACCCACCATTCCAATGTGGGCAGATTTGGATCCCTGTATAAAATGTTCTTCATACGGGCCTTGGATCCCCGCATTTTGTTAAATGTGAGCCTAAGTGAATACCGATGGGTGTGTCACTGGCTGTACTGGTATAAGCAGAAGTGTAGTCCATTCATTCATATGTTTTCTTCAGTTCTATGTTCATATTCTTTAAGGAGACTGTCTTGTTCATATTCAATGTAGTTCATATTATACTTTGTACTTGCTGAGTCTTGGACTCATTCTTGCCTGCGTTTGTTTATTCTAGGTGAACGCTGATGACAGCATTCTTGGGAGGGAGTAGTCACTGATAATGCATTCACATCACAATATTCAGTTTTCAATAATTTGGATTTGTCTTTGTCTTTCATTCGTTAAATGTTGAACTGTAATAAATAGAGTTTGATGGTGGATGATATATTTCTCTATGATATGGTTGATTAAATAACGGCTTGTGGTCTTTGATTAGTCTATTGATAGAATTATCTTAGTTGATTCAGTAGACTTGAATATTTGGAATTTGTGATACGTTGATGGATTCAAATTATATTCATGCATTCATTCTAATAGATGTTGATCTCTATATGCTATTTGGTTGAGATATTGCTTAAATTCTTCTGCAATGTGGTTGGATATTAGATTCTTTAGGTAACATTTTGGCTTCCAAATAGCCAGGGTGTTACAGTTGGTATCAGAGCGGGCTTTAGGTCCGTGGTAAAAAAAATATTAAAATGACACACTGTGCATAGTAGGTGGGGTTTGGGAAATCCATTGCATCCGCATTTCTAGTGGTATGTTTCATTATGCTGTACTGTATTGAATTGATTTTGTACTATTGTTCTTGTTGTTAATCTATGATATGTTATGATATTCTATAACTATGAATTTATTATATGATTCTCATGAGATGATCATGTATATTCATAATTGATTATATTGATTATGCGTGTTGATAACGGATGTTAAGGAGTGGAGGTCATGGTTGTTGCTCTGGGATTCACCAGGTTACACCACCATTCGTGGTATATGGATAGGGGAATAGTTACCCCGAGTACCATAGTTACAGGTGTAACATCCCAAATGTTTAATCAGGGTTTGTTTCGAATGTAATTAAATGTGTAGAAACTAAAACTTTTTCTCACATGTAATTATTGTCCAAGATTTGTGTAATCCAAAAACACAAAGTCCTTGTTGACCAAAATTCAAGTCCTTTTTCCATTTGTCACCACTCTTGTGCCAAACATTTGGAAAATAATTTTCCTTGGTCCTAAAGTTGACGTGGGACCCCTCTGAAAAATATCATGAGTTACAAAACTTGTTTGATAATTTTTGGAGGTAAAACAATTTCTTAAACAGCCTTCATGAATTTCCTGAGAAAAATGCATAGCATAATAACCTCTAGAAATTTTATGTAAGGTTAATCATGATGTCAGCAAGCTCCAGTTAAAATTTCATAAATTTTGGAGTTCAATTGCTATCTCAAATAATTCTGCTAAGTCTCAGCTGTTAAAAACTAAATTCAAAATGGTGCACTGTTCCTCGGGCTGAGCCTCTGTCATTTCTGGGTTGAACCCAACCCCCTTCAGACCTCCTCGGCCAGGCGCTCAAGCGACCTCCAATTCCACCTTGATGAGGTCGTAGCCCTTGGATCAAAAATTCATGGCCACGACCTCCTCATAAGCCATCACCGTGAGGTCCTCCCCACCCACTTGAGGTCATAGCCGTTGGATCACAATCCAACAGCCATGACCTCCCTTCAATGTCTTGCGCCCAGGACCTCCACACGTCGAGGTCCTCTTGACCTTGTGGACCTCCTTCGCGGTCAACACCGCAAGGACCTCCCCTTGCTATCAAACAACCCAGACCTCCCTTTGAACTAACTTGAGGTCGTAGCCGTTGGATCAGATCCAACACCCGACCTCCCTCAAAATCCAAATACACAAAACCTCCCCATCGTGTGTTGTAGCCGTTAGATTTAAAATCTCTGCCACGACCTCCCCAATGCCTTGTCTTGTCGACCTCCCTTTGGTTGTGCGCCCTTCGTTTAAATCCAAAGGCCATGACCTCCCCCTCTTTTCTTGTGAGACCCCGACGTTTATTAAGCTCATAATACTTAGTCATCCAACTGACCCTAGTATTATCAACCAAATAAACCAGTCTCGAGAGATGTATACTTCCCGAATGCGGTATACATACCTCACAACAAAAGAATGTATCAATTCCATACAACACATAGTACATCGACAACAAACCGAAGTTAATATTAATAAGGAATAGGTTATTACAAAGAGGGGCCTTTAGGCCAAATAGCAACAAACTACAAAGATACACAATGAAGCAAAAGTGCCATAAAGATGGCCCAAAATAAGAGCCAACCAAGTGCCTTTAGCCCACAAGGCAATCGACCGGACCGCCAAGCTAGTCGCTCTCCCAACCACCGCCTGACTCACAAAAGTAAAGCCCTTTGGGCTCTACCTCCTCTGCAACAAAGTTGTTAAGCAAAGCAAATGAGTACAATAAATTGTTTATTGTACTCGCAAAACCGACGTGTAAGATAACGAGAACTATAATTTAGCTATATGCAAGCTTTATTTAAGTGGATGAGGCTTTGGACTCATTTAAGCACAAAACAAGTTTTCATTTGCAATAATATAGTAGATTGAAAGCAATTTGACAAAGCATTTTTAATTGTTGAAATAACAACGAGATAAATAACATGGTAACAACAACAAGAACAACACAGGAAGTGACCAACCCAAGTCACCACAACAATAGCATGAACTCCCGTTCATACCAACCATGTCAAGTTTTAATTAAAGGTTGTAGTCTAGTCTTGAGCGACCTTACCAAGCATGTCCATAACCTAGGGCGAGGCTATTGAATAGTTTTACCCTGCGGTGTACCACTGTACCCACACGTCGGACCGCCTTTCTGTAGGCACACTACCTTTGGTATGCTTGCACGGCTAAGTCCTCTGAGACATTTCCAATGGACAATGCTAATTCGAGTCGCACAACCCACGGGAGAAGGAGACATCACACAACCTTCCCGAAGCTAATGCTCCCTCCCACATCACACACACATTTTATCTTTAAAACACACCAACCGAGCGACCCCAATTAACACCGCCCAAAGTACTTAGTCAAGAGGGTTCCATATGCCCCTCGTGTGGTTAGTCTGTGAAATCGCAACTTAGTGACCCAAGTACTCGGTCCTTAGGGACCCGGGCATACCACCACATCCAAAAACCACGCCATCCATCCAATATGCCCAAGTCTAAATCAATCTTTTATTTTCAGTTTTGATTTTACAAATTAATCAAAGCACAAGTGCTGGACATATAGGAGTAATAATCAGTTTTGAGTGATCAAGACCATCGACTAAGTCGATGATCGCCCATTCTACCGAAAACTAAGCATGCCTAAGCAATTTAAATCGAAACTACTAAGTGATAGGAGCTCATCCAACGAGCTCAAACCACAGCAAATAACCTAGGCTCATGGTAGTAGAGGATAAACAATTCCTCAGATTATGCAACTATAGGCGTGCTAGCGACATTTAACACAAAGTAGCATGCATACATAGAAGTAAAACGATATATTAAGCTTTAAAGTAATGGGACAATGATGGAAATGATCAAACTGCTTGCCTTGCTGTTGCTGGTCAACTTGTTGCGGAGGGTCACTCTCGGGATCACCACAAATGTCGAAACCTAACGGAAAGGCGAGAAAGAACCGATAAGAACGACGAAAAACAACAAAGACAGCACAACAAACGAACTCCAAATTCTCTGAATTTTCTACAGCAACAAGAGGGTGATTTTTAGGAATATTTCAACAAGAACCAATTGATTTGGATTCTCAATGCAAAAGTTATGAGCAAAACAATTCTGCTCAGCCCTAAAATACCAAACTGCACTATTCATTAATTTAATTATGAGGCAACATTTTCTAGAACAGAAGTGAAGCTGAAATTTTTACTGTAAAACCAGCACCTCATGAGATGAATAACACAATTGAGTTCATCTCATTTGGAGCTATATTGCACTTTCTATAATTTTTCAAAAACAAGAACTTGAACAAAATTATAATGCACAAGTCCTCATTTTCCTAACAGCAACAAGCTCAAGACTAATTTTCACAGTGAGTTCATTATTAGAGGAAACCAACAACGTTGGTCTCACTCAAAAATAATCTCTGAGCATTAGTTTTGTATTTTACAAGTTAAGCATTGATTTAAGTGTATATTTTAAAGTTGGTTTTAAAATCTAATGGCAAAGCTGTGCTCTGGAGTTGAACTCAACTTACAATCATTTTTGGATTAAAGTCAAGTCCAAGACAGAGCCAACATACTTTGAATGACCTCAAATGGATTTAAAATGAGAAAGATATGCAATTTTAAAGTTATACCTTTCTCGGTTCACAATTTAACAAACTCACTAGGACTTTCTAAAACTCTAAAGACACAGGAGAACATATGCGGCTCAGATCAAACACGGGGAGGTCCTCAGCGGTTGAGATCTTCAAAGGAAGATCCAAACTATCAAGATCTCCACGAGGAAGATCTACATCGTCGAGACCTCACAGGGGAGGTCTGGGCGGTCCAGATGTTCCAAGGAGGTCCTTGATGGTCCAGATCGTCAGGGAGGACCTTGACGGTCAAGATCTACCCGGGAGGTCATGAAAGGCCGAGATGGCCGGGGAGGTCCTAAGCGGAGGTCTAACGTCCACAGACCTCCGGGGAGGTCTGGCGGCCAAGATTGCGCAAGGAGAGGTCTTGGGCGCTCGGATCTCCTCGGAGGAGGTCATGGATATCCCAAAGCTCGCGATAAAAATTAGCGCCGCAGCGCCTGCATCTTGGACAAGAGATTAAATCTGTATTTGGACATCAAGGAGGTCCGCGTCTTGAGGTCTTTAATCGCAACACGGGAGGATTAAATGCAGCTAAGACATGCCCATGATTTCAATGATTTGAGCACATGATTAGTGCATTCAAAGCCGAGGATCTCTGTCCTAAAACGACAACGACGCTGCCGTTGCGTCCGACAAAAATCGAGCTCAAAGATTTGGTTCTCACCGGCAATGTAGACCTCATGGCGACCTCCAATGGTACCACCGAGTGCACAATAACGTTGCACACTCGGTGGACCTCCTCTCAACGGCGGCGGCGGCTTTGAGCGCCGCCGAGCCGAGAGGGCAAATTGACCAAAGACGGCCAAACACCGAAAAGCAAAATGAAGCTCATGCGACATTCAAGCTTGTGCCAAGAAAGCTCATAAAATCATTCAGCGGGTGCCGACAACTAAGGGACTAACGGGGAGTACACGGAGGTCCTTAAGATCTTGGGGAGGTTGAGGATGGTGATGGCTTTGAGTTGGAGAAGATGGGGTTGCTCCACGGCCAAAGCTCTGCTCCAAGCTCCTCTTTGTCCACCTCTGTAAATGCCCAAACCAAAGCGAGTTAGGTCTTGGTCCCGGAGGATGGTACAAATGGAGCTCGAGAGAAAAGGAGGAAAACTCCGGGGACCCTTGTCTCCGAGGAGCTCAAGCTCCAACAATGGCGGCCAAGAATGGAGGTCGATGGAAGAGCAAAGCTTAGAAGGCACCGGTGCAAGCTAGAACTTGAAAGAGTGCCAAAGAAGCTACGGGAGGAACCCAATGGGGCTTTATACTTGGGCACAGGAGGTCATGGACCACTTGGCTAAGCTCATGGTGAGCTTGGCCCATGGCTCGGTCTAGGACATTGGACAAGATGTAAAGTTGACAGGTGTGAACTGTCTTGACGACTGAGAGAAGGTGACTTGCATTTAATGCGGTCGACAAAAGAGTTGTTAAAGGTACCGATGGCTGGCGGCGCATTAATGCCTTTGCTCGAAGCATGCATGCGTGACCAAGGAAGGAGAAGAACAGGGGAGGTCTTGATGACCGTTGGATAAGCCTTGGGAGAGGTCCTGGCCCTCCGATGGCATTTTTGAACCGTTACGCTCAAAGGATGGGAGGAGGTCCCACCACACGATCAAGGATGGGAGGTCATGGCCTCACGATCTCCTTAATCGTATCAAGACGTGGGAAAATGAGACAGAGGTCCAAAGCGTTGGATCTCCATCCAGCAGTCGGACCTCTGTGAGGTCTTAACCGCACATGAACATAAGAACACGAGGGGAGGTCATGGCCTTTGGATTTAAATCCAAGGGCTCACGACCTCACGTCTTGTGAGGAGGTTTGATCGCATAAGACAAAGGAGGAGGTCGTGATCGTAGATTTTAATCTAACGATTGCACGACAAAAGATGGGGAGGTTGTGAGTGCTTGATAGCACGGGGAGGTCGTGAGTGTTGGATTTGATCCAATAGCTCGACCTTGGTTAGGTGGGAGGTTTGCTTAGTTTAACGGTGAGGGAGGTCGGGACCATGGATCTTGGATCCAAGGGCTATGACCTCACGTGAAATGGGAGGACTGTTGAGTATGTTGAGGAGGAGGTCGTGGTCATTGGATTTGATCCAGCGGCTCGACCTCAACAAATGGGATGACCTCATTTGTGATGGTTTAACACTCGAGGAGGTCTTTGAGGTTTAACACGAGGGAGGTCATGACCATGGATCATCGATCCAACGGCAATGACCTCATGAGGTGGGGAGGTCTTTGCGGTGTTGACCATGGAGGAGGTCGTGGCGGTTGGATGTAAATCCAGCAATTGCACTTGATCAAATGGAGATGAGGTCTGGCGAGGTGCGGAACATGGTTGGGCTGGACCGACTTTGAATATGGCTAGCCAAAGGAGCAGTGTAGGCTTTTAAATTTAGTTTTTAACAGCTGAAACTTAGCAGAATTATTTGAGATAGCAAATGAACTCCAAATTTGATGAAATTTTAACTGGAGCTTGCTGACAATGAGATTAACCTTGCATAAAATTTCCAGAGGTTATTATGCAATGCATTTTTCTCAGGAAATTCGTTAAGGTTGTTTAAAGGATTGTTTTACCTCCAAAATTTATCAAACTAGTTTTACAACTTGTGATATTTTTCAGAGGGTCCCATATCAGTTTTGGGACCAAGGAAAATATATTCAAATGTTTGGCACAAGATTTAAGATAATTGGAAAATGAGTTTGATTTTTGGTCAACAAGAGCTTTGTGTTTTTGGATTACACAACTCTTGGACAAGAATTACATAAGAGATTAGGGGTTTTCAAGATGTGAGAAAAAGTTTTAATTTCTACACATATAATTATACTTGAATAACCCCAATTATACATTTGGGATGTTACAAAATCTCCCCCCCTTACAGAAATCTCGTCCCGAGATTTGGCTCACTCGGTAAAGAAAGATGGATAGTCCGCACGCAGACGATCTTCTCTTTCCCAAGTAGCCTCATCCTCAGAATGGTTTGACCACTGAACTTTAAGGAACTTGATGGTCTTATTCCTTGTCCTTCGTTCAGACTCATCGAGTACGCGAACAGGGTGCTCGCGATAGGTCAAATCGGGTTGGACATCGAGAGTTTCCAACGGAGCTTCCTCGGTTGGAACACGGAGGCACTTCTTAAGCTGGGACACATGGAAAACATCATGTACCCGTCAAGTGCAGTGGCAACTCCAACTTATAGGCAACAGCTCCTTCTTCTCGATAGCGCGGTAGGGACCGACATATTGATGAGCCAACTTGCCCTTGGCGCCAAAGCGTTGATGGCCCTTCAAAGGAGAGACTTTGAGATAAACAAAGTCATTAGGCTCAAAACATAACTCACGTCGGCGGCGGTCCGCATAGCTCTTTTGCGAGATTGAGTGTGGCATAAGCAGCTCACGAATAAAATTTGGACTTGGCGCTCGGCCTCATTGATTGAGTCCGGCCAAAGAGAGGTCTCTCACGGTCTCTGACCAGTTCAACGGGGTTCTACACTTTCTCCGTACAAGGCCTCAAATGGTGCCATGCGAGAGGCGGCTTTGAAAACATTGTTATAAGAAAACTTCGGCGAATAGCAAGCATTTCTCCCAATGCTTCCCATATGAAAGGACACAAGCACGAAGCATGTCTTCCAAAACTTGGTTGACCCTCTCGGTCGACCATCGGTTTGGGGTGAAATGCCGTCTTTGAAAGCAAACAGTGCCCATAGCCTCTTGCAAGCTATGCCAAAAGCGAGGCGTGAAAAGGATCCACGATCCGACACGATCGTCTTGACACACCGTGCAAACTCACGATCTTGGGCGATATAGAGTTCCTCCAAAAGACCTACGAAGTTCAGTCTTGGCGGGAAGGAAATGTGCCACCTTAGTCAATCGATCGATGGCGACCCAAATGGCATCGTTCTTCTTGAGGATGTGGGTAGACCGGTGATGAAATCCATTCGATCGAATCCCACTTCCACTCGAGAATTGGCAAAGGTGAAGCGATCTAGCGGGGCCGATGCTCGGCCTTGACACGACGACACCGCGTCGCTTTTCGACAACGAACCGCAATCTCCTCTTCATTCGGGTCCACAAAATCTCTGGCGGAGATCTTGATACATCTTTGTGGCCGGGATGAATGGATAAGGGCGAATCATGGGCTTCAGCGGAGGATTAAATTCCGCAACTCCATGTCCTTTGGAACCACAAGGCGTTGCCGAACCTCACGACGCCATGCTCATCCTCGAGAAGCACTTGGTCGTTCCGTTCTTGACATTTGCCTTAATGTGGCTCACTCCAACATCCATTGCTGGCGGACTTGATCCGATCCACCAAGGTTGGTTGCACAACCAAGGCGTGAGAGAACCACGCTCAACTAAACCCAAGTTGAGGCAGCTGAAACTCTTCGAGAAGAAGCGGTGAAGCTCCTGGACAACAAGGCATGGCAATGCGCTGCGACTAAGCGCGCGGCAACGACATTAGCCTTGCCGGATGGTAGTGTATACCCATGTCATAATCCTTGATCAACTCCAACCATCTCCTTTGCACGAGGTTCGGTCGGTTTGGGTGAACAAATACTTAAGGCTCTTGTGATCCGAATACACTTCTAGCGATTCTGATTAGGTAATGTCGCCAAATCTTAAGTGCATGAATCACGAAGCCAACTCCAAATCATGAGTAGGGTAGTTGAGTTCATGAGGTCTCAATTGCCTTGATGCATAGGCCACTACCTTGCCTTCTTGCATAAGGACACAACAAGGCCTCGGCGAGAAGCATCGCAAAAGATATCGAAGCTTCGATGGATATCGGGAAGAACAAGAGCGGGAGGCGGTGGTCAAACGCTTTTTGAGTATTTGGAAACTTTCCTCACACCCAGCGGACCACGAACTTCTTGTCCTTCTTGAGCAACTCCGTCATCGGCCCGCGATCTTGGAGAAGTTCTCGATAAGCGGCGATAATATCCCGCTTCATCGAAAACTCCGCTTTGTCGGTGGCCAAAGCGAGTTGACTCCATGAAAGAACATCGCTGATCTTGCTAGGATCAGCGGCTCGCCTCCCGCTAAAGAGCGTGGCCTAAGAAGGCCACTTCCTTCAACGAATCGCGCTTCTTGAACTTGGCGTCTGGTGGTGCTCACGTAGCTGCCTAACACAAGCCGGATGCTCGGTATGTTCCTCATCATTCTTGGAGTAGATAAGGATATCATCGATGAAGACCACGACAAACTTATCCAAATACTCCATGAATACCGAATTCATGAGATTCATGAACAAAGCGGGAGCATTGGTTAAGCCGAATGACATGACGGTGTACTCGTACAAGCCGTGGCGAGTAGAGAACGCCGTCTTTGGAATATCCTCGGTCGAATCTGAACGATGATATCCCTCTCAAATCAATCTTGGAAAACTCGAGCTCCGGTCAATTGATCGAAGAGATCGTCAATGCGGGGCAATGGATACTTGTTCTTCTACCGTCACTTCATTAAGTGGGCGTGTCGGCCTTACATCGCAAAAGTACCATCCTTCTTCTTTCACGAAGATTCTTTGGACAACCTCAAGGAGATGAGCTAGGCGAATGAAACCCTTCTCTTGCAGCTCACTTAGCGCTTCTTCAATTCCACCAACTCGTTCGGTGGCATCCGATAAGGCCTCTTTGAGATAGGCGGTACCAGAGCCAACTCAATGACAAACTCGAGGTCTCGAGCGGGTGGCATTCCGGAAGATCTGCGGGAAAGACATCAACAAAGTCACAAACTGTTGGGACTTAGCTAATATCTAAGCGGGCTTCGCTTCAAGCGAAGAGATCTTGGATCTAGCGACTTCATAACACCTGCTTAACCTGCCGGAGGACTAGATAGAGATGAGCTTCTGGCGCAATCGATTTGCCCCATGTCTTTGGGACAACCAATCCATGCCAAGAATCACGTCAAGACTCGCTGAATGGAGAAGGATAAGGTTTGCTAAGAAACCTACCCTTCGATCTCGATAGGAACATCCTACACTCGATTCGACTCTCAACTCCGAACCAGAGAGCGAATGAGTAAGCGGGACCGACAATGGAGAGAAAAGAAGCTCTCCAACAGCGACAAAAGACTTCGAAACAAAGGAATGAGATGCTCTGAATCAAACAAAGGCAATAGCAAGGTGAGAGTTAACGAAAGTGTACCTAGCACGGCGTCGGGTGCCTCCTGAGCCTCCTCTGCGGTGGCGGCGTTGGCGCGACCACTACCCACACCTTGGGTAGCGGGGCGATCTTCGGTCTGAGATGCACCACCTCTGCCCGCCCTCCATTAGGGCGAGTGCTCCTGTCTTCTTAGGGCATTGGTTAGCATAATGCCCCTTCGGTTGCATGAGAAACATGTGACCCGGCAGCCGGGTTGCGGGGCGCTCTGTGACTTCGCAGTGCACATGGTGAGACACGGCTGCGACGAGCGAGCAGGCGGGTAACCTCGGGGTGCCAAGATGGGGCCAGTACCCCTGAGGCTGCCAAGCGGGGCGGAAGAAGCGCCTGGATGACTTATGGGCCTCCCACTTGCGCTTGCGGAGTCCATAAGCTCTCGAGCCGCATGCTCGGCGGCTCGATGGCCTTGTCGACCAAGGTCTGGAAATCGAGAAAGTCGACAATGGATAGCTTGTCCTTGACTCCTCGGACAAGCCACGCTGAACTTGGCTGTTTAGCCATATCGGTGGCCACATCCTCGGGGAGCATAACGAGCTAGATGGTTGAACTTCGTAGACATACTCCATGGTGAGCTCGCCCTTGCTTGGCGCAAGAAACTCCCCTTCTTGATCTCCATCAAGCCGGCGGGATGTGAGCCCGACGGAAGGCGATCTGAAACTCCTCCCAAGAGGCGGTGTGGTCTGCGGGCTGCATGGCGAAAAGCTCTCCCACCATGACAAAGCTGCACCCTCCACCGGTGCGATCACGAGCAGCGCCTTCTCGTGCTCTGGCATTGCGCGATCGGAGCTTCGCTCCACGAGCAAAGCCAATCGTCCGCATCCAACGGGTCCTCGGGCCAGGAAAAGGTAGGAGGCTGAGTCTGAAGAAACTCCGCGAGTCCTCCACGCGGTGATGGGCGTTCCTTGCCCGGATCACGAAGCTCCGGTAAGTGCGGTGGTGTTGCGCGCGATGGCGTCGATAGAACTCTCTGTCATCCGCGCAGTTCGCTCGATCGAAGAAGAACCTCGGCCATGGTCGGAGGAGGAGGCTCCTCGTCCGGACCAGTGGCCGCCTTAGCGACTCTGAGTGCGTCCGGCCATCTGTTACAAGAAATTTTGGTTAGCAACTAAACTCGAAAATCAAAGCCTTAAAGAGAAACAAAAGCGATCGACTAGGGAATGGAATATCACCCTAAGCGAAAGCCAAAACCATGAGTAAATTAACTTTAGAAGCTTCTAAAAGACTCTAAAACAGCCAAGAAACACCAAAAGCAAGGCTCAACTTCTCAACTCAACTAACCCGTATTGAATGAGCGAGTAATTGATCGAGAAGATTAAAAATCAGATTGTAAGATGAGATCTAAAACTATTAGAGGGCAAGGTTAATGCAGCGAAATAAGTGTTAGATACTTAGCTAACTAGTATCACATCTTACCCTTTTATTCCCACAAGTTTTAGTTGATTTAACCTCTCATTCTCTACCCTAATTGGAACCTTTGAGCTTGCTGTCCGGAAATTGGCGCTTGCTGTCCAGATTTTGCATCAAGCTTCGAAATCGAAATTGTCCATTCGAAAGCTTCAAAACCTTGTAAATGGGCAGCTAACACTTCAATTTGCCAAACTCATTGATTCCCCAAAACCCCATTAATCGATAACAACTATTTTGTAGAAGGAAGAGAGGAAAGCAACTTTTAAAACTCAAATTAGAGTGAGATGAGCAGAAAGCTAAGATAGATGAGGAGTAAAATCTGAGAATTTTCTTAAGCTTCAAAACTCATTTGACACTTTGAAATTAGGTTTTCAAAATATCCTAAAAGCGACCAAGCTTGCGTTACTACGGTCGAAGCGGCTCGATACCAACTTTTGTGAGACCCGAGCGTTTATTAAGCTCATAATACTTAGTCATCCAATTGACCTAGTATTATCAACCAAATAAACCAGGTCGAGAGATGTATACATCCCGAATGCGATATACATACCTCACAACAAAAGAATGTATCAATTCCATACAACACATAGTACATAAGCAACAAACCGAAGTTAATATTAATAAGGAATAGGTTATTACAAAGAGGGCCTTTAGGCCAAATAGCAACAAACTACAAAGATACACAATGAAGCAAAAAGTGCCATAAAGATGGCCCAAAATAAGAAACCAACCAAGTGCCTTTAGCCCACAAGGCAATCGACCGACCGCCAAGCTAGTCGCTCTCCCAACCACATACGACTCACAAAAGTAAAGCCCTTTGGGCTCTACCTCCTCTGCAACAAAGTTGTTAAGCAAAGCAAATGAGTACAATAAATTGTTTATTGTACTACGCAAGACCGACGTGTAAGATAACGTAACTATAATTTAGCTATATGCAAGCTTTATTTAAGTGGATGAGGCTTTGGACTCATTTAAGCACAAAAGCAAGTTTTCATTTGCAATAATATAGTAGATTGAAAGCAATTTGACAAAGCATTTTTAATTGTTGAAATAACAACGAGATAAATAACATGGTAACAACAACAAGAACAACACGGAAGTGACCAACCCAAGTCACCACAACAATAGCATGAACTCCCGTTCATACCAACCATGTCAAGTTTTAATTAAAGGTTGTAGTCTAGTCTTGAGCGACCTTACCAAGCATGTCCATAACCTAGGGCGAGGCTATTGAATAGTTTTATCCTGCAGGTGTACCACTGTACCCACACGTCGGACCGCCTTTCCTTTAGGCACACTACCTTTGGTATGCCAAGACGGCTAAGTCCTCTGAGACATTTCCAATGGACAATGCTAATTCTGAGTCGCACAACCCACGGGAGAAGGAGACATCACACAACCTTCCCGAAGCTAATGCTCCTCCCACATCACACACACATTTTATCTTTAAAAACACACCAACCGAAAGTGACCCCAATTAACACCGCCCAAAGTACTTAGTCAAGAGGGTTCCATATGCCCCTCGTGTGGTTAGTCTGTGAAATAAACAACTTAGTGACCTAAGTACTCGGTCCTTAGGGACCCAGGCATACCACCACATCCAAAAACCACGCCATCCATCCAATATGCCCAAGTCTAAATCAATCTTTTATTTTCAGTTTTGATTTTACAAATTAATCAAAGCACAAGTGCTGGACATATAGGAGTAATAATCAGTTTTGAGTGATCAAGACCATCGACTAAGTCGATGATCGCCCATTCTACCGAAAACTAAGCATGTCTAAGCAATTTAAATCGAAACTACTAAGTGATAGGAGCTCATCCAACGAGCTCAAACCACAGCAAATAACCTAGGCTCATGGTAGTAGAGGATAAACAATTCCTACAGATTATGCAACTATAGGCGTGCTAGCGACATTTAACACAAAGTAGCATGCATACATAGAAGTAAAACGATATATTAAGCTTTAAAGTAATGGGACAATGATGGAAATGATCAAACTGCTTGCCTTGCTGTTGCTGGTCAACTTGTTGCGGAGGGTCACTCTCGGGATCACCACAAATGTCGAAACCTAACGGAAAGGCGAGAAAGAACCGATAAAACGACGAAAAACAACAAAGACAGCACAACAAACGAACTCCAAATTCTCTGAATTTTCTACAGCAACAAGAGGGTGATTTTAGGGAATATTGCAATAAGAACCAATTGATTTGGATTCTCAATGCAAAAGTTATGAGCAAAACAATTCTGCTCAGCCCCTAAAATACCAAACTGCACTATTCATTAATTTAATTATGAGGCAACATTTTCTAGAACAGAAGTGAAGCTGAAATTTTTACTGTAAAACCAGCACCTCATGAGATGAATAACACAATTGAGTTCATCTCATTTGGAGCTATATTGCACTTTCTATAATTTTTCAAAAACAAGAACTTGAACAAAATTATAATGCACAAGTCCTCATTTTCCTAACAGCAACAAGCTCAAGACTAATTTTCACAGTGAGTTCATTATTAGAGGAAACCAACAACGTTGGTCTCACTCAAAAATAATCTACAGAGCATTAGTTTTGTATTTTACAAGTTAAGCATTGATTTAAGTGTATATTTTAAAGTTGGTTTTAAAATCTAATGGCAAACTGTGCTCTAGAGTTGAACTCAACTTACAATCATTTTTGGATTAAAGTCAAGTCCAAGATAGAGCCAACATACTTTGAATGACCTCAAATGGATTTAAAATGAGAAAGATATGCAATTTTAAAGTTATACCTTTCTCAGTTCACAATTTAACGACTCACTAGGACTTTCTAAAAACTCTAAAGACACAGGAGAACATATGCGGCTCGAGATCAAACACGGGGAGGTCCTCAGCGGTTGAGATCTTCCAAAGGAAGATCCAAACTATCAAGATCTCCCGAGGAAGATCTACATCGTCGAGACCTCACGGGGAGGTCTGGGCCGGTCCAGATGTTCCAAGGAGGTCCTTGATGGTCGAGATCGTCAGAGGAGGACCTTGACGGTCAAGATCTACCCGGGAGGTCATGAAAGGCCGAGATGGCCGGGGAGGTCCTAAGCGGAGGTCTAACGTCCACAGACCTCCGGGGAGGTCAGGACGGCCAAGATTGCGCAAGGAGAGGTCTTGGGCGCTCGAGATCTCCTCGGAGGAGGTCATGGATATCCCAAAGCTCGCGATAAAAATTAAGCGCCAGCGCCAGCATCTTGGACAAGAGATTAAATCTTGTATTTGGACATCAAGGAGGTCGCGTCTGAAGAGTCTTTAATGCATAACACGGAGGATTAAATGCAGCTAAGACATGCCCATGATTTCAATGATTTGAGCACATGATTAGTGCATTCAAAGCTGAGGATCTCTGTCCTAAAAGCGACAACGACAGCTGCCGTTCGTCAGACAAAAATCGAGCTCAAAGATTTGGTTCTCACCGGCAATGTAGACCTCGTGGCGACCTCCAATGGTACCACTTGAGTGCACAATAACGTTGCACACTCGGTGGACCTCCTCTCAACGGCGACGGCGGCTTTGAGCGCCATGAGCCGAGAGGGCAAAATTGACCAACCTGCGGCCAAACACCGAAAAGCAAAATGAAGCTCATGCGACATTCAAGCTTGTGCCAAGAAAGCTCATAAAATCATTCAGCGGGTGCCAACAACTAAGGGACTAACGGGGAGTACAGGAGGTCCTTAAGATCTTGGGGAGGTTGAGGATGGTGATGGCTTTGAGTTGGAGAAGATGGGGTTGCTCCACGGCCAAAGCTCTGCTCCAAGCTCCTCTTTGTCCACCTCTGTAAATGCCCAAACCAAAGCGAGTTAGGTCTTGGTCCCGAGAGGATGGTACAAATGGAGCTCGAGAGAAAAGGAGGAAAACTCCAGGACCCTTGTCCACCGAGGAGCTCAAGCTCCGGCAATGGCGACCAGAATGGAGGTCGATGGAAGAGCAAAGCTTAGAAGGCACCGGTGCAAGCTAGAACTTGAAAGAGTGCCAAAGAAGCTACGGGAGGAACCCAATGGGGCTTTATACTTGGGCACGAGGTCATGGACCAGGCTAAGCTCATGGTGAGCTTGGCCCATGGCTCGATCTAGGACATTGGACAAGATGTAAAGTTGACGGGTGACAGTCTGTTGACGACCAGAGCGGAAGGTGACTTGCATTTAATGCTTGAATTGACAAAGAGTTGTTAAAGGTACACATGGCTGGCGGCGCATTAATGCCTTGCTTTCGAAGCATGCATGCGTGACCAAGGAAGGAGAAAAACGGGGAGGTCTTGATGACCGTTGGATAAGCCTTGGGAGAGGTCTGGCCCTCCGATGGCATTTTTGAACCGTTACGCTCAAAGGATGGGAGGAGGTCCCACCACACGATCAGGATGGGGAGGTCATGGCCTCACGATCTCCTTAATCGTATCTTGCGTGGGAAAATGAGACAGGAGGTCCAAAGCGTTGGATCTCCATCCAGCAGTCGGACCTCTGTGAGGTCTTAACCGCACATGAACATAAGAACACGAGGGGAGGTCATGGCCTTTGGATTTAAATCCAAGGGCTACGACCTCACGTCTTGTGAGGAGGTTTGATCGCATAAGACAAAGGAGGAGGTCGTGACCGTAGATTTTAATCTAACGATTGCCACGACAAAAGATGGGGAGGTTGTGAGTGCTTGATAGCAGGGGGTCGTGAGTTGTTGGATTTGATCCAATGGCTCGACCTTGGTTAGGTGGGAGGTTTGCTTAGTTTAACGGTGAGGGAGGTCGGGACCATGGATCTTGGATCCGAGGGCTATGACCTCACGTGGAATGGGAGGACTGTTGAGTATGTTGAGGAGGAGGTCGTGGGTGTTGGATTTGATCCAGCGACTCGACCTCAACAAATGGGATGACCTCATTGTGATGGTTTAACGACTCGAGGAGGTCTTTGAGGTTTAACACAGGGGAGGTCATGACCATGGATCAGCGATCCAACGGCAATGACCTCATGAGGTGGGGAGGTCTTTGCGGTGTTGACGCGGAGGAGGTCGTGGCGGTTGGATGTAAATCCAGCAGTGCGACTTGATCAAATGTGGAGATGAGGTTTCTTGAGGTGCGAGACATGGTTGGGCTTTGGACCGACTTTGAATATAGCTAGCCCAAGGAGCAGTGTAGGCTTTTAAATTTAGTTTTTAACAGCTGAAACTTAGCAGAATTATTTGAGATAACAAATGAACTCCAAATTTGATGAAATTTTAACTGGAGCTTGCTGACAATGAGATTAACCTTGCATAAAATTTCCAGAGGTTATTATGCAATGCATTTTCTCAGGAAATTCGTTAAGGTTGTTTAAAGGATTGTTTTACCTCCAAAATTTATCAAACTAGTTTTACAACTTGTGATATTTTTCAGAGGGTCCCATATCAGTTTTGGGACCAAGGAAAATATATTCAAATGTTTGGCACAAGATTTAGACAAGCTGGAAAATGAGTTTGATTTTTGGTCAACAAGAACTTTGTGTTTTTGGATTACACAACTCTTGGACAAGAATTACATAAGAGATTAGGGGTTTTCAAGATGTGAGAAAAAGTTTTATTTTCTACACATATAATTATACTTGAATAACCCCAATTATACATTTGGGATGTTACATTTCTCTAAGTCACACGCAGTTATGTCCTCCCCTCAGGTCTGAGCCCTTGGATGTAAATCCAAAGGCTAGGACCTCCTAACCTTATCCTTTTGCTCTGCGTTATGGAAATCGGAGGGCCACGACCTCCCTTTCCAAATCGTGTGGTGGGACCTCCTCCCGATCACTTAAAACCTCTTGGTTCAAACTTAAAATCAGAGGCAGGACCTCCCCATCCACTTAATTCAGCGGTGGATGTGAGGTCCTGTTCTTCTCCTACCTTGCGCGCGTGCGAAACCATGGCGATGGGCAAAGTCGAGCATGTCTTGTCCCAGCGGCTCTTGCAGCCCGCATTAAATGCTTATCGGCTCTGCCGCACCCTAGGCCTGTTCGACCACCTAATATGTCCTCTCCATCATGTCAACTCCCATGGACCTCCCCATGGGCTAAGCCCACCATGAGCTTAACCCATGGTGCGGGACCTCTGTGCCATTGGTATAAGATTCCTTGAGCCCCCTTTGGCTTCTTTTACACACTTGGAGCTTGCCATGCCGGTGCTTGGTGAGCTCCTACCGACTAACCTCCTCGTTGGTGGTGCCATTGTTGAAGTCCTTGGAGCTTCTCGGTGGCACAAGAGTTCGATGGCTCCTTTTCAACCCTTGCTCACTCTGTGCTCCTAAAACCTCTTGGAAGTTAACCCTAACTTAAATTGTTTGGGCATTTTTGAGAGGTGGCCAAAGGGATCTTGAAGTTGGAGCTTTGGCCGTGGAGCACCTTTCTTCCTTGGCACGGTCCTTCCTCCTCGACCTCCTCGGCCCCTCTGGACCTCCAGTAACTTTCTGGTAGTCCTTAGAGGCTTAGCACCCAGCGTGGATGTTGTTGCGGAGCTTTTCTTGGGCACACGCAGCTTGTATGAATCTTGCGGAGCTCAATTTAGCTTCTTTGTCATTTTTGCCGTGTTGTGCTATCGTGCCCTCTCGGCTTGCCCGGCGTTCAAGGCCGCCGCCGTTGAGAGGAGGTCCACTTTGGAGTGCGCAAGGCTATTGCACACTCAGTGGTACCATTGGATGTCGCCGGCGAGGTCTACATCACCGGCGAGACCATCTCTTCAAACTTCGGGTTTTTGTCGGACGTATCTTTGCGTAGCCGTGTCAAATTCGGACAAAGATCCTCTACTTAATCGCTAATCATACCTCAATCATTGTTAATCATTGGTTGTGCCTTAAATGCCTTTAATCCGCCCTTGTTGCGCATTTAAGACCTCTCGCGCGGACCTCCTTGTGTCCGCGCGCATTAATCCTTGTCCGGCGGCGTGCGGCGTGGCGCAAGGGCGCTTTAGTGCAGGGCGTCCATGACCTCCTCCGTGGAGATCTGGAGCGTCGGGACCTCCACTAACGCATCGTGGCGTCGAGACCTCCCTAGGAGGTGCAGTGGCGTTAAGACCTCCGCGGTTGGACCTCCCCGCGTTGATCTGTGCCGCTTATGTCCTCTCTGTGTTGATCGCAGCCGTTGAGGACCTCACTCCTTGTTGTGGTCCGTTTGATGCAAGATTAGCGGCCACGACCTCCCCTCTTTCATGCCTGAGGATGGGAGGACATGGACCGTTGGATCCAAGATCCTGACCCATGACATCTGGACCTCATGGCCAGCGTGTGCATTGTTCTCCGGGGAGGTCTGAGCCGTTAGATCTGAGATCTGTGGCTCACGTCCTCCCATGTCCTTATGGTTTTTAAAAATTCCAGTGAATTGTTATTATAAGAACTGAAAAAGGTATGAACTTTAAAATTTCATAACTAAGTCAATTTAAATCCAAATAGGGTGATTCAAATTTTGTTAGCTCTGGTTTGACCTGGGCTCCAATCTAAAAATGGTTATGAGCCCAGTTCAGCTCCAGAACATGGTTTTGGAAATAGGTTCTAAAACTAACTTTAAATGTAGTGTTTAACTTGTAAAATACATAACTAATGCTCTGTAGATTATTTTTGAGTGAATCCAACTTTGTTGGGTTCCTCTATTGATGAAATTACTGTGAAAATTAGTTTTGAGCAGGTTGCTGTTGTCAAAAAGAGTTCTTGTGCATTATAATTTTGTTCAAGTTCTTGTTTTTGAAAAATTATAGAAAATGCATAATAGCTCCAAATGAGGTGAACTCAATTGTGTTATTCATCTCATGAGGTGCTTGTTTTACAGTAAAAATTTCAGTATCACCACCTTTCTAGAAAATGTTGCCTCATAATTAAATTAGTGAATAGTGACAGTTTGGTATTTTTAGGGCTGAGCAGGTTTGTTTTGCTCATATCTTTTGCATTGAGAATCCAAATCAATTGGTTCTTGTTGCTAAATTCCCTAAAAATCACCCTCTTGCTGCTGTAGGAATTTCAGAGTATTTGGAGTTCGTTTGCTGTGCTGTCTTTGTCGTTTTCGTCGTTCTTATCGATTGTTTTCGTCTTTTCGATTAGGTGCCGACGAGTGGGTTGAACCCGTGAGTGATCCTCAGCAATATATTGAGCAAAATCAGTAAGGCAAGCAGTTTGATCATATCCATTTATTGTCCCATTACTTTAAAGCTTAATACTTTGTTTCACTTATATGTATGCATGCTACTTTGTGTTAAAATATCGCTAGTAATCATATAGATGCATATTCTGTAGGTAAATGTTCATTCTCTACTACTAAGCCTAGGATTATCTTGCTGCGATTTAGGGTTATTGGATGGACTCTTATAAGCTAGTAGTTTACGTTGATAATGCTTAGCAATGCTTAGATAACGATAGAAATGGGCGGTTGTCGACATTATGTCGATAACCTTGATCACACTAAATTTTTTATTCCATTTTGTCCATCTTGTGTTTTGTTACTTTGTAAACAAATAAAACCAAAATGAAAACAAAACTGTTTTGACTTGGGCACAATGGATGTTGGTGTGACATTTTGGGTGTGATCGGAATGGTGCCTAAGTCCCCAAGGACCGAGTTACTTGTGTCACTAAGCCAAGCGCTCTTGCGTGCTAACCACACGAGGGGGATATGGGACCTCTCTTGACTAAGTACTTTGGGAGGTGTTAATTATGAGCTGGTCGGTGGGTGGTTTTAAATGTGTGTGTGTGGTGTGGGAGAGGAGCATTAGCAGACCGGTTAGGCTGCCTAGTGTGTCCTTATCCCGTGGGTTCTTGACTCTTAATTAGCATCATCCATTGGAAATGTCTCGTAGGACTTAGCCGTGCAAGCATACCAAAGGAAGTGTGCTAAATCATATGGCGAAAAGGCGATCGGCGTGTGGGTACATTGGTACACCCTGCGGGGTTAAAACTATTCGAATAGCCTCGTCCTAGGTTATGGACATGCTTGGTAAGGTCGTGCAAGAACTAGACTACAACATTTAAATTAAAACTTGATGGGTTGGTATGAATGGATGTTCATGCTATTGTGGTGGCTAATGGGTTAGCCACTTCCAGGATTGTTATCTATCAATTGTTACCTGTCTCGTTGGTTTCTTGCAAATGAAAAATGAATTGCAACTTTGCTTTCAATCTATTATGTTATTGCAAATGAAAACTTGCTTTATGCTAAAAATGAGTCCAAAGCCTCATCCACTTAAATAAAGCTTGCATGTAGCTAAACTATAGTTACTGTTATATTACCGTCGATCTTGCGAGTACATTTTGTACTCATTTGCTTTATTAATAACTTTGTTGCTTGAGGAGGTAGGGTCCAAAGGGCTTTACTTTTGTGAGTTGTCGCGGTGGTTGGAAGCGACTAGCTTGGCGGTCGGTCGATTGCCTTGTGGGTGAAGGCACCTTGGTTGGCTCTTGTTTTGGGCCATCTCTATGGCACTTTTGCTTCATTGTTATTTTAGTAGTCTTGTTGTTATTTGGCGGTCGGCCTCTCTTTTGTAATAACTATCCTTTATGTATATTAACCACGGTTTGTTGCTTGTTACATTCTATGTGTTGGAATGGAATTGATGCAATCTTTTATAATGAGTTGTGTGTCTTGCATTCAGGAAGTACATATATCTCGAGGCATGGTTTATTTAGTTGATAATACTAGGGTCAATTGGATGACTAAGTATTATGAGCCTAATAAATCGGGGTCTCACAACAGGTGTTGAGCGTGAGTTGCTTTAGAAAGTTGTTCTCTTCCTTGATTTTCGAATTTGGCCAATTCCTGTCCTGTGGTGGTTGATGAATTTCTCTTGGGTCCGTGGTTCATGGTAGTTGATGGGTTTAATGCATCTCCTTTCTGAAGGAAAGTGTTAAAATCCTTTTGTAATGCCTTGTTGTGGTTAAGTTGGAGATTTTTATCCAACAAAATGGTTGGGTATGGGTTTCCATTGATTCCTATTTGTTTTTCAAAACAACTAATGTCTTTCCAACTGTTGAGCTCGCTTTGCTGCGTGTAAACGTTGTTATTTACAAGATTGTTCTCTTTCATGAGAATCCTATCTTTCTAGTTGATAAAGGTGACCTGGTTATC